>OY744483.1:341301590-342501590 GCA_963556165.1 Tipula helvola | reverse complement strand
ATAATCAATTTTTTTTTTTTCGTTTTAATTGCGAAATTTAGATTGAAGGTGATTACTGCGCTTGATTGTTATTATATATAGATAATTTGTCAAATAATAGAAATTCGTTGGCCTTGTATACCTATATGGTAACTTTAACAAAATACAAATTAATATTTTATTTATGTGTCGAAAACCTCAAATTCATCAAAACTCAAGGATATAAACCAAATCTGAATTACTGGCGTCAGAATAACCGTGTAATTCAGCATTTTCAATTATAACCTCGAAACAATGTACTGAAGACTCTAAAAATAACTAAATTATTACAAATTTGAATTTGGTTTGTTTATGTTTGGTTTGTTGTTAATATCCATTGTCCCCGCATAATATTATACTCTGTATACCTATATTGTATAGAGACTCTATACCCAATTCTAATTCTATTTATAGCTTTCATGTATTCCAGATCGTCTTCATATAATCAAATAAATCGTCCCGCGTTTACAAATTTAAGAAATGAAATTCTCCATCTTCGCTCTATTTTGGTTGTATACAAAACAAACTAAATTATGTATTTTATTTATATGTTGATATCAAATTTCATTTTTTTATTTTATAAATTCAATTATGTATTAGATTGGTTCAAAAGGATATACACAAATTTAGTATAATAATTGTATAACTAAATAAGAAACAATTATACGCCCACCATAAGAAAGTGTTATTAAATAAAATATTTATATACATATTGTATAAATATGTATATAATTTATATAAGTATATTATATATACATACTCGTATTCGTATATACATATAAATAAACATATATAAAGGAAATAGGCGGAGTAAGTTTACAGCCCACCTTTTTTGCGCAGACGTTTTCGTTTATTTATATATTGCTTATATACATATTCTATTTTTGTTTCTTTCATACTTAACCAAATTAATGAATGAAAATATAATAAAAATAGAACAACGTAGAGTTTTATTTATGTATTTGCTTGTATTTGTATTTTTGTTTTTATATAAAATAATATGTTTTGTTTACAACATAAAATAGATGAAACGGAATGAATGAAAAAACAAATTAAATTCGAACGAGCTTTTACGATGTGTATTTTGCACTATTTAAGAAAAGTGATGCTTTTTTATAAGAATTTCCGGCCCAAAGAAGTGTTTAGCGTGCGAAAATATTTATAATGCAACATGCTTCGTAGGAAATATTAGTTTGTACACAAGATGCGGCATAAATAAGAAGAGAATACAATAAAACTCGATATTTTATGGTTGATCGTACACAAAACCTTAAGCGCGCATCATAACAAAACACCTCTTTTATCGTTTGTAATTCAATAGATTGCTGTGTGATAATATAATTTATACGGTAAATTTTGTTAAACCAGCTTGAAATCCATATTTTTTTTTGTATATAGGTATTTGGTACCAAAAGATCAAATGAATGACAAAAATTTGATAAATCTTATTTTTTCTATAAATGCTAAACAAAATACCCCAAAAAAAAGAAAGAAAAATGTTTGAGAGAGAACAATAAAACCAACAAAGGAATAGATCTTCACATAAAAATATGCTATATCACAATAAACACTCATAGTGTTACCAATCTATTCATAATAAATATTGATTAGTTTTTCTTTGATCGACCAATTGGCGCCAGTATTATATATACATACTTATATACTTGTATATATTTCGTCTTTCTATTATATTCTCATCCGCACACAGTCCTTTTTTCCAGTTTCACAATATCTCAAAAGAATAATATACATTTTTTTTATTTATTTCTCTTCGTGACGCTTATTTTCTTAAGTTAAAAAAATAAAAAATAAAACGTCTTTAAATATAACAAAATACCAAAATTCGTTTATTCTTCTTTTCTAAAATAATGAATGATCAATGAAAAATGGACAAAAGGTATTAAATTTGTATTGAATCCACTGACATTTTTTTTAATGCTTCTCGTGAAAAGGAAAACGAAAAAAAATTAATTAAAGCATCATGTAATACAATAATAAGAACACACAACTTGAATGCGATGCATAAAGTACCTAAGTATAGAGACATTTCCATTCATAAAAACCGAAAAAGGCATGTGCATTTAACACTTAAATGTGAATACCTTTAACGTTTAAATTATAACAAGATGCCGAACATAATATATGTACATCCGTCTTGCTGATTGTCTAGCATGCTGCGCTTTTGCACACTGTGACTGTGCAAAATACGTAAAGCAGAGTCACATTTATCTCACAAATAAATTTCGTTAAAATTTCTAAAGAATTTCTAATCATATTAATAATTGCTGTACAGGTACTATACAATGTTCCAACTTCCCAACTGTAAGAATTGCTGTATATATGGTGTCCCGGCCAATTTCGTTCCAAGATTGAATTTTCATCTTATTCGCTATATATATGATGATGCTTGTCACACAGAATATTATGTATTTATTTATTTTGATTTACCGATTAATTTAAATAGCTTTTGGTAAACTATGTATTTTGGACAAAAGCTTACTCAGAGTAAAGTGTATCAAAAGAAACAAACTATAAAATATATTACAAAAACGGGAACTTTATGCTGAGATAGGTAGGCTAATGTGAGGGCTGTGATATCATCATTTTGGGTTGTTTTACCCTATAAGCGGAAAATATCACAACATAGTCGCTCAACTTGGGTAGACCTCTCCCGCTGGAAAAAAATATCTCTACAAAAATATGAAGATTCTCCTTTATTCGTAAAACAGGAATTTCTATTCAAATATATTTTTTTTATTTTATTTTCAAGAAACATACTTATGTCAAAAATATTTAGCTGTCACATTTCAGAAATATAAATACATAATGAGTAAATCACCCAAGTTATGAACCCAAATTATGTAGAACTATAAGTAACATCAGCAGCGCAGTGTAGAATCAAAACGAACGAAATGAAATTATTTTACTTTATGCCTTAAAACTAAAAACGAAATAATTACTAATTAAACCCTTGTGTGTACGAAAGTTTCCTACACCTTCCCGTTGACGGAAACGTCTAGCTCGTACTTTCCAAAATTTTATATGAAAATTATCTGAAAAAGGTAATAAACCTTTTTTTTGTCATTTTTAGTATGACCAAAATTAATTCTCTTAAACTTTTTTTAATTTTATCCATTTTTTATAATATTGTAATTAGTTGCTTTAATTTTTGCATGCAATTTTTGAGCATGGCAGGAGAACCGGACAGCGGTCTGCTATGACGATAGTCATTAAAAATCTCGAAATTATAGAGTAGTCTCGAATGCCTGTAAATCTCAAATTAAATGTAACGGCTGGTTATTTAATGCTAAAGTCAAAATATTTAGAATAAAACTTGAAATCTGGAGTAATCTAATAAATTCTCTGGAGTAGGCGCTAAGAAACTCAAAAGTAGGCTATGCACGTTTCAAGAACCAGAAGATTTTAAAGGAAACAAAGCAATAATTTTGGAATTATATCGAAAAAAAATAATCCAATTTTTCTTTTCGTTTTTCAGTGGGTAAAGTGCTTTAAACTAGAAAAATTATTAAGAAATTACACCTTAGGTAATACTAAAACGTACAAAAATAAAATAAAAATTGAAAATAAACTTTTTAAAAACGAACAAAAGCTTGTTAATGTGCTCTAAAAATGAGAAAATAAACTTTTAAATTTCTCTTTTTTCTACTCTTTTAAACTTATAAAATGTTTATCAACTATAATAGTATAGTGATTTACCGGTCACATTTTTTCCATCCGCTTCATTCCATTTCAAATAAGAATTTAACATGATACATATTTATTAACTACGTAATAGGGTTTTCAAAAGTATATTTACGCAGATTAAACAAATCGAATTGCGACATTGAAAATAAAATATGACTAACCCACTTTAGTAAACTAATAATAAAACCAGTAATTGCATTGCTCCTTTAAATCCTTATAATTTTTTTTAACATGTTTGTATAGCTGATTGTAATCACTGTAGGCTATATATAAATAAATAAATAAAATCTATGAGTTCCAAAAAATTATACAATGGCCGATCTTCACATCAATAAATAAATTAAAGGTTCCGGGCGCTCAGATCTCATAAAAATATTATTGATACATTAATTCGCTTCTGATTAACATCAAACAATTTATTTATTAACAAAAAAGTTTACGTATTTGTTTGGCAAGAAATAGATTTGGGGTTTACAGTGTTTGTGATAGGTATACAAATAATAAAATTAATAATACGAGGTTTATAAAAAACACAACCAAAAAAAACAAATCAATAGATGGAAAATAAAATGCTATAATATACGCGGTGAACCGAAAATAATAGACCTCCCGTGTATAGAAAATCAAAATATAAGAAAAAATAAATAAACAAGAATGAAATCATGGATAAAAGATGATCCAAGTCTGATATTATGTATATAAATATTAACAATACAATACATACACCATAACGCTATATTGGTGGTATTGATTAATTAAAAGAAGACACTTTGTATACATTAGAATGTGTATTCTTTTGCAATTAGTAAAAGATATGCAGAATCGATTACTTGTTGCAACTTGCAAGCATGTAAGCGCAAGGAAGCACATGCGATGGAATATTTATAAAAATGTGAATGAATGGCTTAATCCTAACCAAACTAAACACAGAAGACAAAAACGAGTAGTGTCAAGTTAGGTGTAACAATTTATTGTTGTTACTGAAAATAAAATAAAAAAAAACCGAGATAAGGGAAAAAGGCTAGCGCACACAAAAAACTATCACACAAGCAAAATCAAACCTATCTTCTGTTTATAATATGAGATGTGATTGAAAAATGTTGTATGCCGACAAAGGTAAGCAGGAAAATATCCCGCTGGTTAAGTTCAGCCCGATGTTATTGTTTAATACCAAAACCAAAAAATATGTTCGTAAAATAATAATAAATAGATAAACAAGACAACGACGAGAAATAAAAAAATAAAAAAATCAAGAGACCAACAATGTATATAATATATAATATATTTTAATATTTTACACTCTGAATACAAAAATTAAGTATCCTAATACCGCCATCAAAGATTTTATCTTTTTCACATATTTTCGACTGAGAAAATTCAAATATTTAATTTTAAAATTTATAATACCTGTACAACATAATATAAATACTCGTATGTACACATAAAGGGAGAGCAAACAACCTCTTACAATGACTAATATTTTTATAATTTCTTAATTCAATCCTCATATTGATTTTATTATATAATAATAAAACACCATGTATCTAACTTTTTGACAGTTCGGATCAACGATCCCGATCTGCCTGCTCCTCTTAATAAACAATGTAATGGTATAAATAGTTGAGTGAGTATGGCGGGCATATAGATTCATAAAAAATCTCTTGACACGCAATAGAGCTGAATGAATTTTAGCTTTTATCACATATAAAATAAAAATATTTTTTTTTTGTCTAAGATGATTTTATCCTAACAAATCTTTAAGAAATAATTTGATTACAATACCCAGTACGCGTTGTGCATACAAATTAATCATCTAATTTAATTTAATTTTTTTTTTTGTGTTGTGTTGCTTTCTCAAAAAGGGTAGATTATTAAATTAATTTTGTTGTTGCGTTTGTATTTATCTTATTTTTAAAAGATCATCATCTTGAGAAATTGAAATTGAGATATACATAGATGGAAATTTATTAATTTTTATCATGTGAAATCTAACAAATATTTCAGTAGACTTTTATATATTAAAAGCACCAAGTATAATCATTATTTTATATATTTGATGGAACATTGTGGAATTTAAAAAATTTTTATTTTGTGAATATACACAATAGAAATATTTATTTTTATTTAGACCTCCATGCGGCGTCATCAAGCCCATCTATGCATTTGGGAATATTTTTATCCATAAATATCTGTGCACATCGCGACGCTATATATCTCAAAAATATTTGCTGAGCTATTGACGATTGTAAAAGATGGAAATTCGATACCTATATGGGCTGAAAATAAAGCTTCGCACCTTTAGCGTGATTCCCGGGATTTCCCGGGAAATATTTCCCGAGAAAATCAATTATATTTGCTTTCCCGATTCCCGGGAAATAAGTTAAGTTTTAAGGTTAAAATCTTCAAAAATTCACCAATAAAAAAATTCCATACTTCAAAAATACGTCAAATATGACGAGAGCTCCCCTAAAATTTAATTCTAAGACAAGGTATGGAATAGCATCGTGAAAATGGTTGATGGTATTGCGAAGGCACTGAATGATATTGAACATGATCTATGGTTATTCGTCTTGAAGAAATCTTGTATATACTGCACCCTATAAGATTAACAGTAGAAGCACTTGGCCGCAGCAATGCTAAGAGGAGACATGGTATATTTAGCGAAATTTTTACAAAATCCTAAAAAATATAAATCTTCTTTTATAATGATGGTAATGAGGTGCTTTTGTCTAAATATATAATAATAAAATTAGCCAAAGAGGTATTATGCCGACTCCCAAGATTTCCCAATGAAATTGAAACAAAAGGATCGGATCCGGATGGCTGCTGTGAAGAATCTATAAATATATCAAACTATTTTAACTAGCAAATTAGAAGATGCGATTAACGAAACTTTGAAGACTACTGCAATTTGTTGCGACTATAAAGCCTCTTTGCAAAAAGAATTCAATATTTATAAGCATCACGGGCAAGTTGACTTCAAATTTACAAAAATTATATGAAGCAATCAAAACTGTTAAACCAACACATCCACTGATAGTGAACGAGCTTTTCCAGTTTCCGAATCGTTTTGTAATAAGAAAATATCAACACTTACTGATAAATCTCTAAATTGTTTGTGTTTTTAAAAATCATATTTTTTACAAACAGAATAAATTTGGCTGGAAATAATGTATTTTATTAATTTAATAAATTTTCTTACTTTATACAAACGAAAATCTTAATTTGAAACTGAAATATATTTTTATTTATACAAATAATCTTCTTTTAATTAAAAAACAAACAAAATGTATTAATGGGTTGGATACCTCATTTTTCTTCAGAAATATTTCTAAGTCGGGAATTCCCGAGAATTCCAGAGAATTTCTAAATAAATGCCGGGAAAATCACTCTATTCACACCCATTAAAAAAACCTAGATACATTTGCTCAATTTCATATAATATTTAAGTGAATGATCAATGCTTATTGCGTTTAGTTTCCTCAAATCTGGGTACGCAGCTTTATTTTGTCCGATAGAACACACGGTGGTCCGCAATCGTCAATTAGTATCCTATTTAAAAAACATTGTTTATGAAACAATTTTTTTCATAAACAATGTACTACATTTACTTCATTCAGTATAAGAAAGTTGTAAAATTATTAAAATAACTATGTATACTATACTATAATACTCGACTCATACAGAAATAGAATCATTACCCCAAAATTATAAAAAAATATGTTTGAATGTACATAACTACAATGGTTGCCTCTGTTAGAGCAGAGCCTCTAACTTTAAAGATGGCATGACGTAGTTTTATGCAGTAACTTTATGAAAAACTTAACACCTCATACATATTTTAAGGGCTAGTTTCACGGGTTGAGTAAATCGATTGATTTTTATTATAGTTTTCTCTTTTGTTCTTTCACAATTTTGGGATAGTGATTGTTTTCACGTTCGCCATCTATTACCACCATGTTGAGTGAAATAATCATGTTATTTTCGCATTTTGAAAATTCGGCAATAAAACAGATCAAAAGGCCAAGATGTTGCGAGAACTGAAAGTGCCCATTGAATCTGAATTGTTTTGCATACGAAAAATTTCATTGAGTATAAATCAGTTATTAAACATTATTTAATTAGCCAAAAATAATTTTAAATTTAATTAATTTTCTAATTTTATGTTTTATTTTTTCATGTTACACAAATATTTTGAACACGCATCGAAATTTATTTTTTCTTTATTCCCTAATAAAAAAATTATAAAAAATTATGTAAGTTTTGAAGTAGACACTTTGGCCTAAGCCTAACCACTGTAATTTACATCATAAGAAAATATGGTCCAGATTTTAGTTACGAAGCAATTGAATTTGCCAAATTAAAAATTTTCGTTTTGCGCAAATAATTTTGAACATGACTGTTTGTAGTTTAAAGATGTTTTGAATTTAAAAAATCTAAACGTGTTGCAGCCTGACAAGTATACTATGTATATAGAACTTTACGTTTAACGAATTCTAAAAATGTTTCAAACGCTTCAAGGGCGGTTAAAATTATTTCGATTTATACTATAGCAAAATTTTCGGACGCTTTCATACACTGAAATTTTACCAAATTTTTTTCAAATTGTAAAACTACAGATTGTATAATAAATGAAGACAACGAGTCATTGCAATCACTTGATCGAAAGTGAATTAAAGCCTATAGGCAAACTGAATTTTACGGTCCCTTAAATTTTGTGCTGTTTTGCCATTAATGCACCCAAGGACAGATTTAAACAGCCGATATTTATCTGTCCGACTATCTCTGTGCTATTTGAGGTGATATGGCTTCATTTGTTTTCCTGTCAGTCAGAAAAGTAACACTATTACTTTTATTAATAATGATCCTTTATACATTCCCCCTCCCCTTTCCGTTGTTTTTCGAGCTCATTCTTTCCTGGACCAGTTTTCGAACCACAATAGGTTTTTAATGACATCATATTCTTGGATCACCAAAATCTCCTGCAATTGCCTACCATACCATTGCATTTGATGTTCTGGTGTAGAACTTTTTTTTTGCCATGTTTCTAACTAAATAATAATATCACTGAACTATTTAAATCAATTTTTAAATTTAAATAAATGTCTTACCGAGAAATAAACGACAAAATTTACGTATTGATAAACTTGCAACTTTGGAATTAACCTCCGAAATTTAGGTTTGTTGGTGTTTTTATAAAGAATTACGTAAAATGTCAAAAGCCGCACGGATGCCTGGTTTCGCTGCAAATCATTTAAATAATTGGACATATTAATCTTGTTTATAAGAAGGTTTGCGAATTTAATATTTATTTTTTAATACCCCAAAATTAGTGCTACGAAGTAGTCTCTGCAAATTGCGTTGCGTAGGCATGAATTTTCTTGATTGAACTGGATAAAGTCCTCCACAAATCATCTGTCCCAATTTGTACGATACATTCTTCTATGTTGGAAAACGTTTGGCCAAAATGTGTAGACCAATTAATTTGTCAATAATGCTTATACACGAAAATTAGTGTGGACTACCTTTCGCTAGTAGCAATAGTGGCGCCTGTTGTGGCACTTTAAAGGCGAATATTATGTATGCTGACAATTTCTTGAGGGCCCGGAAACGAAAGTTTCCTAGGGACCGAACTTTCCTTAATCCACCACTATGTACGGTTTAATAAATAAATGGGGACATACAAAAGCTTTGCTTTATACTGAGTTAGGGACCGTTTAAAAACCTTTTACTCGTTTAGTAATATTAATTTGTATTATACGGTTAGACCGTTTTAATAGACTTGTGTTGACCGCTAATCATTAAATTCAATATCCCGCATGTTTTTTTATTAAATGGTTTGTTAAATATGTACGTTAGTGATAATAAATTTATCGCTTAATTATATAGTTTATTTGAAGTAGCCGCATTTAATCTAAGATGACACTGCGATGACTATACACAAATTTTTTATATGTAAACATAAGCCGTACTAAATACCTGTTGAATTTATATTTCTTTTAAAAAAAAAAATGTAACAACTAATTTAACCTAAATGGTTATTTTACCTATATATATATACAAAACTATATAATTAGTTAATCACTATCAATGTAAAATAAAATAGTGCGGTTAGGAAGAATATATGTTCATAATGTACAAAAAAAAAATGTAGATTTTTTTATTTAAAGCAGCATATTTGTGTTTGTGGTTAAAACAAAAAAAAAACACTTAAAACGACCACCTCGAAATTATGTGCCTTTATTTAATAAACATAATAAGAGTAACAAAAAAAGCGACTAATAAATAAAAGTTGTGGACATTACTTGTGTTTCTTCATGTCTCATATTTTTTGTTTTATATCGTGAGAAACAATATAAAAAAAAACTCAAGTAACATTTTACTAACAATTATTATACAATGGTCTGTGTTTGAGGTGATTCATTTACAAAGTTTTTGAAACTCGCGCAAAAACACATATTCGCATGCAATTGATCTAGATACTTATTACATGTGTATGTATATGAGTTCTAACTATACCTGTAGCTATTAATTAATTTTGATAATCATCAATATATAATTCGTTGTTCATTCATCATCAACATCATTGTTTTCCTGTTCGTTAATTTTGGTGTTGTTTATCGTCTTATTTTTTAACTCTTTGTTTTGTTTCTTTTTGTCTTCGAGAAAACAAATGTTAAATAAATTCTTAACAAGACATTGTTAGTTACAAAAAAAAAAAAAAAAAATTATTTCATAGATAGCCGCGCACGTCTTTTTATTTTATTTAATCTTTATTTTTTATCATGTTGTGAAAGATCAACACCAAAAAATTTAGAAGAATTCAAATTCAATTTTAACTATATTATATGCATGCATATACACTAAAGAGAATTCCAAACAAAGGACCACAATATAATTTTGTTCCCCATTAATTTCAAATGTATCAACATTTTTTTCCGGTAGAAAAACCTGGATCTGTGTGTTGTTTTTATTTTAACCAAAATGTAAATTTCATTAGCAATAACCGCGCGGCGCGATTGCTTCTCTATTTGAACTGTACATACATATATAAATACATATTAGTGTGTGATGTGCAAGATATGCGAGCTCGGACCTTACAAAATATGTATGTACATACATAATATGCATAAGAAATACCTAGACGCTGATGTCCTCAGGATATACATAAAAAAAAATTAATCGAATTTCTTTATTTTTTTTTTTTTCTTATTATATTTATGATCTAATTTTCACAAAAGAAGGGTCCACAAACAAAATATAAAAGATACAATAAAAAAAAAAAATAATAAAAGCAGAAGTAAGAATGAGTTTAACAAGGGCGCATAGGCGCTATATTAATTTTAAAACGTTTTCGTGTAAAGAATTTTACGTGTTTCCGGTTATTTTATTTGTTAACATGGTTATATATGATGTGTATATACATATTTTAGTGCACTTAAGATTAGATCTCATAAAAATCAGAGCATGAAGCGCATATAATATAATAAACGTATGTATATTATACAAGAAAGTGCAATAATCGATTTGACTTGGTTGTCTACTTATGTATGTATATTATATGGTAATTAGAGGTACTATAAACACCTAATTATCAAATGCTTATGAATCCGCGCACATCAAAAATTCCTAAAGCTAAAAAGATATTATAATAATAAAATTTAAAAATAACAAAACTCTATAAACAATGTTAATCGTTTGTTAAACAAAAAAAAAAACTGAGATATGAGAACCAAATATTCGATATTCTTGTTATACATATACATGCGATATACAAAAATATAGAAAGATTATCATGTGCGAAATTCTGCACTCTAATTATCTTTTTCACCGATTCATTTTGAGTATAATCAAATTTTATATATTTACCCGCGAGGTTAGTTAGTTCAAACCATAAACACTGTCATAAAATATTTGATTATAGTATAGCATACATATATGGTTAGTTTAGATTATGTTTTTGGTTATATAGGTAGAATCTTTATTTATTGTGTAATTGTTTAGCAACGAGAGTTGAAAGCTGAAATACCGCACGCGAAACTTCTTTTTTAGTTTTGTTTTATGTTATTTAGAAGTAGCAAAATTAAGTTTTGCACATACTCGTGTGTATTTATACACAATATGCATGTTATATATACATCTGTTTGTTTATAGCAGATTAGAAACATTTATTACCGATTTTGTGTTGTCCAAGTGAGATATTTTATATAAATATATGTAGGTACTGTGGTAGTTTCCGGTCAACATTTTATGTATGTGCACATTGTTTTGTATATATATGTTAGTTTGCGAGATAATTGTTCTTATCTAAAAATAATTATTTTTACATTTTGTGTTGACCAGATTAGACGTTTATTATCAATTAATAAAAGTTTGTGTTTCGTTTATTAAAAAAAAAAAAATATTGTGTACCCATATTGATAAAAACATTGGAACATTGGAATTCATCGTATTATAGCATAAATGTAGATATTTAAAAAAAATATTGTGTAAGGCTTTTATATAAACTTAAAAACTCGTATCTACTGACAAAATGTCACATGATTTAGGAAGTCATCTCAATGAAGCTTCCAGTGTAGTCATACGTGATAATTCTCTAAATTTGATTTGTTCAGTAGCAATGACAAGTTCCGCACGAAAACTTACTTCTAAATTTTAGAAGCAACTACACTAACATAGAGATCTTATTTTTTTTTACTGGTAATCGTATTTTGTCGTTAATTTAATCCCGGTTTTTATTCACTAACAGCTTGTAAAAATTGGTCCATATAACACGGATAAATAAAAGGAGGTATGGACACTTTCCAATTGAAATATGTAGAGAGACGGATGTGCTTTTTGCTGTTCCTAGTCTTTTGTTTCCGCCCCATTCCCCATTTTTATAGATTCTATTTGAATAATGAAAAAACTTAATAAAAAAATAGTAGACTCAATCATCGACCCGACTCGTCAAGTCGAATCAAAAAATTAGAGAATACATCAACAGAAAATTTGTTGCAAATAAAAGTGAATTGACAGTTATTTTTAAACTTCCAATGCTTTCTCTCTCTGTCTCTCCCTCAAATTTCGAGACATTTTGAAAAGTTCAAAAATGTTCACGTTTTCTTTTCAAATGTGTGCATTTACTCCGCAACACTTTGTTTTCACATTAATTTATGTTGATCTCACCAAGCCGACACCTGAAACGTTCATATCGGTTGAGATATTATGGGGTTAAGCTTCTTAAATGACATAGGAATTCGAAAAATATTTTGTTTTGACCGTTTTATTTAGAGCCTTTATGATATAAAAAACAAAACACTTATGTATATACAAAATTTTTGTCTATTTAGTTTTCAATCAAATTAAATTTAATTAAGTTCGATTCAAAATTAGAGAAAAATCCGACATCATGAATTTGGATCAAATGAGACCAATCTCTATAGAATACAATCATATCATAATTAATATTATCAATCTTCTTTCAAAATATAAAGCATATAAATCAAAAAAAATAAATTTGACAAAGAAACATTTGTGTTTTACATAAATAAACACGCACATTTGTCAATTGATTTTAGTGAAATTTTATGTCTGGGTTATTAAGTCGATTCTATAATGGAAGCTTCTTAAATAAAATCGAATTACTCAAGCTCCAAAAATTTCTTTGGTCATATTATTTAGAGTCCTCTATAATGACCGCTAATGATATTTTGGTTGTTATACCATTAATCACAAAATGATTTCACCAATTTTTTTTTTCATACTCAACCAATCCACGCAGTATACTGTCACCAGCTTCAAATGGAACGAGAGGTCGCATATGTGAGAATGGATTGCAATAATATTTTATATCTGAGGTTTGAGAAATGAAATTATGAGAGAAGATCTTTAAGTAGTTCCTAATATAAAATTGATTAATTTTAGCTCTGGAGAGCTCTTTAGATTATTTAAATAGATCGTAAAAACGTATATAAAATACGTTAAAAATATATAAAACGTATTATTTCATGGCCTGAAGAATTTTTCGACGATTCGATAAAGTTGGGCGAAGATCAGAATTTTAAAAATAAAACATGGCCCAACGGCAAAAAATGTTTTAAAACAATACTCGTATTAATGGTATTAGGGGTGGTACCAAAAATTCAAAATTAGATTTGCCAATTCTGGTTTTCCTTACTATAAAGATCACATTTCCAAGATCAAATAGAACACATACATTTATTGATTTATTTTAGTGAAATTTTCTATCGGAGATGTTTAACCGATTCTAAATATAGTTCCTAATTTAAAATAAATTAAATTACATCCTGAAGAATTTTTTGAGCCGTGCGATTTGCTGGAGTTCTTAAATAAAATATTTAAATTATGGGTGGAAATGGAAATTATTATTTTTCGGGTTTCACCGGAATTTTGCATTACCGCTAATAAATGTATACCAGGACATTGTAAGGACATTTTTTTGAACAATAAAAATGTATTGATTGTTTTGCCTGCGGGGATTATATAGACAGCAGATTTGATGCATATAAAACAAAATTCTCATATTTTTGTTAATGTTTAACGAACCGTATCGTTACAGTTAACGCTATCTAAGCGAATACGAACGAAACACCAAAATTTTACGGAAAATACTTCCGACCGATTAAGTATCTCATGTTTTGTGTTTTTTTTTAACAGCTTGGCATGGCAATTAAATTAAAGGGTATAGTAAACTACTGCGGCTATACCAATTTAAATTTAAAAGAACAGTTTTATTATTGGTTACGGTTCTCACATAAGAGTCACTGGGTGACTTCAAGTCCCCGTTATTCCAACTTCGTTCGTCACAGAGAAATAATTCCACATTAGTTTTGCGCCGGTTTACACTATTTGGTAACAATTTTAACCCAAAAAATATTTAATTAAATCACATAAAATTACAAAATTAGAGTCACAAAATTACAAAATTAGAACTCTCGCCAAAATAAGAGAACCATAATACCAAAATTGAACTCACACGATTTTTCCGAGACACGGCGATTCATCGGTGAGGTGTGAACCATAATAGGGGTGAACCTGTAAACAAACAAGTTGGTCTTGTGAACAAGCAAGTTGATAATTATCGCAATGAAAGTTTTGTCTTAATTGGTCTTTATATTTTGGATTCTATCAAATAAAAAATTGTAAAGTTTGCTGACAGTATATGACCTTTAGTTTAAATACAGTGATTTAAACGTATTGAACAATCGTAACTTATCTCCATAGTCTATTTTTGTTTTTCTATTATATTTCTTGTTATCTATGAGCGTAATAACTCAATAAAGCGAATTGAAACTTTAATGAAAACGAAAATATTCTCATTTATCTTATAAACGGAATTCGTCTGGCATTTATTATTTTTCTAGGACAAATCTGGTCAAATTATTAATACGGCACACGTAAACAAATAATTCATAAATACTAAGATTGAGGCGTACATCAAGCATGCAGAAATCATCGATCAAATTATCAATGTTGACATTAATAAATGTATTTATTTATTAACATATTAACTGAATCTTCACTCTTTGCCTACCTAGTAAATTAAATGAAATAAAAACAACATCTCTTTTCTATTAAAAGTCGTATCCTCTGTCACCTCTGTAGAAGAAAAGGAGAAACTGTTTAATTTAACAGAAACAAATTTCTCTTTAACCTCCAGTACCAGCATAATTCAGCTGACAAAATAAAAATATTCAAAATGAAGGCTAAGGTACCACCTATTGTCCAAAATAATCACTATAAACAACAACAAAAATAATTTACGCTTTCAAGAGGAGGTGTCGTTATTAAATTTACGAAAATATGACCTAACACATTAAAATTTTAAATAAATCCATTTAAAACCGCTCTTATACAACATTATCCAGGTTTCTCGCCTAAAGTAGTTATTATCACTATTATTATTATTATAACTCATAAAATTTAGTTTTCTTTTATATTTTGAAAACACGATCTATAATTTAAATTTCCTAAAGCTAACACATTTTATATGCAGTAAAATATATAAAAAGATGCTGATTTGTTATTTAAAATTAATAATTAAATAAATGTTTATGTACGAGTATAATGATGGACACGAAAATAATCTTTTTGTTTTATAAACAAAAAAATATTTACAAACACCAGTTGAAAGTGCAAGTATACAAATAATAAATTTGTGAATGTATACTTCCCTTAACAGTAAAACTGCAATAAAAATTCCATAAGCTCACTTTAACTACATACTATTTTACAATGTAAGTAAAAAAAACTAATAATTATTTTTTAGTAAGCACAGAACGAAACCAACCAATACATCTTATAATAACATTTTTTTGTTTTTGTATTATTTTAACATCTTTGTGATTATCTTGCAGGGTTGCAATGTTTTAAACAAAACGTTTAAAACGAATGTTTTAAACATGTTTTAAACAAACCTGTTTGTTTTAAACTTTTTGTTTTAAACAAATGTTTAAAACATGTTTTATTTTAGGAAAAAAAACGTGTTTTTTTTTAGTGAAATAAACTTTAATTTAGGTACATATTACTAAAATTGATTTTAATTTTGGAAATAATAACAATATACCCGGTATATAATTAGGCAATAGCCACTATAATACCCGGGCATATTAAATACCAAACTGGAGCAGTAAAAACTATTTAAAACAAATAAAACAATAAGTAGTCTTATTGTTTTATTTGTTTTAAATAGTTTTTACTGCTCCAGTTTGGTATTTAATATGCCCGGGTATTAAAATCGGGAGTTTACGGTATCGGTTTTTTCTTCTGGTTTAGTAATTTAAAAATTGTCATTAATTAAGCGGCCTTCTCATTTCCTATGTATTAGCTCATAAGCAGAAAATAAACGATCGATACAAGCAGATGAAGCTGCATCAGTATGTATATTTGTCAATAGTGGATTCTAAGGCAAATGTATATTTGTCAATATCAAAAAAACAAATAAAACATTTTATTTGTTTTAAAGAATTAAAATTGAAATTGAAAATACTTTCAAGTCGGAACAAAATGTTGCTTCAACCTACGTTTAAAGCTATCTTTGCTTAAGTAAAAGTCGGAGAGATGGTCAATTTTATTAAAACTCTTGGACATCATGTTTACTGGTTCATTAATTGTCACCATAGTTTGTTCTGCGTATATACAGATGAAGGAACTCCTGACTTCTTAAATTTTTACTCGGAATGTCTATTTCGAATAGACTATGATGCAATTTTATTGTATTAACGTTTTCTCCTTTCTTAATTACCGTTAAAATCATTTCACAACTGATAGTAGTGATTTTTATTTTATCTGAACCTGAAGTGGATGTGTTTATTTTTAAAAATGGCTGAAAATACAAGCCCATCCGATACTGATGAGGAACATATTCTAACTAAACGAGTTAATTCAGAAAGAGAAAATTTTAGGGCAGGTTTTGATAAATATAATTCATATATGAAATACGAATATTTAATTTATATCATGTATGTACAATGTACAAGGCGACGTATCACTAATACTAATATAAGTGTTTTTCATTAAATCCTATAATCGATTGGAACTGCGCGGCTTTTGTAATGTCGGTTTTGCCTTTGGCTATCTTATTTCGTTTATGGTAAAAATACTATAAAACATTAAGAATAAAATACAAATATACAGATTTGGGCTTCCTCGAAATTCGTAAAAGGCCAGTAACCTTCACAATTTCAAGAATAGTTCCGAATAAACTGGATTTGTGTAGGTATATTGTTTAACAATAACGCTTGAAACAATAATTAAAATTTTAAATATGTTTTAATCATGTTTTAAACGTGTTTTAAACTAGTTTTAAACATGTTTTTATTTTTTTTTTGGTCTAAACATGTTTAAAACAAATAAAACACGTTTTAAACAAAAAAAACACGTTTTTTGTTTAAAATAATAAAAAACGGTTTTTTTTGCAACCCTGCAAAAAACACAAGTGATTCCGTCATACACAGCATTCACAATGCACAAACTTTTTACTTTTGATTTACAGGTTTGTATGAATTTCCAACATAACGAGCAAACATTTTTATTCGTCAAATTGGAAAATCATACAAACCTGGAAGGCAAAAGTAAACAGTTTTTCTTTTTACTTTTTATTTACAGGTTTGTATGAATTTCCAACTTGACGAATAAAAATTTTTGCTCGTTATGTTGGAAATTCATACAAACCTGTAAGTCAAAAGTAAAAAGTTTTTGTATTGTGAATGCTGTGTGTGTCCGTCATGGTTTCGCTTGTTTTTCACTCGGTTTTTCTTTCTTGCAACTGGAAAACCATAACACAAAAAACACAAGTGATTCCGTCATACACAGCATTCACAATGCAAAAACTTTTTACTTTTGATTTACAGGTTTGTATGAATTTCCAACATAACGAGCAAACATTTTTATTCGTCAAATTGGAAAATCATACAAACCTGGAAGGCAAAAGTAAAAAGTTTTTCTTTTTACTTTTTATTTACAGGTTTGTATGAATTTCCAACTTGACGAATAAAAATTTTTGCTCGTTATGTTGGAAATTCATACAAACCTGTAAGTCAAAAGTAAAAAGTTTTTGCATTGTGAATGCTGTGTGTGTCCGTCATGGTTTCGCTTGTTTTTCACTCGGTTTTTCTTTCTTGCAACTGGAAAACCATAACACAAAAAACACAAGTGATTCCGTCATACACAGCATTCACAATGCAAAAACTTTTTACTTTTGATTTACAGGTTTGTATGAATTTCCAACATAACGAGCAAACATTTTTATTCGTCAAATTGGAAAATCATACAAACCTGGAAGGCAAAAGTAAAAAGTTTTTCTTTTTACTTTTTATTTACAGGTTTGTATGAATTTCCAACTTGACGAATAAAAATTTTTGCTCGTTATGTTGGAAATTCATACAAACCTGTAAGTCAAAAGTAAAAAGTTTTTGCATTGTGAATGCTGTGTGTGTCCGTCATGGTTTCGCTTGTTTTTCACTCGGTTTTTCTTTCTTGCAACTGGAAAAGCATAACACAATAAACACAAGTGATTCCGTCATACACAGCATTCACAATGCAAAAACTTTTTACTTTTGATTTACAGGTTTGTATGAATTTCCAACATAACGAGCAAACATTTTTATTCGTCAAATTGGAAAATCATACAAACCTGGAAGGCAAAAGTAAACAGTTTTTCTTTTTACTTTTTATTTACAGGTTTGTATGAATTTCCAACTTGACGAATAAAAATTTTTGCTCGTTATGTTGGAAATTCATACAAACCTGTAAGTCAAAAGTAAAAAGTTTTTGCATTGTGAATGCTGTGTGTGTCCGTCATGGTTTCGCTTGTTTTTCACTCGGTTTTTCTTTCTTGCAACTGGAAAACCATAACACAAAAAACACAAGTGATTCCGTCATACACAGCATTCACAATGCAAAAACTTTTTACTTTTGATTTACAGGTTTGTATGAATTTCCAACATAACGAGCAAACATTTTTATTCGTCAAATTGGAAAATCATACAAACCTGGAAGGCAAAAGTAAAAAGTTTTACTTTTTACTTTTTATTTACAGGTTTGTATGAATTTCCAACTTGACGAATAAAAATTTTTGCTCGTTATGTTGGAAATTCATACAAACCTGTAAGTCAAAAGTAAAAAGATTTTGCATTGTGAATGCTGTGTGTGTCCGTCATGGTTTCGCTTGTTTTTCACTCGGTTTTTCTTTCTTGCAACTGGAAAACCATAACACAAAAAACACAAGTGATATTGTATACCACACCAAAAAATACGAAGGTAAATGTTCTACCACTTACATTTATAAATACGAGTATTACTTATGTAGCTAAATTGTCAATCATTCCAAGAATTTAGTAGCGGGATGCTTATTTGCTTAACTTATATTTATGTAGCCCTATAAAATTTATAACCTTAGTGTACCGTATCCTTACTTACAAAATACCTATGTACATACTCACAACTGAACACATAAATAAATATTTATGTATAAATGAACGTGTAAAATTTAGACCTTTTCAGGACCCTTGTAGCATAGGATTCTCTCCATGTAATCAGGTATATGTGCTTCTATATATCACCATAAACCATTTATTTTGAGTGAACATCAAATTTTTATGATACTCGTTTTCCTTGTCATTAAAAATGTGTTTATTAGTTTATTACTGCATACATCCCATCATCAGTTAAGTTAATTTAAAAAAAAAATGATTTAGAAAATATAAAATTAAAAAAAAAAAAAATTTTCATCTTTAAGATTATGCTAATAAAATGCAAATATTCTGCAAGGTATTTTGCAGTATGTTTGTGTAATTGTATGTACATTATATAGTATATTAAATTTATTCGGGGTTTCAAAACGCAAGGGAAGTACACTAACTACAAGACTTTCTCTCTTTGTCTAAATATTTCATTATGTTGACTAATATTTTATTAAGATGACTATTTGTGTAGTTAACGATACGAATACGTACATATGTATGTATATCTTATAAGAATGTGGAATTGACGTGTAGAGTTTATGACAAATTGTAAATGAGATGTGGAATATTTCTCAGACCGTCTCTATATCAACATGTGTGCTAAAATGTGTAAAAGAGACTAGAAATTTTTTCAAAATCATTATCAAAATTTCAAGGTCATACTATCATTCATGAGTTTTTGGATCAAATCAGATTCAGTTTTCACATTAGGGGAAGACCCAAGTCGTGTCGAATGGCATTATACTGTGGCATCCGGATAATTCTTTGGGTTCTTAAAGCATTCTAAGTTCTATTTTTCGCTGTCTGAATTACTAAAATCTCGCCTCTATGAGGTAAATGTATCTTTTTCCATTTTAAAATCCTTGATCGCATATACAGAATATTACCGGTAAAATGTTGATATTTTATTCGCGTTCAAAAGTAGATATGCTGCTGAACAAAGCATGCTATTTTCAGCATTATTGACAAACATTGAAAGAAACTCCAAGCACAATTCGTCAGTATGCTGCAATAAGTGAACGTATAACAAAACGAACTGAAAAATGAAGACTAATGTAATAAGCGATTAAACAAGTTTAACTGAAAAATGTATGTTTATTTTCAAACTTAAAAACTATAATACATATTATTATGTCTATACCCATTTTCTGACTTAAAGCTTGAATTAATTCATGGTTCCTGTTTATCGGCAGTTTTTTTTCAAATTAGCCTTTAAAAAGCTCAGGAAAACAACATATTTCCCATTTGAAAAAAATATCAATCATTAGCGAATTTAACCCACATTAAAGGCAATTAAATTCCTGTTTTTAAGGAAAATTTTACGACGCGGAAAGCTGAAATTTTATATCAACATTTTATTTAGAGGAAATTTGAAAGAAAGCGCGGAACACAATTACACATATTTTTGAATCGGCTCCAATTTTATCAAGTTAATTATTTAAAATATTCGGGGGAAATAAATTGTTCAGCTTTGTATTACATTTTTAATTACAAATTTAAAAGTAATCGCAAAATCGAAGTGAACATAATGGTGTACGACGACAATAAAATTTCGCTAAAGGTCAGAAGGCTTTCATCTTTAGATATCGTTCAAAAATAATGCGAGGAAGGTTTAATTCGAAAAAGCACCATACCATATGCTAGTCCGATAAGACTCACGAACAAAAAGAGTCCCAGCGATTTACCACTGATTTTTATCAAGAACACTGAAGAAGTTTATTTGTGTATGCATACATTGATAGTGGGGACGAGGCATTCGAGAAACTGAAAGCCTAATCTGCAATTGATCAAGATTATGGCCTTCAAATATAAAGCACCTCTGAACGAAAGTTAAATACTTGATAAAAGATAGAGGCAATTGCCAAATTTCTGAATCCATAATTTAAAGGTTCAGGGCATTTATTTACTTAAATAAAATTTCCTTAAGCAAAAAATTATAATTTTGTCTAATGGTTTTGTTTTATGGTCTAAATCCAATGTTAACATAAGTAAAATGAGTATATATAAAATAGTCGTGGACAATTGACGTATTCATAGGAGAAATGAATTTCCTGCGGTATATAAACACTGTGGTAAATTCCTTGATTCTTACCATTTACAACCAAACACAAAATACATGACTCAAAAAAACAAAAGTTTAGATTCGATATGCTGAATTTACTTAGCAAAAGGACATCTTTTCTGCCAACATTTAGATGTAGGCGGAAAACAATTGAAAACTGTATCTGTAAAAACTGCACATATTATATAAAATTACATACCTTAATATTTTCTCGTACTAAACTCTGTATGTGACGACACAAATGTGCCCAAAAACATAAAATGCGAAGTTTGTTCACCATCAAATTCATGTCGAAACATGTTCATTTGATTCTCTTTACATCATATACCATGACTCTACGATATTTAACTTATATATACATATACATATATATCAATGTAAATAATACTTAACAATATATAACTTATTTATATAACAGTAAAACTATTAAATTTATGTTATTCTTATTAATTAGTGAATAGATTACAGATTTTTTCTAACTTAAATGACGCTGTGGTTAAAACGGATGTGTTTCATTTTGACTTTTAAATTGTGTAAATAAAACTAATCGCCAGAGCGGGTGGCGGAAAGTAGCAAAACTAATTTTTTAATTTTTTTTATATCACCCACGCCGGAAATATGCCTATTGGTTAGTAGCAAAAGCCTCATGGTTGTAAAAAAAATAAAAAAAAACTGACAACATTGAATTGAATTTAACATAATACGTACTTACTTTATTTACTAAAATTGTTTCATTCCATCGCAATAAAAATTATAAACGCTTGGAAAAGTGACCATATCATCCACCAACTACCACCTAGCTATTGTAAATACCATGTATTGAAAGTCAACCGAATATAATTGAAAAATAAATCGAAATGGTCCTTAATACAAATAAAATTGACCACCTATTTTATTATTAGGCGCAATAAAATCTATTGTTCGAAACAATAAAAATAAAATTTACTGCAATGTTATAATCCTTCGATATTATTTAAAAATTTGTCCTTAAATATATTTTATGTTTTATGCTAATCCCGGGTGCGGGCCTACAGGTAAAATATTATAAATTATTTGTTTCCTAATATAATGTTAAAATTAAGATGTTTAATTTCACACGCCAATATGAATGACACTAGAGTATACATTTGGTAAAAATCCATTAATAAAAAATAATTTAGCATTCATTAATGAATAAGCATACTGTAAAGTATTTACCACAGAACATCTTGAGGGTTAACCCACAATTAGAAAATTCCCTACGAGTTCGTTAAATTTTCTTACGCCCTTCATAATTTTCTGTTCATAAAAAAAAAAACATATTGAAACTGGAACAACCCACAAAATTAACTGCTTTTATACATACTATTGTTCTTTTATTTAGTTCATCCTATAACCCCAAAACTATAATAACAATAAAATAAAAAAAAAACTCTTAAGTATAATAATGGGATGATTCGGAAACACGTGCCTTTATATTCATTTATAATATAATTAAGAAGTCAATTCATAAACGACCATTCGACAAAACACCAGGTGTTAACGTCATTCATTCTTCTAATCATGCATACAAAATCAAATAATATGAAGAAAAAAAACGAAATACTATAAAGTAATGAATGAATCATAAAAAATTATATTTATTATTGAATTGTAAAACAAGTTTATCGATTTTAACTATCGTAATGGTCAATAATTCTGTCTATATTTATTTACCAGTAGTGCCTACAAACTTTTCGATATTTTCATACAATATATGTAGGCACCTTGCTTTAACGTAAATCAAAATATAATTTTTTTTATTATTATTTTTTTTTTTTCATTTTTAGTCTACGCTAATTCTCTCTATGTTTATAATAAAATTGACCTCCAATTAACACACCTGCGTGTAATGTGAAATAACAATAATAGTAAGTATAAGTAATAAAACGAATCTAAAATAATTTTTAATTATAATTTTCTGTTTTATTTTTAAATTTGTTGTCATAAAATTTTTATAAAATACAATTTTGAAATAAATAAACATAAATTAAAGCCTCCCTATAATATACATACATATACATAATAATAATAATAATAATAATAATAATAATATAAATAAATAAATAAATATACGATTTAAAACTATAATAATTAACTAATATAATTATGTTTAATTAAATTCATATTTTTTTTAATTTTTCAGTACATAATATAATATCTATATTTTTTTGAAGTATTTAAGGGAATTATTAGTCTCAACAATCATTATGTTAAATAATTTAATTTTTATAATTTTACATGATGTAAATATAATGTGTATATATATATATAAATTATATATTAACATTACATACATAACATAATTTATAGCTTATGGTTCTATATAACATATAAAATAAATACTGATATAATTAAAGAGTGTATTGTGTAATATAATATATTTTATATATAATTATATTTATATATGTGAACACTAATTATATATATATATATATATATATATATATATATATATATATATATATATAATTAGTATACACATAAATATATTAAATATATTATATAACATAATATAATAATAATAATAGTAAAATGGCAATAAATAGTTATGTATAATAAATTAACATTTAAATGGCTTAAAAATTAAGTTTTTTTTTCTGCTAATATTCTTACACATAAATAAGCGTTTTTGACTAATAAAAATAATAGTTTAATTTTGTGTTTTTTATATATATATATATATTTTTAAATAACATTTACTTGTAGACCTCTGATATGAAGCGCAATAAACTCAAGTATTCACGATAAATAACCCAATCTCGGACTATCTTTTTTGTTTTCAGTATATCAGGGTGAAATCTTGCAGGCGGCTCTGGTTTTAACTTCAGCAACGTTATACCCTCGTTAATTTCACACAATATAAGTTGCAAGTCTTGTTGCAATTTCTCATAAATATGATTTAATTCATAATTTTGATTGTCTTGATAAATTGTGTTCTTGTCATGTTCTTCCATAATAATTTCAATTCCGTAAGCGATTCGCATAAATCGCTCATACATATCTATCAATAATATTTCCGACTGCAAATAAATAATTATAATAATTAATAAGCTTAATGTTAAATACATTTTTATCTATATATAAATACTTACATCTTGTTCATTCAATTGTTTTAATTGACTTTCGATTGTTTTTTGGATATCACTTGGTATATCCTCATTGTAATTAAACTTCTTATTATTTTCGGGATGTAACCAGGCACCATCCTCTGTCCAAGTAGAAGTAATTTTTTCAATTATATTTGACTCGGTAACATTAGCGTCCAAGTCCTTCCATCTGATTTTTAACTATAAAAACAAAACAAATAAATGCACTTGCGTTAAAATTGTATTTAATTGAAAACGGATATTATAAACAAAACACACAAATCAATTATTGCTATTTTAAATTAAAAAAAAAATATATATATATATTACATAAAAATAAAATCAACCGGATATAAAAAACTTTAAGACAGAATACGTGAATTAAATAAATAAGGTGTACTGCGTATATATGGCATATGTATACAATATACGCAATCAGTTTTGGGTTCTATATTGCGCACTCGAAATTCTTCTCAATAATCTAGATATATAGTGTGTAAACTATAGTGTACGAATTCCTATTTTGTGTGTGCACCTAATCTTTTTCAACTACCCGTATATAAAAAGTGTACGTGTACATTTCCAAATTCTTATAAAAATAAGCAAATAAATAATTTTAAATTAATTAACAATCGATCAAATCGGAAGGAAGCTCCGCGCTCGTGAAGTCATTTACATTATTTTTTATTTTTTTATTATATTATTATTTATTATGCGTATGATAATATACACAATATAACAACAACAACAAAAATGCATGATTGTGTATTTATTAGCAGTACTTCTCAACCTGTGTTTAAAATGCGACTAAACTTTTTCGTTAGCCGACCGCATTTTGTCTCGCAACTTAAGGTTGACAACAACTGCGGTACACACAATGATGAGAAAAATATACTTTTCTCTCACTTCAACACTATATACATACATTTTAAAGTTTTGGAAATAAATAATAAATTAAAATTTTATGTAAATTAGTGGTCAAATATTTTAAATAATTTTCAGCTGTGAAGAAGTAATAAATAATTTATTTAGCCATTTCACAGGTAAACGGTGTAATACAAGCGTCTGAGTTACTTCCGAAACGGAAGTTAAGCGCGAATGATGACATATATATATATATATATATATATATATATATATGTATATGTATGTATATAAAAAAATATTTAAATACACTTATATATGTATATATTCATCCCGCAAGAACCTGATTAAAATTCATAACTCCGCGTGCCATCAAATATACATAAATTGTATATATACCTACTATTAAATAAATAAATCGAGAGCTAATAGACGCAGACAGTTTGTCGCCGAACTATACAAACGACGACAACTATCATATTTGTTTTAATACACAACCATATGTATATTTTATTATATCATGTTATGATTACTTTTATGAATATTATTATACATATTTATAAAATACAAGATCTTGCGCAATTAATCGGGTCGCGCGATCAGTATGTAAATTTCTTATATACAATACACAAATATAGTAACAAAATTGATTCATAATAATTTTTTCTTTTATCTATTTAACCGCAATATATCGCGCGCGCACACACTAATATATCATTTCTTGAATTTCATAATACATAAGATATGCATAATGACTATTATTGGAATTCCCACGAGCGCAAATACGATTTTATTAATTTTAAGCAATTTTATGAATGAAACTATGTATTTTTTTTTTTATCGCGCTTATAAGGTTATAGGATAAGGATACTGGAAATAAAAAAAAAAAGTTGATACTTACAAATTTTTTAACGTGTAAATTGGCATTTTGAAGCGCTGTTAGGCATTCAGATGCAATTACATTAAATATTTTTTGCATTTGCGTTGCATTATATTCATTTGAATCGTTTTGTGACATTATGGGGCACGGTCTAGTCCAGTCGATTAATTTGCCTTCACGTCGGTGCCGCACCTGATGATGATGTGTTGTTGTTGGAGCTGAGTGTGTGAAGGATATAAATGCTACCAAAACAAGGACACAAAATTGTGTATAATGTAGACCAAATTCTAGAAAATAAATAAATATATAATATTAGTCTCATAATTAAATTTATAGTGATTATTAATGTATGTATATGGATCTCATCATACAAAGTAAATAAGATAAATACATAATAAAACACAAAAAAGTAATTTATTCTGTCAAGTTCATGGTCGAGACAATCTAAAATATATATACTTATACACACAACATAATATTTTTTTCTGTTGTTTTTATTTTTCATGACGAACAGACTGTATAAATATATACATTTTATATTATTGTTAATGTTATTGTCCACATAAAATAACTAGTTCTTTGATTTAAAATTTAATTAATTTCATTAAAATGTATATAGTAGGTATATACGAGTATATAAAGAGACAAATTTAATTAGTTCGTGCGAGATCAACTCCGTCGAGCTTAGTACAATTTGCGAAATATTGGTTGGTTTAAAAATAAAGGTAAATGTTATTTATATTTTCTTTAAGTTCACACACAGCGAAATAAAATAATAATTTTAGTTTTTGTCATCAAGTTGACTCATTTCAAAAATAATTTTTTTAGAGTTCCGTTTGTAATGTGAGAAATAAGTATCTATCGCTTGTAAGTGTACCACAAAAATTAAAACTAATATATAATTCCGCGCGCAATATAGGAATATATATGTATATACAAAAATATACTTACTATGGCAATATTTTGGAATATGTTTACGATTCCCGCTTAATCCCATTTCGCTTGTGTTATTAAAATTTGTAAAATTACACTTATCATTACAATTATGTTGATTTATCCTGTTTGGACATTTGCTTATATTTTCGTGTGTATCGAATTTATAATGGGTTCGGGTCGTTGTCTGATCACTATGTATCGTGCATGGTGAACTATCCATATCGTTTCTATTCAACATAGTTGCATAAATATATGTATATACAAATATTAACAAAATATATCACAGTTATTACACAGAGTCTTAGATAAAAAAAAATATTTTTTTTTTTGTTATAAAAATTTAATCAATGCACTATTTTTTTTTCTTTCTTTAGGAACTCACAAAAATATTTTATGCACTATTATAACAAAAATTTAATTAATTATATGTGTATATATATCACAATAAATTATAAATTTAAATTAAATTACACGAATCAAGAAAAATT
The DNA here is from genome assembly GCA_963556165.1 of Tipula helvola. Taxonomy (NCBI): domain Eukaryota; kingdom Metazoa; phylum Arthropoda; class Insecta; order Diptera; family Tipulidae; genus Tipula; species Tipula helvola. The sequence goes on along the minus strand of OY744483.1, from coordinate 342,473,565 downwards.
TTGTATTAAATAATTATTTTATGTATATATGCTTTTCACACTTTTGATATTATAATAAAAAAAAATTTAAATTATTTTATTTTTTATTTTTTTACTCGATTAACTTTATTTATGTGTAAACATCATCGTTCAACTAATGATTGGTTCGCTTGCCGGACAATAAATATTATATATACCTACAATTCCAACCAAGATAACACTTTTTAGCAGTGAGAATTTTTTTTTTTTTTTTTTTTCAATAGAGATTTGTCAAATTTGAGTAGAAAAATTGAGCGTTACGATTAACAACAACACAAAAATGTACGTATGTAGTATATGTTTGGTTGATATCGTCGAGTGCAGAACGAGAGAGAGCAAAAAATGCGCTGCCGGATTTATGAATAAAAAAAAAAAATGCGTGTGTAACGTAACGACACACTGCAATTATTATTGTTTATTCTCTTTTATATATGTAATTTATTATTTATTTATTTATGAATAAGGTAAATTTTATTATTATAAATCTACTTGTTATTTTCTCCTTACTTATTTTATTTAACAAGTCTGCTGAGATTTTTAACTCGTATTGAACAATAAAGCTTATAATCGACTCTCTCGTGTTGAGGACGTTTTTCTTACTAGAGAATATTAGCAAATTTACTAAATGAATATACCAACAACAAAATATTAGTTTGTAGCAGGTTTCTCTTTCTTCATATAAGACAAAAAAGACGGGAAAAAAATAAAATTCATTGATGAAATTGAAATTTCATTCAACGTCATGTTGTTTATAAAATATAAATGTGTTTGTTTGTGTGTCGCGTCTCATATTTACTATATATAAAAATAAAATAAAACGATAACTTGAAACGTTGAGAGCAATATGTACATAATACCATATAAAAGTGGGGATGAATACGATCTTTTAGAAGTATATACAGAAAAACCAATCACTGTGTGGATGGGTATGGTTTTTTACACTAATTATGGTCGGGGTGGGGCATATAATATTGTGTTTGTTACAGGTAGACGCAGACAGCATCCGGTCTATTTTCAACTAAAATTTGATCATTATTCATGCTTCTCCTTGTAACATATATACATAATGTTTAGGGCGGGTTATGCTCGCTTTCTCATAAAAATTCCAATTATTAGTAATCACATGTCTTAATTGATCGTTGCATATAAGCTGTACGTCGGAAATACCGTCATAAACAAAATGACGTAATTGCGACTATATGCTCATCAAACATTTATGTGATACACATTACATTGATTAGATCATCAATCTATATTTTTTTATATAATATGTTAAATACGCATTTTTATCAAACGCAATATTACAATCATATAATTTTCGAGTACATCAGATACATTAATAATTAGTAATAATTTATAACACACAAATTGATTTTGACATCATAATTGATAAACTGCAATATAAATATCGCGTAAATCACTGTTTGAAAAAGACACTTATCAGAATTAGTATATATGCATAAAGTATCAGTCATCCAGCTACGTGAGTCAAAACGATAACGTTTTAATTATAACGACTTAATAGATATATAGTTAAACACTTTTATAGAAATATTATCACGTCACAAGTTCAATTAAAGTATACATTTATACATAACAATATTATAAGGATTAATTTTAAGGTAAAGCCTAAAACAACTAAATATACAAACGACAAAATATGTAAACAGCGATTTAAATTAACGTACCTACTACTATTTTATTTTATATGTACATAAATTTATTAGACATTTACATACATGAAGAAAAAAAAAATGATTTATAACGTATAAAGATAAGGTTCCTTTCTTATACTCTAAATTAAAATTAAAATCTTTTGAATATTTTGATATACATATATTTTGGTTATTTTTAATATTATAGAAATCTAGAAATAATTTTTACAAAATGTACTATTCGTCTCCGAATGAGACCGTCAACCTCTTTTTCAACAAACCCAATTATTATGTATTTAGGACCACGCATTTTAAATAAAAATATAGCATACGCCAAGTAAAATCTCATGGCTAACTCAAATAACAAAAAGCGAAAAATACTTCATATAATTGGATTTAAGAGCTGGAGTGTGTTCATTAACTTCACATTGTAACAATATTGTTAACAATGATAGTTCTAAAGCGTTCATAAACTTCGGTTGTAATCACAGCAACGTGCTTTTTGTTGTTCATAAACCTAAACCAAAATTTCCTCTTATTGTTTTAAACGTCATTTACAACTCTACTCAATAGTGCCTTTTTATCTGTCAGAACCCAACAATAAAGCGAACAAAAGTTTATCATTGGTATAATTATTCTTGAAATATTAGTAAGATTGACTAAGTAATGAAGCCAGAACAAATAATTCATTATTCTCTTCTTCTATCATACTTGCAATTTTATCTATATGTTTTTTATACATTTTTTAAATCTGCAATCGCGCAAAAGTTAATTTTCTTACATGAAAATTATGCGAATTGACAAATTTGACGGATGGGCGCATTAAAACAAGTACTAAAATTAAATTATTTTCAATATTGCACGCAAAAACGAATTGAAGTGTCACTTTGAGATATGAAAAGCTACAAAATGAGAGACATTCTTGTGAAGCTAAAGGTTTACAAATTGAAGTGATACCTATCACAATAAACGGCATTTATACCTAAATTTTTAGTTATAAACTAGATTAATATATTTTATATTATATACGAAGCAAAATTTAAATCGGTCCAAAAAGGGGGTTATAAAATAGAACTTATTGTCATCGAATAGTTTTAGGTCATGTTAGATATAGTTTTAGATTTTTTTTAATATCAAAAACGTACGTCGAGATTGTCAGCAAAAATTTTATTTGTACCAGTACTAAATTAATTTTTGCGTTTCCTGCGTAACTCATAGTCTGCGCGTTCCGTCGAGATTCTCGCCACCTTAAGGGTCAATAAAACAAAAATCGAGCGCCTGACTTTTCATATTCTAAATTGCGATTTTTGGAACGTCAAACCGAATATCATTAGCTAGGCTTAGGATTCTTATGTAAAAAAATATTTTTTTTTTGGGAAATCCAAACCAAAAATTTGATTGATAGTTATTCTGTTTAGAACAAACAAACCCGAATCAGCCCTATATACCACATATTTTTAAATATTTTTGCATAATCACAAATTTTTTAAATTTTAAATTTTTCTTCAAGAATATCGAATTCAACTTTCAAAGCAAAAATATTTCAAAGCCAAATTTTAAAATTAGGCCAACAAATATTTTTTTTAGAAGTTAAAACTGTATTGCTTTGGCGTTTGGGCTAAACTCCGCTAAGTTAGATAAATAAATTAAGAACAAAATAAACGTCAAATTAAAATATCTATAATAGTTTACTGCACATTATTTAACGATCCGGAGTTTTTCTATAGAAAAGCAGATTTTGTGATTGTTGTTTTTATTCGTTAACGTATGTGCCTTTATGAAAAATGAAATAATCCACGTTGTGACATTTATCTGAACAAATCGGAATTTAAATTAATCAAACAAGCGTTAAAATTCCTTAAACTATAAAACGTAGCAAATACAATTTTACCCCATTTATGCACTTGAGCAACAGTTTCAAAGCTATAACGTATGGGCAAGAAAATTTAGACAAATTTAAACCGTATAAATTCTATATTTCAAATTTACGAAACTGTATTTCAATTCATTTTAATAAGTTGGCGACATTTATACATTAACCTTGGTTCGATGAGCCTTTACAACGTTTTACAACGTTTAAAGGGACCTCCATTGCCGATTTAAATGTTGATGTATCGATTTAAATGTCGATGTTCGAACTCGAACAAAAATTAATTTTTAATCTTAAAAATTCAAAGTTATTATATATGTTTGAGTGAAATATTGAATGTAAAGTTGATTATTAAGTGTGAATTATACATGTTACTAATTGGATTATTAGATTAAAATGGCAGATTAGAAATTGATTTCGAATTACAATAAAAACACGATGAATTTGACCAAAATTAGAGGGAAATCTAAAGGTAACCAAATTAGTTTCAATTCTGAATTGGACATAATGATTGTGAATAAAATTTTAACTAGAATAATTAGGTAAAATTTTAAATTTAATTTAAAAATGAAATTAACTCAGAATTTAAACAAGAATTTTAATAAAATATTGAGTGCCATTTACGTGAGAAAAGTTAACATATATTGTTTGTCAACATAGGTTTATGAATTTCAATTTCGAGTAAAAATCTGAATGAGAATTTGAATTCCCAAATGTAATAGAATAAATTCTTAAGATACTTAAAATTTTATCGTAGAAAGCTTAGTTTAGAAGATAAAAAAATGTACTTTTTAACGTTCGGTTTTTGATACGTTTTCTCTAAAACTTTAATAATTCAACAAGGAGTCATCGTATACAGAAATTTCCATAGTATATCATCTTCAAGGTTTCTAAATTCTCTATAAAATGGATGGCTAATTTGGATTTGAGAAAGAAATATCGAGCAAGTTCGCTTACAGTCTCAAATAGCAGCATATTTTTTTCTTTTGGCCAATTTTTATATTACTCAAACAAGTCTTAAAAAACAAAATAAAATAAAACCGATTCCAGTATCGACAAGAAGACAAAATTTCCTTCAATTAAAAAAAAAATTTTTTTTTTTTGTAAGGTGTTATTTCCCCAAATACAAGTGTTTAAATCTGGGTATCGAATAAAATTTCTGTTCGGTTTTTGTTTTTTGGCGCAGTGTAGTTTTTGAAAAAACTAGCGTTAAAAAAATAGGTGACCGACCAAACGGCGCAGTGGTTAAAGCTACGGCGGTTGGATTGGGAGGTACCGGGTTTGAATCCCTATAGGGGCGGGATGCAAAAGGGATTTTTCATTTTCTGATTACGATCGGTGATGACGATGAAGACATCTATGACCACCTGTTGAGAGTGCGGAATCCATGGGCCGACCCACCTTTCATGTCAGTACTATAGGCTGGCATGAAGCAATGCAATGTGCAGGTGGTTTAAACAAAAGCGGGTCTATAGCCGTACGTACTCGAGTTGGCTGGCAACGGCATAAGGTAGGACGTTAAAAGGGAACTGTGAAAGAGTTGGGAGTGCCTAGAGCCCCAGAAAAGATTGCAGAGATAGAGACAAAAAAAAAAAATAGGTGCGCTTGATTGGCTCGATCTATAAAAAATGAACACTTATAAGAAACGCACATTGCTTGTCAAAAAATTAATTTTTATCAAATAAAATATTTGTTGAGTAAAACAAATGTGGCAAATGTACATTTTGAATTTTCTTGTTATGCCACATGCCAATTTGTTTACCCGGTTGAGTAATTTATGTCTCGACCAGTAACAAAAATATCAGGGATTACTCTAACTAGCCATTAACTGGGGTAATAGCCTTATGTCTTGTGAACTATGGGCTAAACACCAGTTTCCAACGAATGTGGCATTTGCCACACCATTGCGAAATGGCATATAGAAGACATAAAGCTTTATTCCCAGTTAATGGCTTCTTAGAGTAATCCCTGCGATATTTTTGCTATTGGCCGACTCATACGAGTATTCAAACGAGTGAAAAAAATCAGCATGGCATAACAAGAAAATTCAAAATGTGGCATGTACTATACATATGACATAAGGCTATTGTTTGCAGTGTAGAACTATCCAAAAAATTAGTATTCGTATTTTAATTTTTCACGTACGGCATTAAACTTCAGAAATGAAATTTTTGTCCGATTTTAAAATATTTTACACAATAAATTATTTTGGTATAAAAATTAAATTCGTTGAAAAGACACGTATTAATTAAATTAGCAAGAGATGTTTGTATTGTTAGAAAGAGATATCAGAGAGAGATTTGGATGTTGGATTCGTATACTTACATGTTAATTTTTTTTTTTTTTATATAAACTTCAATATCGCAGTCTGGCCAGGAAATACCAAATTGTACAAAATAAGATTCACCTCCAATGTAAAAATAACCACCTAGCAATTCTTTGCCTCCTCCCAAGTAGTCTAGCAAACGAGATTTAATTTTTCGATTGACTCATATACAAGTAATTCAAGTAAATCAGCCTGTATATTATGTGATAAAAACGAATTTTCACTTAGAAATTCCTCCTGATTTGCGAAGTCAATTTATTTGATTCGATTATATTTGAAATGGGGTTTGATTTCGACATATTAACAAAAATAACAAAATAGGTAAAAAAATAAACAAACGTCAATACAAGAACAAAAACAAAAAAAATCTGGATGATCATTACAAGCCAAATGTCCCTTCATTCCAATCAGTAAAATTACTTACCAAACCTGTGAGCACAGTAAAGGGACAAGGTTTTTATTTATCCAATCTTAATTTATTCCAGCTGTAAAATTACTCGAATTTTCAATTTTATACTTACATAAGTTGGATATTTAAAAAAATATTTTGATACCAATAAATATGATGATAAACCTCACATCAATCATCCGACGCTGATTATAGAAAGTGATGCTTAGAACCCTACTATTTGGTTAAGTTGAAATTTTGTGTAAATGAAGTAAGTATATTTTAAAATTCAGTATTACTCGCTCCGATAACCATAAACAGAATTTTTGGGAAAACCCAATACGTTAACAATTAGATAATGTATATGTATAGATATTAAAACATCATCGTTTAAAATTAAACAACATTTTAATTAAAACGTTGTCGTTTAAAAGTTTTACGCTATAAAGTAGAATCTGTTTTTTTAGAATCAATAAATTTGAAATACCTTATTAAAAAGTAGGACAAAAGAAATGAAAAAAAAACACAATACCTATACGTATTTTGAACTGTAAACAAATTTAATATTTCGAAAATTTGGAAAAATTTAGTAAACAGGCTTTCTTTTAAAATATAGTCACATGCCCTAGAATGTTTAAATCTGGCCCTGATAATGATATTTGGTTAAAATTCTAGAATATGGCACAAATTCTAAAATACGAGGCCTTTAAATCACATGAACTTCATGTGGAACCAATTCTTTCAGCGACTCGACTATATGTTTCTTCATTTTCCCCCCTATAGAATGAAATCTTTTGAGATTCTATACATTCTGCACAGTTTATCACTACAGACATTTCATAGCTCGCTTATTTATCTTCAATTTCCCGGAGAGTTATGAAGGCCGCTTTAAAATGTATGTTAGTTCGCGGTGCCTAGCGAGTGGTGACACCTATTGAAATTAAAGGTCGTGTAATTGCGTCATAAATTAAAAGTGAAAGCAATTTAATTGAATCTGTGTTGGTTTTTTACTAAGCAGGATATAAAGAGAAAACAGGGTAAAAAAACTTGAAATTGATAAGTTGGCACTGCATATATGTACTTGTGTCTAACTCGTGCCGTAATTTCAATCCTCGATTAATTTGAAAACAATACCATACCAATTTACAGATAAAGTAACATGTTGCTTTAAAATTATTGTTTGTTATTTCGCCTTAACTGTTCGAATATTATATTTTATTTAGTTTAACGGGTTTAACCCAATATCGAAATGTATGTGATAAAAATGTATGAAATTATTTGTATAATATTGTATATTGAATGACCTAACATTTGATACTGCAATTTAAACTTAAATATCATGTTTGACGCACTTCAATACGGACTCATGTTTAATTTTTGGAACTATAGATGCATGTCGTCATGCGAATGCTGGATGTAGAGGATATCAGAAAATTCTTCATTTATACAAATTTCAATTATTTTCTTCGATAAAGAAATAACATTTTTTTTTTTTTTTTTTGTAGAATTGGAGAACATGTTATGTTTTGGATTTGCCCTTTTCATATAATGTACGTACACAACATAAATTCTTCCGAAATTTAGTGAATCAGTTAGTATATCAACATGAATCATATATTAATTATTGTTATGTTGATATATGTAAAAGTGATTAAAGGAACGAATACTCGATAATCTTGCTAACAATTTTCTTAGTCCGGTTGGATCAATCAAGAAAATGAATACAAACGACAAAATATGTACAATAAATTGTAAATAATTGATTATTTGACCCTTTGGGCCAAGTATGTATGATGAGAAGGGGCAAAACGGAAATTTAGAATAGTTGACGGGTTATTATTTCATAATTTTCAAAATTAGCACCAGGTTTTGTTCACATGTACAATGAAATTCATCCGCAGAATGATGATTTCTCCAGCTTGTGTGGGCGCAACTCTCGCAAACAAGCCCATTATTAATTCACCGACTTCTTTAACATTTCCTTCATAGGTGTCATAATGAAATAAATTCAATGCGCTTGCAACATAACATTTTTTATATTATTAGCCAATTTGCAATTAATGCGAATTTCTCGATGCTCCTCTCTATTTAAATTTGTATTCAAATATTTTTGAATGTCACGGTTTGCAGAAAAATGTTATGCGTGATATATTAAATCGATTGTTATTGAATATAAATTCCAGTAGAGTGACTGAGCGAGAAAAATGTAAAACAAATGATTAAGAGGTCAGCTATTTTGTTTTTAGGATTGTTTTAAATAATTTTTTGGCGCCGCAGAGATGATTACACTAAGGTATACAAGTAAAAAACAATGAATGAAAATAAAAAATAATTACGATAAATAGATACCTATACAACAAAAAATATGCAAGATTTCAACATCATAAATACCATGAGTAATCGCGAAATTTACTTTTTTTCGGTGGCTTCGATTCCAAGAATTTTTTCAGAATGCTAGCTGCTTATAATAAATAAATGTGAATTATATCTTTGCGTTGTGTTACTACATACATTATGATGATGGTGATTAAACCAAAATAAAAATAGAAAGAAATATTTAAGAATTCTTCGAGAGTTTGATTATTTCCTAGATTTGTTTTTTGGTTGCAGAATTTGTTTTTTTTTTTTTTACTTATTTTTACCTTTACACGCGTGCTATCTCTGAGAATTTATATATTCGCCAACTTATATTTGTGTATATACCAACTTTTGTTTGTCGTGTGTTTCTTGACGTGTTGAAATGATTTTATTATTATGTTTATCGTTTCAAAAATGTTATTTCGAATAATCGCGATTTTTTTTTCAAACGGTTTCATTTCAGGTTATCTTATCGTTATATGAACGCGCGTTATAAAAACGCGAAAAGTATAATTTTTGACTATATCGTTATTTAATTAATTCATATACAGATTATTATTATACATAATCAGTTACAAAAATAAGCACATTAATGGTTTGATAATTGTGATTCGCGGAATTAAAGCCATACCTAATTTTAACTTTATTCACCTAATGTGGTCAAATGACTGTGGTTATAGGTGTCGTCATGTCATAATGTTAATTTGGTTTCCCGATTTAAATCTCAGAATGAAAGTTTCCTTTTACATATTGCCATTATTTCAAACAGTTTAACTTTAACCCATTAACAAGCGGTATAATAGTTTGAAAGAAGTCGTATACTACACAACAATCACAGAGAATGAAGTTTAACGGAAAGAAAACTAGGTATTCGATCGGTAAGATGATTACGCTAATATTTGCTGGCGACCCTTTTTTCACATAAAAAAACACGAGATAATTGCAAGAACGTGGCCTGGGAAATAGTTTAATGTCATTCATTTAAGCAGGTTCTACCAGTACATCAAATATAAAACTTCTGGAATGAGTGCAAGCAAAATGATGAGTTAGAACATCATAAAATTCGATTCTGATTGCATTGTTAAAGGTCAAGTTAGTTTTTTAATGGATCGAACATCAAAGATTCAGGGTTTCTGCGATTTGCAGATCGCTTCGTATTCTTTTAAAACGTTTCTTAAGAGTTCTAAAGAGTGTCGGTGACTTCATGTTCATCATAATCAGAGTATATATCAGAAAGGAAATTTTAAGTTTGTGAGAAAACTGAATGTAAATTATTATTTCTCTATTATGAACAGGTTTGAGGAGTTTTAAGATTGAGATACGAAGATCGAGCATATTACAAAATGCCAAATGCATATATGCCAAAATGGCGGCTCGAAGTTAGAAAATAAAATATTAATTATAGATGTATGTATATTTGTAAATTCAAAAACATTCTAATCAATTTTGAATTAATAAATTATGAATATGATCGGAAATCACGCCCTTGATGAACCTTATCTTTCTTCTTGCGATTTTCAAGTATATCTCAAGCAGCAATGTTACTCAACCGTAAACTTGTCATTCATTTACGACTAGTTTCAAAATTGGTTCAAAGGTCAAAAAGTACAAATACATATTCAAACGAAATACCAGCTAAAGTTTTAAACTCCCTACAAGCAATGTTGAAACTAGGATAAAACTTAACACCGTGTAACTTTCGTCTGGTTATTGTTTTTATTATAATTTAAGTAAAACCAATAAGGTGGTGTGTGATAAGTTTGTTCAGCTTCTGATAGTTGTTTTACGGTACTAGATAAGAAAAGGTTCTAATAAAGGACGAAGGATTTTACATGGCTGATGGTATGACCGCATAACTAATAGGCTATTACGCAGGCAATTCATAACCAGGTCTACCTATTTGACCTTATATCGGATATAATCAGAGAAGCTGCACCATTTTCTTCATTGTGGAAGCTGAATCACTAGGAACCCGTGCAGGAGAACTTAAAGGCATAATAGATGTAGCAGTCGTCGATGCCAATTCAGGTAGGCGATCGAAGATTATGCCATGTTGTTGTTTGAGACAGGTAATCTCATCAAGCAATTTCTCAATAAAGGGCTACCAAGCATTATTGGAACTTAAATTACAGCCCCTCATTAACTTAAGAAATGATTGATTCTTTAAAAGTTCTCTGCAATCACAACCAAACCACATAATTTTTGAGCAATTACGAGTTTGGTTATATGCCATACGGTCCACACTTCAGCATAACCATAGTGGAATATTTTACTACAAAAACCACTAATTGATGATGAATTTGATATTCCTCTGTAACAAGTGACGTCATCCCATTTGCCTGATTTAAAGATTGGAGTTACCTTAGAGATTTTCCATTTATCGGGATACACAGCAGTGGTAAGGAATGATTGAACAGTTTGCACAGCGGAGTTACCAAAATACTCGTAACCGTTTTTAACATAGATGAAGGTATATCGTCCGACCCACATCTGTCTTCAAACCTGAACTGAAGGCCGAAGTCGTTGATAATTTGATATTGCTTGTTTCATCGATATAATCAGTATCGAGTATCGACGTTTGGTCGATAAACAGATTGATAAAATGCAGCAAACATGTCCACTATCTCTTTGCGGCGTTTGGGGTGTTGAGTTTGTTGATGGTCATATTGGCAGGTACTCCTCTGATTTCACGTTTAGACCTAAAGTATTTTCCGAACTGTTTTGGATTTGTTCTAATTTTTTGATGGATGCCAGCCAAGTAAGACTTATACTAAAATTTGAAATAGACAGCAATCCATATTTTATATTTATATATGCACGGAAAAACCAAAACGAATAATAATAGAAATAAAAATTTTATCAGCATGTATTAATATTAAACTATTAGTAATTGCGTGTATTCAAAGTGAAAACTTATCAATTGATTCAAATGAATTTATTTATAAAAACATGACACTATAACATAATCTAATATGTATGCCCAGTACCGAACAGTAAACAATTAATTCAATTTCCAATATATTTTTACGAAACCCCACAACAGAACGCAAGTCAAATACAAAACACAAAAACAACAAAACTTACTGGTAAAAGGTGCATATAATATACAAAAAAAAAGTTTAAGGTGAACGTAAACATAAATGTATACCTTGTGATTCAGGTCGGAAATATTTTGAATTTTTGTAGAAAAATCTATACTTGCCGAGTAAAATAAGAAAATTATAAGGTGTTTTTTGTTATTTCTTTCATTAATGTGTATATGTATGTGTTATGTACCTCGTTTGAATTTGCAATTATTATATTCAAGTGTATAATAAAATAAAATACCACGACATTAAACAAAAACAAAAAAATTGAAGGTAGATATTTCGCGCGCCGCGATTTACGCGAGTACGATACAGTAAAACAAAAGTGTGATGCAATAGCGTCATCTCATCATGACAATCAATCATTTCATTCAACATGTGTTTACAGTAAGCATACACGCCTTATTTAAGAGTAAACTAATAAATTAAATGGTCATCGTTGATCATGATGATGGAAATTTTCACACGTGACACGTAAATGAATGATTCATCATTATTTTAGATGAAAAGTTGATCGTGTTTTTCCTCAAGATTTTTGTTTTTGTTATTTTATATTTATTCGCTTGCAGTTCATTGTAATATTAATTAGATTTGTATGTGTAAATTTATCGAGTAATTTTATTGGAAATTCAGAGATGTACACTTCTAATGTAGGAAAATTACATTATGAGTAATATCAACGGTTTGTACTACACTTCAGGGTTCAACCTCATAATAAATAACTAGAAGTGAATTCAAATTGGATTCAAACAGTATTTCCTTTTAATTTGAAAGTTTCAGTGCACAAGAATATGAAGCTATATAGAATTTCATCACATAGCGGAGATGACTAAATGGTGTGAAATCTAAAGAAATTATACCACAATAAATATCGTGTAGCCACGTATAGAGCGACCGCTTCAAATCAGACGATATAAAGCTCTTCTATGCATATCCTTGAAAGGGTGCCATTCACATGTCAGTTTTACTTTCTTTTACAAAATAATAAGAATTTGCAGTGGGGTCCAAATTAAATATTTCTAAAAAACGTCTGTATATGGCGTAAATGCGAGTCAAATGAAAAATTTTAAAAATCACTTGAAAACCACCAATTTATAAAGCTAGGCGAGTCACAAATTATTTATACTCTTAGTTTTAGCGACAAAAAGGTGGTAATTTACTAACTTTTATGAAAGAGTCGATTATTGACATCAACAGAATACTCGTCACTTTTTTCTTGCAATATGCATAATTATAAGTGGACCGGACATCACTAAACTTTGGCTGAATAATACGCAAAGATAATTCCAAACTAGAGCAAATGAACTGCATCCACCTAAATATGTTTGTAAAAAAGATAAAACAAAGGACCTCTTAATAAAATAATAAGAATATTTTTTAAACAATGATTAAAGTATATGTATTGTATTAAGGAACCATCTATAGAGATTTTCAGAAATACTTTCGGACCTATTGCTCAAACTTGGTAATGTTAAGATTGGACTAAAGCCTTTTTCTTTAGCTTAACATTACCTTTGGTTTTAAAAAAGGCTGACAAAACATGTTGATCCTCCAATTGGCTTACATAAGTTCAATTTTAATTAATTTTATTTTAATATTTCCATGTTGGATCTAAGATAAATTTAGCTGCAATGTGCGTGATCAAGAGTTCGCATGTGCTATCGATAGAGATGACACAAATAAAAAACGTAGGATCGAAATTCTGATAAATCCAGTACATTGCCATATTCTAATGATATTCCCATTGTAACTAAGTAAAGCAGACATCGTTTTGTTATTTTAAAATGTTTAACTGTATCAATTTACAAGTCCGCTGTCGTTGACGTAGTTGACACTAAGCAGCAATATTAGGGATAAAGACATAATATTAATTAGGGCGATAATCACTTTAATGAACATTTGTACTTATTATGATTTGTGTTTTAATTAATAAGTATTCCAAAAATGTGGCTGTTTATTGGGATACAATGATACCGCATCATATTTAAGAACTATTGAGACAATCTGCATTATCGAACTTGACAAAATAATCGTCGAAATTCTCTATAAAATTATAAAAATGTATATAAATTTGACTTACCCCAAGTCTATTGCGCGATGCAATAGGAAATGTATCATACATGAAATGTGATGTCAACGGTTTCTGAAAAGGTAAAAAAAATTACAATTATTCTGTGTACTTTGAACAAAACTATACCTTAATTGCACTTGGAAAATTACACAAAACCACCTTTCTCCGCTGTGCCACAAACGAGGTCTTCTGACAACTTTATTCAAGATGAGTATACATACAATGCGGAAAATAAGATTTATCATCAGCTGTATTGGAAAATTTTCAGAATTTTATAAACCTTGTGAACTCATCAATAAACTAATTTTTTGGGGAAATACTTAACAAATTCAAACATGTACATCCATAAGGTAAATGTATATACTCCCGCATAAACCGATCATGAATATTGTTTCTGATTTACGACGTTAGTATATGTATTGGGAAATTCCAATCGGTAAAAAAGCACAAAGATCTAATTGAGTAATGATTTAATAAGAATTTAAAACTATATTCCTCGTATAAAATATTACCCCGTTAGATTAAAATTGCGTCAATATTGTAAATATTATGGTTAATTCATTTATTTATCCTATACACTTGAAACCCTTCAAAATGATTACAAACCCAGATACTCCACGTAAACTCTATACATACAGTTCAATATCATTTTTTTAACACGATACACAAAAATCTTTCAAACCACGTAACTTAATAAAACTTACCATTTACCATTCATAAATTTATACGTAACAATCTGCATGGTGAATCCACAAATATTTAACGAAAATAAATATCATGCTGGTTCTAAGAAAAAATTCAAATCGTCTTATTCATGTAAACTATAAAACACCGTTAAAAAAACATTATATACCTACGTCAGTAAAGTTTTAAATTTTAAAATTTACAATTTCGTCACATAATGAAAATGAAAAGGCACAAGTGAAGGCAAATTGACGAAAAAGCACATGTTAAAATTGTTGTATGTATATGGAAGTCACATTCTAGGTCAAGGGTATAATATTGAATCGACTTTTTTATAAATTCAAAGTATGTATATACGCATATATTGTAACAGTTATTTCGTTGAAACTTAAAAGATATACACACAGTATTTTACTGAGTTGATTGATACAGGAAATGCCTAAAGAATTCCTTAGTCTTCATACAAATATGCCCATACCGTTTGGTTTGTATGGCTAAACAATATATAGATAGGCCAGCATTAAATTCTACCATGACTTCAGCCATCGATCGCATCACATAAATTTCCTATTAACATTCCTTCTACCACAAAAAAACCACACAAAGTAAGTAGCATTCCAAAGCTTGTCGAACACGCGACAGAATTGCGACAAAGTGACCGAATGATATGTAATATGCCTATTAAGATAGTAGAATTCAACCTAACCAATAACTTTCACATTTAGATTATATTTATGTATATGTGTTGTAATTATACGCATGTTATACATGCGCATAAAAAACACAATTACGATATCATAATTTCCAACTAAAACCAATGATTTATTTAAATTACTAAATAAGCGTGTCAGGCATCACTGCCGGCATAAAAAACAAAATACTATGACTCACATAAACATAACAATTGAAATCGAGAGCGTACAGTTGTATATGTATAATATGGAGAAGCACTATTATACTCTATAAAAAATCACAAAATGTTTTTTTTTTTATAATAAAATTTCATGACTCAGTATTTTCGCAAGATTCACTTATAAGACCAACGACGTCCAAAGTTTATTTAATTTCCTTAACCAAAAGAATATCCTACAAAAAGAAACGTTTCTAAAAATATTAATTTTAACTTTGTGCGGCAATTCTCTATTGATTTATGATTTCATCTTATTTATTCTTCCGCGAAAATTGATTACACATAAAAAATAAGATAAGAGATTGAATCTTTATAAAAAATATTAAGAATTGATAAGCACACGTTGTTGTGCGTTTGCAATTTGCATATTATTACAACAATAAAATTATTGACCATTTCTTTCTATTTATTATACATATATGTATCGTGTATCATGTAACATGCAGTATACCTTACACCAGCCAATGTATTTGGGATTCTAAATAGCTAGATTGGAATGTTATGAATAGTGAAATTCAAACTCAAATTTCATATACCCCACAAAAATATGTTTATCAATAATGACAAATCATTATGATAATTAATCATACACAAGTAAATTATATAAATTACACGCGATTACGATTATTTATATACATTCCTAATGTAAGCAATCGAATCATAAATAAACTAAAAAAAAAAACAAACAACTAAAAAATGAAAAATTATTTGTTATTGTTTCACTTGCGCTATCTTTTGGATAGTAGTCGAACTAGAAATAAACAATAAAATTTGAATGGGGTGCGTTCCATCTAATTTTAATGCAAATTTCATATAGAATTTATTTCTTGTTACAATATTTTTTCTACTGAGAAAGTATAAGTCTGCAATCAAACAATATTAACACTATCAATGGCGTTTGTCTAATATAATAACGAAGAAAGTAAGGTGAAATACAATCAAGCGTTCATGAAAATGTTAATTACCGTATTTCCTCGATTCTAAGGGTACACATCCTCCATCCGATCGCAAATAAGCAATTTTCATATGAAAACAATTTTCGTCTGAAATAGCTTGTTCGGACTAGGAATTAGTAATCCAGATTTGCCTAATCAAGTTTACTTGTAAACTGAATTAGCTTTTATGGCGTTCAGTCTGTGACATCGCTGCACATCTTGACTTTCCTTTATTAGCACATTTTGCATAAAATAAGTTTTAGTCATTGAACATAATATTACTTCAAATGTTTTATTGTTAAATATTAAGTAGGTCTGCTAATGTTAACTAATGACAAACTACACTATAAGCATTGAAATTATTAACGTTTCGAATAAAAATATATTTCGCTCTAACATCGCAATATTTGAAGCGCTGTAGTAACAACGAGATTACAGACAAAATTCATCAATTTTTTAACTGGGTAACTTAATCTCCGTCCTTCAGATTATAAAAAAATCTAGATTTGCTAGTTAATCGAGATTACTAACCTCTATACTCTGAACATGGAGCAATAAGACGCATCCAGTTTTCAGAAACAAGTAGAATCGAAGAATTGCGGTACTACTTCTTGAATTGTGATGAATTTTACACGAAACTGCAGTTTGAAAATTAAGTAAAATTTTACAAAATTTACTCAATAAAAATATGTTCTGGAAAAGTAAACACAAAATTGAGCTAATCAGTGGATCAGTAAAATACATTACTAAAATTGAACAAACTATTGAATTAAAGAAAATTTCACAAATCAGCCACCGAATCCATAACACAAGATACACAGGTATTGAAATTGTAACGCGAATATAGTAAATTGAATTATTTGTAAGAAAAATGTGTTGTAAAAATTGTAATATATTTTGACATTCCTTTCAGCGCGTTCATTTTCACCACGTGAAGGGACATATAAATTAAACGAAATGGAAAGAAAAGTTCTTAAAGATTTACTGGTTAGTAAAACATAACCAAATAAAATAAGCATAACAATAAACATTTTGAAAATTTAAGAAACCGAAAGAAACAAATACGAATATTTCAGAATATTACTGATTACACCTAAATACCAGTCGCGGATCTTCGGTTAATATTAAGGTAATATTAATTATATCCCATGCAGAGTGCGCGCAGAAGTAGGGCCGCAAATTTCAGGAGCCCTTAAAATAGACCGTCGATCGTCATAATTAAAGAATTCAAAATACATGTATAAATTAAATATTTTTGGATTAAGTTTAAGATTTACAAATGTTGAGACTGTCTTGAAATATCTAACATTAGCAGTTTTGTTGAACTTCACGCAAAGCCATTTAATTTACGCAAAAGCCGTGTGCACATATTTGTGGGAGGTTCTATTGTTGTCTCGTATGATCGTTCTTTGTTTAAAGACTCTCGCGGCATCGATAGTATAGGTTAGCACATACACCAAAAATTATTTTATTCAGATTTCTCTAAAACGAGTTTTAAATAAAACTGTTTTTTTTTTAATTTTACTCAATCTACACTAGTTGTAGATGTTTACCACGTCTAGTTGTTCCTAGATTTTTAGTATTTCTCCTAGATTTTTAGTATTAGAAACAGATAAATAAGTCACGAATTTTATCTAATTTCGACTTTTTCTTTTCAAACTGGAATCTATCTTTCATGGTTCACGCTTCTGGTTCAACAACCGCAGAAACTGCTTCTTCATCAGATGATCCATTTTCACTATTTACCCATTCTGTTATATTCAGTCTTTTAATCAGCGAAGTTATGGTTTTGGTAATTGTAAGTTTATTTATTTTATTGAATAAACCATAATTGCCTCCATTGTTTTACTTTTGAAAATGTTTCGGATCGTGTAAGAACTGGATCAAGTCGAAATAGCATGTTCGTTGCTCTTGAATTCGATAAATTAATGCAACTTTCAGTTAGTTGATTAGGCTAATATGTTGTGCCTTGAACATAAATTTAAGAGTCACATCGGCACTAATTAACTAGAATCAATCGAACCTAAAGCTTCTACAGCCAATTTTACATGTAACAATGCCGATACTATAATATTAATCAAATTATTTCATCCTCTGAAAAATTTATTTAGGTTATTTAAGCTTTTCCTAACCAAGAAGAAGAATTTTTAATTGAAAAAATCGTTCTAAAGTTAGTTAGCTGTTCCATCGCGTTCTGTTGCCTATCCCTGAATACGATACGAATTCGAATGTATAAGATTCATATTCAATTTAAATAAGAATCTTATATTTTGCTATTCGTATCGTATTCAGAAATAGCCCATCTGATTACTGTCGGTGGTTAGACCTGATTTACTAAAGGGATACAATAGACCACTGCAGCATTATAAGTGTGGTTGTCGAGTAAAAGTTGAATTGAACAAGGTTTACGCAGTATACTATATTTGTATGAGAATACAATGTACCTACTAAATATTACTGACTGAAATGTACGGTTAATCGGTTATTAAAATAGTATATTATTCAACGAGCATATAATGATAGCTGTTATTCACGAAGATGAAGTTTACCGACACGAACCGATAGCCGAATGTCGTAAATCATCTGAGTGAATTTTATAATTAAATCCTTTAAAATCCTAAAATAATTTTTATCGTAATGTTGACGTCTCAATTTAATTATAAACAAAATGGCAAGGAACTACTAGATAAACTGGCAGTGAATAATGGATATCATTATACATAATTGATGAATCAAACGTATAATGAGTATATTATACGATAGTCGTGGAATAATGTTGCGTTAAAATGGTGAAGAATTAATTAGAAATACTCAGAATTCTATTCTCTCACTAAATACAACTTGTACTCTAATTAATAATCGATATTTTTATACTTATTAAAATCGATGCACATGGGGTTACCTCAAAAGTAAGTTCTATGACAATAAGCCAGCAACAATTCAAGAGATAGAAAGATAGAAGACGAGATAATAAGGCATATTGGTGGAATAGATGAGGAGCAATTATACCTGGATGCTGGATGTCATCCTAAATTTGGACAAACGGATTGTTATGTGCCCTATTCCACATGGTGAAACTCTTATTGGCCCACCCTTTATTTAAACTAATCTAATCACATTCAAGAAATGTATTCATTCGTTTCGTATGCAAAACATAAAGTAAGATTTTCACATATTTATGACTTCATATAAAACTCTACCATTACTGCACCACCGAGGTGGTGTCTTTCCGGTTGGGTTCTATTAAACGCAACTGTAAAGACTTTTGTTGTCCGCTCCCCCAGTCAGATCTATCCTAAAATGATCCTATTAGATTTGATTACCTTTCTATAATTAATGCTAATCCGACAGCGGAATCAAAAGAGTTTAAAAACAATTTTAATTGTACTCTCCTTTTAGATTCTTCCATGTTATCGTAACCGCTGAAATCGTCTGAAATAATAATAATTGGATCACCGACGAAACTCTAACAACTCTGCCACGTATTTTAATTCTATTTTTGATATTTTTGATTGTAACTTGTAAAAGGTGCGTTTAGAAAAGAGTTACTCGCTTCTAAACCTTTGAAGTCACGGATCTATTAGAAATAAACAAACTCAATTATAAACACTAATCGTGTGTTTTTATACAAATTCATTGAACAAATAATAATAATTTTAAATATTTACTGACGTCATGTCATGCTCCAACAGTACATTCCATTTATTATGACAGAAAAATTTACACGAATGACAACATAATATAACTGGTTTTCATTCACAATATTTTATGAAGATGAAAACCAATTTTTTTAATATTTTGACGACAACGTTCACGTAATTTGGATTCATGTTTAATTCATGATTGAACAAGTTCGACTCGACATACTAAGCCAGCTGTTTGTCTGTATATTTTGTACAATAATACTACATTTTATTTTAAACCTAAGTTATGTAATTGTAATACAAACAAGCTATACAACTTTTTATGCAAATTTGTTGGCATTGAAAAATATTTCTCGCGTGAATACAAAAAAAAAAAAAGATACTACTTAGTGTACAGCTCTTTACTAAAGTATTTATTTAAAGCTTCTGGAATTTTTGAGATATGAAGACAGAGAGAGATCAATGACCGATAAGGCGAAGGCGAAAAAAATGTTGATGTTAAACCACAGTTGACACTATTAGCACAGTGAGAAAAATGAATTCACATAAAATTAATTAAAGAATCAAATCTAATCATTTTTTTTACGCTGAATAAATAAAACTCTTAGATTAATAATCAATAAAATTTCTTGTACATAAATGATTTCATTATATTTGGCACCCACGTAAACACGTCTATAATAATTGACCCATATAAAATTAGAGAGTAAATAATGAAAAAATCATTCAGGCGAAATGAAAATTGTTGAAGCTAAAATATATTTTTTTTTTACTCTGATTTATAAATATAATAAAATATGTTCACTAATTAATTTTTACTTTATAACACGATGTAATTAAAAAAAAATATTTATCGATATAGAGAATAATAAATTTGACAAATTAAGAAACATAATTGAAAAGGTAGTTACTTTATGTACATATGTACATACACACATATGGATATTATGCACTCACACAGTTTGTATGAGAAGAGATACAGACAGATTTGGGTTAAGCTGAAATGATCGCCGCGCGTTATGGCGAACAAGATCTGTTCATACAATAAGAAATCAATTAATACAGACATTAATTTACACAAAGTGTAAAAAGTAAGAAATCAATTACATACCGATAACGAATTATGACTTAATATCTTTCGTCGTACCAAGGTTATCGGCATTATTTATAAGCCTTTCTCTCGGCGATAAAATAACTGCGGTTTGAAAATTGTTTTGGATAACATCCTAATAAAACAGTTATGGTCACTAATCTAATAACTTTGAACTACATAATGGCCCGATTTGCATTTTATCAACGACGATAAACAAGAAAATTAATCCTTGGATTTTTTTTATCCTCTGTTTTATCTTCGGTTTTTGGTGTCTAAATCAGAGGATAAAAAAATTGTTGCTGTCAATTTTGATTCAAATACTTCGAATTATTTAAAAATTTAATTTAATAAAATTCATAATTTATGCTTAAACCAATCATATAAATTAAAATAAAAATAAAAAAAAATCAGAATTTTATGAAATAATTATTAACAAAATGGATTTAAATATAGGATAATGAGTACAGACGAAATAGAAAATTTTTTTAGTATTGTCGAAAAATACAAAACAATAGTAATATGTACTTAAAAAAAACAAACAAACGCGAAAATAAGAAAATAAATGTTGATTAGATAAAAACGTAAAAATCAAACAAAATTGTTGCCACTCATACAAAAAATCGCTATAAAACGAAGCATAATTTATTATTTATCCTCGTTTATAGAATCGACGAAAAAAAGAATCCTCGATTGAAGATTAATCTGAACTCTCGGATTTTTATTTATTTATCGTCATTCATAAAATCGGGCCAATGTGTCACAGCAAAATACAATTAGATAGATACAATGTGCACAAACCTAATGTATATGTACATAGATACAATTTTCGGACTGTTTATTTGGGAATTCAAAAACCTAAATCTATAATATACCTATATTTGTACATTTTTATCATTTTCATAATTAATCGAATCAAAAAACAAATTTTTTTTGTAACATACGTTGTTACTATTATATTATGTGAAATACGAGTAAGTAACTAATAGTAACTGTTTATTACCTAATATCGGCCAAACTATTTTATTTCTGAATTATTTAAATATACATACATCAAAATTCAACAACCCCTCAGGGATGGTCAGTGAAAACCTCCAAATGGCCCAGATTAACAGCAGAAATGATACAGAAGTGGTCAAAATAGGCGAAATATGAGGTATTCAATCGAGGATTGACATAAAGTAACCTTAATTAGCGAAATTACCTGCCATGTAACCCTTGTATAACACAGTACTTTTATAAAATGTTTTCGCTAAAATAAGATCCACAAAATGTGTCAACATTTTGTTTAACACGGTTTTACTATAGGCAGTTAAAATAAATCATAAGTTTTCGGCTTAAGTAATGTGAGTTATATGACTGGTTCGGATTGTTTGAGGCGTTTTACTTTTGGAAAACCTGCCTTTCATCTCGTTTAAGGTTCAGAAATGATAGAAAGGAGGCCTTTACAGATTAGTGGATTTAAAGTCTAATGGAAAAGTGTCTGTCGGAAACAAAGTCTCACATATATCATAAGATCTCCACCACCAAAATTTCAGCTTGCGGAATCGGAGAAGTCACCTAATAATAATCGTTTGTTAAAACAAAAAGATCAGAAATATTTTTTCAACTACCTTTGACCAGTCGTGGCACAAGTTTTGCCTTAAGAATTCACATCGCACAGTTTTATGATGTGCTAATACATAGTTTTAATCGATAACTGGTTTCAATTTGTGATGTTTTAGGTGCGCAAAATCTTTTGTAATCCGATGAATGATGTTTTCCCCGACACAAAGTTTAAAACATTTTTCAACCGATTAATACTTTTTGTAGAATTACTATCGGTATTACTCAGTCTAATTCCCTCCCGAGACATTATCTTTTTTTATCGGATCACAACTCCCTAGAAAACCTTTGAAGAATTAAGTTAAAAAAAGTTGAATTGTCGACCAACAGTTCCAGGCATTAAGGTAGTAGCTGCAGACATTAAGGAGAGAAACGGCTAAAAATTAAGGCCCCGGACTTTATCGATGTATAGTTTTTGTAATGCATAAGAAGGGAAAGGAAAATGATTTACACTTTTTTTCTTTTTCTTTTCGTTCAAAAACTATACATCGAAAAATGTCTGGGGATTCAATAGCAGGGTCCTTATTTTAAAATAAAGAATTGAGTTAGTTTATATCGGAGGAAACGAAATAAAAAATTTTAGAACCTATAAATACTGCTCCCAGCAAAGTAATTTCAACTATACAGTTTGTTTGTCTCTCGAAATCAATTTGTTTGAAGCTCGAACGTTTTTTTTTTCGAAACTATCAATTTGTGTTTAAATTAGAATAACAGAGTTACGAATGCTGTTACGAATAACAGAGTTACGATGTGAATCTAATATTCATCAAAAATATTCAAAATACGTTTGTTTCTGGGATTGCATGCTTGCTTCACTTTAAAAGACAGTTTACAAAGTAAAGATTAGAGAAAAAATTTCCATTTTAGAAATACTTCTTAATTTTATGTGACCGGTCAGGTCAGACTCCAAACGTGTAACAAAAAAAAAATTGGGAGATGGATTACGCCACTGGCATATGAATTATAAAAATCTATTATTGATTTGTTTATTTTTAATTTACTTGGAAACTAATTATTTATTATTTCACGCAGTCTGACCGTGAAATTTTAATTTAAGGCAATTGTAAAATTATTAATATTTCTTTCATAACAAGATTATTTTGCTAAGTCATAAACAATGATGGATTAAGATTAAATTTGGCGTTTTATTATTAATATACATATACATTATTGTACCTACACGACTAATATTCGACTTTTTGGAGCCAATGTGATATTACATAAGAATAACTGTACTGTAGTCAGTATTATTTCACCCATCTTGTAAAGAAACAAATTTTCTAACAGAAAACTACTAACTACTAATATATATACCTAATTATTATACAATAAATTCTTTTCTTACCTCTTTAACACACGACTTATTTCTTTATTTAGATTTATGTATGTATTTTTAACAACAATAAAAACTTTTGTAAAATGTATTGATGTGTCTTTAACAACAACACTTTCTTTTAATGAACATTTATTAACCCGAATATATAAAATCTCCGCGCACCACACCGCACACCGTATAATTAAAACTTATTTGTCTATTTTATAATTATAATTTAGTTTAATTTTAAAATGAAACACAACTGATGTACTAAATATGTAGGTACTGATAGTAATCGCGAAAATACTCAAATTAAATATGTAATACAAAACTACGAACAAATTCTCGCGTTCCGTAACTCTATAAATTTATATTTGAACTGATCGTTCGTATACAAAAAAAAAAAATAAAAAAATAAAAGTTTCATGTATGTACAGTAAATGTTGAATAACTGTATTGGTAAAAACACAAACTTATGTATGTTTGTTTATTTTAATAATCAGTACATATTTAAATTAAGTACACTGGGTCAAACGAGTTTTTGTTGTTTATGTGGATACTGCCGAAATGTGGTTGAAATAAAAAGTTTTTGAGCGGTTGTACATTAATTGGTTCAATTAATAAAACATGCAATTCTTTTATTTATCAATCGATTATTATCCATTTCTAAGAAATTTTCAATTAAACACTGAATTGATGAAAACATTCCACATACATATCGAGTAATATGTAATATGAATGTGAAATAATTTATTTTTGAACCCCTAGATGTGTGTGGGCTCACAATATACGAATTTTTAATATTTAATTTTAGAATTTCTGAGTATTTGATTTGAATCAACTAAAGTTAAGCGCCAACCTGGTTTTCCTGTAATCTATCAAATGTGTTTGCCAAATAATTAAACTAATTTATTCCTAGAAAATTCATATTTTCGTAAAATCTTAAATGGCACGTTTCTGCACAATAAAACAAGATTTTCTGAAAATTTTATATTGAATGAAAAATAAAACATTTCAACATATTGCTTGTTTTATAAATACAATAAATCAGATTAGATTGGATTTAATTCAGGTCAATTTACACTAATAGCCACGAGCCGTTTTCAATTATGACTATAATCGACTCATTAGGTATATTTAAAATGTTTGTCCTATTTGATTAAAAACAATTTATTTTTACCGACTAAACGATTCATTTAGTAATTTCGTACTTAAACCATTCTTTGATGTCAAAATATTTAAATCGTTATTAGATTTATAAATTAACTTATCTCAAAAAATGACAAGATTTTATCAAAATTTCTCATTTTAGTTGATATTAGAAATTTGGAATCAATAATTGGTTTAGTTTGTTGGACACAACCCCAATCGGAAACTAACAAATATTAATCTATTTTAAATTTTCAAAATGCAACTCAGATTTCAAATTTTCCAACAAACGATTTCTATGTGAATGGGAAAATATCAAATTTTGTCTTGTTAGTAGACCAAACTCAAGAAAATCGAGACATCTGCTAGCATAGTAATGTACATATATCATAAAATTGAGAATAACAGTGATTAAATTCTTAACAATAACTATAACAAAAAATGAATTTACAAAATACTTGAACATCTTGTTCTCTAGAAAGGAAATAACAAAGTATAATTTACAGATGTTAACATTAATCTAACAAATAATTTTTAATCATTAGTAAATTATAGTTTGGTATTTTTGTGCAAATAATTATTTTAACTGCATAGTTGACAATGAATGGACGTATTCTATCTATTAGAGGAGAAATAATTGTATGAATCTTACACTTTCCAATCAATTACAGAATGAAAATCAGTTTAATTGACTTGGAGTTTTAAGATTATTAATTATCATCGCGGAATTTAAAAATGCCGGTCACATAATAAAGTAACGTGTCAGGAGGAAAATGGTGTAGATTTTATAAATAATTTATTTAATTTCGTATACATAATTGTTGTTTTAAATACAAATTTAAAATTGTACACGTTTTCTGGGACCTAGTTTAGCTTTTTCTAGAACTCGAGTAATCTGAATATTATTATCCTTATCATCTTCTTTGTCTTCATCAGATGTATCGGAAACGTTCCCATAATTCATTGGTCCTCTATTTGGTAAATGTTTTTGTTTAGATAATTTTCGTTTTTTTAAAGTTGTCGACTGTTTCTTTGGCTCAATGTTTTCAGCCGCCTGATGCTCGGTATCTTTAATCTTCCCTTGATTAGATATTGTATCGATCGAGCAATCGACATTACATAATTTTAAAAATAATTTTGTACTGTCGGTATTTGCTAATATCTCATCAAACTCGTTACTTTTAGGATGCAGTTGATTTGCCTTTTGATGGAATGCTCGAACATCGAACTTAGATGTAATCAATTTTTCTAAAAAAACATTAGACATATATTAATAGAAAACTGGATATATGTATACATATATAATAAAAATAGCCCTACCTCTTGTTAATGTGGCCCCATCATATTTGTGCTGTTCAATTTCTTCATCTTTCTTTCCAATTATATCGATTAAATCTGTATTTTGTTTTTTTAATTTAATCAATGTACAAATAAGTGAAACCATTAAATCATTCGATGAATCAATAGGACTGCATTTTGCCAAATTCCAATAGAATTTCAATGTGTAACCATCTAATTTAAATTTAACCGATAATTTTCTACTGTTTTGTTCCGTAACGGCTTCAATATGCATGTCAGCCGCGAGTTGAAAAATTGTATTCACCAAATTTTCCAGTTCAATCTCAACTACAGGATTAATTTCCTATTAAGCAAGCATGCAGATTTAGTTATCTACTTTTATTAAAGATTCAAAATTAAAATTATAGAATGCAAAAGATTTTAAGCAAACATAAGTAACGGAAAATTTAATTTTAGTTGACCAAACGACTTCAGCGCACCAAGGTGGCTGGCAAGAGAAATTAACCGCAAACTGTAAAGTGGAAATATTCAAGCAAAAACCATTCATACGGCCTTAGGTTTAAGTTTTAGCCCAAAACCTCGAAATTATTGACAAATAAACATTAAATGAAATATAAAAAAAACCATATTAAATATAAATGTAGCATCTTATTAGTAGACAAACACCAGTCCACGCCAAATTTTTACAAAACTATATATTATATACTAATTAGGTACTTACTTTCCCCCGTGACAATAAATCATTTGCCGATATTTCTTCTTCCCAAGTTGTTTGTAAATCGCTTAAGATACATTTAAACTGATTATTATTAGTATTTTCGTATTTAATTAAATACAATTTATTGTCGATTTCCACGATATTCCAATTCGACATTTTTATAGACTGTTGTTATAAATTTTGACATTTAACAAATCAATGAGTTATACATTTATCATGGACGAGCTTATTAAAATTAGGTAAATATATTGGATAAAAAGGCCTTTCCATTATGTTCTTTCTTTCAAAATATGGTTTATTTCGGCAAATAATACACACCCGCGGCAAATACTAATTTTTGTTCTTTAACCTTGCGCTGAAGAAAATTTTTTAATTCTTGTTGTGAAAATTCCATACCAGGATCTTGGGCCGCAAACATTTTTAACATTTGGTGTATTCGCTCGAGCGGTAGTGAATCTAAATTAATCAACATGCCCACGATATATGACCAAAATACTTGAAATTCTTCTTCTCGCTGATCATGAGCAGATGCCATAGCAGAATCAATCTCATCATCTTCACATATATCATGGGAATTACTGATGTCATCGAATGTATCCTCCAGAGATTCATCGGCCAATGTAAAAAGAGAATCAGTTGTTTCTTTTATAATACCCTGTGATTGCCAGAAGTTTATCTTTTTCCGTAATATTGATGGTGGTATCTTCATAACTTGGCTTAAATTATCCAATTGCCATTCACTAGTATTTTGGAAGTGCCATAAAATAGTCGCCTGCACTGTGGTTACACTCAAATCAATTTTTTTATTGGCAAATTCAATTTCAATTTCTACTTTGCCATTAAGCGTATTCCAGTTTAGGGTACGATTACCTTTGTACGCCTCATAAGATTTGGCGAAACAATCAAATTGTTTTTTAATATCATCCGGAATTTCAATCGTCTCCTTTTTAAACGGTGGCCAAAATTGTGATGATACAATTAGGGCGGTCATTTCAAACATTTTATTTTCATTGTACTCGACGTTCGAATGAATATGCGAATTTATACGTTTGGAATCGCTTATATCTTTGAGCATGACCTCACAGCTATGCAGTAAGGTTTCACCGAATCGTAATTTTAAAAGTTCCAAATTTCGTAATTCTTTCTCAATATTGAAATCTAAATTTAGCAACAGTCGTTCGGCCAATAAACTTCGATATTCATTGACGAACAGTTCTTTGCTACCGTAAATATCAACGACCATGGATATAATATCTGAAGGCCGGCTAGCACGGGATACTTTACTCGGATTAGCGTCCACTGGATCGGGCATCCAAGTATCCCAATTGGTCATATCGTCTTGTTGGATTTTTATTTCATCTTTAGCACTTTCACTTCTAGCTAATTCTTCAGCTAAATCAGTCGGCCCTTCTTCGGTTAGAGCAGTAACAACGCATCGTACTGTGTCGCCTCGCATTCTTAAATATTCTTTAACCGGTTCTGTAATAACATCCAGTAAGACTCCGCTACTATCTAAATGGCGAAGTGCTTTAATAGCTGCCACATATCCAGTAAGAACATCGCTTGTATTTACACCAGGATGTAATAGGCGTGTCTCTAATGATTTTTTAACAGTCGATGCTAAATAATTCCGCAGATCAATTTTAACCAAACAAATTTTGAGGTCGTCTATAGCAGGCTTAGAATCAGGATATTCAATAATAATGTTGAAGAATTGGTTAACTATGGTGAATGCGTACGTCTCAAAAAGATGATCCGTGAATTTATATTTCAAGTTTTCTAAACCCTGGTTGCCATTGTCAACAAAAAAATTCGGCAGCCATTTAAACACCTGATTGTGCAACCATTTTTCGAGTTTTTCCAAATGCGATACATCTGTACTACCTTGACAAGTCTCTTGAACAAAATCCGTGATACGTTGCTGTATCAAATCGATAATCGAATGTCCAGCCAATCGATCCAGAATGTCCATTTCATTTAAATAAGCAGTCGTATTGTTAAATATTTTCATTAATTTAGTGCACCGACAATTTTCCCGCTCTATATCACAGCCATCACAGACAAGCACACCTTCCAATGAATCTACAATCATACTCTCGTCCTCGTTCTTCATATTAACTAACACTTTAAATATGATCTGATAGTACTGATCAATAATTTTATTAAAATTCACTGGTAGTTGCGATAGTAAAATACTTTTGAATATACTCTGGAAGTAGGAGTTATCCTTGCGTGTTCTAAAGCCCTCATTTTTAAGTTCTGCCTTGTGCTTGAAAGTTTTTAACACCTCTAACATGTTCACAAGTCTCGTATAATCGCGATACAAGTTTTTCACTGATATTTGAAATTTATCGAATCCAGCACATTTATTATCGTCACAATTCACAAAATGCTGCCAAAAATTTGGAATTATCGAAGTGCTTAGAACGTGGTCGATATCAGTGTAAACCGTCTCATATAAATCGTCGGCAATCCCCAATTCTGATGTCTTGGCAACGAAAAATTGAAACTGTTCAAGAGTATAAGGAGCGTCCGATATTAACTAAAATCCGAAGACATTCCAAATTATTATTTAGGTTTTCAAATTATGTATTTATTTACGATTTTTTTCACCTTTTTATCGAGAACGGGAAAAATTTGTTTTGATAAACCCCAAACAAAGTTCAAATCAATCATTTTATTGGTTGTGATAAATTGATAAAATTTAATTACCAAAACTCTCGTTATTTTAATAAAGAAACAGATATTTAAATTTAATTTAATTTTTTAATAATATAAAACATTAAATTGTTTCGTCAAAAATCAGAATTGAATTTGACGTTTGTTAATTTGTTTGAAAATTTATTGACAATTCCTTACCTCGTTCATGCGATAAATTCTAATTGCAGTAAAAACAATTCAGTTAGCACATTCGAAAAAAGACCACTGTAACCCTTTCCCAACATGGGTAGTAAAATTTAAAACAAATAAATTTTTTAAATTTTATCGACTGAATTTATGTGACCAAAAATTAGCTTTATATCGAATTAAACAAAAAAAAAAATTATTTTAAATGAATCGCGATTTAATTTTATTATCCATCAAAATACGTCATCAAATTTTTTCGATAAATTTTAACTTTTTGTATGGGCAAGGTAATTTCCGTACAAAAATAAATTTTACTATAAAATTACTACGGTCTTTTTCCGAAATTATAAGTTATTTTATTTGTAATGTTGGTAACCTGTTCAAAACAAAAATTTCAACGTTTGTAGTCGAGTGCTGGAATTTCTAGATGTATTCAGCCTGAAAATAATTAGAACTGCAGGCTACAGAATCTCATATAAATAAATTTCCAAGTTTTAATTTACTTATTCCATATTTTATTAATTTAATATAATTTTACAAAATATCTAGAATGTTTACAGTGTTTATAAATTAAATAATATATTTTAATATTTATTTACACAATATCGATTAAATTGTCTTTATTTTTATTTACATTTTGCATACTCCTTATAATTATTTTTCACACAATTTGTTTGCCGATGTTCATCTACTAAAGTTTTTGTGACAGTTGGCAATTTTTAGGTTATCGATAAAAAAAAACATAAAAATATGTGACATTTTAGGCCGCCTTAACCGAAATGGAATGTATTTCAACGAACAGAAAATTTCACACAAAAGTTTATTTAAAAATAAACTCTGGTGTAAAGAACTATTTTTTGTATAGATAGAGTAGAGAATGATATAAAATATATAATTTGAAACTTCATCTTGGATAAATAAACTTCAACTAAATTTAATCTATATAAAATAAATATTATCACATGTTTTTTCAATTATGTATGTAAATTATTTTGGGTATTTTATTAAAAAAATTGTAAAAAATTAAATTTTTTATGACAATATAATAAGGGATGTATCATATAGTTCCATTGAACATATAATCTATTTTATGTTATATATTAATATTATATAATAATAACTAAATTACAATTAACTATCTTTAATATTAATTATTAACTTCAAATAAAAACTTCAGTATAAATGGCTTATGTATTATTTTTATATATTTTTATTATATATAATAATACTTTTTACATAATAATAATTATTATTTATTACAAATATTTAACATTAAATAAAAATGTATGGTTCAGTTTTATGCAGTTTAAATAATAAATAAAAATAACCATAAATAAAATTAACTATCTCGTTTCAATATTTGTTGTAGGACTTTTTATGATGTTGAAAGAAAACCCTAAAATTCATCTTACAAATGACCGCATGTTTTTCATTTAAAATAATAAACGGGAACGATAAAATGCACATTTTTAAATTAAAATTGTCAAATTATTGAAAATGTATCATAATTTAATCAACAAATTATTTTATATAGTTCTGCATTAATTTAAATCAAAAATACTCCACAGTCATTATTCTTAAATGAAAAATCTGGTTTTAGGGAAACGTCTATGTTTCAAAATATCTTTCAATCATTATTTAAACCAATTAAGTGTAATCATTCGCTCAAAAGGGCTCCCTTAAATAAAGACCGCTGCAGTAATAAATTATTACCTCTAGACTTAATAATGTGGCGTAAAATATTTTTTACGTAATCAAGTCACAAAAACAAATTATTTTAAAGTTTACATAGTTTTTTCTTAAAAATGTTTATAAAATGACAAAGTAAACAAATTAATACAAAAAATAAAAACTGTAACCAAAAATTTAAAATTGACCTTTCAATACTGTACTAACAGATCTTCCAAATTTTGAATAAAAGATTCCATATTTTTTCATATAAATAATATGAAATAATTCAAATTATCAATTAAAATTTATAAACTTACAATAATTGCGGAAATGGAAAATGTGTTTTCATCTACCTTGACTTATGTGGCATTGCAAAAAATCAAATCAAAAATCAAACAACTATGTACAGTCGCCTTCATAAAAAGAGTTCAGTTACTCAGCTTATCGAAATCATAGCAGTTCGCCAAAATATATTTTTAATTAATTAATTACCAACACAAGGTTTTTCATTTAACCAAAAATGGTATAGAATTGAAATGTGGAAATAAGGTTGCAAAATTTGAAACACACTGTGGTCTGTTTAATTAGAAATTTTGAGTAATGACTCATAATATCAAAAACTGTTTTTTGTCTATATTTTGTCTACAAATTAATTATTTTAACTTTTCTAGAAAGATAAATAAATCTAACAAATTCTTATTATACTTTGTATTTATATAAATACAAAATATATCAAAAAACAGTGCAGTTGTATGTAGCGACAAAGCAAGATTTTCACGACAGATACAACTTCACTCGATGCATTTGCTTTTAATGTTTATTTTTCTATTAAAATTATGAAATATTTGAATGTTTTATTGAAATTCACTTATAGTTTTACTTAAACTATGATTTCTATTCTTTAAATCGTGAAAATATCAAGCATTTAATTTTGTGGGACGTCGTCGCCGCTTGTTGTATTTTTTACCCTTTAAAACGTTCCATACCGTTGATCAAAATCCTTTGTGTGTCGTAAATGAACGCGCTTCTTCGATATTTTATTTTAAAATGTCAACGTTTTTTTTATCTAATTTTTGTTTTGTGAAATAAAAATTTAAATATTATCGTTTAGAATAATATTTGCTGGAATAATCATTTAATTCGATAAATTATGCAATTTTTTCAGAGGCTCAAGGCACTCCCAACTCTTTCGCAGTTCATTTTACCGTCATACTTTACGCCGTAGTAGCCAAATCGAGGACATTTGGCTATAGACCCGTTTTTTTTTTAAACCACCTGCACATTGCATTGCTTCATGCCAGCCTATAGTGCTGACATGAAAGGTGAGTCGGCCTATGGATTCTGCACTCTTAACAGAGAGTCATAGTTAGTTCATCTTTATCACCGATCGCAATCAGATGATAAAAAGAAAACCGTTTGCATTCCGCCCCTATAGAGATTCGAACCGGATACCTCCCGATCCAACCGCCTTAGCTTTAACCTCTGCGCCGTTTGGTCGGTAACTTTAAAGATTAAATAAAAAAAATCGTTCTAAGAAAAAACGAAGAGGTGCAAACTTTATGGGCCGCCCTATATACCTGACATGATTCTAACAATTTTATAACTCCAGTATTTTGAATCAGACTGAAATGTTTATTTCTATAACTTTTATGAAATACTGTGGTAGAGTATATTTTTTTCTGGACAAACTCCATGGGATGAATGCGACCCATTAGGGATAAAAAGTTACATTGTCATGGTCAGTAATAATAACTTTTTGTTATTAATTTTACGAAGGCATTTGCATCTCGAGAAGAGACAATTCTAAATTAAATTTCCTTTAAAATGAGATCAACAACCAAGAATAGATTTAAATCAAGAATATTGTGTAGCCATTGCTTTTCAATAAATATTTAATCAGCTTAAAGTGAACATTACCATAACATTGTATCGAATTTTCGGTATTGGGAATGGTTCGGCCCTCGAGGAGTTTGTAATTAATACACCATAAATCAACCTTTCCATGAACAAAAATCTACTCCGGGATTTTTTTACATTTTTTGGTCTAATAACACTAAGAAATTTTCAATTATTTAGATAGACTATAAAAGACTACTAGAAATGGCTAGTTCGTCCCTCAACCCAATATTAGCTGCATTTATGAATGAAACGACAAAGAAATCCAAACAACAGGTAATATCAGTTCAAATTAAATCAATTTTTGTTGTTGCTTTCAATGTAAACTTTTAATCTGATCCGGATCACTTGGTGAAATACGACTAATATTACTTTGGATAAGTTACCTAGTTAATTAACAAAACAGAATCCCGCGCAAGCGCATCTCTCATCAGCATAGAACAAATACTCGATATTTATTCGATTTGATCGCTTTTTCGACTGAAGGCGTATCAAAACTGTTGGCACACAATTTTTTAGTAATTTTTCAACAGAAGTAGTAATTTTTGAAAAAAGGTTAAGAAAAATTTAGCTCCTTCAGGTTTATTACGCTTGTTGAAATTATTAAAAAAATGTTGTCGACAGTTTTCTGATTAAGATTTGTATTAGGTAATATTCTACTTTGTTCAAAATACAGTAAAATTTACAATTCATTAACCTATTCGCCTTTTAACGCAAAGTGGCTGACATCTGGTGGACGATATTGAAACTAGAGTTAAAGATGAACAGAAATCAAAAAAATGTATTTTTGGACAATTTTGTTGTTGATTACGGTTCAAAACAATCTTTTATTGCACATAAAAGATATATTTCTTTATTCAGCGGCAAAACAATTCAAAAATAACACACTTAAAAATAAACGCTGAATTGCTGTTCACCTTTAAGTAGCGGCGATCGTGGCACATCTTGCGGTGCTTTAAAGGCGAATAAAATTAGGTAGGGCACAGAAAAGTAAATAAAGGTATTACATTTTTAACCTAGTTATTTATGATCCTAGTTCTTAAAATACTATTTTGAAAATGTAACAAAAAGTTATTGTGTATTAGGTAATTATTTATTACACATTAACACCAAAAAAAAAAAAATAAAAATTATATATATCACAGTAACAGATTTATTTTAATTGGAATCTATTCAAGATAATTTTGATATTTACGGGGTAAGTTTAACCGGTAGTAGATGAAGAAGACAGAATATTTTATTCAGTCGATTTTCTGTTTGTTGATAAAATATTTTCTATTATATACCTAATATAATCTTTACTTAAATCACTTATTATTATTAATATATAATACATTTATAGAATATACAAAGATAACTTGTTTTATCTATATTTTTGTTTTAGAACTAAATCACAATAAGTTTATACACTAAAAATAATAATTCTAAATTTTTTGTTCTGCAACTAAAATCCTAAATTTCAAATTTTTAACAATAATGGAATATTTTCAAAGAAATTTCACAGAAAATTTAGTTATATACGAGTAATTATAAAAAACAAAGAATTTATCAAACCTTGTATGATTCACACGAGTTTTTACGTTTTCTCTATTTTTATATCATTATTGGTAGAAGTCTTTTTAACATTTATCAAACTTACTTCGGGATGATTTGGTAAAATTAGTCCCTGCTTATTAATTTTGTCCTGTTTCTCACTGAGCTCATTATTTTTTTCGTTATCATTTTCTTTATTATTATCTTCTTCATTATCTTTATGATCCAAATCATCGGTTGAATCAATATCTACATCGATGTGATCTTTTTCTGATTCGTCATAAGACAGCCAATCATTTTTCTGCAACAAATAAAAAACAGAAAAAAACAAAAAAATAGTATACATACAACAAAAAATGTAAAAGACTCCCTGTAAAACGTTAAAATTTTACT
The DNA here is from genome assembly GCA_963556165.1 of Tipula helvola. NCBI lineage: Eukaryota > Metazoa > Arthropoda > Insecta > Diptera > Tipulidae > Tipula > Tipula helvola. Next base: position 342,438,104 of record OY744483.1, on the reverse strand, counting down.
AACCGTAGATGAATTCATTAATTCAGCCGCTTGCTGCAGAGACAATCCTCCCTTTTGAAGTAAATTTAAAATTTCAGTTGGTGCTGGATCTGTAAAATATTCTCTGAGTCGAGACACCATGAATGGCCCTCTAATGATTAAAACTGTATTAGTTAAATAAATTCAATATGGTTTACGAAATCTTTTACCGATAAGGATGTTTTAAACAACCGTAAGTTTCGCGATAACGGCCATATAACGTGCCATAAGAAACCCCTAGAATTTGTGCCGCTTTTTTCATTTCTAAATTTTTATTTTTAATTGCATCCATGACCCTTTTACAAAATGTTTCCTCCCAAAATTGTGGCCTTCGACCTCTGGTCAAGTAGTCATTCATTTTTATGACATCTTTCCATTCTTCAATTTCTTGCTGTGTCAAAAATACCGGTTGTGATATTGAAGAACCTGGATCTAATGGACTGTTGGGTGATGATAAGTCATCAGGATGTGGAATGTTATCGTATGGCGTTTCTGGACGTTCCATTTTTGGAATTATATTTGGTATAGGCTCATCGTCATCATAATCCATGTGTGTGGTTAAATTTTGTTCGGCCCATGAAACATTATTGTTTTCGTTTAATAAATTATTTTTTGACACGGAATTTCCATCTTTAGAATTTTCATCCATTAGAACCGTTACTAAATGTGTGCTATCCGTAAACGTTGAATTAGTTACATGGTTAGATTTTTGTTTTGGTTGCTTAATTGACCTATAATAAATTATATTTTATAGTGATGAACCTGCTTAGATTTATTCTTATAATGATATGCAAACAACTTACTTATTGTATGATTCATACGGAGAATCAGCGTCCAAAGGTGGGCGGCCGCGTTTCTTTTTTATCGGTAAACTATGCTGAAAATTTGGTGAATCTTTTCCTAAAGTTGTATTTATTGGAGTTAAAATTGGAATGCTTTTTTCATCTTTAAGGAAATTATCAGCCTTTTGATCATTATCCAAATGGGAATTTGAGCCACATAGACTATCGTCTTTTGTTTGACTTGTTTGTGAATTGTGATTACCTTCATCGTCTCGCCACGATACTTCTGCCAATCCTTTTATTTTTAATTCTTCAGCCGTTTTCAATAAGGACGCCAAACTACCATGGTCCACATTAATTTCACCTTTATACATAAATTCAATTAAACATTTTATATCTGTAAACTTGGCATCTCGCATTATGATTATTGGATCTTTTTCTGAACAACAATTTGTCAATATGGAATCAAAATATGTGCTGCAAGCACATAAAACGACACGATGTGCTTTAAGGGTTTGACCTTCACAAGCCAGCGTAACATCACAAAAGCAACCTCGGTCCAATAATTGTGAAAACATAGTCTGTAAATTACTATGATGATATTTCCATCGTAAACAATACTGTTGTGGTAACATACTGAAGTTATGGCGATTATCTGAAATTTAAAATGAACGTTATTATATTTTGGTATTTAAGCTCATTTTAGTTGTTTTAACTGTTTATTTTGTGGTGTACTCTATCATGTTTGAAATTACTAAGGAAATATTCTAATTTTCGGAGTATAGCGTATGCCCGCGGGTTATATAAACAAACATAAATTGATTTTTTCATTAGTGATTAAAATATTTCACACCAGAAGATGTCAATATGCCATACAAATTATATTTAAAACAGGTTGCTGGTTTATACGTGAAAATAATTTTTTTTTAAAAAAATGATCAATTACCTTAGTTGGGGGTTATACGGCAGGTGTGGTGTTTTGTCGTCTATTGGAGGGAGGTGGGGACCAACCTTCCAGTAGGATGCCTCCTCAAAGCGCTCGTTCTCAAAAACCACGTAACGATTTTAATATTTAATGGTTTAAATGAAAGGGAAGAAACTCTGATTTTATACAAAAGTATCATTTAACAAAAAATAAAAACCTGGCATACGTTTTCCGTTAGGAATCTATTATAATTTCAGCCAAGTACTCAAATATTTGCTCTTTCCAAGAAAGCCCTCTAGAGAGATCCATACCCAAAATGTAAACCGATGAACATTTAATACGGGTTTATCTTTTAACGAACGTCATGCAGATTTGTACTTTACATCGTTTTGTTCCGAATGTAGTTTTAACATATTCGGTTGTGAAAAGTACCGTCCCCAAATGGACGCAATGATAACGTGTTTTATACGTTGCCAAGGGCGACGTGCGGTCAAATAATCAACAACAGAAAACAGATATTTTGGGTATTAAAAACCGAGAAAAAACTACTTTTCACGTTTTTTTAAATAGTGTCCAATCCTAAACATCTCAACGATCATATTTCCGTACTAACTGCTACATATTATAAAGTAATTTAATTTTTTTCAAAATTTGGTTAACTTACAAAGGGGAGTGATTTGTACAAACTTATAGTTGCTAGGAACAATGAACCTAAAAGTTTTGATGTAAGAACTCATTTAAATAAAGCCTAAAAGCGGACCCGGTGCTTAAAGTGTTAATACTAAGTAGGTATTTAAATTTACAATAAAACCTCGATTATCTAACCATGGTTCGAGGAGGCTGCAGAATGCTTTATAAATTTACAGTCTGGTTTATATCCTCTGTCAGATCCTGAAATATTTTACCCTCGTTGTGTGTCGCCCTGCATATAATAAGAATTTGTTTCATATCTTTTGTGCAAAATACATATCAATTATTATTTTTTTCATACTTTTAATTAAACCATGTTGAAAATAAAATCCAAAACGCATTTTTTCCATTTTCGAATTATTAAAAAAAAAAATCAATATGACTATAAAAAAAAAAGAGATTCATCTACAGCTACACTGTGTGTTCTCCAAACTCGGTAAAAAATGGTTTAAAAAATAGAAAATAAAAAGCAGCAAAACAACAACAAATTAAAAAAAATAAAGAAAAAGCACAAAAAAAATTTCTACTGAAAAAAAACTGAAATAAAAAATTAGAAAAAAAAAATTTAACTGATTAAAGTATGGAAATTAGTACTTTTCCGTCATAACGCGTACGCGCGAACTAAGTACCTTATGCAAGAAACAAGCACATGAAAATGTATACTTGAACAATAACTGCAAACGATTTATATTGATGTTGCTTCCTAAATGAACGAGTAGCGATCAGTAATATACGCTTGATAATTTGCAATTCTTTTTATTCTTTGCAATATGCTGTGAGGATCCCCAACTACTCCAAAAGGAAATCATTAGGGTGTTCTCTCTCATCGCTGATCGTACACAAATGATCATAGTTCTAATATAATTTTTAAGAACTGCTTAATTTTGTCATTATTTCGAATATTTTTATATAGAATGAAAATGCCATGGAAACAATTTGAGTGACGTAATTCAATTGCAATTCATTATATTTCCCATTTATTTTGGGAATATAATACCCCATTTTTTCATGAGGGTGACCGATCATCATTTTTTCGTTTTTAATTTTTTCTTTACATTTTTTTTTTTTTTTGTTGTTGTGTATAAAAAAGGGAGTTTCGAAAAAGGAAAAATTCCAGAATGGAAAATGAAAGATGGGATATAAAAAAAATTACAACTAAAAAAAATATACCCAAACCGTTACCTCGATTTTTCCGCTTCACCAATTTTCATTTTTTTTTTTTTTTGTATTTTGCGAAAGATGTATATACGAATATATAAAATGAAATTCTCTCAAACCTTATTCATTCAGTTTTTGTACAACAGGCAATAAAACCAACAAAAAATTCAAGAAAAAATATCACACAATTTTTTTGCTGTTTTCCACTATCGATCGAAAATTCTTGTGAGGTTTTTTTCTAGTTTTCTGTTCTTTATATACATTTTTTTTGTTTCAGTTTTTATATTGATTTTTTAGATTTTTTTTTTTGTTTTAATATAATTTTTTTGTTCACCATTTCAGTGAAATGCTACATACGCTCGAAGTATAAGTATACAATTATGTATACAAAAAAAAAAAACTCCATACAACGGGATTGTTCAGGATATGTATATAGCATAAGACCGAATCTTAACAACATCGTTCATAATAATTGTATGGTTGGTCCAGTTTGATTTTCACAATGCCTCGCATTTTTACATTGCATTTTATTATTATTCAGATGATGTACACATTTTCTTTAATTTTCTTAAGAAAAAGGGGTATTGACTTTCTGTTGCAGAAATTTTGGTACATTGTAATATTTTATAACACTGTTGTGATGCCAATGTCTAACTGACTCAAACTTGATTCAAGTTGACTTTTATTCATTATCGGCTAATCAAGAATGCTTTTTATAAGTCGTGATAGTGTTTTGCGTCGTCCCGAAATATAGTTCGTGATTGGATTCGAAGCTATTATTATTCTTGTATTAGATATTTCCACGATAGAACTAATTTGTCAATCGAAATTCATCATCTGAAGGTATAATTTAGTAAATCAACTCTAAAGTCCTAAAAATTTGATTTTAGAAGCAATAAATATTTTTATTGATAAAAATTATTGATCCAAGGATGCGTTATTTAATTTTCTGAAATGCAACAAAAGCTGATTTTGTACCTCTATCTTTAAAACCAATAAGATAACCACTTAATACATTGGCTCTCATTTTAACAATTTATTTATAAACTCCTATTGGTTTGATTTCAAATGTTAAAGATTTTTTTTTAATGTTCAAAATAATGGCCATTTACTTTTTGATAGTAGGCAGCCTAACGTCTAAGGGACGAGCAGTCCACTCAATAAACTCTCTGAATCCAATCTATCGTTTTGGATATATTACAACAAATTGATTTACGATGATTTACGGATCCGTTTAAAGCTGCTTCGTCAGAGAATACTAAATTAGTTCAGCTGTATTTTGCAATTCTTCATGGTTTAATGACTCCACTTTTTGGAGAATGTTTCACTATCCCAACCGAGCGCGTTGTAGTATTTCATTCTGGATGTAAACAATAAATCACAAACTTCTTATTTGATTACAAAACAGATCTTAAATAGAAACTAAAATGATTTTCATTGCCTATTACACAAAGGAAGTGGTTTACTTATTGGCTTTTAAAGATAAAGGACAAACATCTATGTACATATCCCTCTAAACGGTTTAATGGAAACAAAATATTTAAATTAAATTCTAAAGTCGTTAGCTTTTCAGAGATATTTCCTTGAAACCAGACTTTAGCCCAACCATAACTTTTAAATGAATTTAATATTATTTAAGGCTTAGGTTAAGGAAGCTAGGAGAAGTGACTATGCAAAACAATAATAAGAGGAGCGGTATTTTGCGTTTGTTTGAGCTACATAAGATCGGGATTTATCAATATTTTACAAATTCTGTTACTTATGGACCAGTACAAATCATTTGTATGGCTACAAAGCATTACAGTGTATCTACAAAATTTCTCAAAATCATTTTATTGGGTGTTCAGTAAGAAAATTAGTGTTTTCTGCCTTTTTCAATTAAATTTGACACACAAAACGTTCAAACGCGAACAATTACTCAAATTTGTTTGTTCATTGTAGGGTATCTTCCTTGCAAATCCGATCGTTTCTAGACTCCTATAAAAATATAAAAAAACGTAGATACACGGTAATGCATTGTAGCCGTCGATTTGTAGCATTAGATTACCTAAAAATATTTTTTAACCGACTAATTTGGATAAACATGAAAAAAGAAGGTAGCTATCAAGTTACAACAATGCAGATGTAGCAGCGGTCAGCAAGCAATAAGGTCGACAAACGTAATCTTTGGCTAATATCAGCTTTTACGTAGCATATAATGAAGACAACTTTCCACCGGTCCAACTTAGGCAATAAGCTAACTTTTATCACTAAGACAGGAGAATTAGATATTACACTTGTCTCAAACTTTTTATGAATAGTCCATTAAATTGGAAAGTGTCGGAAGACGATTTCTTTGTGATCATTGTTATCTTCAATTTGAAATAGACATGCTATCTCTTAAAGTCCAATCTACAGGAACAGGAGGAAAACCGACCAGTATACCTTTAGAACTATTCTGAGTAATTCACTTTCAGTTCCGGTACCAAAACCACCAGCAACTACACAAGAACTCGGCTACCTTGGTGGTTCAAGGAGATTCAACAAACCCGTCAAAAATGCAAGAGGCTCTATAAGGAAGTCCTCAAAACATACAAATATGAATTAAGAAGTACCAAAAACTGATCTTGGAGACTATACTGCGGTAAAATCCGGGAGATTATTACTAGTGCGGAATCGTTAAAACTTCTTTTGAAGACTCACTTTCCGGGTTGTTCCGAATTTGTGCCTGCTAAGTCAGAAGGTAACAGGGTAAGCAGCCTCATAGGTCAAATTATTAGTCAAAGGAAAATTATGGGGGCGATAAATAGTTTTGAAGCATATAAGTTACCAGAACCTGATGGTATTATCTCTGGGGTATCCAACAAATTGTCGATTTAACCATTTCTTGGTTAGAAGAAATTTTCAAAAGTAGCATAAGGCGGAAAAACGATCACACTGCAGTCCAAAAGACCGTAGACCTATTAGGTCAGCTTCTTTCCTCTTAAAAACACTAGCAAGACAAATAGAAGCTTATATTAGAACGATCGTGGCGGCAAAACTGTCAAAATCTCAACATGCATATTGTATTTCATCGAAAAATCTTTCGAGCATAGGAACTACGCAATGGTAACCTTTCTGGATATTAGGGGCGCCTTTGGTAACGTGTTACCGGGAGCTATATTTCGGGCTCTTTCGAATCTAGGACTGGATGGATTATTCAGGGACTGGATAGGTCAGATGAGGGAGTTTCCGCTAAAAGATTTGTAAGTATACATACACCGCAGGATGGCGTACTGTCCGTCTTACTTCGGAATTTGGTTATTAATGACCTGTTGCTAAAACTGGAGGATGGTTCTTTCCATATGGGATAAAGGCTGTGGGCTGAATGTAAACCCATACTACACTGAATTGGTTCTCTTTTCTAGAAAATACAAGCTTCCTCATATCGATCCTCTCGACTTTAAATGATATCAGCTTGACCTTTATAGATGAAGCACAGTATCTGGGTCTCGTTTTGGATGGCAAATTAAATTGGAAACCTCTACTCTTGCAAAACTGCCATTGGAAGAGGATGGACGTAAAGTTCCTGACTGTGATTCCTTCCAGAGAGGACTGATAGACCTCTTCTTTCGTCTCCCCGACTATTGTAGCGTTTTCTAAGCTGAAGTAACTGCCATAAAGACAGTCGTCGTAATCTGGTTGAGGTATAATGTAATATCAGTCGGTGATATCCGGTTTGTTACGGAAAGTCAGGCCGCCATTAAAGCGCTTTAATCACACCTTCTGACGTCGAAAGTAGTTCAGAATTGTCTTATCTCTTAGCGAGATGGCTGATCAGTTCAACATTTTTCTAATATGGATGCCAGGGCATTTAAATAGTACAGGGAATATGGACGGCGTTCAACTCGTTTGTCTGAAATGTACTGATCAGGAGGGTAGCAGCAAATAATCGAAACAAGAGTCTATGCAAACCTGTTGCGTTATTTTGTCAGTGATAGTTATGATAAACTAAAACATTTTTTATTAATTTAACATAGAAAATAATTACGAATACGGATCCAATAACCTGTTGACTTCATCACGAAGAGATTTTGAAATGGAGTTTTACTCAATTATTTGAAGAAATCAAAACAAGATGAGCCGTTCATTTTCGGCAATAGTTTCCGATAAGTCGGTATGGCCATTCAATCACTCATCTTGTATACGGTTTATTATTAGGCAGGTAAATAAATTCAATATTTTTAACCATATACTGATTGTTTTAACACTTTGGTTTCTATTACAGTGAATCATGATCAAATCTGTAACTTGTCTAAAACAAAGGTTGTCGGCCCAACGAAAGATTTTATACATTGGGATGATGAATCAACTGATCGCGCCCAGACTTTTAAATTATTTAATTAATTTTAATCGTGTCCAAGAAATACTTGTGAAACCGGTAGTTCAAACTTTTTTAGTTTAATAAAGTTTTTCCCCAACTACTACCAGTAAGTATGCTATTTAATAATACTAACAATAAATTATGTATGGAAACGGAACACCCTAAATACAGACCTATATATTTTTTTTTAAATATTAACATAATTGAACACGTCATTACTTTTGTGGTCAGCAAATACGATTTTTGAACAAAATTTTAAATTTATGATTTTGTACTTCTTACATTGTACCAATTTATTTGGCTGGATTAAGAGACTATCTCGTTAGATCTACTTAGCTTTTGGTATGGGAGCGATTGTTCTTCGAAAGTCTAAAGCGATACGTGGTTACTTTTAATTTTTTTATTTTTTTCAAAAAATGAAAAAAAATTGTTTTGTATGCAGCAATACATACATAAAAGTTTTCCATCTCTTCTTAACCTCTAAATTATTATTTTTTATAAATCGCGATTTTAATTTTTTTTTTTTTTTGTTTTTTGTTGGGTTTTATCTTCTATCGTGGTTTTTTTTCCATTTTTGTAATTTTTTGTTATTATTTTTCTTATTAAACAACGAACAAATACAGAAATAATAAATTAGTCACAAAACAAAATATGATAGATATTTTTTCATCAATGTAGTATATTTTATAGTAATATTTATATACATGTACGTATAAAATATAAATGTATATCGTGAAGTCTTTTTTATACACACATTATACATTTTTTTATTTTTTATTAAAAAAATAATGTTTAATTCTCAGAAAACAGAATGACGAATTATTTTTTGTTTAATTTTTGAAAAATAACAACTTAAAAAACTATAAAAATTTAAAAGTCAGTATATTCCAAATAAAAATGTTCATGGAATTTTTAATTATAGAGGGTATTTTACTTGTGTTAAATGGACAACAAAACTTTGTGAGTCGAATTTATGGACATACTAAGCATTAGAATAGTCTGCATTTTGGGCTAAGTTGTACACTCTGCAAAATAATACAAGTGACGTTAGAATTTCATACATTATTAATGTGCTGATAAAGTATTTTAAAAATTTTTGAAGGTTACTCAAATAAGTACATTTATATGCTTGTAACTGTAATATACTGAAATGTTTTTAAAACAGTTTGGAATATAAAAACTCTTGTTTGGATTTAAATTTGGTGACTTTATACATCATTACCACCAAATATATCTATCCAATTTAGGTTTGCGTATTATTCAAAAATGGAAAATATCTATGAATATCATATAATTCGATAAAAAGTAGCTTAGTTAATATTAATTAAAGTATTTTGCTTTCCCGCAATTTTTTTTTTATGATAGCCACTAGACTATAATATGTACACACAATGTTTTTGTGCATGTAACAAAATGTTTAACCCTTTTTTATTATGTTGTTGATAAATCTATAACGCTTTGATACGTTTTATGGTTAATGGGGAAAGCTTTAGTTATTCAAATTTGTTATCGAATAAACATAAGATTAATTAGGATTTTGATATTGTTAAAGTGATAAAGTGGATTTAATAAATTGTTTTAATTATGAATATTTGTTTCGTCGAAAAACTAAGAGCTAATTTAACCATTGTACTTATTCTACATTTCCTGTATCAAACACCTGTTTTAAATTCCTTAAACAAATTCATGGATTCGATATGTGTACAATATAAATAAACAAAAGGATAATGTAATTCACAAAATATGTACACAACAAAATAAAATGGTATATAGCTACGTAAAGTTGTTACTTACACGAGAATATTTCTGAAACCTATAAAAAAAATTCTTTTGTTTATTCACTAGTATTTTTTCTTTTTTTTTTAAGTTCACGTGTGATATTTCATATTGAAAACATTTCAAATTTCAGAACACTGGAACACTGGCGCTTGAGAGATTTAAAGTGCATTCAAACTTTAAATCCTAGTCACTAATATGTCAAAAGTTTGTAAACATTAACGAATTTGTCACTTGTATTTTTTTTTGCTTTTTAATAAACTACTAACGAGTTTTTTATTTTGTAATTTAAAAACACTTGATACACATTAGTTCAAAATAATAAAGTAATAAAAACACACACAATTATTTTCTTAAAAATTTATTATTAAGAAAAATTTATTTCTTATTTATAAAAATATAAAAACAAAGAAATTTACTTCAATCGTTAAATTCACTTGAATCTGACCTGAGTTTATTTTCAAAATATCTCTAATGTTTAATCGAGACTGTCTTCAAGCTTCTATTTCACCTAACACATTCTCTTTTCAATTTTGAATTTTTTTTTTATTATTTTTTGTATTTTTTCAGTATTTTTTTTTATACATATTTTTTACATTTTTTTTTTGTATTTTTTTTATATATACATTTTTTTGTATTTTTTACTTTTCCATTTTTTTTTTGTAGATTTTTTTTTTTATAATTTTATATAGTGTATGTGATAATTTATAAGTGTTAGTAGATTTTTTTAATTTTTTGTATTTATTTGTAGTCGACGTTGTTGGATTGTAATATTATTAGTGCTTTTCTGGCTTGGAAATAAAATATTTTCTTGCGCTGCGGCGTATATTTGTATTTGGTAGTACATAACATTTTTTTGTCCCAAAAGTGTATAACCATACTATACGCAACTGTAACTTAATTTTTTATGATCTTGGACAAAAAGCTCACTATGTTCCGATGCATTTACAACTTTATCTCTGAAGTTTATGTTTTTTTGTTTATACTCGACAAAAAAAAAAATTATGACACAGCACAAATACTCACGATGTACTTGTTTGAATTGAATTGTTTTTTTTAAATATATAAATTCAGAGCAGTATTAGTGAAAAAAACTCGAAATCGTTCATTTGGAAAATTCCAAACAAAAAAAAACTGAAATGAAAAATAAAAAACGCAAAACGAAAATACACAAAAAAGAAAAACTGTCTATCTCGCACACATATACATCATCGCTATTCTTTTTTCTTTATAGAATGACGAAAAAAAACCCGCATGCACAAAAAAAAAAATACAGACAAATTTTTTTTTGTGTCCATACTGAACAGTGGAGCGGATATACGAAAAGATATCTTGTATGTAGTTGGGGAACTGGTACAAAAAAGTTAACAAAAAAAAAAATTGAAGATTTTTTTTCCATTTTTATATACATATATATATATGAGTATACATTTTTATTTTATTTTTTTGTATATTTATTAGTTCGTTGGTTGGGAATTTTCTACGTGGTGTTTACTGGTTTGAGTTTGGCGTTAACGTATCCGAGTTTTTCAAAAATACATATATATAATAAAAACGTTTTACCACGAAATACTGAAACATGCTTATACCTTGATGAAATATATACAACGTTTTTTATTACACATTCAACAAGTTTCAATGATTCAATACAAGTTTACTCTATCCCATATAATTATATAGATTTCTTACATGAAAATCAAGTGAAAACAAACGAAAGATTTCACCTATCTGCGAAAAATTTAAGTAAGAACTATGAGGAAAACAAGAGAATAAAAACTATTTAAACTTAAGGCAGGCAGCATAATTAGTACAAATTTTAATCCATAATTTTATAATATATAATGTTGAAAACAAATATGTATTTGTGTATGTAGTCTTATACGTAAACAAAATAAAAAAAAAACGTAACAGCATATATTTTGAAATTAAAATTTTAACTCAATCCGTCCTTCCTTTTAAAAAATTAAACAAAAAAAACCTTTTCTTTCCAATTTTTTTTTTGTTCTATTCAAGAAAAAATATTTCCCTTTTCCCTATATATCCCGGTTGCCTTTTATTACCCTTAACAAACTACCCAAAAAAAAAAAAACAGAATAAAAAATGGAAATAATGAAAAAAAAAATTAAAAATAGAGCAAAAAATGAATAAAATAAAATTAAAAAATATTAAAAATGACGTAGTTGGTTCGAATTTTTTTTTTACCCTATAAAAGTTGGTGGATGCAAGTTGATAAATGTTGTAAATTACTGCTTTCTGATTTTGCGTTGCAACAACATTTTCTGTATCTACGAGTGTAACCATATAAATAATTTTTAGTTCGCTAGAACAAGACTTATATCAAAAGTTTACACTTAACTATTTACATAAAACGCGCCTTAATTACTAACTAACAATGAACTCGTTGCTGATTATACTCGCCGGCAAAAAGCAAGAATTAACGAAAACGTACTAAAGATACATGGAAAAACAACAAGTAAAAAATATAAAAAAAATGAAATAGAACCCAAAATACCCATTCCAATAAATCGCGTTTAAGGTACAAATGTGTATGTATGAGACAAACCCAAAAATGAAAAACATTGTGTTTAAAAATAAAACACCCTCTTGGCTGCACCCCAAAAAAAAAAATTTAAATTATTAAAAGTACAAAAAAAAAAAGAAATACAAATAAAAAATGAAAAAAATTCACATAAAAGCAAAAATAAAAAAATGACGAAAAAAAAAAATTAAAACAAAAACACCAATATATATAGTATATATACATACATCCATTATCCATCCTTCGTGCTTCACGTTGGAGGCGAAACTTTTTTTTTTTTGTAATTCACGGTCTCGTCGTGATTCTTTGTTTGAAGCCTAAGATAGTTTTGTAGTCCTCGTCAAAAATCACCTTAACATAATTTAAAACAGTTATAACAATTTTCTCGGCTTATTATTGCGATTTTTTTAGAATACTTTTTGCAATACAATATTGATTCTTAATCAAACAATATAATTTCCTATCGTCTTTTGCTTGAAAAACTATCTTGATGATAATTAACAGTAGGTTGACGTCTTCTAAAAAGTAAAGATTAGCATGATGTATGCACTGGCTCAGCAAAATTACTTAGCGAATCTACGCCACGATTTAACGAACACCGGTTAATAAAATAATTCTTCAAAACCCAAATTTTCAAAGGCTCAATGTTCGATACCAACTAAAGGCATTAACGCTTAGTTTATAATATAAAATTGGAATTTTAACTCTTAATTATTTCTTGTTGAAGAAAAAGTCTGAAAAATGCTATTTTTTGTGATCTTCTGAATCAATTAATGTGTCATTATTTTTTTAAAATCTTATTCAATATAAAAAGAAACAAAAAAAAATCGGATTTCATTTTCATTTTTGATGAAAATTTTCGTTTTTAATATAATCAAAAAAAAACAAAAAAAAAAAACAGTTGTCCTGCCAAACAAGGTTGGAACCCGGACCGCACCGCTCATGTATGCGAAACACCTGGGTCAAGAGATTTAAAGCGCCAAGATGTACAAAAAATGTGTCTTTAATGAAAAGAGGTATGAATCCATAATTAATAAAAAATCAAACTATGGAAGTACCAAAAAATTAAAATAAAATTTTCAGGTTATTAAAATTTAAAAAATTATAAGCAAGAATTACAAAATTGTCTACAACATTATTAAGCGTATTTTGTTGATCAAAATTTTATTTGAATTATTTTGGGTTTATTTTTTCCCCAAGAAAATAGCCAATTTGATTTAATTGACAAACGCCAACTATTCGAAATAAAATATAAATTTAACATGTATTATGTCATCTGGTGGCCTCTATCGCTAAGTATGAAAACTAAAAAATGGGACAAGATTAAAATAATCCCAAACAAAATTTGGGATTATTTAATCCCTCTCAGAGATTATTAAGTGCAATTGTAATGGTAAATGTCTCAAGTAAATACGCTAATAAGCACTAGAAATCCGAAATAATTCTTACTCAAAGCAAGTTTGGCCGTAAAGTGAGACTTGAGAGTGCCGATTTTCATGTACACTATCTACTTCGTTATTCATGAAAACAGAAAATTACTTAGTTTCAGATTTTTTGATCGTAGCAACAATCGCTATTTTTATAAAGGTATTATTTTGGATGTTAATGCGTCTATGATCCAACGTTGGAAACTTACACAAAAATAAATTTAATTTATAAATCAAAAATTTGTGTTTTTTTTTAAGTTCTTTTTTAATATTATGTGATTTATGATGCTCAAAATTTGAAAAAAATTTTCTCTGATTGGAAATTTTTCTTAATAATTTAATTACAGCTGGGTACACCTACACAAATACACGAAAACGAGAAATATGGTTAATATCAATAAACTATACATACACACATTTTTTAAATTTAAAAAAAAACACTTGTTAAATATTTCGCAAAATTTTGCACAATTTTGCGAAATATTTAACAAGTGGTTTTTTTTTAAATTTAAAAAATTTGTGTATTAAATGTGTTTCGCCAAGTGCCTACGGCAGAAAGTGTAAAAAGTAATAAACTATACTTTAAAATAAATAAGTGAATTGGAAAAGTTTAATTTTATTTAAAATAGAAAATATTGTAATTAATTTAGAAAAATGTTTGTTTTATATTGTAATTGCAAAAGGTTGCTATTAAAGTTGGAAAATACAATGATAATTTGAGCAAATTACTTTTTGTCTATTTAAATACATCACAATTTTTTTCATAATTCTAATTCACTACAAGCTGAATATTATATGATTTCTATTTTACAAGAAAATTATAATGAGAGAATTAAATATTTGACTGCTCAATTTCGTTCAAATAAATATTTAACTCTCCCGTTCCAATGCATGTAAAAAAGAACTGTTCTTAGTCCAGTAAAAATAGCCTAAAATCTAAAGAGTGATGGTGAAAACGAAAAAAATCCCATAGACGCAGACTTGTTTACTAAGGTTTTAGAAACTTGTACAAAAAAGTTTACCGAAATAGGTCGGACCTAATACTTGGACCTGGAAATAACTTTTTGAATAAGACCTAAACCTGGCAAAACTCCCTTTGGATGATAATATTTATGGTTTTACTTTTATTTTTAAGCGATAAAAATTGTACGAGATGTTATATTTCAAATTTCGTGTAAAAGTTAAGAAGCGAATACTGTTCTCTATTTAAAGAAAAATAATAGCATTCGTTCACATCAAGAGAGCGAAGACAGAAAATAAATGTTATTCACCCGTTAAATGTTTACGCTAAAATTTCAAAATGTTTACTTTCTATTAGCTAAAATCACCGCAGTAGCAATCCAATGCTTGTTGAAAAATTGGTTTTCCTACTCACTCATGGCCATTAGTACAAAATTAAATTAAATTTCCATTTTCTAAGCCAATTAAATATTGTTTTGGATTTTTTAAAATAAAAAATAATATTTTATGATAAATTTGGTCAAATTTCAAAAAAAAAAAAAATGTTATAATTGGTAACGAGAAAATGAAATTAAGTTTGGAACTCCTTAGCTGCTTTAGAATATTATGAATTAGATAGATTATAGCTAAAAATGAATTTTGCGATTTGCAATGGAAATTTATGGTTATCAATAAGAATATTAAAATAATTAAATAATATTAATTAAAACTTCTCATTTTCTGTGTTAAGTTCCTTTATTCAATTGAACAGTTTCAAAATGTAATATTATTTTTTATTAGTTGTGTTTGTTCAACTCTAACTAAATTAATTTGTAATGTAATAAGTAGTTACATTATTTAAAGGTTATAATTTCATAAAATTTTTAAATTTAATCTAATAAATTACAAAAAAAAAAAAGAAAAAGTCTGCTACCTATTTTGCGTGATTATTTTTAAAATAGCAATTTTTTATGAGTGGATAAATCTACCGTAGAGAAGATGACTATAGGTATTTTTTATATACCTAATTTGAGAGGTGAAAGAAAATTAATTTATTAAATTTTTGAAAAATACTAGGATTAAATTTAAAAAAAGTTGCGCATATAATTTATTTTTGTTTAATTTTGTAATACTGTATGTGTCAAAACATCAAAATATAATTTTGACTCCATTATATTTATTGAATGGAAAAACTAAAGTCAGACTATTTTTAAGTTATGGTAATATTACAGTATTTAATTACTTATTTACCAATTATTATCACAGATTTTATATAAGAATAACATAACTTACAAATTTGATTAAGATAAAATGAAAATTTTTTTTTTTGTTTTTTTTATTATTTTAATAAAACAATTGAATCAAAACCATTTGATATGCAACTTATAATATGCATAATTAATAAAAAATTAAAAATTCTTTCGTTATTAGTCTAATTAAATACATATATATTTTATGTATTTATTATATGAAAAAAACTAATAATTAATTTCATAAAACAAAATTAATTTTGATATGTCAATCTGCAAATTAAAAATAACTATTACAAATACTGTACTACTACCCTTACTTAAAAAAAGTGCAAATACTTCGGTCTATTCAATTAAAATATCTGAATCAACATTATTTTTTGTAACTTTATGCTCATCATATTGCTTTTTAGTTTTTAAATAAATATAATTATTGGTGATTAATATGATAGTAATATAATTTTTAATTACTTGTAGAGTCAAAAAAATTTTAAAATTTTTTACATTTTGTACTGTTTGCAGAAGAGCGTACAAAATAAATAAATAAATCATCGTAGCAAGAGATTTATATTTATAATTAATAGTTTCATTAGTAGAACTTAAATCTAGTCATTGTACTAATTGAAATTGATCCTGTTCAATTGGTTTTTTTAACCAATTTCCCAAATCTTCACGCCGAAATGCGTTAAAAAGTTCATGTTTTGCTATCTGGTTTGTGAAAAAAATGTAATTAAGTTATAAAATAAAAAATGATAATCTTTCGGCTTACCTGATATTCCTTTGCTAAATCTTTCGTTTCACCGTAAATTGGTCCTAATTTACGAATCTGAATACCTGGAATTTTTTTAATAAGTTCTGTATATCTTTGAAAGAATGCCTGTTTAGCAATCCGTGATCGATGATTATTTACTTTACGTCCGGTTAGCGAATTAATTATTTCCACTTCCTGTGAATGAGAAGGTACAAAAAAATTTTGGAGTTTAATTTTGGAGTTAAAATTAAAAACTTATATGTTAAGCATTACATGATTTCCGATGCTCCAGTTAATACCAAAATTCGGTGGCTTGGTTTGATTTCGGGTTTCTGATGATGTGACTAAAGCAAACTTTGGTTGATTCAAACGATATGGTGGTGGAAGACCTTGGATAGAATTTTCAACTCGGCCGCAAACGGCACGGTACAAATGGGCTGGGTGTAATAGACTGCCTAGCACAATGGAATGTAAGTATACTGGCTGAATTATATTGGATAAAAGTGCGCCTTGGAGCCCAAGCACATTCCATCGACATATCTTATCCGAACATGACATAGTCAAGAGTCTTTGTCCTTGTAAAACTCCATCCCATGTTTGAATACCATCGCTACTTTTAACCGGAATGGTACCTTCGCCTGATTCTATTTTCGTACGCAATTGTCCACGAGCTTTTCGATTGGGATGCTTATCAATTCCTGCGTTTGCGTCCTCTTCATGAGGACTGAAAATACGCGCATCACCACACGGAGCCGTATTTATATATAAATGAAAATTTACTCCTTCTTTAATTCGATACAACTGTCCCGGATTATTTGGTTTTAGAAATATAGAATTGTGGGCTTGATCTGAAAATTGGTTTTAAAATTAAATTAATTAATGCCTAAAATGATCATTAACCTAATAAATAAATGAAAATATTTTATTTAGTAAAATTATGTTGTACACATAAAATTAAACCGATGGTCAAAAATAATAATTAAACTGGTAAGATTATGAGATTATGCAATAAAACATAATACATTTGTGATATTTTTATAAAGTGATTCGAGTTAATAAAACGTTAAATATGTATGCATTTTGTAAAAATTAGAAAACACATTGTATCGGAAATTTCTTACGTGGGTTACAATGCATTTCAAGCTGAGAATAAAAGAAATCCATTAAACATCTGCGCGATATAATTTCCGCATGTGAATCGTTCACTACGCCTCCCGAAACGCTCATGTGTTCACCATTAACACATTTCGTACCAGTAGTTACTGATATTACTTCGGCATTATTTAAACCCGATCCCCGCGTCATTACAATTCCAGCTAAAACTTTGCGTCGGGAATAGCTTTCATTTCCAACCATGATTTCACTAAATTTCTCTGCAATCAACCTATAACGAATAGAAATTAAATTTTGTACAGTTAGAATAGATAGCCGATAAAAGTATTACACGTTTTAAACTTACTTTCCAATTTGATCAGCCAAAATCTGAGATAATTCAAATGTAGCATTTTTGTTGCATTCGGTAAGTGATGTTGAATTTTGAGCTTGAAGCTGTTGCATTGGGCTGTATGAAATATTGCATAAAGATGCCAGAGCAGCTTTAGCAGCCGCATTTTTTGCTTTCTTTTTAGATGGACCAGTGCCCTCAAATTTAGTTCCATTAACATTGGCGATCATTTTAAATCGTGAATGTTGAAGCCCATCAGAGGCCGAACATTCAAATTGTACATCATTAAAAAGTTCGTATAATAACATTACAGGTCCTTTATCAGGGACTTGTTTTTGTCCACCATTACTTGAGATACTTTTAGAAATTTCTTTAAAGATAGGATAAAATAGACGAGACAAATATTTTTAAATCTTTAAACAAAAAATTTTCATAATTTGTTTTAATATTAACAACATCGATAATTACTTTAAAAAAAATAAATAAATAAGTACAAATCTGGCTAGGTAGTAAGTAATTGGAAAAATGAGTCGTCTGAAATAAAGTTTCAGATAATTTTTAAAATCTACAGGATTTATAATATTTATATAGTAATAGTAGGTAATCAATTTGAATATTATAAAATACATGCTGAATATAAAAATAAAATTAGAATCTTAAATTTCAACCAGATATTGATCAGGTATGTACACTTTAGATAAAATTGACCCAAACAAAACAAAATAATAATTAAGCGTTTTGACAAAAAAAAAATAAAAAATTGTGCAATGTACGATGTAATGACAATAATTATAAATACAACTCAACGTATTGAGAATTTTGCATTAAGTGAATTAACACACATTGTAATTAATTTGTACTTACATAACGTTTTTTTAAAATGTCTTATATTTAATAATAAAAAATAAAAAAAAAAAATTATAAAATAGAAAACATAAAAACGAAATACTTGCTTTCAAAACGTGAAACCCATGCTTTACTATTACTATTATTTAATTCATTATCAAAATTGACTGTTTCTAAACTAAGTTGTATCGATGATATTAAATCAGCTTGTTGCTGTTCTAAAATACCATTCTCCAAATGTTCATCGCTTGTAAAATCAAGGTTTCCAGGTGTTTTAACGGGTAAAATGGCGGCACCATCTTTAAATTGAATAAAACTTCTCAAGGCCGATGCGGCAGCTTCCATTCGTGCAATTTTTTTGCTCCGCCCTTGTCCAGTATACGCCTGTCCATCAATCTTAATAAAAACATTTTTTTTAAATTAATTCTTAGTCTTATGTGGAGGTCTTGGGAACCAAAAAAACTGATTTAAGTTTATTTGGTTCCAAAGAACTCTTCATTAATATTTATTATAGTTTTTATATTAAATACCTCAATTTGAACAGTAAATAGTGGTGCATGTACTGGACCAGTTTGTGACATAAGATCATAGACAACCCCGTTACGCAATTCATTTAACATGGCCACCGGATTTTTTGGTTGTGCTTCTTTCGTAGTTCCATTTTTTAGTTTCTTCTTCGGAGCTATGAACAAAAATAATTAAGTTAGGCAAGCGCGAAAAAAAGTGTACGGCAATTAATGATCAGTAAATAAATCTAGTAATCGACACTAATTTGAAAATAATTTTTTTTTTCTTCCTTTGTAATTTATTTCGTATTTTGTATTTATTTTGTTACAGCATTTTATAAAATCCTGCCATTAATTTAAGCCGGTAAGATAAAGACTTTTTCTTGATATAGCTAATAATGTAATTTATGAGAATTTTTTTCGCATTGTTTAGTCTATTTTGGCAGTGATACCCAAACATTACTTGGTAATGTTTTATTAAATACACCAATACCTCGATTTGCGACGTTTCGAATTGTGACGGTACATTTATTACTACCAAATTTCAGTTTTGCGTCGCTTAAATTATTTATTGCATCGTTACTTAAATGTTTTTTTCTGGAAATACGTCAAGGTTATTTAATTACGTTGCAAGTTTATTTACAAGATGCATTTTTATGGAACGTATTACCGTTGTAAAGTGAGGTATTGGTGTAATCTCGAATTTCTAATAAAACTTCGGCAGATCTAGTTAGTTTTGTAACTGATTGGCTAAGTGAATATTGACTAGGTAAATTAAGTATCCAGAATAAATTAAAACATAAAATTGACAAAATTTTTATGAATTATTAACTAATGGGCGTTATGCAGCACATAGATTCCTCACTAAAAAAAGTAGATATCTCACATCCTACAGTCTGGATGCAAAATATCTCACTAGAAAAATGTAGATATTCTTAGGTCCGAATTTATTTATAGTCGTTGCTACAACAATAACTACTGTTATAGTAACAGTTTTCGTATTTATAAACCTCGCTAAAAGATTTATGTATTTGTAATGTAACAACGCTTATAGTGATCAAAATCCATCACTATAAACATTGCTACAAAATATCCAAAACAAGAAAGTAAATTCGAAATTCGTATCGAATTTTAGACATGATTTTGAAATGATTTTCGAAAATCGTTGCAAATGGACTAGGAGATGGTAACATGTGACGTTCTCCCATTTTGCACCGCATGCCTTTTTAAGGGTTGATAATTAACCCTAAAATATGAAAGATAGAAGGGTTCTTGGCCGCTGCACGTTTTCCGAAAATAAGGAAAATGGTTTTTCTTTTTGTGAAGAATTTTGGTGTTTTTTCGTGATATTATACTGCCTGCCTTTGTAACATAAGGTAGTACAAACAAATTCTAAAGAAGAAGTTCTAATAATTGAAGGCATGCAATCCGCAGCGGCCGAAAGGGCTCAAAGGGTTACGTAAAAATGAGAAAAATTACAGGCTATTTGTGTGTTTTCAAATTGCATGCCGATGTAAAGAATTAGTTTTAATCACAAAAACACTCTGGGATAATTGGCATGCGCCCCTCGGGTATGACCAATGGTGGAATTATTTGAAATCACGAGAAACCTATACTGAATGATTACAGAGTTTTCCCGACATTTTCCACCCTTGGCAAAAAAATTTACCTGTATACATTTGAGTACCTAGATATTTCTTGGTTTGTATCTTCGCTTTTTTTTGGACATTTTTAATGCAAAATTTTGTTATACAGATTAGAAAGACAACGGCACATTATGTAAATTTGAAATCTTAAGACAAAATTTAATTAAATTGAAATTATAAAATAAATAATAATGGATCATTACGACAATGAAATGAATGTAATTATACAGATAATCTAAGACACAAACCAAAACTAACATGTATGTAGATTTTACGTCCAGCACATTTGGCAGTCTGCAATTGAGACTATTCTACATTTGAGAATATCTCAAAAGTAGATATCGGTGTGCGGGATACACCTAATATTTCACAGAAAGTAATCAGTAATACTAAAACTATGTACTCAAATATACATACAAATTTATTTAATTAAAATTACTTACGAGATTTGAAATGACTGCCTGATCGTTTCAAGCCTTTACTAGATTTTGTCCCACCATCTTGGTCATTGTTACTAATGGATTTATCTTTCGTTTTCTGTAAAAAAGAAAAAAATAATAAATTTAAATTTACATAAATTAATTGTGTTTAATTGTATTAAACTTGATTAAACAAAACTATAATTTTATAAAAGCCATTTCCTAACATAAAAAAATCAATGAAGTACGGTGTATCCCTGTGAATGAATACATAACCCCTAATTTATGAAGGCATCAAGAAAAAAAAAAGTTTACCTTTTCAGTTGGGTTTAAAGCCATTTTGGCGTATTAGGAATATTAATAAAACAAACTAGATAACTGTAAACATAATAATATTTAAAAATTCTTTAATTTTATTAATAAAATAATTTTTACACTACTAACACGAATATTTTGTGATCAACCTTTTCGTGCTGTCAAAATAGCGCTAAATCAATTTTGCTCTACTCGGAGTTTGTTCGTCACACATGAGTTAATATACTATAGAGCTGAAACAACGTTTTTTCCCATAGAAAATCTTCTATTTCAAGCGTGCATAGTTGGAGAGAGAACAGAGAAGTGCTTATATCTTTTATATTTTATGCTTTTTTCTTGAAAGTGGTTATTCAACTTTTAAGACGATCTAAGCTTATACCACAATGTAAACAATGTCAAGTCTAAGGACATACACAAAAATATTGCAGCAGGGAACCCAGGTGTGTCAAATGGTTAGGTAAACATCATACCAAAGATGGTGTAAAAGTTAAAAATGTTCAGCCTAAATGCGTTCACTGTGGAGAAAACCATCCGGCTAACTACAGAGGATGCAGCATTGCTATTGAACTGTAAAACATCAAAAATAGGAATGTGATTGCTAAGATGAACCAACCCGAAGTAAATCGTAGTGTTGGGAACTACTCATGAACATTTGTGTAAAATGACTTATGTTCAAGTAACGATGAGTAACGGAAATCCAGGAAAAACTGGGCAAAAGGACGATATAAGTCAAACACTTATTAATTTTAAACAGACTCAATACATTTGATGAGCGATTACAGAAACTAGAGTACAACAAAAGATGAGTTTCGAGTAGCATTCGTTCGTTCGTTTTTTCGTTTTGAATTTTTTTTAATAAATCGTATTCCTTGAAAATGACGTTATTTTTCGGTTGTGTTCCTTGGATTGGATTAAAAAAAATTTCAGAACGAAGGAACGAACGAACAACTGCAACTCAAAACCCGCCTTTAGTGAGCCATTCCTAAACAGAAAAATGACCAATGATCTTAGAATCTTATGTTGGAATGCCCATGGATTTATGCAACATTAACAAGAATTGCAGGTGCACCACTAGACAAACCATCATTAAATTTAAAAATGATCAAATATATCATACCCTGAAAACACTGCTAAAGGAGGTAGTGCTGTTGTAATTAGAAATAGTACATATTCATCACTATGAAAAGTTAAAATATGAAAGAGAAGAAATACAAGCAACTTCTGTTAATGTCAAAACCAAAAATAGTTCTATTTGTATTGCAGGTATTTACTGCCCACCGAAGCACTCATTGAAAGAAAAAGATTAACAACAACTAAGGGTAAAAAACTCCTAAAAGGTATTAGGAAATGCAGTTGTGAAGCCCTCTCAACTGAAAAACCAACCTACTGGCCGACTGATCCAAACAAAGTACCAGATCTGATTGATTTCTTCATAATATAGAACATTTATCTGTAAATTATGGACAAGTAGATGAAAGCCACAACTTAAACTCTGATCATTCACCGATACTTTTAACGTTAAGTGAAAATATCATTCAGAAAGAAAGAAACCCATTTCTAGTAAATAATCACACTAATTGGGAATGCTTTAGACTATCGCTAGAAGAAAAAATTAACTTAATGGTTCCATTAAAGACCGATGAGCAATTAGACAAAGAACAGCAATCAGCTTGGAAAAATACCCCTGAAATTAAAAAGAAAATCAAGGGAAACAACTACCCTTTGAAAATTAGGGAACTCCTAGCAGAAAAAGGAAGAGTATGGCAACAAACGGCTAGGATAGGCATAGCGAAAGGCCTACACGATGCAAAGTTTTATATTGTATCAGACAGCTAATCGGCCTTAAAGGCTCTTAGGCCTTTAACCATTGAGTCAAGGCTGGTATGGGATTGTCTGAAGAGTATTAAGCACCTGGCAAGCTCAAATAAGGTAACACTTGTTTGGGTGCCAGATCATACTAGAATTGTGGAAACGAGGCAGCTGATGGCCTCGCCCGCGATAGTTCTGCTTATCTATTCATTGAACCAGAGCCCTTCTGCGGCGTCACTATAAAGGGGCACCTTAGGGCAGCAGTAAAACGCCGGGGGGATGTGCAAAAATCCTCCTACTGGCGCAGAATTCTAGGTTTGCGACAGGCGAATGAATTTATTTCAACTTCAGTGTTTCCTCGGGCAAACGTGATAAAAAATACCATATGATACATTGATACTACACCTTACACGATACTGCGCCAAACCCGAAGAAACAAAAATGGAAATTAAAGCCAGATTGCTTTTTCTTGGTGAAGGCTGGAACAGCGAGTCAGTAAGAATCAATAAGAAACCTTACGGAATTTGACGAAAGTTTTTTCTTACAGAAAATTTGACATGTCGGCTAGCCAATCTGAACGAGATTAGCTAATCTTCAACTTGACACACTACAGCTAATCTCGAAAAAATCAATTATCGCGCTTACCTAATCCCTAGTCTGTCAAGGGTATTAAACGAAAAGTTCTTAAAGTTTCAGTGGTCGGTTTTATGCAGTCCATATACATATCATATTCTTATGTTAAGTTCTTACTAAGAACGCTGTTCCAGCCTTGTATCGTAATCGTCATAAATGTGTGCAGCCCTGTGAAATTAAATTCCATTGAAATGTCATGCTGACATTAATAACAACGTGTGTGTAATAGTGGCAGAATTTGTCGATATAATTTTCCTTTCTTGATTAATTTAATGAATAAATGTTCAAAAGCAATAAAATGAATTGCCAAGCACCAAATTATCCACTGGAAGAAGTCAGTAAATTGATTCATGATATTAAAATAGGGTAAATAATTAGTACACCCGTGTAAACACAAAACGCTTAAACTAGGATTTTAATTTTAGAAAGCTGGAAGGTTCATTGAAAATCGCCAGGCATACAGTTAATATATTTTTGAAAATAATTGAAAAACATGATTGGAAAACAGCAGCGTATGGGCTAGAAATTGAATTTATTATATTCTTTTCTTATTCTTATACATGGTTTTATTTTGTAGAGATCTAATGAATCTGATTAGAATTCAAGGAAAAGTACTTGTTTCAGCTATGCCTCAAGAAGCGATTACTGCAAATATAGTTAGACGAATTTTAAAAATTATCAGAGAGGTTTATGATACTATTCTAGATGAAAATATTAAAGAAAATTTAAATAATTCTCCAGACTCGGTTAGTAAATTGCATTCGTTTCAATAAGAGTCCATAATCCAATCAAATTTATTTACAGAATTATACAATCTCAGAGGAGCCGGCTTCATTGCACAAACTAGTAACGCAAAATAGTGAAACAGATGCGATACGTGTTTATACAAAACCGTTGGAACGTTTGCGAGAAGAAATTCTAGCACATGTGGAACAGGATTCCGAACAAGAGTTGGAATCTGGAATTGAAGATTTATTTGGCAAAGCTGATGAACATATTCATTCATCTGAGTTAATTTTAACTTTAGGTCATTCTCGGAGTGTCGAAAATTTTCTTAAGTCTGCAGCAAAAACTAGGAAATTTGAAGTTGTTGTAGTTGAATGTGCGCCAGAATGCCGAGGACACTCATTAGCTCAAATTCTAGCAAAATCTAAAATTGAAACGACCATAATACCGGATTCAGCTATATTTGCTATGATGTCTCGAGTTAATAAAGTTATCATTGGTACACATAGCGTTTTGGCAAATGGTGGGTTACGTGCAGCATGCGGAGCTTACACAATTGCGCTCGCTGCTAAACATTTTTCGGTTCCCGTTATTGTTTTAATCCCAGTCATGTATAAATTATCGCCTGTTTATCTATGCAGTTATGAACAGGATGCGTTCAATTTAGTTGGTTGTACGGAAGGTGTAATTCCTTACAATTCATCAGCGGCTCGCTTTGCAAAAGCTTACAGGCCAATATTTGATTATGTTCCACCAGAACTTATTACATTATTTATATCAAATTCTGGGGGAAATGCACCTTCTTACATTTATAGAATGTTGAGTGAACTATATCATCCAGATGATTATGAACTGTAAACTTAATTACATAATATAAAACAGAATCTTTGCTTTTTATTAAATAAATATTTAAAAAAAATGTTGCTGTAACTGTTCGTTTTAATTATGTAAATGATTAAGGCTTTAAAATGTATCTACAAATTCCCACGATCTAATACAAACGTCTGGCTCAGTGGTACAGACAAATTTTTCCATATAAAACTATGTTAAACCGCTCTGGTGCATTCTGTTGTAATGCATTTAAAATATTAGGTTGAAGCAAGGAATATGTAATGTTCTATTACCACTAATCTTCTAAAGGCTATCGCCTTGTATTAGAAGGTACAAGAAGAAAAAGGAAAAATTACTAGGTATTCTTTTCATTTTTCTTGGTTTCGAATTGCTTAGTTAAGCCCATGTGGGGGGCTCATTAAAGAAATTGCTCTGTTCCCGATGATACTCTTTAATCTTATGTTGAAATACATTTTTCGTAAGACTGGAACAACTGTAAGACAATATATTTTACGGGTAGCCTAGTGTTCGCTTACACACAAGTAAAATTTTTGTGATAACGGTAGTGAAGGAATTACATATACCTTGTGTTTTCAGTTTAATTGGACGATGATGTATGAAAGATCACTGCTGTTACGAAAAAGAGGAGTCATTCTTGTGATGTGCAGCCCTAAATGCATAAAACCAGACTAATGTATACATTTGTCTTAAATACACCTACCTATTTATTTATTTAATATAAAATTCATTATGATCATCAGTTTTTTCGATGTTACTTAGCCCACGTCAAAAATAGTCCAGAAATGTGTCTCATCTCTTAACGAGATGACAGATCAGTTCAACATTCATATTATATGGGTGCCAGGACATTTCATTGGTACAGGGAATATAAAAGCCGATGAACTGGCTCGAAGTAGTACAACGGACCACATTTCAAAAAGCAGAAAGGATATTGAAATACCTCTTGCGGTATGCAAACTGCTGCTTCAGGAAAAGCTACAAAATTGACGAATGACAGATGCTCAAGTAGCACCTCATGCGTAATAACTCGGCAGTCGGCAGGTCTGGCCAAAGTTGAATTTGGCGAGACCCAAACAGATGATCTCACTTCAGCGGAGTCAGATCAGTGTGGTTGTTGGAGTGATTGTTGGAGGCACTGTCTCATAGGCAGGCATGCGAGTAGACTTGGTTTCTTCTCACATGACTACTGTCGTAGTTGCGAGAAGGAAAAGACAGTACTTCATCTTCTTTGCACCTGCCCTCGTCTGGCACGAAACAGATTAAAGTTTCTAGGGGGAACTTAGCACGGACCTTAGAAGGATGGACGTCAGGAATATCCAGCGTTTCGTAACAAGCTCAAAATGGTTTCAATGAGTTGGTGGATAAATTTTTAAATTATAGTATGGCTACGGACCTTTTTGTGCCTATGCTTGGTCCCAGTGGATCGCCACCTAACCCTAACCTAACCTCGCCCATTTTGTAAGACCAACGACTATGATTTTTGGTTTTCGAAATTTTTAAAATACTTATGTAAGGATTGGTAAATTTAAGAAACAATACATAATTTATGTTTCATTTCATTAATACATAAGAATCTTGAATGTTTTATCAGTTTGGTTTTAAAAAAATGTCAGTTAATCACGTGTTGAATTCTTGTTTCCATGGTAAATTTGAATTAACGTTATGGCCAATAATTTATTCGCAGAAATAAAAATCGTCAACAAACCCGTATCGAAAATATTTAAGCCATTTCAATCGCGGAGATTTCGTATGGCCTCATTCAAATGCGAAATTATCAACATTGAAAATTTGTTATTACTCATGTTTCATGTATTATGTATTTCCACACATAATTAGGTAATCTTTTAAAAATCATTAGTCCAATTTTTAAAATTATATTTTAAATTGATAAAGTAAATCTTTAACACATCACATTGATAAGAATATTGATAATTTGATTTTAAAAACACGTATAAAGTGGTATTGACGTAAATTGGAAAATTTCTTCAGTCCAGTTTAAACTAAATGAGGTATTCTTCAGTGATCGTGCCAGTGGTTAAGTTTAAATAAATCAATTGTGCTCTTTTTAATTGTGTTTTTTATAAAATGACAAATCGAGATTCAGTGCTGTCGAATGGAAGCGATTATTCAGAAAAATCGATTGTTATTTCTGCTAAACATTATGATTCTTTATTAAATGAATTAAAATGCCCTGGTTGCGCAAGTCCATTGAACAAACCAATTAAACTATGTAAGACTGGGCACAGTCTGTGCAATTATTGTGCAACAAATTTAAGATCTTGTCCTATATGCTTCGTAAGTCTGTAGTAGAATTGTGCCCAATGTGGTATGGTAATATATTAATTATTGCATTTTATACAGGGACAAATTTCGGATATGAGGTCACTAACATTAGAAGCGTTAGTATCCAAAGCTCAGTTTAGCTGCTCAAATTCGAAGCATGGTTGTACTGTTCGTATGCCAATAGATTTACTGCAATGGCATAAGAAGAGATGTTTGTTTAACGTAAATTATAAAACATACTTACATGTAATACAATTATTAATAATATGTTTTAATTTAGCTTGGTGCTTGTTTTATGGGCAAAGTATGGGGTATATGCGACTGGTCTGGAAGGGAAGCAAATTGGATTCAACATTGCGATGATAAACATGGCGATAAGATTTTCAAAGACGATGAAGTAATGTTAAAGACATCTTTCGATCGCATTAATAATATTAACGAGCCTGTGATTGGTTTTTATATTTTTAAAATCTACGGTGAATTATTTAATTTATATCAAGTTTATGATAAGAAACATATGTTTATGCTGTGGACTTTAATTTGCACTTCAAAGGAGGCCAATTTAAGTAAACTATTTTACTATGAGGTTGAACTATTCTTGCCTGGTGAAATATCACGATTAATATTGCAGCGCAATTTTTGCCTTGCAGAGAACGATAATGATGTGCTAAAGGATGGTCGATGTATTAGCTTTCATCTATCTGATTTAATGAAATATGTGGATTTGAACAAGGTCAATAATTCTAAAAGAAAATATGTAATTGAAATTATGTAAAAGAATTTTCTTTTAAATTTCAGGAGATACACTATCGATTTAGAGTAAAAGAAGTTGCTGATCTAAACCAATCTCCCGTCAGTACCAACGTAAAGTTAAGAAGTATACAGTCAGAAAATCCAAATAGGCAAAAGTGCCACTCAGTTGATGTACAGCATCTTATTAAATTTCCCCAAGAAAATACACCGCATCCAGTTACATCTAATTTGATTAGCAAATCTTCAGGTGAAGATGATCTACCAGACGGTTCGGAAGTAAGTTGAGTGTAAATAACTCTTATAAATCGAATGAATAAAATCTGTATTATTTATGTTATGTTAGATTTCAAACATTTCCAAAATTGATCAAAACGCAGTTAATCAGAAACGTAAAATGTTCCAACAGACAATGATGAAGAAAAATTTATCTTTGGAGGAAAATGATTCAATTGATAAAGAAATCGCGGAAAATATTGATTTAAATAAGGTGATGATAAAAGAATTTACCATCGATTCTGATGAAATAGTTGTTAAATCACCAAATGTAATGCCAAAGCCCCCTCGTCAAATTTCAGTAAATAGCTCATCTAATAACGATGAAAGTATTTTAAAGTGACTAGCTTCATCAGAAAATACATAACATTATAAATTCAAAATTGTATTTATAAACAATAAACATAAATAAAATTTAAAAATTATCATGGCAAAGTTATATCCCTTGATTTCCCATTAGAACATTTTGCGATACAGTCAGGCCCGGGTTTAACAGTATCGGTGCCTTAGACATTTTACCAAAGTGGGCCTTTAAACAAAATCAAAATATGTTACGAAAAAAAATCAAATATAATTTTTTCTGAGTTTTAAAGCTCTTAATCTTAATTCATTATATCGTTAAATGTGGAATTTTCTATCAAGTTGTTTTTAATTGCTTGCTTCTATTGTACAATGGCCCTTATCTCGAATGTAAGTAGGTTGAATACAAGTCCATAGGTACATATACATATTTAATTTCTTCAAAGTAATTTAGAAACTAAGCCATTTTTACACTCTTTAAAGAATTGAGCTTTAGGCAATAGCCTATAAAGGTAAGTTTGGAACTGCCTGGATATGGTAGTTTATGCTAGCGAAAATTCACATCTGTTTCAAAACTAATGAAAACAATTTCCTCATAGGAAATTTCCGGCATAATAAAATAAACAGATAATAAAAAGTTTTAGGCAATTCATTAATTTGGGAAAAATCCTAACAAATGTTTTATCGGTAATAATCGGTAAATTTTCACACAATGGAATTCTGCAAAAACCTCTACATAATCGCGGTAAATTGTAATCAATTTTTTTTATGTGTGTATGTTTTATATATATATATAAAACCTTTGAAAATTCTCTCTGTAGATGTGTTTGTGTATATATTGTGCACGTAGTAAATTTATATTTTTGTAAATACATTTCCACACTTAAGAAACAAGAAAGTAATACGCAATTGAGAAATAATTTGTAAGATAAAATCCAATTTACATTTATTTTGAAAATTAATCAATTATATTCAAATATTTAGTTACATTATAAAAAGCATTTAATTTAAAGATTATAATATATATAAATCGTAGTGTTTTCATTTAAATCACACCGGTTTTAGTCTTATTTACTAAGTTTGATAGAACGCATTTATTAGCAATGGAGGTTGAAATTATTCCCGATGCGTTGATTAATGATGACAATTTGGATATAGATGAACCAGTGTCCATTGATGATAGTGCTATTAAAAAACCATTAGATTTAACTGGTGATGTTTTGAAACGAAAGGGAAAGCGTTTAACAAAACATGGAAGCCGTGAAAAAGAAATAACTGGTGTTGCGTCGCCGAATTTTGTGGCCCCGCATCGTAGATGGAAAAATAGTCGTCGATCACGTAATGGATATGGACGCGGTTTACCGAAGAAAGGAGGTGCTGGCGGAAAAGGTGTTTGGGGATTTCCTGGTTCGGAATTATTAGAAGAAGAGTATGAAGATCAAAATGATCCTAATTATGAAGAGATTAACGATAAAAATGTTGAATTGAAAGAAGTTATACCGGAAATTACAGCAGAGGAATTTATTAAACGAACTGAACCAATAATATTGGAATATTTCCAACATGGTGATACCAGCGAAGTAGCGCACAGCATAGATGAATATTTAACAGGGGCAATGCGACCAATGGTAACATATGTTGCAGTTGAAGTGGCTATGGATCATAAACATTCGCAATGTGAAATGGCATCGGTTTTAATTTCTGATTTATATGGGCGTATCATTACTGGTCGTGACATTGCCAAAGGTTTTGATATGCTATTAACTAATCTACCTGATTTAAAATTGGATATACCCGAAGCAGTTACCCTGCTTGGTAATTTCATTGCCCGAGCAGTGGCTGATGATTGTATTCCGCCAAAGTATGTAACGCATCCTGAAGTGGAAATATCCAATGAACATATAGAAGCTGCGTTGAAAAGGTCTGACACGTTATTGAATATGAAACGTGGTTGGGCTGTTCTAGATAATGTTTGGGGAATGGGTGGTCCATTGCGACCAGTTAAATCAATTACCAAGCAAATGTCTATGTTATTGCAAGAATATCTATCATCACGGGATATTCCGGAAGCACATCGTTGTTTACAAGCTTTAGAGGTTCCTCATTTCCATCACGAATTGGTTTATGAAGTAAAGTCTAGTTTTGCTGTTTCATAATGTTCAGGAATATTAAAACAATTTTATTTTGTATTGGTAGGCGATAGTTATGACATTGGAATCTCTGAAGCAAAACACCGGTGAGGCTTTATGTGAACTTCTTAAGTCATTAGATGAAGCGTGTATTATTTCGCCCGCCATGATGGAACAAGTAAATTACTAGCTACTATATTTTGTCAAAATTTATTAAACATTATAATTATTTTAGGGATTTCAACGAGTTTATGATGATATGCCTGATATTGTTTTGGATGTTCCTCTTGCCTATATATTTTTAGACCGTTTTGTTGAACGTTGTACTCGGGCTGGATTTTTGACTGATAAAATTATCAAAAACATGCCATCAAGGTACTTTTTATAACGATAAGCAGAGCTTAAACATTGATAATCGTTTTTTATTTCAGAGGACGCAAACGCTTTGTATCGGAAGGAGATGGTGGCCATATTAAACCTCCATCACAATACTGTAATTTCAGAGATTAAAACCGTAATGTGTTAAAATCTAACATGATGAAGGAAATACTTTCGTTTTTTTTTTTTTTTTTGTAATTTAGTTTTTGGATTTCGCAAATTTTTTATTAAACTTAAAAGCTTTTCAAATGAAATAAAAGCTTTTAATATAGTTTCTTGTGTTCATTTATAATGTTCGTTAAAATTTCCTAAAAACCATTAGTTTTTTAGTTAAAAATTAATAATGTAATTTACATTTAGTTTATCCTTAAAAATAAAGATTAATCAATGTATACATATTAATTATTGTAATCATTATCATTCGTCATAATGAAAGTAAAAGTGTAATGTTTAATAAAATTTTTAGTAAATAAAATGGTTTTGGTTCGCGGCAATTTCATTTGTCAGTGCTTGACCTCTACAGTAGCTAGAATTATTTTAATCTACTAACTGGGTCACATGGTACACGGGTTTCACTAATCAAAATCATGTTCTTGTCAAGGTAATTTTCGTTAATCTACTTAGTTTTTTTGTCACGCTTTTTTATTAAAAAGTATCAAATAATCCAACAGATGCCACCGCTCGTATTTTGTTTTGCTTTTGCTGTGACCAACATAAGGGAAAGAAACACGTATTATTTTCAAAAGTGACATTTGTGTCTTTTGTCAGGTTAGGAAAATTATAGATTTGCGTGTATTCTTAGATATAATTATTGAACTAGAGCATAATAATATTTGTTTTCAGTGGTAAGTTGCAATTGGACTAGTTTAATTTATGAAATAAATAATAAAAACAAAACATCAAATTGTTTGCTTTTTAATTGAATATTTTATCATTTCGTGCGCTATATCAAATTTCCCTAATGCTGGAATCCAATTTTTTGTTTTGTCGAATTTTCCTTGTTATATAAACAGGGCTAAAAATATGTTGGAAGCATATTTTTTTGTTCATTTCTTTTCTTATTACTATCAGTTAATTTAGCTTATAAACATATTTCATTTGACATTCTTTATTCTAGGCTTATTACAATGGAAAATTCAACTAGCTTAGAGTACAGCCAACCAACCACACCAAACGGTACTTCCATTTTTGGAGATGGGCCGATTAAAAAATATTATCGTAAAACTACACATAGGTAAGTTTTTTCAGGTCCGATATTTTTTGTCATTTATTCCTTTATTATTGTTAAGAAAACAAAGTAAGGTTGTCTCAATAGAGGATTAATAGAATTTTATATAGGTAATAGTAATTTATTTTAAAGCCTCACAGAAATAGAATTACCTAGTCTTGTTTGAGTGTATCCTTGAATTTTGTTTCGGGACTCGAGGCGCTCCCAATTCTTTCGCAGTAAATTTTAAAACGCATAAGCCCCCTGCTAAGCAGCCTATATTATTGATATGAACGGTGTATCGGCCCGAATTCATGGGCCCCGAAACAAGATCCAAAGATATAATGATTCTGCAGTCCAACGAAAACTCCTTGCATCTCGGGATTCAAGAACCCAATACCTGCATATCCAAACGCCGCAGCTTTAACCACTGTGTCGTTTGGTCGGTAAATTAGTCTTGTTAGAGAAAGAATAGTAATTAGGTATGTTACTTATGCTAATTGCTAGGTAGGATTATTTAGATTTTTGAAAGTCTGAAGGGTTGGGTTGCTCTATGCACAAACGGCAAACTGGTATTTCAAATCGTCGAACCCAATTCTTAACAAAATAGTTTCATTTGCAATATCAAAATTATTGAAAGAATGGTTTAAACCTTTAAGAGTAAGTACAACATTATTGTTAAATTTTATTAAAATTGATTTAATTTCATATTTGTTTTTTTTTAATGAAATTAAATCAATTTTAATAAAGTTTTCTAGAACAAGGTGATACATAACGTACATATAGATTTAAATCATTATTTAATAATTTTGCAAATGAAACAATTTTGCCAAAAACTGAGTTTGACTGGGTTTTTATTTTTATTTTATTTATAATATTTTTTCGATCAATGGTACTACTCTGGTACTGAGCGATTTGTATTTTGTTCATGTTTTGGGAAAAAATAATTCCCAACCAAATTTTTAGGGACATCTGGAAAAGGCCACGTTTACTTGGGGCCTATAAGACCCTTTTAATGGTCATTTCGAAAGAATGTGGAGATACTAGACCGATTCTATGACCTGAAAAGGAGACATCCTCATCATCAAGGAGGCATTAACGATATTTCTTAATAATCCTATTATGTAATCTTTGGATACGTTGCTCTGTTTTGTACAACTCCAAAGATGAACACCAGTAGTCCAAATCGGTTTCAATATTTGCTTATAAAGTAGCTTCTTGTATGTTGATAGAGTTCCCTTTAACCAATATATTTTTTTGTAATTAAGTCTTGGCTCTTTAATTCTTGTTGACGTGTACTTTCCATTTTTTACCATCCACCGTTATTATTTCGGCTTCCAACGTTTGGTCATCAAGTGTTTGGAATATTTTTTCTAGATGTCGAGCATATCTTCCAATATACAACATTCCATAATAATGTAAATACATTATTATTGTGTGGTGGCCGTGGCTTATATCACACTTAATTTATTTAATTTTATTTTTATATTTATTTAATAGGTAATTAAAATAGTTTTTAATTTTCTTTATTGTAATATTTTTATATTTTATTTCAAAAATACTAGTTTCGAGCATTCGCTCTTTGTCAATTGTTTGCAAAAGTGAGTAGTTTGCAAAAAATCGACAAAGAGCGAATGCTCGAAATTAGTATTTTTGAAATAAAATATAAAAATATCACAATAAAGAAAATTAAAAACTATTTTAATTACCTAATAAATAAAATTAATAAATTTCTTCCAAGCTTTATCTTTATCTTCGTTATTTTTATCCCACTTCCAGAATTTGCGATTTTTTCCTTATCTAATTTTGGTCATTACGCGCCAGTAATAAACAACTATAAAATTTGGTTTTGTTAAAAAAAATTTTTTTTTTTTATTTTAAGATCCTATAACCTCATGTGGCATTGTGGGACTTGAGCAAGGTTCAATATCTCTACTAACCGTATGGTGTTCTGTTATGTATCGGCTCAGAATAGTTTTAGAATTTTTAAATTTGTGATGGTTATCTCAGAAGAAGCAAGAGGAGCGATGTAATTTCTTTGACACGTCTCACCTTTTAGGCAAATTCCATGCATAAAAAAAAACCAACACAAATTTGTGACTGAAATACCTTTTATGAAGGTCGGCGTGTCATTAAATTTGTTTGGAGAATTTATTTTCGTTTTTGACTGGTATTCGCTGAGCCAAGAAAACTCCATTATTTTGAAATCATTTTGAGGAAAGAGAATTTTAGAGTTTTAACTTTGAGAATTTAGTAAACATAAGGAAATTTTCAGAATTAATAAAATTTAAATTCTTCATGAATTTTTAAATTTTTATCTTTTACAAAATATATTAAAAAATATTAATAATCGAAGTTTATTGTCAGTAAAATTGATCAAGTTTTCTTATTCGTAAAAACAAATAGAATTTAAAGTAGGTCATTAAAAAAAGCATTCTGTCAAAAATGTTCGTAGTTTTTTCTTTTTTAAAAATTAAATTAAAGTTTTCCAAAAAGTTTTATAATTTTACGTTACAACCATATTTATTAACAACCAAGTAAATATTTAATAAATGAATTGAAAAGGTCTGATTTGGCGAGAGATTATTTAGTGATAATTCTAATACTATACACGCACATTATTGCTAATTAGTTCTATAATTAGTTATTTTGTTCTATATTTTTTTTTATTATTTATATTATCGACCTTCATAAATTTTGAATTGATTAACAATTTCAGATTTGTAGAAAAATGTTGTTATGAATACGTGGCCAAATTAAATCACACAGTGACAAACAGGGTTAAATTGTAAAATATTACACGAAAATTAGTTGATTCAGAGCCACACATCACAATAATAATTTATGTTCATGCTGCATTCCTTATCTCTATTTTGTAGTTCTGTAAATAATTAGCAATCGTTAGAAACAAAAAATAAATATTTGCTGTTTTTCCTTGATTACGTGATATAAGTATTATCAAAAAAGAAATAAAAAATTAAGTAGTTTATAATTATAAAACAAAGTCCATCCTACATGTTTCAAATATTTGTAATTTTGGTTAAAATAAAGTCAAGACGAATCAATCAATGGTTTAATATCACTGATCTTCTCTACTCTTGTATATATACATAAAAGTTTTAAAATTTTTGTGTTACAAAAACTACATTCTGGTATATAATTTGTATACATGACAGAGTGTATGAAAACCCCCATAAAAAAATTTTAAACTGCTCGCCAATTGCAATCGTTAGCTCAGTAGTGTATAATTCGTGGATAACTTAAGTCGCAGGAAATCTCTATTATACAAATTTTATTTTATTTTTTTATTTTTTATTTTTTTTTTTGTTATATGGTTTGATAAGTAAGATATTATTATAAAAAACGTAGACAAAAACCACATATACAGTGAATGAAATATCATATTATTATTTAAAATTAATATTTAAAATAAAAATAAAGTAATAAAAATTGTTTTAAATATAGATCAAGATCATTGACGCAACAGAATTTATTATATATGACGTATAGTTGAATTTTGTGTAAATATAGTTACAAAAAAAAAAGAAAAAAATTATATCGAATCATTTATTAAATATTTTGTTTATAATTTAAAACCTCTCCATACACAACTTTAAATTTAATTTGTAAAGTGATAATAAATCAAGTGAATTAAAAAAAATGTCAGAGAAACAAACTTCATCTAGCGGTGAGGCAGTTCAATTGCAAAATAATGAATCACCATATCATCTTGGATTAGGATATCACAAAGATTATATGCGTCTTGATCAAAATAAAACTGATAAGATATACGGCTACAAAAGACAATCAAGTCACAGGTGAGTGTGCAGAAGAGCATAATCAGTATTATTTGGCTGTGCGATGAGCAAACCGAAAAAAGTGAAATTAACATTTTTTTATACAATCAAAAAAAAAAAAAAATCTATTTCCTTATAATTTGGGGAACCAACTCACTGCTCATTATGCATACGAATACGAGTATATAAGTACTTTGTAAATATTTTAGTTTATTCAACTGCGACTGAATCGGCAACGAATCTTATTTACGAGGTGAT
The DNA here is from genome assembly GCA_963556165.1 of Tipula helvola. NCBI lineage: Eukaryota > Metazoa > Arthropoda > Insecta > Diptera > Tipulidae > Tipula > Tipula helvola. The sequence continues at coordinate 342,400,933 of OY744483.1, read as the reverse complement.
GAATTGTTATTCTTATAGATAGGATTTAATTGGGCTTAAACAACATTTTTAATTCAAGAAAATTATCTGGAAAATTGGTTGTTTATTTATTTATTTGTTGTTTTGTTGCTAAGGTCGAAAAACCTTTTATACTAAATTTTTATACAATTCGAAGATAACACAACAAAATAATTAAATTCTATGACGGTTATTTACTTTAATCAGTATTTATAGGACAGGTTGTTTTTATTCGGTTGTTCGTTATCGCTAGGCTAGAGGAAGTGAATGGACTTATTTCATTTATGAATGTTTGTATATACATTTGTGCATGAAATGTGTTTAACCGCAAATGAAAGAAATGCGAGATCCATTACCTTGAAAAGATTGAAATCGATCTAAATACTAAAATTTTAGATCGAAATCATCTCCTGGCATTTATTCTATAAAATTTGTCATGTTTTGGCAAACAATTTGAAAAATATTCTATTTTGGAATAAATTAGTTTAGCTCAATTTTTGTTCAAAAAAAATTTGTTTGTTGCGCAACTAGCGAAAAAAAAATTACCAGATGTTTTGTAAATATTTTATTAATATTTGGACTACGGGTTATCAAACAGGAATTCTATAATTAATGAGAAACATTTGTTGTCTAATCAATAATACTTTTTTCTGTATGTGGGCAACATAACGTTAATTATTAAGGCAATAATTTGGACGGGTCGTGTGGGTTTCCAAAATGCATTTTCATCATTTTTAATTAATTAAATAAGTTACATTAATTTTTATTGAAGCATGTCTCTTTTTTTTATGTCGATAGAATTTTTGTCAATCGTTCGTTGCATTTAGAAAATATAAAATTTTATGGATTTGATATGGACTACACGCTGGCCGAATATAAATCACCACAATACGAACAACTAGGATTTGATTTAGTAAAAGAGCGTCTGGTACAGATGGGATATCCAAAAGAAATGCTACAATTTGAATATGACCCTTCGTTCCCGGTACGTGGTCTATGGTTCGATTCGCTTTACGGTAATTTACTAAAGGTGGATGCGTATGGCAATATTTTAATTGCTGTTCATGGATTTGAATTTTTAAAACAGTATGTGATAGCAATAAAATTACCTTAATGAATAAATAATATTCTAACATAATTTTATTTCTAGTTCTCAGGTTTACGAATTTTATCCAAACAAATTTTTGCAGTTAGATGAATCACGGGTATACGTATTGAATACATTATTTAATTTACCTGAGACCTATCTATTGGCGTGTTTAGTCGACTTTTTTACAAATTCGCCGGATTATACCCGCGAAAGCACTGGAGTGCGAGGCGGACAATTATTCATGTCATACAGGTCAATCTTTCAAGATGTTCGAGGTGCTGTTGATTGGGTTCATATGCAAGGGGATTTAAAATCAAAAACAATTGAAAATCTTGAGCTATATGTTAAAAAGGATCCCCGTCTACCAATGGTGTTAACTCGCATCCGAGAATCTGGTGCTAAAGTATTTATTTTAACAAATAGCGATTATAATTTCACTAATAAAATTATGACATATTTATTCGACTTCCCGCATGGTGCAAAAATAGAAGAACCACATCGAAATTGGAGGACATACTTTGATATTATTGTGTGTGATGCTAGAAAGCCTCTATTTTTTGGGGAGGGTACTATTCTACGTCAAGTTGATACAACGACTGGTGCTTTAAAAGTGGGTACACATATGGGGCCGCTGAATCAAGAGCAAGTATATTCGGGTGGTTCTTGTGACGTATTCACATCGTTGCTTGGTGCAAAAGGAAAAGATGTGCTTTACGTAGGGGATCATATTTTTGGTGATATTCTAAAAAGTAAAAAAATCAGAGGATGGCGCACGTTTTTAGTAATCCCCGAATTAGTACAAGAATTGCATGTGTGGACTGATAAATGTCAATTGTTTGCCGAGCTGCAAAATTTAGACGTGCAATTAGGTGATTTGTATAAAAATTTAGATTCGAGTACCAAAGAAAAACCAGATATCTCAAAATTGCGACACTGTATGCGAGATGTTACGCACAAAATGGATTTGGCTTATGGCATGATGGGATCATTATTCCGTTCAGGCTCTCGACAAACATTTTTCTCCAGTCAAGTTGTGAGATATGCTGATTTATATGCGGCTACATTTTTAAATCTCATCTACTATCCATTCTCATATATGTTCCGTGCTCCAGCCATGCTTTTACCACACGAATCAACCGTAGCGCACGAACAACGATTTGCAATGGATGCGCCTATGATCTCAAGAACTAGATCATTGGCCAAAGATGGTGTTGCTACAGTTGTTGAAAATACTGAACCTGTTGAAAATTTGGTGGAGAAAGGTGCACCATGTCTAGTTACTAAAATTCCTCATGTACGACCCGAAACTCCAAGAAGTGTTACCCACAATCATGATGAAGACTTTTCAGACGAAGAAAGTGATCAAAATCAGAAAGAATAAGGTAATTTTATTTTATTTTCGTATCTTATTTTTTTAGTATGCATCTTGTCTCTAATTTTTCTAAACAGGAAGTTGTTTTGTAAGCAGCACACGGGTGAAATTAAATTACTCGATGGTTTTCCTTTTGCAATTGTACAAAATAATAATCTGCAATTTACAGCACAATCAAATTGTTTAAATTGTTAAATAGTCTTTATTACAATAGTTTTGCAATACAAACATTATTATTTATGTTTAAAAAATGCTATATTTTATTATAAAAAGAATTCAATATTATTATCTGTTACCTATATATTTGAACTTGAATATAAAATAATCTCCATAACAATTTAAATAACAAAAAATGCTTTATGGAGTTCGTTAAAATTGAAAATTGCTTCAAAAAAACTAAAACGTGATATTATATAGTCATAATAAATGTATTTAGGTAATTAGGAATATTTATGAATTTTGTAATCTAGATTTTACGCCAAAATTATATTTGTTTTGAGATCGGAATGCAGATCGGAAATGAAATATGTTATAAATATTAGTATTTAATGGCGTTCAAATTTGACTTAAAAATTCCCTCATCAAATTTAAAACCGGAAGCAAAAAAAAGTAAAAACAATTACGAAATGGAACGTTTCTCAAGTTGTTTGTATATACAAAACAAAAAGGTCAATTGATAAAAAAATTAAAAAAAAAAATGTTTTTCCTATTTATTATCCAATTCTAAATTAAAAAATGTCATCCCAGACGTTGCAAGTATACAAACCGTGCTAGTTAAAATTCACCTCCTTCCCCTTATATAAATTACAACTCATGACAATATTGTTATAGATACATACTATTATTGGTAACAATTATTAATATTAATTATTTAAAAACTATGTATTATTTTAATAATCAAACACATATTTCTTTGTTAATCAATGATTTGAGTTGTATTTTTTTTTCTACATAGGAAGTTAAACAAAAATTTATGTAATTTATTATGTAATTATTTTTTAAATGAAATAAAATCTGATTAATTCTAAATAAATCTGCAAATATTTATTTAAAAAATAAAATATAAACACTGTGTTTTTATTGCATAGAAACGAAATTGTCTTTCAAATTTAAAATGGTAATTTTAAATTATTAGCTATTATTTATATAGCTAAGAATTTTTTCCGTATTATAATTCTCGTCCGAAATTGATCTCCCCAATTTATGAGTTTTCATCATTTTAACAGCGGACATAGTTCCCTGATCCAAGCCATTATAACTGTAGTGTTTACTTTTAATGGTGTTAATTACTTGCTGTAAATATAATAAATAGATTTGATATTTTATTTTATTCAATATTTTCCCTTCAATAACTCACCAGTACTAATTTTATTAAAAATACAGCAAACGTTAGAAAACAAATTGTAATGAGTGCCCCTTCAGCTGATGGAAAATCCATGTGCCCTTCACTAGTTACTATGCCGCGCTTTCGTCTCTTCGTTTCAGATTTTATTTTAGCTGGAAACAATGTTTCTAAACGTTGTTCAATATTTGCTATCAAATCAGTTTTTAACGTGTGCAACACATTAATTTTGCCATGCCTTGATGTTGTAGCATTAAAACTTTTTTGAATTTGATTCATAAAATTAAAAATATTTTCCAAATTATTTGGTGTTTCCATAAAATTAAATGCGTTTGAATTTTTATCCTTTGTGATATTTGAGGATAATGGATTACTTGACGGCTGTTCAGTTGAAAATGCACAATTATCACAATTTTCATCTAATTCACTGATAATAATTTCATCATCATCTTCTGTATTTGGATTTAATGTTGTTGTAGTCGGTACACTAGTAGTATCTGGATGATTATTACTTAAATGTACTTTTGATTTCTCATTCGATAAATTTGTATTTAAGAACTCGTCAAGTACATAACTATTTTTAATAATTGGATTTATGTTGACCAATGGTTGAATTTCATGCATAAAATTTGATTTTGTAAAAATATTTGATGGTTTATGATGCGAATCATCTATAATTCTAGTCACTTCAATCCATTCAGCATTACACAAATATCGTATCAGCACAAAATAAATAAATTTTACAATTTTATACATTTATAATTTAATTTTATTTAATGAGCACGCACTTGGAAAATCTAACTATGAATGAAATCTTTTGTTAGGAAAAAAGACATCTGGCACTTTTGTCAAATTATTGAAGTCACAGACACTTGAGTACGATGATTACAAGTATCTGGAGCATAACCATGAATGCTTATTTTTTTTAGCGTTAAAGTGTACAAATTAGGTAGAATTAATATGCTTAAAATTATATTTAATATTTCAAGATCGGCATGCGAAATATAAATGAGAAAAGAAGTAAAGTACAGTAAAAATAATAATAAATCTAAAGTAACCCTTCGTTCTACAAACACATTTTATTGGCGAATACGTTTGTTACAGACATTATTACTTTTTGCTAAATTAACGACGTGAACAAACAAGTAAGTAGCATTTTGTACTTTGGAAGAAGTTTAACCCGAACTCGAGTTGATTTAGTCCGATTTGTTTAATCAAAGTTTAACCCAAATACTTATAATTTTCTTTTCCATGACGAGAGTCATGGATCATTAGAATTTTTCGGAACCGTTCAAATAACGTAAGGTAATTTGATATTTGCCCAAACATTTCCAGAAATCAGGAATTGAAGTTCAATCTCAATTCATAAAAAAAAACGAGCTTTTCTTTCTAGATAATTTCGAAAAAAAAGAATAAAACCAAAGTCTAAAGAATTTCGCTGAAATTTCAAAATGTAAAAATATTTTAAGTAACCTTTCACGATGAATTTCAATGTATTTGGGTGGAACACAGAATTTTAGAAATATGAGCTTTTGAATGGAAGAATTATAATTTTGGCATTATTTTGCTGCTCAAACTCTACCAAATTGACTGTCTGATGAAGAGAAAATTTGTAGGCTCTAGTCAGTGTATAGGTTAGTAGTGTCTTCTTTGTTGAATTGTAAATTTACTATCGAGTTAATGCGATTATGTTCAAGAGCACAATTATTTGGGCTAATACAGTGATCAGATTCTATGTGTTCCGCGGCACAAAATAAAATTGTTTTGTACGAATCTAATTCAATAATATAAACTAATCAATGTATGTAATACTTACCAAAACAACTCCTTTCAATCGATTTGAGGTTTACAAAAGTCTGACATCAAAAACTCGATTTCCAGTACCGTTATTTATTTTTAACCACGTGTATCTCACTTATATTCCATTATATAACCACCGCTCACACACTTACTCACAAGTTGCGATATTTAATTTTAAAAACAATCAATTAATTTCACAAGACTTGAACTCTTAATACACAAAACTAAAAAAACTCCGAAACAAAAATAAAACGCAGAAAATATGATCACAAAACCTTTTCATCATTATATGAACATAATATGTTACATATATACACAAAAACTTCAAAAAATTAATTAAATAAAACAAAATAAAATTAAATTTTCAAAAAGGACGACAAAAACACGCCTTTCCTCTTCGAGCGTCATCGACTCGACTCTGGTATTGGTTACAATAAAAATATTTTTATGTTTTGGGAATCAAATTAAATAATAACAAGAATTATTTTTTAATTTATAGTTTCCTCTTCTTTCTTTATTTTCGTTTATTAAACATTTACTTAAATTTTTAATTATAAAAGGTAATCTAGATCAAAAAAATATTTGCCTGATGTACAATTAAGCCATTCATGAATGAACTAAGTTCTAGTTACACAATATTACTCAAATTCACTTGCATATTTGACGTTAAAAATCTTAATTCTTAAAATAAATAATGTAAATGTCTTGCCGTTGATCCGAAGGTGTCGGTTTGATGTATCATAGGGAAGAAACAACCCAAATTTTATAAAATATATAATTTTTTTAGTCACAAGTCAGGCTTAAGCTGTCAAAACCAAATTTATGAAGTGTTGCAGATTTTGCAAGCAAACTGTCGCGTTTAGCCCAATAGCTTTTCTAATGGTTGGAAAATATTATCTGATGCCCTAGTCCTTCAGACTTGATGGATTGAGATCTGCTTACCCCATTATGATGTATTATGCGCATTTCGGTTATGTTTAATTTACCTGCCTTATGTCCGCTATTCAATATTTTTTGCAGATATTGATTTTAACCTTAAGCTATTAAGAATACCCCAACACAACTCAAAAATATAAAACATCGGAAAAAGTTGATCTACTTATGTACCTGTTGACCAGTTATGTAACTATACAGTCCCCTCTCCCCTGCCAATTATAATTATCATGTCACTTCAACTATACGATTGTCGCTTCAATCGACTAAGAGAATACCAAAATTTAATTGTTGGTGTAAGTAGCACGAATAAGGGAATGGGGATGCAAAAAGTCCGATCAATCACAAGAGAACGCCAAACACGGTGACCTAGCGTGATTAGCTCCCTTTCAAGGTATTCCATCGAACAGGTATCGGCTCTCCCACCAAGGTCCTAATTTCGTTTGTGAGGACGACAAACCTTTCCTAGCTCCTCATAACCTAGACGATTTTATGAATACGATGAGATTATTTCGGATCTTGGATTTTATTCGTACCTATATATGTGGCTTCCTCGTTGATGGGATTGACAATTATTCTAATGAATTTTTCTTGGGCCCCTGAAATCAGAATTAAATTTTCTTTTTTAACATGCAAACATAACAACAATTGACAACCACACCAAATTCATTTGAAATATTTTTGTTATAATAAGCAAACATAACTCGAAAGCAACCATCAAATAAAAAATTGTTTGGTAGATGTTAAATAAACAATTTTTTTTTTTATCAACAGCGACGATTGAACTCAAGGCCAGTAGCACCATATGCTAATCTACTCTCTTACAACTGCTCCGTGGGTTGTATATAGTTCAAAGCTCTTCAATTTGCTTAAGTTCTTATTTATATTTTTAGAAGTAAATAACTCTCTGTTACAATTTCTCAAAATTAATTAATGGCAATACTGATTTGTGTCATTTCTTCTGATATAGTGTATCAGAAAAATTTTAAGGAGCCAAGAAAAATTCATTAGAATATTTTTCGGTGCCATTAAAGTACAGCATGCGAATAATACACGAGATCCGAACCGATCTATACCGGATTCATATATTCGTTTAGGTTATAATGGCTAGGAAACGTTTTTCGTCCTTACACACGGACCCCCAAACATGCCTGGGAGATATGTAGCACCAATCAAAGTAGGGCATAATTATACTCGGTCATCATGTCTGGCGTTCTCTTGTCGTGGATCGGACTATTTGCGCCCCGATTCCCATAGTCAATCATTGGCGCCGATAATCAAATTTTGGTATTTTCTTAGTCGATTGAAGGGACAATCGTCGTTTGAAGAGACAAACATCTTTTTACGTCGCATTCCTTCATATTATGTTACTTCGATTAAGAGAATATGAATTTATAGTTGTAGCGACTCGATTAAGGGAATAGAGGGATCAGACGAGCATCGTTTAGGCAGTCAAATCAGTTCATGGGATGTAGCGCTACCAGAAGGATGGAAGAATAACTTTTCCCGAGGACCAGAAATGTATAGTTACGCTGCTGGTGGTCCCCACATAACAAATGGTTGAAGCTTTTATAGCCGAAAATACTTCAGTATTACTGAAAGTTTAAGTCGGTGCACCAATATCAAATACATAATAAATTTACGAATTTAAGGGCTTGCTCCCACACGTATAGCCGGCACTATTTTGACAGAGTTCTGAGACATTTCATTTCTGTGGAAGCAGATTACGTGTAATTACCCGAACGTTTACCATAAGCAACCTAAAAGAAATTGTTAGATCACTCTTTCGAACAAAATACCTAATAGTAATTGGCATGATTTCTTGTTTCCGTTAATGAGACTTTACCGAGGTTAAATAAAATATTTTAGTTACAAAAGAAACATGTAAATAATGCTTTATCTAAGCGACCAACTGTCTATGCTCTCTGAACGAATATTTAAACCCCTGTTTATTGGCCTGTTGGGTGAAAGTTTGTGAAATTATGATTGGAACAATTTAAATCCTCGATTTTGAAGTGTTTCTGAATCAAAATCACTTGGATCATCTTAAGTTTTACTCAAATATTCGAATTTTAGTCTGATTATATTTTTGGGTGACTTCCAGACAATGTTTTCGAAGAAAATGTATTATGCTAAAATTAACTTTATTATCTTAAGATTCCATTTTTTAGGTTTGTTAATTTGAGCGCAGCCGCTAGTATGTAAGGAGTTATACCAATGTTTGGTTGTACATTCCGGAATTGAGGGCTGCAATGAGTTTTAAGGACATTTCCGCGCAGACAACAGTTGTTATAGAATCCAATTTTGAGATATCGATTGACATTTAAGTAAGTAAAATGTGTTGGCCTCGAAAGAACTCGAAACCGTACAAAATTCAGTTCATCTGACTATTTACGATTCCCATCAAATTAAATAACGGAAACTAATATTATTCGTAAAAATTAAGTCATTGTACAACTATTTACGGCGATCATTAATTAAGAGAATAAAAAAAAAAAAAATCGTTACACTAGTTAATTACAAAACTCAAGTACTCTTATTAGAAAATACATTAGCGCAAATCGCATAATTTCTCTTTTCTCAAATTTTAAATTCAATTTATTTGTATTGTATTGTACATAAGTATGTAAATGTACATGATAATGATCGTTATCAATACACCAAGTGAAAACACACGGTTTACTTTTATTTCGTGTAGTATGTGGCCTCTTAATTTATATATTTTTTTTTTCATTTATTGTCGAGGTGAGAAAAGTTAGTCTTTTCAATTCTCAGTCGACTCGCAAAGATATAGGCACATGCAAGTCAGTTCATAGTAACTATTCAGCTCGTTTTATTTTTTTACTAAGAATTTTTTTATCAAAGTAATACTAAAAAAAAATTGTTTTTTATTTTTGAATAATAATTCTCATTATTTAGTTTCTGAAAGTAACGCGATGGGTTCAGTCAATATTTAACTTTAAAAAATAAAATAAAATTGTCAGCAGCCGCACCTTCAAAAATTAAAAGTGAAATTTTTTGAAATTAATAAAATTTCCATACAAATTACTATAAAAGTACGTATACATGCATACATAAAATCGTGATTGTGTTTGTGAGATAAATTAAATTTATTTTTATTTTGTTCGTATAATTATATTAGTTACATGCTTGCAAGATCTCGCGGAATAAATAGAGTATCACAATGTTTTAATGATAGAAACCGAAATGAAGTAAAAGTTGTTAACAAAAATATTAGAATATTTTGCTTTCCAACCTATTACAGATATCTTATCAGTACTAATTAAAATACCGCGAGCCATTACTAGATTAGTTATGTTGACACGTTACAGCAACAAAAATATTTTGATTTTTTATGTGTATTACATATTTAATCAACTATAGTTGTACCCACCAAATACCTACATATGTAGTACATAAATTAAATTTATTTTGTAATTAGGTTAATAAATTAAATTAAATAATATTGTAATGTATAAATGATATTGATAACATAATATTGGTTTAATAATTATTATAGGATGGGTAATCCACTTTGGGCGATATTTTGGCTTCTGGTTTTGATCTTCATTGCATTTGCCGTTTCAGGAATTTGTGCCTGGTTCTATATAATCATATATCCATTGACTGTTTGTATACCTGGATTAAAGGTAGGAGATTTACCCGCTGTTAAAATACTAGAATTTCTAACATTTATGTGTATAACTCAATATTTTCAATTTTTTAGGGTATCTCCGATCTCCTGCTACAAGGGGTACAATTTACACATTATTGTGCCAAAGCAATGATGGATTGTCAGTCGTTATGTTAAAATTATGACGTATTTTGGCTTATAAGTTAAGTTTGGCTTATTTTTGAGGTTTACAAAGTTCTCGACTACATTTTTTCATTTTGTATTCGAATACATAGTGACAAAAATAATTTTTAGCTTGTAAATAAATAATTCTAGGTACCAATACAAAAAATTGTTTGTTTAATTTACAATGGGCGGAAGAATTGATAAGGTATGGTAAATAATAAACATTTATAAAAATTCCGTTAAATGTAATTGATTGATTGACTGTTAGGTATTTGCTTTTAGCCATCAATTTACACGATTTTTTTTGCGTCATAAAATTAAGACACTTTTTTGTTAAAACCTACTTTACGTAATAATTTAAATGGTCTGAAATAGTGTATCACAATAGAGTCGTATGTAATCGTAAAATTTCAATACTCTGAGGCATGGTTACAAATAAGTATGTTTTGTTGATGACTGGGCCAGAGCTCCATACAATCTTATAGATCAGACGTTCAATGGATCTGTCCGTTCAGAATATCGATCGTAACAGGATGATGAGAACAAAGATCCATTTTGAATCAAGGATACATCACAGCTACCACTAATGTTGTGCGCATTCTTTACGAACAATCGACTCTCAATATCAGCCACCGATGATACCTCCCACTCTTAAAATACGATGCCATCTTTCTTCCTGACCGAGGTCATCTATTCCTTTTAAAACAGCAATAGGAATTATATAGGAGCCCAAGCAAAGAACATGCTTACTGACGGATTATCAGCGCACGCTATGCGCTTAACAAACTGAGCGTAATTGCTTGAAATCTAGTCACTAAGCCAGGGCAAAAGCCAATTGTTGGACAATGAGAAAACAGACATGCAAGCCGAGCTAAAGGTACCTGGGACAGCCAAACCTTTCATTCGGCCATTTCTGTTTTGTGTCTCGCTTTAATAGGCTTGATTTGGAAGTGGGATGGTAAAGGATAAGCTATAGTATATCAGAGGAATCTTTACAGATACCACATAAAATATTTTGTAAGATGACGTATGCAAATTCTTCTGTGCTATGCTCACGAAATAGTCAGCATTGCATCAACAAAGGAAAAGGCATGTAGCAGAGTTTATTATTGAATTTTGAAATTCTTCGAAATGGAGATGGAGGATTATTTTTCAATCATAATAATGATTAAACGTTTGATTCACTTAATATTATCAAATATGTACTTAAATTACACTAATGATCGTTTCATTAGAATATCAAGTGGGATATTTTATCTAATTATAGATAAGTTATGTATATACATATGTAGTACACTCATAGATAACCTGAGTGAGCAATAAATTCTACAACTTTGGCTGATATACTATAATTTGGATATTTTAATTATTCTTACTATGTCCAGTGTTGTGCTTATTAGGTAAACATTTGGAGAAGTTTATAGAATGGGTAATCCAACAGATATTTTTTCTATTTATAGTTACGATTGTTTACAAATGAAATGTTCAAGCGTTTACAAAGTGGTGCAGCTTTTGAATCTCATAAAGGAAAATATTAGAAAAAACCTAATGATGGAAGCAGGAAACAACACAAACCAATATCAGCATAATGTATTTCGCAAAGAAAGATTCACATTGTCATCCCACTGTGCAGTAAATTACGTTTGCAAAAGATTCATCATTTTTACCAATTTATCATTATGGGGTCATAGTAACATCGAGACTGTTAAAGCAAGTGACGCTGAACCTAACATTTTTCAGAAAAGTAGAGATAGATAATAGATTCAATGATCATAATGCCGGATTGACACTCTTATTTTGGGTTCAGGCAGTAGTTTGAACTTCATTTTGAATAAAAATAAAACTATCGAGTATTATACTATTGAAAGGAAAGAGTTTGATGGTTTAAATAAACATTAAACTCTACTACTAGCTCATCTTTGGTTCCGTACGTAACTAATAAAGTTTGCAATTAACTTTAATTTCAATGTATTATCGCCCCTCCCCCCCCCCCCCCCTCCCTATAATGTCGCTGGATTCATTCTCTATATATTTCATTGCATTTTAGTATGAACAGCGCTAAACAGGTGTTCCGAACACTAAATACTGTCTGCCATTGACATGAGCAAACTACAAACAATCACAAGTTCATACTTGTTCCGACTTGTTTATAGTTAGTTACTCAAGCTAAATTAGTGGTGTAGTTGTTTTTATTTATGTTATTAAAATGTTCGCTCCATTGGGCATCTAAAAATACTTCCAAATAGCAAATTTGTCCCATTGGACTATAGCTATTTTCTAATAAGGTACGTGATTTTTAATTGAATTGATTTTAATAGTATATTATTTGTAACATGCCGCGTTGATGGCCGCGCATCATTTTTATAATTCAAATTTTCACTTGTCTTAATATCCGTTTTTTCTAAAATTCGCAATCACACCAGTCCATTGCATACTAAACTTTTATTGGAACGATGTTTCTTTTTTACATCGTGGATTTGTTGCCACTTGCCACACAAGAATACGTATAGGTTTAAAAAAACTGTTTGGGCTAGCCCTGATAAATTGAGATTCATTCGTTCATAAGAGTTTGAAATGAAGTTATCATCTTGATGAGATCATCCATTTACCATTCTCATTTAGTTGCAGAATTTATTCCGTTTTTCCAGAGTAGTAGACAGACGAAGTCCTTTCACATGAGTTTAATGGTACGGATTTAGTTTATCGCTTGCAATATTCTCCAAATTTATACTTAGCCTAAAACTCAACAATAATTGTCTGAAGCTCAGTGATGAATTGAACGGCGTTCTCGCTATAAACGAATGCAATTGGTAAGAACCTTTATAGGTTATGTTTACTATAATGCTTTGCAAGCGATTCATTTACGGTACAAAAACGATGTTTGTCGAATCTTCGATACTCGATACACACACATACGATACGTTTACCAATCCTCCATCCAATGATAATTAGAATTTTTTACGATGTTAGGAGTAGGTAGAATGTAAATGTATATAAATACATTTACAAGAAAACAAATGTTCAAACCCACTTTTAATTGTAACTACGTTTTAGTATCGCTCGTACATATGGCCATGAATGTTTTTATTTATTGCCAAATGCAATTTTTCTTGGTTTGACATGCCAGCGTCTGATATACCAAATTGAAGGTATAGTGAACTACAGGTGCGTGAAATAGTTTATGAGCTGTTAAGTAAAATAAAAAAACCTATATGTACCACTAAGAACAAGTTTTCTTTGACGCCCTATATCTAACTGGGTTTCTAAAATGGACCTCTCCTGTACAACTATTTTTTGCTTAATAATTAATCAAGGAATCATTTGCTCTGTGTCTGTGTTCCAAGCCTTTCAAATTTTTTAACATGGATAGAATCCCAATCATTTTGTAGTAGACTTGCCAACGGACCCGTTTTCGATGGGACAGACCAGTTTTTGATGTCTCGTCGAGTGTTCCCGTTTTGGTGAAATTATTTATATTTTTAGCAATTTTGGAAAAATAACAAAAATTTTATTGCCATTTTCAGTTTCCCTTATCCAATTGATTTTCTGATTTTGTGGGTTGAATAAGAAATTGCACGAAATAAGTGATCTTAATCCTAATGTATACATATTTATAAATTGAAAGCTTTCTTAATCTCTTAAATTCCTACTCGGCGCCTATATTTTAATTGATTTCGTGTGATGCATCGATTTGATCAAGTAAATATTTCCAACAAACGAAGACTTTAAAAGCTCTCGTTTATTTGCTAATGTTGTTATTTAATAGGTTTTACATCCAGTAGCATGATGGTAAGCGCTTCAGGTTAACGTGGTACGAAAATTCTTTGTCGTAATGCCATCCGTCTTTCCACGTATACACTTTTTTGGACACACTCGATTTTTCGGATAGATTCGTCGTAAAAAGAATACCAGACGTTGACAGCGTATTCAATTTGAGATCTGGCGTAGGCATAATACATGATCTTGATTGTCTCTAGGTCATAAATATCCCCAGCCCAACCCTTAGTAAAATCAAGCATGGAATTTTTTCTAGCAACGCATTGCTCGATGTGCTTAGTAAAGTACCTACATGTTTTCAACGAAAGTAACCCCTACCTAGGTCTTTAATCTCGAATATTTTTGTAAAAGTATGCTATTTATTTGATACTGTTGTATGTATAAAAGGGTTAACTTTCCGATGGAACGATATACTCTTACACTTGTTGATGTTGAGATTGAGGAGGTTAGACTCACACCATTTCACTAGATTGTCGATGTCTTCTTGTGGCTTATGGGTATTGCCGATGTTTTCTACTGTTTTAAAGATTTTGAGATCATCTGCAAACAGTAATATCTTAGAATTTGTATTACTTCAGTAACGTCATTGATGAAAATTATAAAGATCCAAGGACCAACATGAGAGCCTTGTCGTATCCTCGAAGTAGCTTGAATTAATTCTGATCTTCTATTACTAAGCTTAATATTCTGAATGCGGTTACTCAAATATGATTTAAACCACGCAACAAACTGTTTAGAAAAACCGAATCTGTATAACTGTTCCTACGTTTTACAATGACTGATGGAGTCAAAGGAAATCAATCGGAAGTATTGTAAAAAACATGAAAGATTCAAAAAGGCTTCACTCCCTTACGATTCATTTGAACAAAGACTGAGATAGTTTAAGTCAGTGTCAATGTTGAGATTCAGCTATTTTTATTTTTCACCTATCCATTTCACGAGATTCAGCACATCGAGTTTGTTACGTACATGAAATAAATAGAACCTAAATTTAATTCCGATTATAAATACATATATCATTTTTGTGGCTCTGAAATTGTGGGCTATAGTTCAGTTGATTTCCAAAAAAATTGGTTTTTTCACGGAACGTATAGAAATATTCGACCGATCCAAATGGCTGTTTGTATGACAATTACAGGTCTCAACGCCTATTGATATCAATCATCGAAATCGGAGCACATTTGCAGATTTTCGTTTTTTGTGGCTCTGAATTTGTGGGCTATAGTTCAGTTGATTTCCAAAAAAATTGAATTTTCCACGAAACGTATAGAAATATTCGACCGATCCAAATGGTCGTTTGTATGACAATTACAGGTCTCAACGCCTATTGATATCAATCATCGAAACCGGAGCACATTTGCAGATTTTCGAATTTTGTGGCTCTGAATTTGTAGGCTAGAGTTCATAAGTTGATTTTTAAAAAAATTGAATTTTCCACGGAACGTGTAGAAATGTTTGACCGATTGAAATGGCCGTTTGTATGACAATTACAGGTCTCAACGCCTATTGATAGAGGTATCAATCATCGAAATCGGATCACATTTGCAGATTTTCGAATTTTGTGGCTCTGAATTTGTGGGCTATAGTTCAGTTGATTTTCAAAAAAATTGAATTTTCCACGTAACGTATAGAAATATTCGACCGATCCAAATGGTCGTTTGTATGACAATTACAGGTCTCAACGCCTATTAATAGAGGTATCAACTATCAAAATCATCGAAATCGGAGCACATTTGCAGATTTTCGAATTTTGTGGCACTGAATTTGTGGGCTATAGTTCAGTTGATTTTCGAAAAAATTGAATTTTCCACGAAACGTGTAGAAATATTCGACCGATCCAAATTGCCGTTTGTATGACAATTACAGGTCTCAACGCCTATTAATAGAGGTATAAATTATCGAAATCGGATCAAATTTGAAGATTTTCGATTTTTGTGGCTCTGAATTTGTGGGCTATAGTTCAGTTGATTTCCAAAAAAATTGAATTTCCCACGGAACGTATAGAAATATTCGACCGATCCAAATGGTCGTTTGTATGACAATTACAGGTCTCAACGCCTATTGATATCAATCATCGAAATCGGAGCACATTTGCAGATTTTCGAATTTTGTGGCTCTGAATTTGTGGGCTAGAGTTCATCAGTTGATTTTCAAAAAAATTGAATTTTCCACGGAACGTGTAGAAATGTTTGACCGATTGAAATGGCCGTTTGTATGACAATTACAGGTCTCAACGCCTATTGATAGAGGTATAAATTATCGAAATCGGAGCACATTTGCAGATTTTCGAATTTTGTGGCTCTGAATTTGTGGGCTATAGTTCAGTTGATTTTCAAAAAAATTGAATTTTCCACGAAACGTGCAGAAATATTTGACCGATCCAAATGGCCGTTTGTATGACAATTACAGGTCTCAACGCCTATTGATAGAGGTATCAATAATCGAAATCGGAGCACATTTGTAGATTTTCGAATTTTGTGGCTCTGAATTTGTGGGCTATAGTTCAGTTGATTTTCAAAAAAATTGAATTTTCCACGAAACGTGTAGAAACATTCGACCGATCCAAATTACCGTTTGTATGACAATTACAGGTCTCAACGCCTATTGATAGAGGTATCAATCATCGAAATCGGAGCACATTTGCAGATTTTCGAATTTTGTGGCTCTGAATTTGTGGGCTAGAGTTCAGTTGATTTCCAAAAAAATTGAATTTTCCACGGAATGTGTAGAAATATTCGACCGATCCAAATGGTCGTTTGTATGACAATTACAGGTCTCAACGCCTATTGATAGAGGTATCAATCATCGAAATCGGAGCACATTTGCAGATTTTCGAATTTTGTGGCTCTGAATTTGTGGGCTATAGTTCAGTTGATTTTCAAAAAAATTTAATTTTCCACGAAACGTGTAGAAATATTTGACCGATCCAAATGGCCGTTTGTATGACAATTACAGGTCTCAACGCCTATTGATAGAGGTATCAATTATCGAAATCGGATCAAATTTGAAGATTTTCGATTTTTGTGGCTCTGAATTTGTGGGCTGTTCAGTTGATTTTCAAAAAAATTGAATTTTCCACGAAACGTGTAGAAATATTCGACCGATCCAAATTACCGTTTGTATGACAATTACAGGTCTCAACGCCTATTGATAGAGGTATCAATAATCGAAATTGGAGCACATTTGCAGATTTTCGAATTTTGTGGCTCTGAATTTGTGGGCTAGAGTTCAGTTGATTTCCAAAAAAATTGAATTTTCCACGGAATGTGTAGAAATATTCGACCGATCCAAATGGTCGTTTGTATGACAATTACAGGTCTCAACGCCTATTGATAGAGGTATCAATCATCGAAATCGGAGCACATTTGCAGATTTTCGAATTTTGTGGCTCTGAATTTGTGGGCTATAGTTCAGTTGATTTTCAAAAAAATTTAATTTTCCACGAAACGTGTAGAAATATTTGACCGATTGAAATGGCCGTTTGTATGACAATTTCAGGTCTCAACGCCTATTGATAGAGGTATAAATTATCGAAATCGGATCAAATTTGAAGATTTTCGATTTTTGTGGCTCTGAATTTGTGGGCTATAGTTCAGTTGATTTCCAAAAAAATTGGTTTTTTCACGGAACGTATAGAAATATTCGACCGATCCAAATGGCCGTTTGTATGACAATTACAGGTCTCAACGCCTATTGATATCAATCATCGAAATCGGAGCACATTTGCAGATTTTCGAATTTTCTGGCTCTGAATTTGTGGGCTATAGTTCAGTTGATTTTCAAAAAAATTGAATTTTCCACGAAACGTGTAGAAATATTCGACCGATCCAAATTACCGTTTGTATGACAATTACAGGTCTCAACGCCTATTGATAGAGGTATCAATAATCGAAATTGGAGCACATTTGCAGATTTTCGAATTTTGTGGCTCTGAATTTGTGGGCTATAGTTCAGTTGATTTTCAAAAAAGTTGAATTTTCCACGAAACGTGTAGAAATATTTGACCGATCCAAATGGCCGTTTGTATGACAATTACAGGTCTCAACGCCTATTGATATCAATCATCGAAATCGGAGCACATTTGCAGATTTTCGAATTTTCTGGCTCTGAATTTGTGGGCTATAGTTCAGTTGATTTTGAAAAAAATTGAATTTTCCACGAAACGTGTAGTAATATTCGACCGATTCAAATGGCCGTTTGTATGACAATTACAGGTCTCAACGCCTATTGATATCAATCATCGAAATCGGAGCACATTTGCAGATTTTCGAATTTTGTGGCTCTGAATTTGTGGGCTATAGTTCAGTTGATTTTCAAAAAAATTGAATTTTCCACGAAACGTGTAGAAATATTTGACCGATCCAAATGGCCGTTTGTATGACAATTACAGGTCTCAACGCCTATTGATAGAGGTATCAATCATCGAAATCGGAGCACATTTGTAGATTTTCGAATTTTGTGGCTCTGAATTTGTGGGCTATAGTTCAGTTGATTTTCAAAATAATTGAACTTTCCACGAAACGTGTAGAAATATTTGACCGATCCAAATGGCCGTTTGTATGACAATTACAGGTCTCAACGCCTATTGATAGAGGAATAAATCATCGAAATCGGAACACATTTGCAGATTTTCGAATTTTGTGGCTCTGAATTTGTGGGCTATAGTTCAGTTGATTTCCAAAAAAATTTGTTTTTTCACGGAACGTATAGAAATATTCGACCGATCCAAATGGCCGTTTGTATGACAATTACAGGTCTCAACGCCTATTGATATCAATCATCGAAATCGGAGCACATTTGCAGATTTTCGAATTTTGTGGCTCTGAATTTGTGGGCTATAGTTCAGTTGATTTCCAAAAAAACTGAATTTTCCACGAAACGTATAGAAATATTCGACCGATCCAAATGGTCGTTTGTATGACAATTACAGGTCTCAACGCCTATTGATATCAATCATCGAAATCGGAGCACATTTGCAGATTTTCGAATTTTGTGGCTCTGAATTTGTGGGCTATAGTTCAGCTGATTTTCGAAAAAATTGAATTTTCCACGAAACGTGTAGAAATGTTTGACCGATTGAAATGGCCGTTTGTATGACAATTTCAGGTCTCAACACCTATTGATAGAGGTATCAATTATCGAAATCGGATCAAATTTGAAGATTTTCGATTTTTGTGGCTCTGAATTTGTGGGCTATAGTTCAGTTGATTTCCAAAAAAATTGGTTTTTTCACGGAACGTATAGAAATATTCGACCGATCCAAATGGCCGTTTGTATGACAATTACAGGTCTCAACGCCTATTGATATCAATCATCGAAATCGGAGCACATTTGCAGATTTTCGAATTTTGTGGCTCTGAATTTGTGGGCTATAGTTCAGTTGATTTCCAAAAAAATTGAATTTTCCACGAAACGTGTAGAAATGTTTGACCGATCCAAATTGCCGTTTGTATGACAATTACAGGTCTCAACGCCTATTGATATCAATCATCGAAATCGGAGCACATTTGCAGATTTTCGAATTTTGTGGCTCTGAATTTGTGGGCTATAGTTCAGCTGATTTTCGAAAAAAAAATGGAATTTTCCACGAAACGTGTAGAAATATTTGACCGATCCAAATGGCCGTTTATATGACAATTATAGGTCTCAACGCCTATTGATAGAGGTATCAATCATCGAAATCGGAGCACATTTGCAGATTTTCGAATTTTGTGGCTCTGAATTTGTGGGCTATAGTTCAGTTGATTTTCAAAATAATTGAATTTTCCACGAAACGTGTAGAAATATTCGACCGATCCAAATGGCCGTTTGTATGACAATTACAGGTCTCAACGCCTATTGATAGAGGTATCAATCATCGAAATCGGAGCACATTTGCAGATTTTCGAATTTTGTGGCTCTGAATTTGTGGGCTAGAGTTCAGTTGATTTCCAAAAAAATTGAATTTTCCACGGAATTTGTAGAAATATTCGACCGATCCAAATGGTCTTTTGTATGACAATTACAGGTCTCAACGCCTATTAATAGAGGTATCAATCATCGAAATCGGAGCACATTTGCAGATTTTCGAATTTTGTGGCTCTGAATTTGTGGGCTATAGTTCAGTTGATTTTCAAAAAAATTGAATTTTCCACGAAACGTGTAGAAATATTCGACCGATCCAAATTACCGTTTGTATGACAATTACAGGTCTCAACGCCTATTAATAGAGGTATCAATCATCGAAATCGGAGCACATTTGCAGATTTTCGAATTTTGTGGCTCTGAATTTGTGGGCTATAGTTCAGTTGATTTTCAAAAAAATTGAATTTTCCACGAAACGTGTAGAAATATTCGACCGATTCAAATTACCGTTTGTATGACAATTACAGGTCTCAACGCGTATTGATAGAGGTATCAATCATCGAAATCGGAGCACATTTGCAGATTTTCGAATTTTGTGGCTCTGAATTTGTGGGCTAGAGTTCAGTTGATTTTCAAAAAAATTGAATTTTCCACGGAACGTGTAGAAATATTTGACCGATTGAAATGGCCGTTTGTATGACAATTACAGGTCTCAACGCCTATTGATAGAGGTATCAATCATCGAAATCGGAGCACATTTGAAGATTTTCGAATTTTGTGGCTCTGAATTTGTGGGCTAGAGTTCATCAGTTGATTTTTAAAAAAGTTGAAATTTCCACGAAACGTGTAGAAATATTTGACCGATCCAAATGGCCGTTTGTATGACAATTATAGGTCTCAACGCCTATTGATATAGGTATCAATCATCGAAATCGGAGCACATTTGCAGATTTTCGAATTTTGTGGCTCTGAATTTGTGGGCTATAGTTCAGTTGTTCGAAAAAATTGAATTTTCCACGAAACGTGTAGAAATATTTGACCGATCCAAATTGCCGTTTGTATGACAATTACAGGTCTCAACGCCTATTGATTGAGGTATAAATTATCGAAATCGGATCAAATTTGAAGATTTTCGATTTTTGTGGCTCTGAATTTGTGGGCTATAGTTCAGTTGATTTCCAAAAAAATAGAATTTTCTACGGAACGTATAGAAATATTCGACCGATCCAAATGGTCGTTTATATGACAATTACAGGTCTCAACGCCTATTGATATCAATCATCGAAATCGGAGCACATTTGCAGATTTTCGAATTTTGTGGCTCTGAATTTGTGGGCTAGAGTTCATCAGTTGATTTTTAAAAAAATTGAATTTTCCACGGAACGTGTAGAAATGTTTGACCGATTGAAATGGCCGTTTGTATGACAATTACAGGTCTCAACGCCTATTGATAGAGGTATAAATTATCAAAATCGGATCAAATTTGAAGATTTTCGTTTTTGTGGCTCTGAATTTGTGGGTTCAGTTGATTTCCAAAAAAATTGAATTTTCCACGGAATGTGTAGTAATATTCGACCGATCCAAATGGCCGTTTGTATGACAATTACAGATCTCAACGCCTATTGATAGAGGTATCAATCATCGAAATCGGAGCACATTTGCAGATTTTCGAATTTTGTGGCTCTGAATTTGTGGGCTATAGTTCAGTTGATTTTCAAAAAAATTGAATTTTCCACGAAACGTGTAGAAATATTTGACTGATCCAAATGGCCGTTTGTATGACAATTACAGGTCCCAACGCCTATTGATAGAGGTATCAATCATCGAAATCGGAGCACATTTGTAGATTTTCGAATTTTGTGGCTCTGAATTTGTGGGCTATATAGCTGATTTTCAAAAAACTTGAATTTTCCACGAAACGTATAGAAATATTCGACCGATCCAAATGGTCGTTTGTATGACAATTACAGGTCTCAACGCCTATTGATAGAGGTATCAATCATCGAAATCGGAGTACATTTGCAGATTTTCGAATTTTGTGGCTCTGAATTTGTGGGCTATAGTTCAGTTGATTTCCAAAAAAATTGAATTTTCCACGAAACGTATAGAAATATTCGACCGATCCAAATGGTCGTTTGTATGACAATTACAGGTCTCAACGCCTATTGATATCAATCATCGAAATCGGAGCACATTTGCAGATTTTCGAATTTTGTGGCTCTGAATTTGTGGGCTATAGTTCAGCTGATTTTCGAAAAATTGAATTTTCCACGAAACGTGTAGAAATATTTGACCGATCCAAATTGCCGTTTGTATGACAATTACAGGTCTCAACGCCTATTGATAGAGGTATAAATTATCGAAATCGGATCAAATTTGAAGATTTTCGTTTTTTGTGGATCTGAATATGTGGGCTATAGTTCAGTTGATTTTCAAAAAAATTGAATTTTCCACGGAACGTGTAGAAATATTCCACCGATCCAAATGGTCGTTTGTATGACAATTACAGGTCTCAACGCCTATTGATAGAGGTATCAATCATCGAAATCGGAGCACATTAGCAGATTTTCGAATTTTGTGGCTCTGAATTTGTGGGCTATAGTTCAGTTGATTTCCAAAAAAATTAAATTTTCCACGAAACGTATAGAAATATTCGACCGATCCAAATGGCCGTTTATATGACAATTACAGGTCTCAACGCCTATTGATATCAATCATCGAAATCGGAGCACATTTGCAGATTTTCGAATTTTGTGGCTCTGAATTTGTGGGCTATAGTTCAGTTGATTTTCAAAAAAATTGAATTTTCTACGGAATTTGTAGAAATATTCGACCGATCCAAATGGTCGTTTGTATGACAATTACAGGTCTCAACGCCTATTGATAGAGGTATCAATCATCGAAATCGGAGCACATTTGCAGATTATCGAATTTTGTGGCTCTGAATTTGTGGGCTATAGTTCAGTTGATTTTTAAAAAAATTGAATTTTCCACGAAACGTGTAGAAATATTCGAATGTTTGTATGGCAATTACAGGTCTCAACGCCTATTGATAGAGGTATCAATCATCGAAATCGGAGCACATTTGCAGATTTTCGAATTTTGTGGCACTGAATTTGTGGGCTATAGTTCAGTTGATTTTCAAAAAAATTGAATTTTCCACGGAACATGTAGAAATGTTTGACCGATTGAAATGGCCGTTTGTATGACAATTACAGGTCTCAACGCCTATTGATAGAGGTATAAATTATCGAAATCGGATCAAATTTGAAGATTTTCGATTTTTGTGGCTCTGAATTTGTGGGCTATAGTTCAGTTGATTTTCAAAAAAGTTGAATTTTCCACGAAACGTGTAGAAATGTTTGACCGGTCCAAATGGCCATTTGTATGACAATTACAGGTCTCAACGCCTATTGATAGAGGTATCAATCATCGAAATCGGAGCACATTTGCAGATTTTCGAATTTTGTGGCTCTGAATTTGTGGGCTAGAGTTCATCAGTTGATTTTCAAAAAAATTGAATTTTCCACGGAACGTGTAGTAATATTCGACCGATCCAAATGGCCGTTTGTATGACAATTACAGGTCTCAACGCCTATTGATAGAGGTATCAATCATCGAAATCGGAGCACATTTGCAGATTTTCGAATTTTGTGGCTCTGAATTTGTGGGCTATAGTTCAGTTGATTTTCGAAAAAATTGAATTTTCCACGAAACGTGTAGAAATATTTGACCGATCCAAATGGCCGTTTGTATGACAATTACAGGTCTCAACGCCTATTGATAGAGGTATCAATTATCGAAATCGGAGCACATTTGCGGATTTTCGAATTTTGTGGCTCTGAATTTGTGGGCTATAGTTCAGTTGATTTTCACAAAAATTGAATTTTCCACGAAACGTGTAGAAATATTTGACTGATCCAAATGGCCGTTTGTATGACAATTACAGGTCCCAACGCCTATTGATAGAGGTATCAATCATCGAAATCGGAGCACATTTGCAGATTTTCGAATTTTGTGGCTCTGAATTTGTGGGCTAGAGTTCATCAGTTGATTTTTTAAAAAATTGAACTTTCCACGAAACGTGTAGAAATATTCGACCGATCCAAATTACCGTTTGTATGATAATTACAGGTCTCAACGCGTATTGATAGAGGTATCAATCATCGAAGTCGGAGCACATTTGCAGATTTTCGAATTTTGCGGCTCTGAATTTGTGGGCTATAGTTCAGTTGATTTTCAAAAAAATTGAATTTTCCACGGAACGTGTAGAAATATTCGACCGATCCAAATGGCCGTTTGTATGACGATTACAGGTCTCAACGCCTATTGATAGAGGTATAAATTATCGAAATCGGATCAAATTTGAAAATTTTCGAATTTTGTGGCTCTGAATTTGTGGGCTATAGTTCAGTTGATTTCCAAAAAAATTGAATTTTTCACGGAACGTATAGAAATATTCGACCGATCCAAATGGCCGTTTGTATGACAATTACAGGTCTCAACGCCTATTGATATCAATCATCGAAATCGGAGCACATTTGCAGATTTTCGAATTTTGTGGCTCTGAATTTGTGGGCTATAGTTCAGTTGATTTTCGAAAAAACTGAATTTTCCACGAAACGTGTAGAAATATTCGACCGATCCAAATGGCCGTTTGTATGACAATTACAGGTCTCAACGCCTATTGATAGAGGTATCAATCATCGAAATCGGAGCACATTTGCAGATTTTCGAATTTAGTGGCTCTGAATTTGTGGGCTAGAGTTCAGTTGAATTCCAAAAAAATTGAATTTTCCACGAAAGATGTAGAAATATTCGACCGATCCAAATGGCCGTTTGTATGACAATTACAGGTCTCAACGCCTATTGATAGAGGTATAAATTATCGAAATCGGATCAAATTTGCAGATTTTCGAATTTTGTGGCTCTGAATTTGTGGGCTATAGTTCAGTTGAATTCCAAAAAAATTGAATTTTCCACGGAACGTGTAGAAATGTTTGACCGATTGAAATGGCCGTTTGTATGACAATTACAGGTCTCAACGCCTATTGATAGAGGTATAAATTATCGAAATCGGATCAAATTTGAAGATTTTCGATTTTTGTGGCTCTGAATTTGTGGGTTCAGTTGATTTTTAAAAAAATTGAATTTTCCACGGAACGTGTAGTAATATTCGACCGATCCAAATGGCCCTTTGTATGACAATTACAGGTCTCAACGCCTATTGATAGAGGTATCAATCATCGAAATCGGAGCACATTTGCAGATTTTCGAATTTTGTGGCTCTGAATTTGTGGGCTAGAGTTCAGTTGATTTCCAAAAAAATTGAATTTTCCACGGAATGTGTAGAAATATTCGACTGATCCAAATTGCCGTTTGTATGACAATTACAGGTCTCAACGCCTATTAATAGAGGTATCAATCATCGAAATCGGAGCACATTTGCAGATTTTCGAATTTTGTGGCTCTGAATTTGTGGGCTATAGTTCAGTTGATTTTCAAAAAAATTAAATTTTCCACGAAACGTGTAGAAATATTTGACCGATCCAAATGGCCGTTTGTATGACAATTACAGGTCCCAACGCCTATTGATAGAGGTATCAATCATCGAAATCGGAGCACATTTGTAGATTTTCGAATTTTGTGGCTCTGAATTTGTGGGCTATAGTTCAGTTGATTTCCAAAAAAATTGAATTTTCCACGGAATGTGTAGAAATATTTGACCGATCCAAATGGCCGTTTGTATGACAATTACAGGTCCCAACGCCTATTGATACAGGTATCAATCATCGAAATCGGAGCACATTTGCAGATTTTCGAATTTTGTGGCTCTGAATTTGTGGGCTAGAGTTCAGTTGATTTCCAAAAAAATTGAATTTTCCACGGAATGTGTAGAAATATTCGACCGATCCAAATTGCCGTTTGTATGACAATTACAGGTCTCAACGCCTATTAATAGAGGTATCAATCATCGAAATCGGAGCACATTTGCAGATTTTCGAATTTTGTGGCTCTGAATTTGTGGGCTATAGTTCAGTTGATTTTTAAAAAAATTGAATTTTCCACGGAACGTGTAGAAATATTTGACCGATCCAAATGGCCGTTTGTATGACAATTACAGGTCCCAACGCCTATTGATAGAGGTATCAATCATCGAAATCGGAGCACATTTGCAGATTTTCGAATTTTGTGGCTCTGAATTTGTGGGCTATAGTTCAGTTGATTTCCAAAAAAATTGAACTTTCCACGGAACGTGTAGAAATGTTTGACCGATTGAAATGGCCGTTTGTATGACAATTACAGGTCTCAACGCCTATTGCTAGAGGTATAAATTATCAAAATCGGATCAAATTTGAAGATTTTCGATTTTTGTGGCTCTGAATTTGTGGGTTCAGTTGATTTTTAAAAAAATTGAATTTTCCACGGAACGTGTAGTAATATTCGACCGATCCAAATGGCCGTTTGTATGACAATTACAGGTCTCAACGCCTATAGTATTGATAGAGGTATCAATCATCGAAATCGGAGCACATTTGCAGATTTTCGAATTTTGTGACTCTGAATTTGTGGGCTAGAGTTCAGTTGATTTCCAAAAAAATTGAATTTTCCACGGAATGTGTAGAAATATTCGACCGATCCAAATTGCCGTTTGTATGACAATTACAGGTCTCAACGCCTATTAATAGAGGTATCAATCATCGAAATCGGAGCACATTTGCAGATTTTCGAATTTTGTGGCTCTGAATTTGTGGGCTATAGTTCAGTTGATTTTCAAAAAAATTGAATTTTCCACGAAACGTGTAGAAATATTTGACCGATCCAAATGGCCGTTTGTATGACAATTACAGGTCCCAACGCCTATTGATAGAGGTATCAATCATCGAAATCGGAGCACATTTGTTGATTTTCGAATTTTGTGGCTCTGAATTTGTGGGCTATAGTTCAGTTGATTTTCAAAAAAATTGAATTTTCCACGGAACGTGTAGAAATATTCGACCGATCCAAATGGCCGTTTGTATGACAATTACAGGTCTCAACGCCTATTGATAGAGGTATCAATCATCGAAATCGGAGCACATTTGTAGATTTTCGAATTTTGTGGCTCTGAATTTGTGGGCTATAGTTCAGTTGATTTTCAAAAAAATTGAATTTTCCACGGAACGTGTAGAAATATTCGACCGATCCAAATGGCCGTTTGTATGACAATTACAGGTCTCAACGCCTATTGATAGAGGTATCAATCATCGAAATCGGAGCACATTTGCAGATTTTCGAATTTTGTGGCTCTGAATTTGTGGGCTATAGTTCAGTTGATTTTCAAAAAAATTGAATTTTCCACGAAACGTGTAGAAATATTTGACCGATCCAAATGGCCGTTTGTATGACAATTACAGGTCCCAACGCCTATTGATAGAGGTATCAATCATCGAAATCGGAGCACATTTGCAGATTTTCGAATTTTGTGGCTCTGAATATGTGGGCTAGAGTTCAGTTGATTTTCGAAAAAATTGAATTTTCCACGAAATGTTTAGAAATATTTGACCGATCCAAATGGCCGTTTGTATGACAATTACAGGTCTCAACGCCTATTGATAGAGGTATCAATCATCGAAATCGGAGCACATTTGCAGATTTTCGAATTTTGTGGCTCTGCATTTGTGGGCTATAGTTCAGTTGATTTTCAAAAAAATTGAATTTTCCACGGAACGTGTAGAAATATTCGACCGATCCAAATGGCCGTTTGTATGACAATTACAGGTCTCAACGCCTATTGATAGAGGTATCAATCATCGAAATCGGAGCACATTTGCAGATTTTCGAATTTTGTGGCTCTGAATTTGTGGGCTATAGTTCAGTTGATTTTCAAAAAAATTGAATTTTCCACGGAACGTGTAGAAATATTCGACCGATCCAAATGGTCGTTTGTATGACAATTACAGGTCTCAACGCCTATTGATAGAGGAATAAATCATAGAAATCGGAGCACATTTGCAGATTATCGAATTTTGTGGCTCTGAATTTGTGGGCTATAGTTCAGTTGATTTTTAAAAAAATTGAAATTTCCACGAAACGTGTAGAAATACTCGAATGTTTGTATGGCAATTACAGGTCTCAACGCCTATTGATAGAGGTATCAATCATCGAAATCGGAGCACATTTGCAGATTTTCGAATTTTGTGGCTCTGAATTTGTGGGCTATAGTTCAGTTGATTTTCAAAAAAATTGAATTTTCCACGAAACGTGTAGAAATATTTGACCGATCCAAATGGCCGTTTGTATGACAATTACAGGTCCCAACGCCTATTGATAGAGGTATCAATCATCGAAATCGGAGCACATTTGCAGATTTTCGAATTTTGTGGCTCTGAATTTGTGGGCTATAGTTCAGTTGATTTTCAAAAAAATTGAATTTTCCACGGAACGTGTAGAAATATTCGACCGATTCAAATTGCCGTTTGTATGACAATTACAGGTCTCAACGCCTATTGATAGAGGTATCAATCATCGAAATCGGAGCACATTTGTAGATTTTCGAATTTTGTGGCTCTGAATTTGTGGGCTATAGTTCAGTTGATTTTCAAAAAAATTGAATTTTCCACGGAACGTGTAGAAATATTCGACCGATCCAAATGGCCGTTTGTATGACAATTACAGGTCTCAACGCCTATTGATAGAGGTATCAATCATCGAAATCGGAGCACATTTGCAGATTTTCGAATTTTGTGGCTCTGAATTTGTGGGCTATAGTTCAGTTGATTTTCAAAAAATTTGAATTTTCCACGAAACGTGTAGAAATATTTGACCGATCCAAATGGCCGTTTGTATGACAATTACAGGTCCCAACGCCTATTGATAGAGGTATCAATCATCGAAATCGGAGCACATTTGCAGATTTTCGAATTTTGTGGCTCTGAATATGTGGGCTATAGTTCAGTTGATTTTCGAACAAATTGAATTTTCCACGAAACGTTTAGAAATATTTGACCGATCCAAATGGCCGTTTGTATGACAATTACAGGTCTCAACGCCTATTGATAGAGGTATCAATCATCGAAATCGGAGCACATTTGCAGATTTTCGAATTTTGTGGCTCTGAATTTGTGGGCTATAGTTCAGTTGATTTTCAAAAAAATTGAATTTTCCACGGAACGTGTAGAAATATTCGACCGATCCAAAT
Source organism: Tipula helvola (assembly GCA_963556165.1). Lineage (NCBI taxonomy): Eukaryota > Metazoa > Arthropoda > Insecta > Diptera > Tipulidae > Tipula > Tipula helvola. Next base: position 342,371,798 of record OY744483.1, on the reverse strand, counting down.
GGTCGTTTGTATGACAATTACAGGTCTCAACGCCTATTGATAGAGGAATAAATCATCGAAATCGGAGCACATTTGCAGATTATCGAATTTTGTGGCTCTGAATTTGTGGGCTATAGTTCAGTTGATTTTTAAAAAAATTGAAATTTCCACGAAACGTGTAGAAATACTCGAATGTTTGTATGGCAATTACAGGTCTCAACGCCTATTGATAGAGGTATCAATCATCGAAATCGGAGCACATTTGCAGATTTTCGAATTTTGTGGCTCTGAATTTGTGGGCTATAGTTCAGTTGATTTTCAAAATAATTGAAATTTCCACGAAACGTGTAGAAATACTCGAATGTTTGTATGGCAATTACAGGTTTCAACGCCTATTGATAGAGGTATCAATCATCGAAATCGGAGCACATTTGCAGATTTTCGAATTTTGTGGCTCTGAATTTGTGGGCTATAGTTCAGTTGATTTTCGAAAAAATTGAATTTTCCACGAAACGTGTAGAAATATTTGACCGATCCAAATGGCCGTTTGTATGACAATTACAGGTCTCAACGCCTATTGATAGAGGTATCAATCATCGAAATCGGAGCACATTTGCAGATTTTCGAATTTTGTGGCTCTGAATTTGTGGGCTATAGTTCAGTTGATTTCCAATAAAATTGATTTTTTCACGGAACGTATAGAAATATTCGACCGATCCAAATGGCCGTTTGTATGACAATTACAGGTTTTAACGCCTATTGATATCAATCATCGAAATCGGAGCACATTTGCAGATTTTCGAATTTTGTGGCTCTGAATTTGTGGGCTATAGTTCAGTTGATTTTCGAAAAAATTGAATTTTCCACGAAACGTGTAGAAATATTTGACCGATCCATATGGCCGTTTGTATGACAATTACAAGTCTCAACGCCTATTGATAGAGGTATCAATCATTGAAATCGGAGCACATTTGCAGATTTTCGAATTTTGTGGCTCTGAATTTGTGGGCTATAGTTCAGTTGGATTTCCAAAAAAATTGAATTTTTCACGGAACGTATAGAAATATTCGATCGATCCAAATTACCGTTTGTATGACAATTACAGGTCTCAACGCCTATTGATAGAGGTATCAATCATCGAAATCGGAGCACATTTGCAGATTTTCGAATTTTGTGGCTCTGAATTTCTTTGCCCACAGTCATTCCCTATTTCGCAGGGTTTGATACGGGTTGAAAAATCGGATTGGTTTTATCTTTTGCAATTTCTTATCAGGCTTGCCCAAAACAGAAAAATTTAGCACTAACTTAAGCTAAGCAACGGGCCTAAAGAACTATGTACATACTTTATTAGTTCAAATTATAATCAAACCGCACAACTGAGGTTTTTTGATATTGACACTTCTCCGCCCATCTATTGAACTTTGAGAATTTATTATACCTTAATTCCATCTGCCAATTTCAGAAAAAATATTTTAGCAAAACAGGTCACAACCAAGGTACATTTACCCATTAATACACCAGTTATGTATTGTGGTGTGATGTTTCGATTACGATTAACAAATTATATTACATAATACGTACATATTCTGAATTTGATATTAACGAACTATACACTATAATTTGCAACGATCGGCTTCTTAGTTTAATACACATATTGACAACAATTAAAAATTATTACGTTGACTTTCACGGGTTTGTATTTATTTATAAAAAAAATCTAATTGTTATTCAAAGATCGTATAAAATACATTTTATACCTTAACTGAGCGAATAAATTTCTATACCAAATTTTCTGTATGCCCAATGCAATTTTAATAGACTTTCTTATAAAAACAGATTTGGTTATTTATTTACACTTTAATATTGTGCAATAAGTATTTTCATGTAATTTACATTCTTTAGCGTATAAATTAAATACTTATTCATTTTGATCTGAATAGCCCACGAAAATTTTGCTTGAACCCCAACGATTCGTTAGTTTTTGTTACTTTCAATTTTTAATCAAATGTCCATTCAACTTTGGGAGGTTTCATTCATATTGTAAATATTATACGTGATAAAGTATTGCATACCAATTAGGAACTGCTTCCTCATTGGGTTTACTTAAATCTTTTTTAGCGTCTACCACCATCGTAAGAAACCCAAAAAACGAAAGCGTTATTATTTATTCGAAGAAATTACCCTGCCTGAAAGGCACGTCGTAAAGTTAGATAACTATCGAAAATAAAAACGTTTATTCAATTTATATTCCTGAATACTACACTACCATAATACGCATACTACATTTTAACCACAAGTGGGGGTGAACAAAAGTATTTAAAGCCATAGTCAAAATAATTATTGATCACAGTTGGATTATTAAATTTCAGTAAAGCACAAAATCAAACTACAAAAAAAACTATTATCAATGTAAGTTTTATTTGATACAATTTTTGGATAGTGTTTTTACAATTTTATCAGTTTTGTTTTTAGAATGTTTACCAAAGTTGCAGTTTTACTATCGGTCATTGTTTTGGCAAGCGCTCAATTATCATTCCGCACCGATGCCAATTCAAATATGTATTCAATTCAAACACCTTCGTTCCAAAGTACATTTACCAGATATTTCGGTCAACCAAGTGGTGCTATAGAAGCAGCCGAAGCTAGACCACAAGCTCAATTTGCTCCAGCCCCGGCAGCATATAATCAGGCAGCGGGATATAATTATGCTGCGCCACAAGCCCAACAATTTGATCCAGCTCAAGCTGCCGCCAATCAACAACAACAAGCCGCTGCTTATCAACAACAACCTGTCGCATACCAACAGCCAGCTACCCAATATCAACAGCCTGCTGCCCAATATCAACAACCAGCTGCCCAATATCAACAACCAGCCCAACAGCAATTTTCGGCTCAAGATATCGCAGCTTATTTCCAACAACAACAAGAAGCATCCAGCCAAAAACAACTACAACAGCAACAATACGGTACGCAACAACAGCAACTAGATTACGCTCAAGAACATCAACAATTATTGGCCCAACAACAAGCAGGAGCCCAACAACCAAGCCGATATAGCCAAGCTCAAACCCAGCAACAAGCTCAACAAGTCGCCCCAGTTCGAATTCAATTTTCACCATCCAATGAGGTTTCATCGGTTAAATTTTCCAGTGGCGCATTAAAATATAACTTTTAGATAAACATTTCACATTAGGAACGGTGTCTTTCTTGCAAATTATTTATTATTAAAATTAATTTTGTTTACAATTAATATAATTGACTTTTTCTTAAATAAAAGCGGTAACAATTAAGTTTGCCGCTAAACATGTCCGCACCAATTCGAAGTCTAAAGAAAGAGAGAGGCAGAATTGAGGTTGACAATAAAGTTTGTGATGAAATCTATTCTTCAATTGATTCCGTTCGGAACTATCGCATGTTAAAAATATGTTGTACAACAACTACTTAGTCATACATTCAGACAGGGTGTAAAACTGTCTTCGCGTTCGATCGAGGCAACTTGTTGTACAACTGGAAAAAGCTTTTCAAGCATCATCGATGTTGATAAATCTATGTTTTTAAGATAGTAACCGTTATAAATTACACCGCAAATATGGCCATACGATCAGATACATGTGAAATCATATTGGCGGATATCTTTATAGTTCTTTAAGAAACAGACCGCCTTCTCTAATGCCGTGCTACCCAAAATATGTTTTCTTGTTAATTTGTGAAAATTATAATTAAAGCCATCTGAGGAAGGTAGTCCAAAACACGAACATTTTTGTTCTCTCTTTAACACGACATATTTACAGTACTGATGTTATAATCGCTAATTTAGTTTAGGAATAAAACGAATTTAGGTCTATCTGGCCTTTACAAAATTCAAAGGAGTTTATGTCCTTGAATGTCATATTCTTAAGTAAATGGACGGATGTGAAGGTTGTATTTATACCTAATAAGGCGGGAAAACGCTCACACTACAATCCCAAAGGCCTTAGAACGATTAGCTTGTCTTTCTTCCGTTTTAAAACACTGGTAAGATAAATAGAAGCTCATATTAGAGGCACGATTGTACCGAAAAAGCTGTCTAAATCTCAACATGCTTATTGCTAGGGGATATCTGTAGAGACCGCTCTTCATTCTCTTATATACTTTATAGAAAAATCTTTCGAGTATAGAGACTACGCAATGGTAACCTTTTCGAACATTGAGGGAACCTTTAAAAACGTGCTTCCAGGGGCTATAACTCGGCACTTTCGAATCTAGGAGTGGATGAATCTCTGAAGGACTGAATAGATCAAATGCTTAGAGGCAGGATCATAAATGTCAGTCTGGGGGAATCCTCCGCCGGAAGATTTGGAAGCAGAGGTACGCCGCATGATGGGGTACTGTCCCCCTGCTTTGGAACTTGGTCATAAATGATCTGTTGCTGAGACTGAAGGATAGTGGCTTCAAGGTGGTTGCCAATACGGATGATGTTGCTATTGGTGTCCGTGGCAAATATCCCTGTACCCTTAGTGAGCCTATGCAAAATGCCCTGGGCATTCTTTCATTACGGGCCAATGGTTGTGGGTTGAATGTGAACCCACACAAAACTGAATTGGTTCTCTTCTTCAGGAAATATAAACTTCCTCATATCGATCCTCCCACTTTAAATGGGTTCAGCTTGACTTTCATTGATGAAGCGAAGTTTCTGGGTCTCATTTTGGATAGCTCAAATTAAATTGGAAGCCTAATATTTTGGGAAGGGTAAAGAAAGGATGGTTGCTGGAGCACCGTACATTGGCTATACACCGCAGTAGTAAGACCCATTATTTTGTATGGGGTAACAGTCTGGTGGCCTGCTCTGGACAAAATTGTCAACCAAAAGCTGTTGACGATATTTCAGAGAACAATCTCTCTGTGGATCAGTGGTGCACTGAGGAGCACATTCACTCAGGCACTGCAGACTCTGCTATTTTTGACTCCTCTAGATATCTTGGGTAAACAGTTGGCAGCTTGTACTGTCATACGACTGAAATCCACCTTAATGTTGGCCTGCAACAATACAGGGCACTCATCTATACTGTGCAATAAAGAGATTTCCAAGACCACCGACTATACTGTCCCGTCACTATCTTTCGACACAAAGTTCCGGACTATGACCCCATCCAGAGAGGACTGGATGATGAATGCAGTTTTGGAACCAGGAGTTATAAATTTCTTCATCAATGGTTGAAAACGGGATGGGAAAGTCGGGGCTGGGGTGTTCTGCAAGGAATTTATGTTAAACCTCTCCTTCTGTCTCCCCGACTACTGTATCATTTTTCAAGCTGAAGTAACTGCAATAAAGGAAGTCGTGGACTGGTTGAGGTATAATGTAATATCGACTTGTGATATTCGCATATATACGGACAGTCAGGCTGCCATTAGAGCGCTTCAATTATACCTCCTCACGTCGAAAGTAGTCCAGAACTGTCTCTCATCTCTTAACGAGATAACAGATCAGTTCAACATCCATATCATATGGGTGCCAGGACATTTCAGTAGTACAGGGAATATAAAAGCCGAAGTGGCTTGACGTGGTACAACGGACCACATTTCTAAAAGCAGAAAGGATATTTAAATGCCTCTGGCAAAAGTTGGACTTGGTGAGATCCAAACAGCGGAGTCAGATCAGTGTGGTTATTGGAGTGATTACAGGGCACTGTCTCACAGGCAGGCTGCGAGTAGACTTGGTTTCTTCTCGCATGACTACTGTCGTAGTTGCGAGGACGAAGAGACAGCACTTCATCTTTTTTGCATCTGCCCTCGTCTGGCACGGAACAGACTAAAGTTTCTAGGGGCACCCCTCTTCAATGACCTGACGAACCTTAGCAGGATGGGCTTCAGGAGTATTCAGCGTTTCATAACAGGCTCAAAATGGTTTCAATGAGTTGGAGGATAAATTTTTAAATTGTGGTATGGCTACGGACCATTTTGTGTCTATGCCTGGTCCTAGTGGACCGCCACTCAACTTACCTAGAGGACATTCGAATAATTTTATTTAATATTGTTTAATCCTGGGCTTCTGAAATTTGACCAAATAAAATTTGTAAGGCTCTTTTTACCACTCTTTGAATTAATGTAAATCAAAAATAGTACCTACTCGCAATACTGTTTCTTGCGGAAAACACCCAATGTAGTGGTAATTTCAGGAGATACTACTCCATTTACCATGGTATGCTGGGTTCTATCCCCAAATTATTCTCAATGCCATAATTGATTAACTTTTGCAACAAAATGCTTTTGTCTATTGTTTTAAAAGCCCAACGTAAATCAAAGAAACTGTAAGCTTATTTTACAGAATACGCAACATTCAAATATTTTTAGGTATCTCGCATGATTACACCATCTATTAAGTTATGTAAACTATTTTTTTTTTGTGGGTTTAACTAATATTTACCAAAAATAAGTGCCACCAATTATCTTGCAAAAATGTCTAAATAATTCTCATCAACCCCAAAAAAATTTGTCAACTAATCCTACGGTCAATCTGACAATAAAATTTCTCTTATTTATTCTAGGAAATCTGCATTTATTTTGAAGGGTAATAGTAGTTTACAAGAAAAAAATATAATTTTTATGAACAATACATAATTTTCGATCTTTATTACATGACCTTTACAAAAAAAAAAAAACCAACAAAACTAAATATTAGTTTTATTCTAAAATATGTTGTAAAATAAAAATTAAAACAAAAAAAAAATGATTTATCTCCAAATAGAAAGTTAACTGGTCAATAGCGCGATATTGATTTCTTTTACCATTTTTACACGATGTAACATTTTACTTAGCGCTTCCCTGCTTAACGCCTGGGTTGAATACCAAACTGGGGAATCTGGTACACAAGATCGCTCGGGTTGTAGATAAAATACATCATTTCGAGTTTTTACACTTTCAGGGCTAAATAAAATGAAATTACTAATTTTAATCCGATTCTTCCAAATATATTTTATACTTACCATTTTGATAAATAGAATTCGTATAATTTTACCGGGCATCTCAAAGGGTTTTCCTCGTTCTCCTGTTGCTCATAGACTTTCTTCTTACGTGCATTGTTATCTATTAAAATAAAATAAAAAAGAATATTATCTGAATTTTTTGAATTGCATAAAATCAATTTTACCTAAGCTCGATTGTGGTGGATAAAATCGTAATAGTACGTTTCTCGATCCGGCCGATTTTGCAGCACCGGGTTGATTAGGATTTCGTTTCCAATGTTTCATTATATGTGAAAATGACAATTGCATATGCTCTTCCACCGTCTGAAATAAATTTAAGGACGAGTTGCAATTATATTTAATGTTTCAAATTTAAAAAAGTTTTATTAACAGTTTAAGTTTCACATTTCGACTTACCGTCAAATTGAAATGTTTTGTATTAAAGAACATTAATGTGCTCAACAAAACATGAGGTGAATGGGCTCCCAATTGTTTACATTCCCACAAATGTTCCTCCTCCACTCGAGTGACAATATATTCTGGGGGAAAAAAAGACATTTAAAAATCATACTATGCTTTGCTCAAGAGTTAGGACCTACGAGAATCATTATATAAAACCGAAAATTTCCTAGCTACTTCATCAAGACAATCCGTGAATTTCTCATAATACGGATCCGTGAATATATTATCAATCCTAAGATGTTCGTAGAGATATTGTTGAATCCCCAGTACCAAATAGTATATCGTATCCGGAGCATATTCGCTTCCATTTGGTTTGCGCACTTCTTTTACGAATAGACAAAGCGAATAGTTTAATTCGTCTGCCGTTAGTTGCAAGAGATCTGATTTAAATGGTTTTCGCCGTATCGAACTTTTTTCTAAATCAGCATTTTTAGTCATAACCCATTGTTTCCAGGCGTTTACACCAAAAGTAAATTTTAAACACATATTTGCGTCAGCCTTTTCAGCTGGTTCTCTCGACGTTTCGGGTTGTGGCTGTTCAATTACTTGGGTTAATTCACGACGCGGTTTTTTATTAGGTGGTATTTGAGCTACAGGAATAGCGGCACGATTATTCGTTCTATTAACAGCTGCCGCTCCGCCCCGCTTTCGACCACGAGTCGATATTTGCCTATGTTGTTCCATAAGTATCATATGATGGTGTTGTAACCCCGGGTCATCTACGATTTCTTCACCTTGTATATGAGGATGAGCATTTGGTGTAATTGTATTCGAAGGCATAGCTGATTCTAAATCAACTGCCGGTTCATCATATTCGGTTGCCATTTTCAAAGCCATTTGTAGCATATCTTCGCCAAAAGTGTTACTAGTTTCGATTGTCTCGGTTGGAAATTCTTCACTCGGTTGTTCGTCAACATCAGATCCTGAATCGCTATCGTTTCGTTTCTTCTCCCCGGCAACTATTTCAGCCATCATTAATAATTCGGCTTCAAATGGATCAGTCGGCATTTTGTCTTGGATCTTTTTGATTTCTTTCATTATACCCTGGGCCGAATTCCGAGTCGTGGGCACAAATATGGGTACTGGAATAGGAATTGGGATTGGTACGGGAATTGGTGTCGGCAAAGAATACATATACATAGGCATTGGTATATAGATTGGTACAGGTATTGGTATTAAAATTTTTCTTTCCAAATTATCATCCGTTTGGCATTCAACCGAATTTGTTTCTGGGCGACAACTTGTCCCCGTTGTTTGCATAAATGGTTTACACATTGTTGCAATATTTGCAACTTTCTTCGGTATTGGCGGTACAACCACGACTTGTGTTTTAATTTCTGTGGTTACTATTGGCGGTGGTGGTGGCGGCGGTGGCGGTTGTTTTATTGCAGAACGTTTACTGCGCTCTTCTGCACTAGGTTCGATTGGTTTTAATGTTGGAGTGGTGACTACGGGTACAGGAGGCGGTGTTGTTGGTAGGGAACGTCTTGTGGTTGGTTTTCGGTTAAGAACTGCTGTAACATCAGCAGGGATTCGTTCCAAACTGACTTTTAGTTCTTGCAATGCAATGGTTTGTATTGGAGTTTTAATGCTTGCTTGTTTCGGCTTTCGACCACTTCGCGTTGTAACATTGGCTGCAGCGTTTCCCGCCAAAGATGTGACATTTGCAATTACTGGCATTGATGTTGTATGACTGGTAGTTTTTGTTTTGTTATTCTGATTTACTTGTTGTTGAATACTGAAAGCATCTTTTCTTACTCGTTTCGGTAGCCCAGTCGGAATTGGCGAATTATTGACATTTTCACCCTCTAACAATAGTGGAGCCTTACTAAATTGACTTTGGAACGACATAACGCATTGATATGTACAAAAATTTCGTATTGATGCATCCGACATCGACAGCAAATACTGTGGCATCGTCATTACATTACACTGGTCACATTTTAATGTTGTCATCGAAATCGCATTCATCGATACCTTGCATAGCGTTAAACAATTCAGCGAGCACATCATCATCGGTTGGCCATTACTTATCTTATTGATCATGTCGAAATTATATTTTTTCACTTTGCACCAATTGCACGGGACAATTTTACGATTCGTTATTATATAAATATTCATACAAATTTTGTTACAAAACATTTTCCGACTCGTATTCTGGTAGATTGTGAAATTATTTGAAGTACGCCGTTCAAAATATTTCTGACACATTTGACACTGGTCCGGATAAACGTTGTTTACAAATTTGAAAGCAGATAAACATGGATTCGAACAAAACTTGTGAATTTTTTCTTCAAGCATTACTTCGACCCGAACCGGTTTTTCATTGTTACAGACGGCACATAATGAGACATCCGATTTCTTTTTCGGATTACACATCTCATCGTATTTTTTCATACAGTTTTGTGTGCAAAAATCTCTAAATTGACCTTTTTCGCCAAATGGCGCCAAATATCCTTGCTGATCTGGGGAAATATTTTTCTGGCAATAAGAACAAACCTTTAGTCCTTTTTTATATTCGTCCAAACAAATTGATCGACAAAATTGTCTTATTTCGTAGCCAAAACGGACACAATATTTTCCCAAGCTTGTTACTGATACGGTGTTGCTGCAAAACGTACAATTCGCTCCGATTATATTCTGATACGTTCCCAAACAAACTTCATTACAAAAATCAAGTGTTTCCCAATTAAGCAATTTATCAGTTTCATTTAGTAAATTAGAGCACTGGGTACAATGACGCATAAATGTGAGTTCACGTTCTTGACGCGCCTCTTCCGCCTGTTGTTCGGTACGTGCTTCGATCTTGGCTGCTTCCGTTTGTGGTATTTCTTCGACGGTCCCAGAAGATGAAGGTCTTTCACGCAACGGTAACTCACGAACCCTTACGGAACGACGTTTTACTCTAATTTTTTCAGGTTGTTCCTTCACCAATAAATTTAAACAGTCCTCATGGCAAATATACATCTCATCATTTTCCTGTTTAAACATATATTTACACATTTTGGTTTCACTGCATTGTAAACACTTATGCTCATTTTCCATTGCAACCTCATCCACCAAATAACGTTTCTTTTTCATAACATAACGCTCTGAGTTCGAACTGTATTCCGAGATACATGAATCACAAATGTAAACATATTTCTCATCAATTTTCATGCGATGATTGCATATCTGATTTTTATGACATTTAGTACAACGTTCCTTAATCTCCAAGATAACCCATATTGGGATTTTCTTTAAATTCAATGTAAATTGTTCTGATTTTTCGGCCCGGAGTTTTGTTACACATTCTATTGTGCAGATATACCGATTTTCATCGTTTTCTTGGAACATAAACTCACAAACCCGGTTAGATGCACACTGGAAACAAGTTTGTTTGGTCAACGGTGTGGGCGCGTCTTTAATTTCGAAATCTTTTGGCGCCACAACTATTTCTTCTGGTTCTTCTTCTTCATCGTTATTGATAGTGGTGCTTATTTCGGTTACTGTATCATCGATCGTTGTTTCATTATTTTCTTCATCGTCGTGAGATTCTTCAGACCGCTTTTCCTTTTCGGCGGTTGTAGTTTTCTCTACCGACTCGACATTTTCTTCATTAACCACAAGAAACGCTCTTTCTTTGTCCGCATCAGTTATCTCCCTTTCAGGTAATAATGATACTTCTTCATCTGCACCTTTACCGTCATCAATATCTTCCGCCACGTTACCATCCTCATGCTCTTCAACTTCACCGACTTGATTTGTTGTTGTATTTTTACTAGTGTCGTTCTCGTCCACAATCATTGACGACGTGTCGGCTTCAATATTTTCAGTCACCTGAGCCTGACTATCCATATTAGTAACATCAGTTGTTCCTGTTGTATCTACTTCCATTTCTGATTTATTTAGTTCGTTAGTATCGACCGCACTGTTCAAATGCAATTCATCATTTGTGTCCATCGGATCAAGATCTGAAAAGTAATTTGACTAGTAATTAAAAATGTATGTAATTAGATTTAAAGCACACAAATAAATACCAAATTCATCGGCGTTTCGCGTTAGCTCAGTACTTTCATTAATATTTACTTCGGCTGGATTCTCCAAAAGTTCTGAAGCATTTAAATCATTCCCGCTCAAGCTGTCATTATTTACTGTTGTAGTATCATCAACACTCGTTTCCTCTTTTGGCGGCTCAGTTTTTAGTTCAGGGTCTATTAGCGAATTTGGGGCCGTATCTGTACTAGCCTCTTCCTGATTCAAATTTAAAACCGCATTACTATTTACATTTGTGCTATCCTCATCGGCAGTATTTTGTTCTACGTTTTGTGGTGGTACAGGTTCTCCATCGCCATCGGGTACATCTTCGACTTTAATTTCTTCTGATTTAGGGTGTGCGGTACTATTATTTTCCGTTTCCACATTTTCTACACTAACTTTTTCACTATTTTCTTCCATTTTAAAAACAAATTATTTAATTATAGCCGCGGCAACAAAACATCAACTTCGTAACTTATAAAATTATACACCCGCTAGATGCTAAGATCATTTTTATGATATATACCCGCTAGATACACTTTTTTATTATACGTTTAGACTTATCGTGATATGTACAACCAAAATTTTTTTTTTTCTAAACTGATCGTTTTTTCCTATTTTTGGTTAATATATATAATAAAATAAAAATTAAAACGTGCATTACATAATACATTAATAAACACTTTGCGAATAATTTACTAAAAACGACAAAATAAAAATATCGATGGAACATGTAAGTTTTAATGCCATCTATTGTTGAAAAGCATAATGAAAATACGATTAAATTTTCCGTTAATTTTTCGGCGGCGAAAACACTTTTTTATTTCGAAAATTACTGTTCATACTAAAATGGTTAACATTATTTACTTATCCGAGCTAATTTTAACACAAGTAAGTACTTATTCCATAAATAAATATATTCCTCGACTTACGACGGACGTTGTGGAACGGTGGCTCGTCGTAAGTTGGGACTATGTACATACATATAATTATTAACATAAATAAAGATTTTTCAATTATGTATTTAAAAAAAAAAAAAATTCAAAATGCAATGGTTTGCTATGAAAGCAAAAGCAATTTTTCAATATTTTGTGCAGTATATTGAGATTATATTCTCGGAGAATCACGCTGTTAGGTTCTTATTTTTGTAATGTTGGTTTGTAAGGTTTTTTGGGGCTCAAGGCACTCTCCTCTTTCCCAGTTCGCTTTGAACACTGTACCACAGAATAACCAGAAGCGACATGACTCGGTTTTTATGTGGAAAAACGTGCTCATTTTTTTTGACCTTGTTCTGGCGAAGGTATGATTCTCGGTATTAAGTTATCGTCTTAAGCGGTAGCCAAATCGACCTGCACATTGTATTACTCCATGCCAGCCTACAGTATATCGAAGATTAATTTTTTGATTAATTTACATTTAAATTATGTATGTTCAATTTTCAATAAAATTAGGTTGTGTTTTTATTATAATTTTAAATTTACATAACTTTACTACATATTATATTCTAAAATATTGTTATAATTATTTAATTCTAATTCAATACTTTGTGAAAAAATTTTAATAATTAAATATTTCTCATTTGCAAAAACAATTAGAAAACTTGGATTAATTTTTTGATATAAATCAGAACAAAATTGTGAATTATTTTTATTTTCCGGATCGACAATGTCCCATATTGATGTGATCGTTGAACCGGTTGCTGTTGGCAGGAAACAATCATTATACGGAAGTACGACATATTGTACTTTTAATTTAGCTAAATTATTGTAGATTTCGGACGATTGTTTTCGACTGAAAATGGAATACACTAACTTCGTACGATATTCCATATCGGGGAGTTCATGGTGGGCGTGATTTACAATCGGTCTACGGCATACTACTAATATGGTTGATGTTAGATCGTATGGCCCGGCGAATACATCATTTGATTTTGTGTGCACATTGATCCATTGCAACATTTCCTCCAGTTTCACATTGGTTTCATAGTAATTTCGAGCATATTGCTTTTTAATATTTTCAATACCTGGATCAGTAATGCCGCACATTAGCAATATGATTAGTGTAAACCAATAGACAAAATTATTTTTGTAAAACCATTTTTTCGATGGAAATGTCGACGAAATTAGACATAGGAATGGGGTTACTACATATTTTAATTTTAAAACAATTCCGCTCATTATAAATATCACGATAGTTTGTACGATCGCATAGAAATAGTGCGAATAAATAAGCTGGTTTGCTGTCTTTTTAAATTCAGGCTCAGATTTAATCGGAATTTCATTTTTAATATCGTTTTCATCATTTATCACATCATTACTACTCCCACTTTCACTACTGTTATTATTACTCGCATTCTCATTACTACTGGTACTACTATTGCTGTAATTTTTGTTAATCTGTTCCCTTAATTTTTTTATATCATTGAGGAATATCATTTTGTCATTATTTTTAATTTTATTACTGTTGTTATTGAAATTTTTCGCTTTATTTAATTTATATAAATTATAATTATAATTATATTGTGTTTTTATAATATTTATTTCATTATTTAAATATTTATCGTGATTTTTAATTTCATTTAGTTTTATATGATTCTCTTCCAAAAAATCTTCAAGCAAATAATTTTTAATTCGTTCATGTTTACTATCTACTGCAGTACTCGTACTAGTCGTAGCATTATTGTCATCTGTTTTACTATTTAACTCGCTACTATTAGGGCTACTATTATTTTTATGATGTATTGTTACTTTATCTTTAATACTATTATTGTATCGTTTTTTATGTATCAAACGGCCTAAATAAATTATAATAAATAACGAAAAAAATTTAATAAAAAATACATTATTATACAATTTAATTGTATTTAAATTAATTAAATTGTAATTTATATCGATTTTATACAACAGTAAATTAAAATAATTTAATTTTATTATATTCAAGTTAATCAAAAGCAAATATAAATAATTTAAATTTTTATTATATAAATTATAATTATTAAAATAATTTAACTGAAATAATGAATCGTACAGTGTCGAAACAATTAAAACGAATAAGAACACATCATTAATTATTAAACGAAATTTTTTAGTATAACTATTTAAGCTACTTCTTTCAGTATTAGTATTTGGAACGTTATCATTTATTTTTATAAATAATTTTGACGAGCATATTAATAGTGTTATTGCTGTTATATTATGAATTGTTATTAAATAGTATTTATTGTAGAATTTTATGTAAAATAGTAATAAATTTGTGAGAATTTGTGATATTGCATAATCAATTATAAATTGTTTTTTAATAATATTAAGTAGTTGTAGTATGAAAACGATCACTACCTGTGTGGCAAATATCACTGATGAAAATTGCCACAGAAGTACCGAAATAGTAGTTAAAATTGTTTGCTTTACGATCTGTGAAAATAACAAAATTCATCTAATTAGATAATTTACCTAAATTATTAAAACCTCTACTCACCATTGTGTAATTCCGCTGATAGAGTCGTAAATTTTTATGTTTCCCATAATAATCGTAATAATCGAAACGCTCAATTGATATTGTTAAATAGAATATTTGCCATAAAATGAATGGAAAGGAAAAATTTTCTCGTGCCGCTGGTTTCGTATGTGTTAAAGTGGAATCATTATTTATGATGAAGAAATAAACAATTGTCGCGATGCCACCAAAGAAATTACGATTGATATATGTTCCGAACATGTACAAGAGAAACACAGATAGTCCAGCGAATATACGAGTGAATTCTACATAAAATGAAATTGGTTCTCCAATACCATCACAGTATATGGGTGGCTCATGCCCACTATTGCCGCTCGCACCCCAGCACCACATAGTTTTTATGCCTAATGTTGTTGTTAAATTTTGAAATTGTTTGTATAGATAACTGAAAGGAAATCAAATTATATTCAGTCAATTCGTCCAGTTTGACTATAATTCGTATTCGTAAAAAAATAAGGTTTGTGTTTTGTTTACCAAAGCATACAAACAATTTATGTGTGAATTATGTAATATTTTAATAAAGTTTAGCTAAACCAATTCTGTCACCAATATTACAATCATTAATAGTTACCCTATAATAACTTCTGGATATATATCAAAATGTTGCAACGCGTTTATCGTACTGGGATACTCCGTCATATTATCATTGAGTATTCTACTCAGTCCATTCCCGAATGTATCAGCTTCAATAACAGTCTTATAATAATTAAAATATAATCCATGTTCGCCAGTAAATAACATTTCACGTTCAATCCGACTTAAATGACTAAAATTATAACTATTCTCAAATACGGCAGCCGTATGGAATATATTTAAATAATAAAGCCCAATCCCTAAAAATAAACAACAATTAATATTTTTCTGTAATATGAAATATGCATCCTAAAGTAATAACATACCCATTAGGGTGTGCGATAAAATTAACAATGTAGTTCCTTTTTCATTTGATTTCAAATTCATTTTTCTTACTAATCTGCAGTAAAATTAACTTTATAAATCGGTAGAATTGTATAATAATTTTTTTTTAATTTTTAGTTTAAAACGTCATTTTTGACAGATCAAATTTATGGTTGGATTTCTATAACTTGATAAATTATATAACTAACTTAAAATAAATATTTTCTATTAAATTATACTTTTCCTAAATTTCGAATTTACTATTTAAAAACACATTTCTTTAAGAAACTTTTGCAAAAAAATTTTGTTGGATTGTATGTTGATTATTTGTTAGCTCCCATTTTGGCAGAAACGTAAATAAACAAAAATCATCTGATCGGATTGAAGGCATCCTATGCCAACTATAAAAAGAAATAAGTATTGTGCTCACCACCAGAGGATTTAAATACAAAATATTAAACAATTTGTTTATAAATCATTAATTAAATATTAAAATATATTTATAATTATTAAATATTATTACAAAACTATATTAAAATCTAGTTGTCATGTATAATTTTATAAGGTTACGATATTTTTAGTGTGATTTTCTCCGGCCGCTAAAATTACGATTTGCCGGAAGCTCAATATCAAAACAAAAAAGTTGCTATAAAATATAAATAATAAATTTAACAAAAATATACAAACTGCTAATTTTGTGAGATAGTTAATTAAATTTTGAGTTTTTAATTACCTAAATATTTTAAAATCATAGCTCATATTCAATTATGTAATTATAATTGTAACTGTTTCGAAAAAAATATATCAAAAATTAGATTTTTGTTTATTTTTTATAGTACGGCATTTTTCGTATATTTTGATTTTTTTATAGTACGCGCCTGTAGCTGTAAAAAGTGTCGGCCATCTTTGTAAAATCAACAAGATTATATACTATAGGCAAAACGGTGAGTTCAATCTTTTTTCTATCATTTTTATTTTTTTTAAATTTAAATAAAATTCATGCCGATTTTAAATAAAAACTATATAAAACGATTATTTAGTATATGTATTACTAAATTATTAAATTGTCATTGTAAATTAAATTGGTTTTATATTAGAAATGTGGATTTTAAAATCGGCGTCTATTCATTGTTCTTGTATATGTGTTTGATACTTCATTTTTCTTTTTTCGGGGTTTGTTGAGTTGGTGGTACAGATGCGAAAAATTTAGTGATTTTGGAAAATTGTTTAAAATTCTGTAAATTAAATATAAATTCTCGTTGAACTGATGGCATTGCACTTCAATTATGTTTTGCAATTAACAAACATTTTTTTGGCAAATAATTTAGGTCAACATTATTGTGAAATGTGTGTATGTACATTTTTTTTTTTTTTTTTTTAATGCTGCCCGACGAATTCCAATTGAATTTATAAAAGTAACTATGGAAATTCACTTTCTTTCCATCATTCCAAACCAGAAATATTCAATGTAACCACCTTGAAAATATATATTTCATATCCACATTCATAGGTACTCTATATCTAGACTTCAAAGTCAAATTTTTAAATCAATCTCATGATTAAAAAGTTTTGTTAGTGAATCCGCGTAATTACCGTTTTTACTTTCTATTTTCGCAAGACATTGGATAACAATTATACGTAAATTATATCTTCATTTCATTAGAAACTGCAAAATGTTATTATTTTAAATCCATCAAAATATTTACATTTCTACAAAAATAAAAATGGTAAAATTCTTATCAGCGATTTTTTTGTTGTTTCGTGTACAAAAAATATCGCGAAATATCCAAGCAATTTTTTGTGATGTTCAATTTTTAATTCATTTCTTTTACATACATGCACCTTTTAAGGTGACGCAGTATATAAAATAATTACAATTGTTGTAATTTTTCTTTTTTTGTGTACTTGTGTCTGATAGTTGATATACAACAAAACACGGTGTCCTCAAGTCCCCATTTTGTTTTCTCCTGTTTATTTATGCCAATAACTGCTCGGCCATTTTATATTTTGTCTAATAAGAAATTTGATTTAATATTACGTACACGTCACTTAGGTAGGCAGTTACAAAAAATTCCAATTTCAATGTTACTCCTGCTGTTTAACTTTAGCCATGTTTGGATATCCTGAGAATAGTGTAAATTTTGCAAAAATATTAAATTTCGTTTCATTTTAAATATATAACGTGCATTCGCAAATAGCTGAACTTCCCTCCATTTGCTTTGCCTTCAGGATTATGCAAGTTAAATATTCATTTTGTGGAGGAGGCAACTAAGCCGATACTTCTTATATTGTTGTCTTGTTCTGGAATTTAGATACATTGGGTGCTTTCAGATCCGCAAACTGTTGGCATCATGTTTAGTGAAATCATTGCTAATTTGATTTGAATTACTAATAAAGTTCTTAAATTTCATAGCGTTGGCCGTGATTTTACTCAACATGTTGCCAACTGTTTGGTGCTCTGAAAGCGCCCATTGGGTGTCACATCTGTTTTGGTACCATAAACTTATTTTGAGATTAATAAATTTAAAGGTTCGGAAATGTTTTTTTGCATAAACTGCAGACTTTAGTTGAATAATAGTTGGGCGCTATTCACGAGTTGTTAAGCACGTATACGTAATTTTGTTTTTAAATGACAGTAAAATCATTTATCTACTTTTTTGTGTTATGGTTTTCCAGTTGCAAGAAAGAAAAACCGAGTGAAAAACAAGCGAAACTATGACGGACACACAGCATTCACAATGCAAAAACTTTTTACTTTTGACTTACAGGTTTGTATGAATTTCCAACATAACGAGCAAAAATTTTTATTCGTCAAGTTGGAAATTCATACAAACCTGTAAATAAAAAGTAAAAAGAAAAACTTTTTACTTTTGCCTTCCAGGTTTGTATGATTTTGCAATTTGACGAATAAAAATGTTTGCTCGTTATGTTGGAAATTCATACAAACCTGTAAATCAAAAGTAAAAAGTTTTTGCATTGTGAATGCTGTGTATGACGGAATCACTTGTGTTTTTTGTGTTATGGTTTTCCAGTTGCAAGAAAGAAAAACCGAGTGAAAAACCAGCGAAACCATGACGGACACACACAGCATTCACAATGCAAAAACTTTTTACTTTTGACTAGCAGGTTTGTATGAATTTCCAACATAACGAGCAAAAATTTTTATTCGTCAAGTTGGAAATTCATACAAACCTGTAAATAAAAAGTAAAAAGAAAAACTTTTTACTTTTGCCTTCCAGGTTTGTATGATTTTGCAATTTGACGAATAAAAATGTTTGCTCGTTATGTTGGAAATTCATACAAACCTGTAAATCAAAAGTAAAAAGTTTTTGCATTGTGAATGCTGTGTATGACGGAATCACTTGTGTTTTTTGTGTTATGGTTTTCCAGTTGCAAGAAAGAAAAACCGAGTGAAAAACAAGCGAAACTATGACGGACACACACAGCATTCACAATGCAAAAACTTTTTACTTTTGACTTACAGGTTTGTATGAATTTCTAACATAACGAGCAAAAATTTTTATTCGTCAAGTTGGAAATTCATACAAACCTGTAAATAAAAAGTAAAAAGAAAAACTTTTTACTTTTGCCTTCCAGGTTTGTATGATTTTCCAATTTGACGAATAAAAATGTTTGCTCGTTATGTTGGAAATTCATACAAACCTGTAAATCAAAAGTAAAAAGTTTTTGCATTGTGAATGCTGTGTATGACGGAATCACTTGTGTTTTTTGTGTTATGGTTTTCCAGTTGCAAGAAAGAAAAAACTGAGTGAAAAACAAGCGAAATCACGACGGACACACACAGCATTCACAATGCAAAAACTTTTTACTTTTGACTTACAGGTTTGTATGAATTTCCAACATAACGAGCAAAAATTTTTATTCGTCAAGTTGGAAATTCATACAAACCTGTAAATAAAAAGTAAAAAGAAAAACTTTTTACTTTTGCCTTCCAGGTTTGTGTATGATTTTCTAATTTGACGAATAAAAATGTTTGCTCGTTATGTTGGAAATTCATACAAACCTGTAAATCAAAAGTAAAAAGTTTTTGCATTGTGAATGCTGTGTATGACGGAATCACTTGTGTTTTTTGTGTTATGATTTTCCAGTTGCAAGAAAGAAAAACCGAGTGAAAAACAAGCGAAACTATGACGGACACACACAGCATTCACAATGCAAAAACTTTTTACTTTTGACTTACAGGTTTGTATGAATTTCCAACATAACGAGCAAAAATTTTTATTCGTCAAGTTGGAAATTCATACAAACCTGTAAATAAAAAGTAAAAAGAAAAACTTTTTACTTTTGCCTTCCAGGTTTGTATGATTTTCCAATTTGACGAATAAAAATGTTTGCTCGTTATGTTGGAAATTCATACAAACCTGTAAATCAAAAGTAAAAAGTTTTTGCATTGTGAATGCTGTGTATGACGGAATCACTTGTGTTTTTTGTGTTATGGTTTTCCAGTTGCAAGAAAGAAAAACCGAGTGAAAAACAAGCGAAACTATGACGGACACACACAGCATTCACAATGCAAAAACTTTTTACTTTTGACTTACAGGTTTGTATGAATTTCCAACATAACGAGCAAAAATTTTTATTCGTCAAGTTGGAAATTCATACAAACCTGTAAATAAAAAGTAAAAAGAAAAACTTTTTACTTTTGCCTTCCAGGTTTGTATGATTTTCCAATTTGACGAATAAAAATGTTTGCTCGTTATGTTGGAAATTCATACAAACCTGTAAATCAAAAGTAAAAAGTTTTTGCATTGTGAATGCTGTGTATGACGGAATCACTTGTGTTTTTTGTGTTATGGTTTTCCAGTTGCAAGAAAGAAAAACCGAGTGAAAAACAAGCGAAACTATGACGGACACACACAGCATTCACAATGCAAAAACTTTTTACTTTTGACTTACAGGTTTGTATGAATTTCTAACATAACGAGCAAAAATTTTTATTCGTCAAGTTGGAAATTCATACAAACCTGTAAATAAAAAGTAAAAAGAAAAACTTTTTACTTTTGCCTTCCAGGTTTGTATGATTTTCCAATTTGACGAATAAAAATGTTTGCTCGTTATGTTGGAAATTCATACAAACCTGTAAATCAAAAGTAAAAAGTTTTTGCATTGTGAATGCTGTGTATGACGGAATCACTTGTGTTTTTTGTGTTATGGTTTTCCAGTTGCAAGAAAGAAAAAACTGAGTGAAAAACAAGCGAAATCACGACGGACACACACAGCATTCACAATGCAAAAACTTTTTACTTTTGACTTACAGGTTTGTATGAATTTCCAACATAACGAGCAAAAATTTTTATTCGTCAAGTTGGAAATTCATACAAACCTGTAAATAAAAAGTAAAAAGAAAAACTTTTTACTTTTGCCTTCCAGGTTTGTGTATGATTTTCTAATTTGACGAATAAAAATGTTTGCTCGTTATGTTGGAAATTCATACAAACCTGTAAATCAAAAGTAAAAAGTTTTTGCATTGTGAATGCTGTGTATGACGGAATCACTTGTGTTTTTTGTGTTATGATTTTCCAGTTGCAAGAAAGAAAAACCGAGTGAAAAACAAGCGAAACTATGACGGACACACACAGCATTCACAATGCAAAAACTTTTTACTTTTGACTTACAGGTTTGTATGAATTTCCAACATAACGAGCAAAAATTTTTATTCGTCAAGTTGGAAATTCATACAAACCTGTAAATAAAAAGTAAAAAGCAAAACTTTTTACTTTTGCCTTCCAGGTTTGTATGATTTTCCAATTTGACGAATAAAAATGTTTGCTCGTTATGTTGGAAATTCATACAAACCTGTAAATCAAAAGTAAAAAGTTTTTGCATTGTGAATGCTGTGTATGACGGAATCACTTGTGTTTTTTGCAGGGTTGCAAAAAAAACCGTTTTTTATTATTTTAAACAAAAAACGTGTTTTTTTTGTTTAAAACGTGTTTTATTTGTTTTAAACATGTTTAGACCAAAAAAAATAAAAACATGTTTAAAACTAGTTTAAAACATGATTAAAACATATTTAAAATTTTAATTATTGTTTCAAGCGTTATTGTTAAACAATATACCTACACAAATCCAGTTTATTCGGAACTATTCTTGAAATTGTGAAGGTTACTGGCCTTTTACGAATTTCGAGGAAAACCAAATCTGTATATTTGTATTTTATTCTTAATGTTTTATAGTATTTTTACCATAAACGAAATAAGATAGCCAAAGGCCAACATTACAAAAGCCGCGCAGTTCCAATCGATTATAGGATTTAATGAAAAACACTTATATTAGTATTAGTGATACGTCGCCTTGTACATTGTACATACATGATATAAATTAAATATTCTTATTTCATATATGAATTATATTTATCAAAACCTGCCCTAAAATTTTCTCTTTCTGAATTAACTCGTTTAGTTAGAATATGTTCCTCATCAGTATCGGATGGGCTTGTATTTTCAGCCATTTTTAAAAATAAACACATCCACTTCAGGTTCAGATAAAATAAAAATCACTACTATCAGTTGTGAAATGATTTTAACGGTAATTAAAAAAGGAGAAAACGTTAATACAATAAAATTGCATCATAGTCTATTCGAAATAGACATTCCGAGTAAAAATTTAAGAAGTCAGGAGTTCCTTCATCTGTATATACGCAGAACAAACTATGGTGACAATTAATGAACCAGTAAACATGATGTCCAAGAGTTTTAATAAAATTGACCATCTCTCCGACTTTTACTTAAGCAAAGATAGCTTTAAACGTAGGTTGAAGCAACATTTTGTTCCGACTTGAAAGTATTTTCAATTTCAATTTTAATTCTTTAAAACAAATAAAATGTTTTATTTGTTTTTTTGATATTGACAAATATACATTTGCCTTAGAATCCACTATTGACAAATATACATACTGATGCAGCTTCATCTGCTTGTATCGATCGTTTATTTTCTGCTTATGAGCTAATACATAGGAAATGAGAAGGCCGCTTAATTAATGACAATTTTTAAATTACTAAACCAGAAGAAAAAACCGATACCGTAAACTCCCGATTTTAATACCCGGGCATATTAAATACCAAACTGGAGCAGTAAAAACTATTTAAAACAAATAAAACAATAAGACTACTTATTGTTTTATTTGTTTTAAATAGTTTTTACTGCTCCAGTTTGGTATTTAATGTGCCCGGGTATTATAGTGGCTATTGCCTAATTATATACCGGGTATATTGTTATTATTTCCAAAATTAAAATCAATTTTAGTAATATGTACCTGAATTAAAGTTTATTTCACTAAAAAAAAACACGTTTTTTTTCCTAAAATAAAACATGTTTTAAACATTTGTTTAAAACAAAAAGTTTAAAACAAACAGGTTTGTTTAAAACATTCGTTTTAAACGTTTTGTTTAAAACATTGCAACCCTGACTTACATACCGGCTAATATGTAGTTTTTCTATTTTTCACTCAATTCCATTTTTTTATTGAGCTGTATTGCGCGGTGCTTCTTTTCTCTCCCTTCGATGTAGTAGAACACTAGAAACTAGTTGATTCAATCTTCCTCTCTCTACACAAATACCAAATATTGGAATTCTCTTTTTTAAAATTTTATCGAACTGGGGGGCTATTTCTGAATACGATACGAATTCGAATGTGTAAATTCGTATTTGATTTAAATAAGAAACGAGCAAATCTGATTCAATTCTAATTCAATTCAAATAAGAATGTTATACTTTCGTATTCGTATCGTATTCAGAAATAGCCCTCCTGTTTTCATTTTCAACCTCTCTTTCGAATACTTTAACTGACAGGGTTTTGTTTTTATTTATTGTCGATTTTTAGGGGTGTTTTACAAGGCTGACTGCGGAAATCATGTTGCAAAATCTGTAATTATGGCATGGAACATTATTATGACGTCAAAGTAATGACCTAATTTTGTTATGTTTATCTCTATAAATTAATTAGGTGAATGTTAGGTTGTTTGAATGTAGTGGTGTGTGTTTGTTATAAAATCAGAGGTTTGAAACAATTCGATTTCGTTTCTTTTGGGTCGCCAAAAACATGTTTGTTTAAAGTAGCTCGGAAAATATTCAAGAAAACTGCTAAAGACGAATTTATGGTCTCCTTCGTTCTGATTTGTAACCAATCGGATTAACACCATATAGGGTGCCAAAATTTATGTATTATTATTAATTAATAAACACGAAAGAAAATAACATAATTGGCTAGTTAAGAACAGAAGTGCCGCAAGTTACATTTTTACAAAAACGAAGTTATGTCACTTTTTGTACTTTGTCATCATATTAGTTAGCGCAAAAGTAATCCAAGTTGAGCACTGTTACAGTAATCCACGTACTGTTGAGCACTGTTATAGTGCTCAACAGAACTAGGATTACTTTTGCGCTAACTAATATGATGTCTTAGAAGTCCAAAAAATGACATAACTTCGTTTTTGTAAAAATATTACTTGCATCACTTCTGTCCTTAACTAGCCAATTGTCAAATCACCGACCAAATGACGCAGAAAACGAATTTTGCTTGATTTACAATGTATGTATGTGTGTAATGAATCTTTCAGATGTAAGAACTAAAACGAGTAGGCTTAATTCAATTTTATGTTTACAAATAAGGGCAACAATGCTCTTGAAGCAAAAATTAATTTCGTTGGCAAAGGATGTTTCAATCCTTCAGTCATTGATTTATTTCTTACATCTCTGTAGAGATGTGCTGCTGAGGCAGCATCAGCAATTACTAATCAGATATGCGTTTAACCCTTTGAACTAATAATATTTTTTTTAGATTCGGGATCATGTTCTGAATCTAGGCTCTAGATAAAGTGTTCAAATCCATTGCTTGTGGCCTGACATTAGCTTAACTTTTGCGTTAAGAACCGACCTGGAACTTTAGATACTTTTCAAATATTTCTTACATATTTCTTATATGAAATGATCCTGTGGGGCTACATGAATTAAAAAAGGCTGAATTAAAAAAAGTGAATTAAAAATGGTGATTTTTGTATGAGCACCTGTTACCTTTTTTAATTCATGTTTTTCTGAAATAAAAAAAGTATTCCTTTTTCATACAATATTCGCTTTTTTTATTTCATTAATGAAGACTTTTTTTAATTCTGCCTTTTTTAATTCGGTACCCCTTCTGCGGGTTATATGAAAAATGATTTTTTTCGCAAATATAGCGTTATTTGTAGGTTATTTTGTGACATACAAATTAAATTTAAAATAGGTTGGGTTGGCGGGGTTATAGAACGAATGCTGGTTCAACAATCAACAATTATCAATGAAAAAATCGTAAATAATTCACGGATTATCTTTAGGCATCCTTATTCAAGAATTCATTCAACAATAGTTTTTTTGCCCGGAAAAAAACTAATATTTTTTTTTTTAAATTGCATATATGAAGCAACTTTCGGAAAAAATTACAAAAAGTAGTTTTGGCCAGGACGCAAACGACCCTGGTTCATGGATTGAGAGTTAAAATTTTCGGTTTTTCATTTCGTTTCAATAGCGTTTCATAATACTCAGTCAAATCTCAAAATTCGTTTTAAAAATCGATGTTTAAAATTATGCATCTGTTGGTAAATATTTCGATGTTAGTCCTAGGTTTTTAGGTTTCGAGTTTTATCGAAAAGCAAGGGATATGAGTAAATTCCAGCAAACACAGATTTTCTTAAGCAAATCAACATTGAACAGCATTGAATCCATCAGACAGACACTATTTGAATTTGACTGTT
Source organism: Tipula helvola (assembly GCA_963556165.1). Classification (NCBI taxonomy): domain Eukaryota; kingdom Metazoa; phylum Arthropoda; class Insecta; order Diptera; family Tipulidae; genus Tipula; species Tipula helvola. The sequence continues at coordinate 342,346,240 of OY744483.1, read as the reverse complement.
TGGTTTTTTGTAGGGTGAATTTTTGAAGAATTTCAGAAGTAGCATCTTAGTTTTAAAATTCTTCTCTTCCTTTTATTTTTGTTCACAATTAATTTAAAATAGAAATCACGCTAATTTTAGAAGGTTGATAACTTCTGATCATAAAAAGATAATGTTTCATTTACTCTTTTTATTTGTATAACTTACTTTACTTCAGCATCATCGCAATAAAATATTTTCATTAGTTCTTTGCCAAAGCGAGCAGATAGATGAATAATATTTTCTTGGTGTTCAAGTCGCGATATATTTATAACGAAATTTTTGGAGCAATCTCTGATTTTTCTTTAAGATATTTCAACGCATGCGTTAAAACTTTTTTTTTTGTCGTGCGATTGGGAAAATTTATTGAGAACAGAACAGTGAAATTTAGATATTTTATCATTCAATTGCCGAACAGTTTATTAATTTTAAAGATTATCTTAAAAATATTTTTTAAAATACAAGCAGTTATGTGGTCGATTGCAGTCTATGGTTTAATTGAAATCTTTATCTATTTTTGGTGTTTCTTTATCGCATTGGATATGTTTGAGGTAATTTAAATTTGTGTGGTGTAGTTTTTGTATTTTTGACCGTGAAAGATAATAGTTTTCTGTTGTGATGCGTGAAAGATAATAATTTTCTTTTGTGATTAGCGTTGCGGAAGTGAATTTTCCTCAATATTTTGTATTGTCGTTCATTTTCATTTTCTTTCCATTCTTAGTGATAAGTGAATTGTGTTCCCATTCCAAAACTTTCTTCTTACATTGTCCTAGTTACACATTCACAATTATGTACATATTATCCAATAAAGCATAAGCGAAACAAGTTATATACGCTACTTCTTTACAATGTACGATAAAATTTCTGATGGCTTATGTATGATAAAAATTTTGCTTATGTATCTAAAAATGTTTTGACAGGATTCCCCAAGTACCTATCATAAAATCAGGCTTTTACATTTCATTATTTTCAAATGTTCACGATCATTTAAATGCCACTTTGTTGTGTATGCCACAAGAATTTTACCAAATGAATTACCTAGCTTTTATTTTTTATTATCTAATGACGAACAATTATTTTGCCCGCTTGACAGAGGGTTCTGTTTAATTTATCTAAATATTTTTTTTTTTACAGAAAATTTACATTTTTGGGAATTCATCGTTTCCACGTACAACAGACCAATATTCAACGTCAATACTATTAAGGTGTTTAGCACAGATACCATTTAATCCCAGCCATGAGCCCATGTTTATGACGGAAATACCAAGATCTTTGGAAACAATAACGAATCAATTGAATTATCAATATTTCTATAATGAATTTCAATTACAATCATTGGAAAGTTGATAAATTATTTAATAGAAATTGACCGATATTATGTTTAGGACAAATTGTAAATTTAGTGAATTAGTATTTTTATTACTAAACTACAGACTTTAGTTCAGATTGTGACAAAACCAAGAAAACAAAAAAAAAACAAAAATTAAAACTTTTTATCTAGGCAGTGATCAATTAGTTAAAATTTTAATTTAATTTATAAGCCAATCGCGAGAAATAAAATGTTTTCATTTCACAAACCTAAGGTGTATCGATCAACTCAGGGATGCTGTATTTGTAAAGCAAAATCAAGCAGGTTAGTAAAATTACACCGTTTATTTATAACAAAATTATTTCTATTTACGACATTTTAATTTAATCGGTTCTTAATGCACATTAATAATGATAAAATGTGTTTGATTAAGTTGACCTTAAATATTTTTTCGTTAATATACGTCATGATTATTTTGTATCGCACGATTTTTAGATTTTATTCTAATTTTTATACAATTTTTTTACTTTACAGCTCACGGTTCACTGATTCAAAAAAGTATGAAATTGACTTTATCGAATGTTTCCAGTTAGCGTCGCCACGAAAAGGGGAAATTTGCAATGCTTGTGTTTTGCTTGTTAAAAGATTTAAACGTTTACCACCCGGAAGTGATCGCCATTGGGGTCATGTAAGTAGATAAACAAAAATTTAAGTAGGTTTATTATTTTATAAAATCGTAATGTTTTTTAGGTTGTTGATGCTCGTGTCGGCCCCGGACTTAAATCAATGACTAAATTTAAAAAACGTAAAGAAGAGCAACTTCAACAGCAAATGATTATCAACGAAGGAACAGTTATTGTACCAACAATAAATGTTACTAATAGCACAACATCGATATCTCGCACATTGTCGTCTGTTCCGGAAAAATTTTGCAAAATTTTCAAGAAGAATAAAAAGAAAAAACTTTTACAATGTGAAGCAGCAGCGGCTGGCGAGAAGAACATTTTATTAAAAAAATATATAGACCCAAATATAGTTGAAATGGATGAAGACCGCGAATCATCTTTATTTCCCGTTAGAGGTACATCGCCAAACCACTGCAGTTCCATTAACGACTTACTTTGCGATGAAATGTTAGACTCGCCAACCAGTCCTCTTTCGCAAAATAATAGCGATGACAATGATCATGAATTAAATATTTACAATACAAATGAAAATGAACATACTATAATGAAAAATAATGAAATGAATCGAAATTTTATCGAACAAATTTTAAATGTGCATGAAAATAGTCAAAACAGCTATCAAAACCGTCGTCATGTTTGCAAACGGAAAATTCGAATACCGGTGAGAAATTTAGGGTCGCGAATCATTAAAGAAAATTCTACATCGTTTATCGACACAAATTACTGGAAAAAAGTGAAAACTTGTTGTGGATACGTTTATGAAAGCAATATTACCAATGCTATTATAATAGATTGCAATTTATATAAAAAATGTGTACTTCATAAAAATATAAGTAATACTACGAGTAGCACCACGGTAACAGCAACACAAATAAATAATGGCAAAATTTTATTTAATAATGAAAAAGAAAATGTCGCTACTGCAACGTTAAAAAAAATTACAGACAATGTAAATGTGCCTGTGACTGCAATTAAGAAACATCATTTATATTCGAAACGGCAGAATTTAATAAATAATAGTGCTAATAGTGTTATTTATAATAATAAGACTGAGGTAAATATATTGCAACCACCTCTAATAATTCCGCCGATTCACGGAACTGCCGCAAACTCGATTAATAATTCGGTGACTGCCAAATATTTGCATAAAATTAAATCAGATTCGAAAATAATAAAAGCCGGCGATATAAAACAAACTACAATTTCAACGGCTAAATTGAAAGCGGCTGATTATACTTTGGTAAAAAACTTAATGAAAATTTGTACCGATAAGGCGGTTAAACATAAACATTTGGATAATAATAAATTAGCGAATGGTGATGCTGCCACTCCAGATGTGCTTGGAAATAAATTTAGTGATAATTCTTCAGATTCGGGATATGAAGAAACACCCTTAGAGCATATTGTTAATCAACTGCCATCACTAAAGAAACCTACTCAAGGTGTACGGTCTGTTGTACTAGCAAATGGGATAAAAGTTCATGTTCAACCTCAAAATTTAGAGCGGGCTGTTAACTGGGCAGGTGTGCCACAGACTACGGTGGCATCACTACAACAAACTGAAAATTTGGTAAGTTTATTACTTTTTAAATGTTAGCAAATTTACTCATACATATAATTTTTAGCATTTTAATAATAATGGCTCAACACAATCAAATATTATTGTAGTACAACAGAAACCAACAATTGATATAATTCTTCCAAATCAAAGTGCTTCAAATAATCAAATGATTATGGATACAACGGGTACTGCTAATATTAGCAGTACAAATTTAAGTCAAAATATTATTTTAATAAAACCAAAATATTTACAGCAAAATTGTTAAGAAGCTCGCGATCTAATTATTATACTTTTCTCGGGTGAAATGTGTTATTTCGATTCGGGTTTCTTTCTTTATTTCTACAAAGAATATATTTTTATTTATCTTTTTATTATAAATTTACATAACATATCATCTTACCATTTATTACCTACATCTAATTTATATTTAAATTTTTAAAGATTTATTAAGACGTAAAGCAAAATGTATCGATTTCGGCAATATCTTCCTTGGTACAATATTTTTTTTTTAAATTAAAAATTTATATACCAAATATACCTGTTCAATGTTGCAGTTCAAAAATGCCAACATACAATGATTTTGGCATAACATCTGGATGCTTTACGAAAACTTAATGTATGCCCGTAGTTCATAAAAATTTGTCATTCGTATTGCTGGTTTGGTTCGATACACAGAAAGGGATTTGTAATTCGTTTAAGTTCCTCTTATTTAGCCTAATTTATTCACTCCAGCTTTGTGAATAAGTTGGATTTTTATCATTTGGAAATAACAAACTGCGAGCGTTTTTATAGCAATTGGCTTGTTTTATTTTTATTTTTTTAAAAATATTTTTAATAATTTAAATAGTAGATAAATTTTATTTTTTAATTAAATTAATTGTAACTGATTTTTATTAAAAGAAAAATAAATATATAAATTATATACATACATATAAATAAATAGAAAACTGCCATAAATTAAATATTTTTAATTAAAATTGTAAAATATTAAATTAATAAATTAACAAGAAAATTTAGATGATATTTATTGTATAATATATTTTTCTTTTAGATTTTAAGTCCAATCAATAAACAAATTTATATTTGTATTTACAAATTAATAGTATATTTTACATTTAGAAAATTAATTAATTTTATCTCAATTTTGTGTTTTTAAAAATTTTTTTATTTTTTTTATTTTAATTTATTGTTTGTTCATAAATTGAGTTTGATTTTGAAACTGGGTTTTAGATCGAGTGTTTAGTTAGTTACCTAGGAGACATTCGAATAATTTGATTTAATATTGTTTAATCTTGGGCTGAAATTTGACCAAAGAAAATTTATAAGGCACTGTTTATGCGTAACATTAAAATTTAATTTGTAGGTATCTCGCATGATTACACCATCGATTTTATGTTATGTAAACTATTTTTTTTTGTGGATTTATTGTTAGACTAATATTTACCATAAATACGTGCCGCCAAACATCTTGCAAAAATGTCTAAATAATTCTCATCAACCCCAAAAAAATTTGTCAACTAATCCTATTTATAAAAAAAAAAAAAATACAAACACTCATCATCACTGATTAGTTGATAAAAATTATTTAGAGTAATAATAGACTCAATTTTTTTTTATTTTTGTAAAAAAAAAAAATTGTGATAAAATTAAAATTATAAATTTATTTAGTAATTTATATACCTATAATTTGATTTTTTTATTAATATTACATAATTTCATTCCAAAAAAATATATAAATAACATAACATTAATAATAAAACATGTTGATTACAGTTTTCTTAAATAATTGATTAAAAAATTTTAGGAAGAAAATTAATTTTAAAATTTGTAAAGTTATTATGAAAAATAAAAAATATGCAATATTTATAAATTGATTTTAATTTTTTTTGACTTACAGGCGTACAACACATCGATGTGTTATGTACGCCGTAGTGTAATATTTATTTATTCATTTCATTCACATTTTTGGCGGAATTATTTCGGCCCCGTCAGAGAATTCCTGGAAATCTCAGATACGAACGCATAAATAAATTGGACAATAATGTATAATATGAAAATCACCTAACTGGATATATTAAAGGACCACCACTATTTTACTTTTAAAAGACCGGTTTCGGTTCTCATAATTCTTTTCCATTAAGCAGAGATAGATAGAGACAAAAAAAAAAAACGGTAAAAATTCATTTATAATTTTAAATACATACAAATATTACCGTCAGTCGTCAAAATTAATCCTTTGTTCTACATTTAACCAGTTTAGTGAATGTGAATTTAATATAAAAAAGATATTGAAACATTCTTAAATTAATTTTCAATCTGTAGATTTCATTATTAAATGTAAACGTGGAATAAAACTAAGTTTGTTAATTGAATTAGGTAAATATTTTAATTTCTAATTCTCCTAAAGAAGTATGTATAACTTTTTTGTTATCTTTTTACATACATAATCAAGTTGAAACATGAAATTTAATTTACTGTTAATCCTAAATACATACTTAATTTCATTTAACTCGATCAATACAATCGATTGTAATGTGAAATTATCTACTTTACTATTTATAATCATGCATTTGAATCACTTGAATTTGATTCACCGCTACTTGAATTTGATTCACCGCTATTTGAATTTGATTCACCGCTACTTGAATTTGACTCACCGCTACTTGAATTTCATTACTCTCTGCATACAATAACGCGTCATCTGCAAATAGCAGAAGTTGCCATTTTTACAACCCTTTGAATATCATTAATTATTAAAAATAGGCATACCTACTCCCCATTTAGTTTCTTGCGGAACACCCAATGTAGTGGCAACTTCAGGAGATATTACTCCATTTATCATGATAATGCTGAGTGTTATTTGGTGAACTTTTGCAACAAAATGCTTTTGTCTATTGTTTTAAAAGACCAGCGTAAATCCAAGAAAACAGCAACCTTTCACAACTAAGTAGGTTTATTTCTAAACTTCGAGCAAGTATTACTTTATAAAAAGTTTTTCTCTTAGATTTGTTCAACAGTTTATCACACTGGTAAAAAATGTTTAAAGCAAGTCTGTACACTATGAGAGCCAATTCACCTTTTAAAAAAACCTTTTGATTAAAATATCTCACAAGAAACAAATATAGTAATTAAAAGACGTTTTTAATTTTTTTTTTTTTATAACGTTTAGGCCCAATTGTATGAACGAGGATAAATGATTAATCCTCTGATTTAGCGTAGTTTGCATTGTTATTTATAAGGCAAACTACGCTAAATCTACGCTAAATCAGTGAATTAATCATTTATCATCGTTCATACAATCGGGCCTAAGTGTTTATTTCTCTTCATTTACAATCTAAAAAAAAACTACAATTTTTTTTTCTTTAATATCAATTAAAATTTAGTTTTTACATGATTTCGAATAAAGCAAAAATCTAAACTAAATAAATGTTATTTAAAAAATAAAGAGGGTACTGAGGGGCTCGTGTTAGGCCGATTGAGTATTTAAAACTTCTTTCATTTCATATTTAAATTAATATCGAGACTAGAATTTCAGAATTTTGTAGAAAACAATTATTATTATGATTTTTTTTTTTTTTCAAAATAGTGAACATTTACACAATCAAAATTATTAAAATTGCATGTCTTGTCAATTAAAAATTATATAAATTAAAAGGGACATCACCATAATTTAAATTATGTACTACATAGTATTGTCATATACATATAAAACAAAAAAAAAAATTTAAAATATGTCTAGAGGAATATGAGATTGTTCTATTTGTCACTTCACTTGATTAATTCGCGTAATCTTTCAATTTTATTTTGTATATCCGTATCATCTGATACGAGTAACACATTTTGTACAAATTTACGACCGCATAGCTGATGAAGTGCTACAAACAAAAATACTGTAGGAATAACGGCATTTAAACGGTATACCGAATCTTGGCAATATAGGATACAAATTGTCGCACAGGTATATAAAATTGATGAAATAATACGGTACCCATGCAAATTTCGAGGTGTGTTCAATTGCCAGAGCACGGAAAGCGACGAAATTGTAACCACGGATGGTATTATGGATGGATCCGGTCTGAGCACTGCTGAAAATGTATAATTTTTGGCCCATGTGATTACACTCGGCACATTTAATGCCGTTAGTATAATTAATAAAAAGAATAGCGTTATATGAAAGTTAATTTTGCTTAACCCATCTTTTATCGAATCGAATTCGACGCGCTCAGCCTCTAAATCTTTGCGGCGCAAGTCAAATTTCTGTTTCTCCTTGTCTAAGCTTTCGTTTAGTAATTTTTCCATTTCTTGATCTGAAATAAATGTAAATCATATAAAGTAAACAAATATAAATTGTAACCTAAACTTTAGTTAACCTATTTTGATTAATTCATCATCAGGTTCCTCTGAATCTCGTTCCACAATCTCTCCGTTCTCCTCCTCAGTATTCTCTGGTTCAGCAGTCTCAGGATTCTCCTTAATCATTTCGATTATTTTTTCAAGTTCAGTATTATTCACGTTTGTAATTGGTTTCTCTTCTTCGTCATCCGCTTTCTCTTTTTCCGTAATTTTATTTTTGTCTTCGTCTTTGCCAAACAATTTCCTAGCAATCTCTTTGGCTGTCTTAAATATAAATTCTTCTAAATAATTTTCGTACATTTTAGACAACAGTATGAAATAAACAATACACGCGAGGATAAGTGCAACTGCACCGCACGATGCTAATGATAAGGCAATCAAAATAACAGCAATTGTGAGCGGAAATCGTTCAATGATGGGAATTAAAATTACTGAAATAGTTGGTATTGGTAATCTGATCATTCTATAGATAATTTTATGTGCAATATTTCCGAAAAATGTGATTGCGCCCCATAAAAGCCCTGTACCAAGCGAAATAATAGCTAAGCTGGCACCATGGACGGCAATCGATACGGTCAGCGGTAGATCATATTTATCTACGACCGGCAGAAATTTAACCATTAAAACTACTTTGATAATTACTCGAGATGCGGTTATGAGAAAAAATGATGATGATTTTAAGAGAGCTGAATGTAATTTACCACATTTAAAATTTGCATTGGTCGGTGTCAAAGATATTTGATGTTTTAATGATAAAAGTAGAATCGCAACTAAATGGGCTGGCAGCCAATGAGAAAATTGTTGAACGATTCTCGCCATGGTCATTCCAAGAGAATTTTTAACCGTTATTGTATATCGACAACTGGGATCCAAATTTAATTCAACTCTTAATGGATTCTGGGTAGCATTATAACTTGACGGACGCTGTTGTGGTGTATAAATGTACATCGATTTTCGTTTTGTTTCGGTAAAATAATGATAACGATTGTACCCGTCTGCCCAGGGCACACATAATTTAGCCACAACGTGATACTGATTGTAGGAACATGATTTTGGTCGAATTGTAAGCTCGATTGTACGATGTGTTTCTTCGATACCACGTACAATTAAATTGTAATGGGAACTTCCGATAATTGTTTCTTCGACTAAAACTTCAGGCGAGGTGATGTACCATTTTGGCACATTTAACATGATTTCTCGATCGCCTGAATTGTGAATATCCACGTTTAATTGGAATGGTTCTTTGGTTGGCAAAAATCGTAGTATTATATGAGTCCAGTGCGGATATTTCTTCTTAATGTTGTGTAAATTGATCTTAAATAAATGACGCTCATATCGCAGTGATGGAACTTTCCGTGAAAATTGTGAAGTTATTGACATCCCTTTATTACAGTATCTCATATTTTGGGTTACATCATTTGCTGCACATCCAAATATATAGTCGCTCGTCTCCAAATTTACGACTTCGCCATACAACATTTTGTATTGTGGCGTATCGACCAAACGTATCATTTGGACGTAAGTCTCATTAATTCCTTGTTTAAATCGTTCGGTAAAAATTCTTTTATTCGTTTCAATCCATTTACCATAATTTTGGCTTCCTGAATCTACCAAAAATTTTTCGATAGGTGATTTTTCAGAATTAATCATGCGATTCGTTTTGAAATAAAAATAACCTCGCTCCAATATTTCTGCTTTGCTCTCTATCCATTGTTGTCCTTTAAATATTTTTTCTCGAGTATTCGGTCTAATTGATTGTGGTTTTAGTAGGCTGTACAAAAATCGATTAATTACAAGAACAAGTTGTAAACACCAAACTGTACATAAATGATCGGTTGTAACCCAAACACTTGGAATCGATGTGGTCATTGCGTGTATATCCGAATATTTCGATGCAGTAAGTCCAGCATGAACTATGCGATCTCGACTTCCACCACCAATTGTGATTAGTACTTTCCCATTTAATATTTGTTCATGATATCCAATTTGATTTTCCATTAATCTTAGTTCGTGAACAGGGTTACGTCCACGATCAGCCGAGGAACAGTAATTTATTTTGTTTGTTAATTTATTCACAAAACGAGATTGTTTCCAAAAATTTTCAATTTTATTGTAAAATCCATGTAAATAATGGTCACTTGCAATCACTGGACTATCCATTGGACTACCCAATGTTATAATTAAATTAATTTTGTTCCGAATCTGATCGGAAATTAGTAACGCTTGAGCAATTTTTCCGCCCATTGAATGTCCTATGATTACAATATTTTCGGGCCGATTTTCCAAATGTTTATATAAATTAAGAATTTGTAGAACACAAATTTCTATAAATTTGGTTTGTTCTTCGAGAACGCCACCAAAAACTCCAGAATATTCATCATTTAAATCGACTGTGAAATAGTCTAAATGTTGAACGTATCCGTTGTCGAGACCTTTCCGCAGGGCGACCGATGCTAACGATCGAATTTGTTTGAATGAACCACTATTGCCTGGTATGAATAGGACGGGAGCCCCATTGAAATTTTTACGTCGTGCATCCTCAATTAAGTGACCTTCAGCATACACAAAGAGATTGTACTTTGGATAAGCAATATTTTCATCAAACGATATTTTCTGAAATTATGGAACAAAAGAGTCAGTTAAAACTTGATAAAAAAACTTGAAAGACCAAAATTATTGATTCTAAATCTGTTATAGTGTAAAGGGGGGGTTTCGGTTCGGCTACTCGTTATATCGATTAGAGTAAGAAACTCAATTAAATATTTATTGTGGGATTCCTTTCAAATGGCGTTCGATTTTTTAAATTCAAATCAAATGCATGATTAATTTGTTTAAGTTCATAAAGATTAAAAGAAATGACATCTTGGTTCTGAGATATTACGGCATTACCCCACGCAAAACCGATATTTCAAATGATTCAAATCTATAAGTACCCCCTAATTCTTAGAAAAAATCCGAATTTTATATTTTGGCGGTCGTATTTCAGGTTGACGAGGCCGGCAAAATTTATAATTGTTTTTTAATAACTTTGATATTACAAAATGAAATAATTTGTAAAAATTGGATTTGACGGTTTGAAATATCGTTTTGCCATTTTGCATGGAGCAATGCCATACATTGAAATTTAATCAGACTTTATCATATAAATTGTTATCGAATATCTAGCTAAAGTTTTATCAGTTTGAAAATCGAACAAAAAAAAAAACGTATTCAATGTGTCATCAAAGGAGGAATCCAAGTCCATTGAGCTAAACAATACCTGGTCTAAAAGCGTATCAAACCTTGAAATAAATAATAAAGTAAATATGATTAAAATTTAACGAAATTTGTAGCCGTGTATTCCAAAGCAAATGTTCATCAGCACCCGCTTAAATTACATGATTGGAGAATAAGGGTGGCTATTTTAAACTATCGAAAATATATTGAAACATAAAATCAATATGATATACTACACTTGAACTAAATAAATAATTTACTACATTTTAACCTACATAATTATGATAACTCTGTAACTATTTGCTTAGATACCGATGTGTGTGAGTGCTGGGTTGTATATGAGACAGATTAGACGTCGGTTTTTCTAAATCCTATACAATATGTAAATGATAAAAATTGTGATACCTAATTTGAACAGGAATTTGTAATTTTGTAGAACTTAGTACGCTAAAAAAATAAACTACGGTCAGGGAACAATTGGGTTGGGGGCATGATAAACCAATTGGATAAATTGGTTTATCATGGGTTGGGGGCTAATAAAAGTTGGTTCATGTGTTTTTATTTTATAAAATAAAAGTCAGTGCAATTTTCTTTACATTTACATAATTATATTTAATTGAGAAGTGTAGCCAATTACATTAATTAGAAATAGCTTTTGATTAAATGAAATTCATGACGCGTTTTGAATAAGCCGGCATTCTATTTAATTTATAATTTAATATACATACTAATAAACATACCACATATTGAGGATATTCATACATATAAGTCATTTTACACAAATTTTCTTCATTTTCGGTGATTGTTATTAGAACTCCATAAAAATATAAGCATAAACTAATCAGGGCAACAACCAAAAATGATTTGGTTAACATTTTCTTTATAAGTTTTTATACAATCACTAATTTATTTAAAAACATATTTTTTATCCAATAAGTTTTAATGATATTTCTCTATCAGACAAATTTCGCTAATCCTTAAAAGATGGAATGACAACCAACACTGAAAATAAAAATAATTTTGTTTTCTACACCACTCACTAGCACTACTGCACTACTCTACGAGAAAAGAAAGGTATAGAATGAAGTTTGTTGCGTTTTGTGATAGTACTTTATTTTACGATTTACGAATGACATTTCAAAGTTTGTTATTGGTAAACAAACAACTATACAAAAAATTATTGGATTTAATTTTTCTAAAAAAAATAAAGTAAATTTGTTAAATGTTTTAAATGAAATAAAGTAAATTAGCGTTACTATAATTGAATGTTTAAAAAATGGTTGATGGTGATGAATATTTAATTAAATTAGTAAAGGAGCGTGCTGCCCTTTGGAATAAGGAACATGATGATTACAAAAATGTAGAATTTAAGAAATTTCTTTGGAATGAAATAGCCGACAATATTGGATCTGAAAGTAAATTTAGTTTTGTTAACCATTTAATTTGTATTAATAAATACCTATTTAATAATTTATTTTTTTAGAGGAATTTTTAAGGCGTCGATGGACTAATCTTCGCGAAAAGTTTGTTCGAGTGTTGCGATACAATGAAGTATATGCGGATAATTTTAAATATTACAGCAATATGCTTTTTCTGAAAAGGCATATACATCTGCGAGGAGTATCAACAACGTCTGAATCTGAACAATCTGAATCGCAGCAGATGATTTATATTGATGAAGATGCAATGAATCCAAAAATCGAAATAATCGAACCGACCAGTCAAGACGGGTCGAATGACGATGAATCAGAAGATTTCGAATTTACAATCACAGAAGAACATATTAATCAAAATAGTGATACAGAAGAAGTTGTCTTTGTTGAATTGGGATCGGATGAAGAAGAAACTAGTCAAGTTCCTGATAGTTTTGATAAAAAACACAAATTGGAAAATACCAACTCTTATGTATTACCTACTAAAAAACCGCGTTCCAGTGCTCTGGATAAGGATACCTGCAATGAAAGTTCTTCAAAAGAAGACCGGTCATTTAATGATTGCTGTCACACACCGGCCACCGTTGGTCGCTATTTAGAAAATCGATGCGAAGATCAAATATTTGGCGAATTGGTGACTGCAATGCTTTTGAAAATGGATGCAGAATCAAAACGAAAAATTAAAAAAGAAATTATGGATGTATTGTTACAGTGATTTTGAATTGAATGAAACTTGAAAGTTTGTAAATAAAATGTTTGTTATCTACATAGCCCTCAGCTTTCAGACTATATCTGAATCCATGCAAAACTGATCGTTTTTGTTTATATTTTTCATTTTATAGAAAACAAGGGGCTGTCGGCTATTTGGGTTTTTTGATTTATAAACTATAAGAATATACTGTGGTTGCGGTTTGTTCTAATTAATAACAAATGCATAATTAATAACATTCGATTAAAGGTCTTGCATCAAGAGTTGTTTCAGCATCAATTTGGAACTTTGAATTTCCATTTAATCCTGAATGTAATTCAGTTGTTTGACTATTACGACTCATAAAAACAACACGTAGATGACACCGGCAAAGGATTTGAGTAATTATCACTCTGTACTGAACCGCTCACCAAACATTTTAATTAATTAATTGACCAACTAGGTATAACCTTCACACGATTCTTTAATTAAATCGAAATATGATTTGGTGATTTTTCACTTATTTTTTGAGTTCTTTTATCGCTTTTAATATTTCAAAAATAACGTTTTTTAAATATTATCTTTATCAAGAACCATCGAATTTAATTTAATTTTTTTATAACCGAAAAGGTATAAAAAACCCGAAGGATTTGTCCCAACTCCGGAGATCCAAAGATACGATTTCAAACCCGAAGTCTTCAAAGTAAAATGTTTGAGATGGCATAAAGTTCAAAGTCAATTAAACAAGAAATTGAAAGGCAATTAGCGGAGAAGAAACAAGAAAGGAAGCCGTTTTTTAATTGCTTTTAAAATTCATCAATATCTAATTCCGAATCTAATTAATCAATATCTAATTTCGTTATTGGATAAAATCTTTAAAATGAAAAAGGACAGGGTCCAATTCAAGCTACGCAAACCGTAAAATTTACGTAAAACGTCACTGCAAGTTCAAAACTGGCGACCCGTTTTTGTGGATGTAAACATGTTTTAGCTGCTTGAGCGTGAGAAGGGCGAAAAAAAGAAAGAAAGGAGTTTACTGTAAGTAGAGATTTTATTTTTTCATACATTTTTACAAGTTGTTACATCTGCATTTTCCAATTTTCCAATTTTTTTTTTTTTTTTTTTTTTTCTCAAATCACGCTTTATTTTTAACTAATCATATAATACTTAATGTTCGGGCTAAAGCTGATTACAAAAGAGCCCTGTACATTTATAATTTTGATAAAATCTGCCCCATTGGAATCTCATTTTATAATCTTTAATTTTTATAGAAATTCAATCAGTCTTTTTGTTTACGTTAATTTTTTGTGTGGGTTTCAATGTTTTATCTTATTATAGTGTTGGCTAAAAAAGGGTTAAAATTAAAAAAATGCCAAACTGTTTCCTACTGGAAACAAGTCCGGTAGTGATGATGAAGTGACATTGGATCGCTCGCTTCAGAGTTCGCGATCCTTCGCCCTTCCCATTACCGGCTCATTATTCCCTATACTTTTATATTTATGATCTGGCTTGTATTGAGTTGTATTTGTATGTCTTTTCCCTCTGTTGATTGATTTTAGGGTGGTTGCGGGTTGAGCCACCAATATTTTGTCCGGTTTCTTGCGTTCTTTTGCGGGTCTATAAGGATATTTGAGAATTTATGACGGTTATGTATGTGATATTCTTCTCTGTTGGCAAAGATTTGGTCATCAAATCCTTTTATATTTTGCCGTCTTTCCAGGTGATAGATGAGTGGGTATCTTGTGTCTTTATCTTCGATATAACCAATTCGGTCCAAATAGGGGAATGTTTCTGGACCTGGGTTGTTTTCTTTTTGGCAGCTTATTTTGTTTATGTTGTCTTCGGTATAGTAGGGTCCAAATACTAACGAGTTCTCCATTGTTTCGGTTGTTCTTTTGATATGGTTTCTTATCTGCGTTAATATGTGTAGGTCTATACGGTCTTTACCAAATTTGTTGTATTGCTGTTGGTTTGAGATGTAATGTTTGTAGCCTGTGCTTGCTTTCCGGAATTCTCCATGGCAGTATCGGAGACACTTCCGTTCAAACACTCTCATTTTCTCCATCGTATTTGGACCTACGTTCCACCAAATAGGGCAACCATATGTTAGTATTGGTCGTACCAAAGTTTTATAACATATTTGTTTTACTGCAGTTGTGATGCCGGCTGTCCCGAAAATTCTTCTATTGTAATGGAAGATTTTTTTGGCTCTCGTTATTTGTTGTACTATGTGGTCATCTAAGTAGAGTAGCCGGTCTAAATTTATTCCTAGGTACTTCACTGTTGGTTTTTGCATACAATTCGTACCTCCTATGTTGATTTGGAATTTCTTCCAGTTGTTACGTGTGTCAGCTGTCGCTCGTTGGTATGGTTTACGAAAGAGGATTGCCTCGCATTTCGTTGGGTTGATCTTTATCCGCCATGTGTGCAAATAATCCAAAGTGTAGTCCACTGCTTTTTGGATGTTTTGCTTGATGCTTTGTATTTTCTTTGCCGTACCGTAAATGACCAAATCATCCGCGTAGGCTATTGTCTGTATCTCTTGTGAGTTTAGTTGATCGCATTCAATCAGTTCCTTTGTGTACAGGCTGAATAGGACTGGAGCTGTGATTGACCCTTGCTGCAGTCCATTGTGTATTCTGAATGTTTTATCCGATATTAAGTTGCCGTTCGTTGTTTTGAATTTACGGTCGTATAGTAATTCGTAGCTCAGCTGCAATATGTCATTACTGAACTTCATTTGCAACAGCTTATGAATTAGTCCATCGAGCCATACGGATTCGAAGGCTTTTTCCATATCCATTAATATTGTTCCGGTACATTTTTTTTGGTTTAGGTTCCTGCATATATCAGCAGTTAGTTTAGTTATAGCGTGAACAGTAGAGTGTTTATGTCTAAATCCAAATTGATTGTCTGGTAAGATATTGTTTTCATTAATGTGATTTTGTATTTTGTTGTGTATGATTATTTCGTATATTTTTCCAAGGTTGGAAAGTAGGCTTATTGGCCGATAGTTTGCTGGGTTTAGCGGGGTTTTTCCTTTTTTATGGATAGAGTAGATTTTGGCGATTTTCCATATTTTAGGGAAAATACGATTATTTAAACATTGGTTGAATAAGCAGCAGATTTCTTTTATCATTTCTTTAGGTAAATGTTTTAGCACTACGCACGGTAAGTTATCTAGTCCGAAGGATTTCTTAGTGTTTAAGCATTTCATTATGGCATTTAGTTGTTCTATTGTTATGAAGTAGTTATTATTTTGTGGGTTTGTTGCTGTGAAGTTATTATTAAATTTAATTTTTGTTATGTGATTATTTTTGTTGTTTTCAAATTCAGATTTTAATGGTTCTACTATTTGTTTGATCCTTTGTTCGTGTTGTGGTTTGCCAAGTGCTGGATTTGGTATCGTTACTTTTTCTATATAATGTCCAATTATGTTTAAATTATGATATTGTTCGTAACTATTGTATTTTGTGCCTTCTTTTTCTATTTTCCGAGCCAGAAAAATTCAAAATCTGTAATTGTGCTCCGATTGTGGTTCTTGATGCGTCTAAATATAGGTTTCGGAACCAGTAATTATTGTGCCAACGCGAATTTAGATTGCTTGATTATTTCCAGACATTTCACAGAAAATTCGATTTTTTGAAAAATCACCTTACTATAGATCAGCATATTCCGAGCCTGAAAAATTCAAAATCTGCAATTGTGCTCCGATTGTGATTCTTGATGCGCCTAAAAATAGGTTTCGGAACCAGTAATTGTTGTGCCAACGCAAATTTAGATTGCTTGATTATTTCCAGACATTTCACAGAAAATTCGATTTTTTGAAAAATCACCTTACTATAGATCAGCATATTCCGAGCCAGAAAAATTCAAAATCTGCAATTGTGCTCCGATTGTGATTCTTGATGCGCCTAAAAATAGGTTTCGGAACCAGTAATTATTGTGCCAACGCGAATTTAGATTGCTTGATTATTTCCAGACATTTCACTGAAAATTCGATTTTTTGAAAAATCACCTTACTATAGATCAGCATATTCCGAGCCTGAAAAATTCAAAATCTGCAATTGTGCTCCGATTGTGATTCTTGACGCGCCTAAAAATAGGTTTCGGAACCAGTAATTGTTGTGCCAACGCAAATTTAGATTGCTTGATTATTTCCAGACATTTCACAGAAAATTCGATTTTTTGAAAAATCACCTTACTATAGATCAGCATATTCCGAGCCAGAAAAATTCAAAATCTGTAATTGTGCTCCGATTGTGGTTCTTGATGCGTCTAAATATAGGTTTCGGAACCAGTAATTATTGTGCCAACGCGAATTTAGATTGCTTGATTATTTCCAGACATTTCACAGAAAATTCGATTTTTTGAAAAATCACCTTACTATAGATCAGCATATTCCGAGCCAGAAAAATTCAAAATCTGCAATTGTGCTCCGAGTGTGATTCTTGATGCGCCTAAAAATAGGTTTCGGAACCAGTAATTGTTGTGCCAACGCAAATTTAGATTGCTTGATTATTTCCAGACATTTCACAGAAAATTCGATTTTTTGAAAAATCACCTTACTATAGATCAGCATATTCCGAGCCAGAAAAATTCAAAATCTGCAATTGTGCTCCGATTGTGGTTCTTGATGCGTCTAAATATAGGTTTCGGAACCAGTAAATATTGTGCCAACGCGAATTTAGATTGCTTGATTATTTCCAGACATTTCACAGAAAATTCGATTTTTTGAAAAATCACCTTACTATAGATCAGCATATTCCGAGCCAGAAAAATTCAAAATCTGCAATTGTGCTCCGATTGTGGTTCTTGATGCGTCTAAATATAGGTTTCGGAACCAGTAAATATTGTGCCAACGCGAATTTAGATTGCTTGATTATTTCCAGACATTTCACAGAAAATTCGATTTTTTGAAAAATCACCTTACTATAGATCAGCATATTCCGAGCCAGAAAAATTCAAAATCTGCAATTGTGCTCCGATTGTGGTTCTTGATGCGTCTAAATATAGGTTTCGGAGCTAGTAATTGTTGTGCCAACGCAAATTTAGATTGCTTGATTATTTCCAGACATTTCACAGAAAATTCGATTTTTTGAAAAATCACCTTACTATAGATCAGCATATTCCGAGCCAGAAAAATTCAAAATCTGCAATTGTGCTCCGATTGTGATTCTTGATGCGTCTAAAAATAGGTTTTGGAACCAGTAATTGTTGTGCCAACGCGAATTTAGATTGCTTGATTGTTTCCAGACATTTCACAAAAAATTCGATTTTTTGAAAAATCACCTTACTATAGATCAGCATATTCCGAGCCAGAAAAATTCAAAATCTGCAATTGTGCTCCGATTGTGGTTCTTGATGCGTCTAAATATAGGTTTCGGAGCTAGTAATTGTTGTGCCAACGCAAATTTAGATTGCTTGATTATTTCCAGACATTTCACAGAAAATTCGATTTTTTGAAAAATCACCTTACTATAGATCAGCATATTCCGAGCCAGAAATATTAAAAATCTGCAATTGTGCTCCGATTGTGATTCTTGATGCGCCTTAAAATAGGTTTCGGAATCAGTAATTGTTGTGCCAACGCGAATTTCAATTGCTTGATTATTTCCAGACATTTCACAGAAAATTCGATTTTTTGAAAAATCACCTTACTATAGATCAGCATATTCCGAGCCAGAAAAATTCAAAATCTGCAATTGTGCTCCGATTGTGGTTCTTGATGCGTCTAAATATAGGTTTCGGAGCTAGTAATTGTTGTGCCAACGCAAATTTAGATTGCTTGATTATTTCCAGACATTTCACAGAAAATTCGATTTTTTGAAAAATCACCTTACTATAGTTCAGCATATTCCGAGCCAGAAAAATTCAAAATCTGCAATTGTGCTCCGATTGTGATTCTTGATGCGTTTAAAAATAGGTTTCGGAACCAGTAATTGTTGTGCCAACGCGAATTTAGATTGCTTGATTATTTCCAGACATTTCACAGAAAATTCGATTTTTTGAAAAATCACCTTACTATAGATCAGCATATTCCGAGCCAGAAAAATTCAAAATCTGCAATTGTGCTCCGATTGTGATTCTTGATGCGCCTAAAAATAGGTTTCGGAACCAGTAATTGTTGTGCCAACGCAAATTTAGATTGCTTGATTATTTCCAGACATTTCACAGAAAATTCGATTTTTTGAAAAATCACCTTACTATAGATCAGCATATTCGGAGCCAGAAAAATTCAAAATCTGCAACTGTGCTCCGATTGTGGTTCTTGATGCGTCTAAATATAGGTTTCGGAACCAGTAAATATTGTGCCAACGCGAATTTAGATTGCTTGATTATTTCCAGACATTTCACAGAAAATTCGATTTTTTGAAAAATCACCTTACTATAGATCAGCATATTCCGAGCCAGAAAAATTCAAAATCTGTAATTGTGCTCCGATTGTGGTTCTTGATGCGTCTAAATATAGGTTTCGGAACCAGTAATTATTGTGCCAACGCGAATTTAGATTGCTTGATTATTTCCAGACATTTCACAGAAAATTCGATTTTTTGAAAAATCACCTTACTATAGATCAGCATATTCCGAGCCAGAAAAATTCAAAATCTGCAATTGTGCTCCGATTGTGGTTCTTGATGCGTCTAAATATAGGTTTCGGAACCAGTAAATATTGTGCCAACGCGAATTTAGATTGCTTGATTATTTCCAGACATTTCACAGAAAATTCGATTTTTTGAAAAATCACCTTACTATAGATCAGCATATTCCGAGCCAGAAAAATTCAAAATCTGTAATTGTGCTCCGATTGTGGTTCTTGATGCGTCTAAATATAGGTTTCGGAACCAGTAATTATTGTGCCAACGCGAATTTAGATTGCTTGATTATTTCCAGACATTTCACAGAAAATTCGATTTTTTGAAAAATCACCTTACTATAGATCAGCATATTCCGAGCCTGAAAAATTCAAAATCTGCAATTGTGCTCCGATTGTGATTCTTGATGCGCCTAAAAATAGGTTTCGGAACCAGTAATTGTTGTGCCAACGCAAATTTAGATTGCTTGATTATTTCCAGACATTTCACAGAAAATTCGATTTTTTGAAAAATCACCTTACTATAGATCAGCATATTCCGAGCCAGAAAAATTCAAAATCTGCAATTGTGCTTCGATTGTGGTTCTTGATGCGTCTAAATATAGGTTTCGGAGCTAGTAATTGTTGTGCCAACGCGAATTTAGATTGCTTGATTATTTCCAGACATTTCACAGAAAATTCGATTTTTTGAAAAATCACCTTACTATAGATCAGCATATTCCGAGCCAGAAAAATTCAAAATCTGCAATTGTGCTCCGATTGTGGTTCTTGATGCGTCTAAATATAGGTTTCGGAACCAGTAAATATTGTGCCAACGCGAATTTAGATTGCTTGATTATTTCCAGACATTTCACAGAAAATTCGATTTTTTGAAAAATCACCTTACTATAGATCAGCATATTCCGAGCCAGAAAAATTCAAAATCTGCAATTGTGCTCCGAAAAATGGTGGTGGTTCTTGATGCGTCTAAATATAGGTTTCGGAACCAGTAATTGTTGTGCCAACGCGAATTTAGATTGCTTGATTATTTCCAGACATTTCACAGAAAATTCGATTTTTTGAAAAATCACCTTCACACAGTCAGCATATTCCGAGCCAGAAAAATTCAAAATCTGCAATTGTGCTCCGATTGTGGTTCTTGATGCGTCTAAATATAGGTTTCGGAGCTAGTAATTGTTGTGCCAACGCAAATTTAGATTGCTTGATTATTTCCAGACATTTCACAGAAAATTCGATTTTTTGAAAAATCACCTTACCAGCATATTCCGAGCCAGAAAAATTCAAAATCTGCAATTGTGCTCCGAAAAATGGTGGTGGTTCTTGATGCGTCTAAATATAGGTTTCGGAGCTAGTAATTGTTGTGCCAACGCGAATTTAGATTGCTTGATTATTTCCAGACATTTCACAGAAAATTCGATTTTTTGAAAAATCACCTTACTATAGATCAGCATATTCCGAGCCAGAAAAATTCAAAATCTGCAATTGTGCTCCGATTGTGGTTCTTGATGCGTCTAAATATAGGTTTCGGAGCTAGTAATTGTTGTGCCAACGCAAATTTAGATTGCTTGATTATTTCCAGACATTTCACAGAAAATTCGATTTTTTGAAAAATCACCTTACTATAGATCAGCATATTCCGAGCCAGAAAAATTCAAAATCTGCAATTGTGCTCCGATTGTGATTCTTGATGCGCCTTAAAATAGGTTTCGGAATCAGTAATTGTTGTGCCAACGCGAATTTCAATTGCTTGATTATTTCCAGACATTTCACAGAAAATTCGATTTTTTGAAAAATCACCTTACTATAGATCAGCATATTCCGAGCCAGAAAAATTCAAAATCTGCAATTGTGCTCCGATTGTGGTTCTTGATGCGTCTAAATATAGGTTTCGGAGCTAGTAATTGTTGTGCCAACGCAAATTTAGATTGCTTGATTATTTCCAGACATTTCACAGAAAATTCGATTTTTTGAAAAATCACCTTACTATAGTTCAGCATATTCCGAGCCAGAAAAATTCAAAATCTGCAATTGTGCTCCGATTGTGATTCTTGATGCGTTTAAAAATAGGTTTCGGAACCAGTAATTGTTGTGCCAACGCGAATTTAGATTGCTTGATTATTTCCAGACATTTCACAGAAAATTCGATTTTTTGAAAAATCACCTTACTATAGATCAGCATATTCCGAGCCAGAAAAATTCAAAATCTGCAATTGTGCTCCGATTGTGATTCTTGATGCGCCTAAAAATAGGTTTCGGAACCAGTAATTGTTGTGCCAACGCAAATTTAGATTGCTTGATTATTTCCAGACATTTCACAGAAAATTCGATTTTTTGAAAAATCACCTTACTATAGATCAGCATATTCGGAGCCAGAAAAATTCAAAATCTGCAATTGTGCTTCGATTGTGGTTCTTGATGCGTCTAAATATAGGTTTCGGAGCTAGTAATTGTTGTGCCAACGCGAATTTAGATTGCTTGATTATTTCCAGACATTTCACAGAAAATTCGATTTTTTGAAAAATCACCTTACTATAGATCAGCATATTCCGAGCCAGAAAAATTCAAAATCTGCAATTGTGCTCCGATTGTGGTTCTTGATGCGTCTAAATATAGGTTTCGGAACCAGTAAATATTGTGCCAACGCGAATTTAGATTGCTTGATTATTTCCAGACATTTCACAGAAAATTCGATTTTTTGAAAAATCACCTTACTATAGATCAGCATATTCCGAGCCAGAAAAATTCAAAATCTGTAATTGTGCTCCGATTGTGATTCTTGATGCGCCTAAAAATAGGTTTCGGAACCAGTAATTGTTGTGCCAACGCAAATTTAGATTGCTTGATTATTTCCAGACATTTCACAGAAAATTCGATTTTTTGAAAAATCACCTTACTATAGATCAGCATATTCCGAGCCAGAAAAATTCAAAATCTGCAATTGTGCTTCGATTGTGGTTCTTGATGCGTCTAAATATAGGTTTCGGAGCTAGTAATTGTTGTGCCAACGCGAATTTAGATTGCTTGATTATTTCCAGACATTTCACAGAAAATTCGATTTTTTGAAAAATCACCTTACTATAGATCAGCATATTCCGAGCCAGAAAAATTCAAAATCTGCAATTGTGCTCCGATTGTGGTTCTTGATGCGTCTAAATATAGGTTTCGGAACCAGTAAATATTGTGCCAACGCGAATTTAGATTGCTTGATTATTTCCAGACATTTCACAGAAAATTCGATTTTTTGAAAAATCACCTTACTATAGATCAGCATATTCCGAGCCAGAAAAATTCAAAATCTGCAATTGTGCTCCGATTGTGGTTCTTGATGCGTCTAAATATAGGTTTCGGAACCAGTAATTATTGTGCCAACGCGAATTTAGATTGCTTGATTATTTCCAGACATTTCACAGAAAATTCGATTTTTTGAAAAATCACCTTACTATAGATCAGCATATTCCGAGCCAGAAAAATTCAAAATCTGCAATTGTGCTCCGAAAAATGGTGGTGGTTCTTGATGCGTCTAAATATAGGTTTCGGAACCAGTAATTGTTGTGCCAACGCGAATTTAGATTGCTTGATTATTTCCAGACATTTCACAGAAAATTCGATTTTTTGAAAAATCACCTTCACACAGTCAGCATATTCCGAGCCAGAAAAATTCAAAATCTGCAATTGTGCTCCGATTGTGGTTCTTGATGCGTCTAAATATAGGTTTCGGAGCTAGTAATTGTTGTGCCAACGCAAATTTAGATTGCTTGATTATTTCCAGACATTTCACAGAAAATTCGATTTTTTGAAAAATCACCTTACCAGCATATTCCGAGCCAGAAAAATTCAAAATCTGCAATTGTGCTCCGAAAAATGGTGGTGGTTCTTGATGCGTCTAAATATAGGTTTCGGAGCTAGTAATTGTTGTGCCAACGCGAATTTAGATTGCTTGATTATTTCCAGACATTTCACAGAAAATTCGATTTTTTGAAAAATCACCTTACTATAGATCAGCATATTCCGAGCCAGAAAAATTCAAAATCTGCAATTGTGCTTCGATTGTGGTTCTTGATGCGTCTAAATATAGGTTTCGGAACCAGTAAATATTGTGCCAACGCGAATTTAGATTGCTTGATTATTTCCAGACATTTCACAGAAAATTCGATTTTTTGAAAAATCACCTTACTATAGATCAGCATATTCCGAGCCAGAAAAATTCAAAATCTGCAATTGTGCTCCGATTGTGGTTCTTGATGCGTCTAAATATAGGTTTCGGAACCAGTAATTGTTGTGCCAACGCGAATTTAGATTGCTTGATTATTTCCAGACATTTCACAGAAAATTCGATTTTTTGAAAAATCACCTTCACACAGTCAGCATATTCCGAGCCAGAAAAATTCAAAATCTGCAATTGTGCTCCGATTGTGGTTCTTGATGCGTCTAAATATAGGTTTCGGAGCTAGTAATTGTTGTGCCAACGCAAATTTAGATTGCTTGATTATTTCCAGACATTTCACAGAAAATTCGATTTTTTGAAAAATCACCTTACTATAGATCAGCATATTCCGAGCCAGAAAAATTAAAAATCTGCAATTGTGCTCCGATTGTGATTCTTGATGCATCTAAAAATAGATTTCGGAACCAGTAATTGTTGTGCCAACGCGAATTTAGATTGCTTGATTGTTTCCAGACATTTCACAAAAAATTCGATTTTTTGAAAAATCACCTTACTATAGATCAGCATATTCCGAGCCAGAAAAATTCAAAATCTGCAATTGTGCTCCGATTGTGGTTCTTGATGCGTCTAAATATAGGTTTCGGAGCTAGTAATTGTTGTGCCAACGCAAATTTAGATTGCTTGATTATTTCCAGACATTTCACAGAAAATTCGATTTTTTGAAAAATCACCTTACTATAGATCAGCATATTCCGAGCCAGAAAAATTAAAAATCTGCAATTGTGCTCCGATTGTGATTCTTGATGCGCCTTAAAATAGGTTTCGGAATCAGTAATTGTTGTGCCAACGCGAATTTCAATTGCTTGATTACTTCCAGACATTTCACAGAAAATTCGATTTTTTGAAAAATCACCTTACTATAGATCAGCATATTCCGAGCCAGAAAAATTCAAAATCTGCAATTGTGCTCCGATTGTGGTTCTTGATGCGTCTAAATATAGGTTTCGGAGCTAGTAATTGTTGTGCCAACGCAAATTTAGATTGCTTGATTATTTCCAGACATTTCACAGAAAATTCGATTTTTTGAAAAATCACCTTACTATAGTTCAGCATATTCCGAGCCAGAAAAATTCAAAATCTGCAATTGTGCTCCGATTGTGATTCTTGATGCGTTTAAAAATAGGTTTCGGAACCAGTAATTGTTGTGCCAACGCGAATTTAGATTGCTTGATTATTTCCAGACATTTCACAGAAAATTCGATTGTTTGAAAAATCACCTTACTATAGATCAGCATATTCCGAGCCAGAAAAATTCAAAATCTGCAACTGTGCTCCGATTGTGATTCTTGATGCGTCTAAAAATAGGTTTCGGAACCAGTAATTGTTGTGCAAACGCAAATTTAGATTGCTTGATTATTTCCAGACATTTCACAGAAAATTCGATTTTTTGAAAAATCACCTTACTATAGATCAGCATATTCCGAGCCTGAAAAATTCAAAATCTGCAATTGTGCTCCGATTGTGATTCTTGATGCGCCTAAATATAGGTTTCGGAGCTAGTAATTGTTGTGCCAACGCGAATTTAGATTGCTTGATTATTTCCAGACATTTCACAGAAAATTCGATTTTTTGAAAAATCACCTTACTATAGATCAGCATATTCCGAGCCAGAAAAATTCAAAATCTGCAATTGTGCTCCGATTGTGGTTCTTGATGCGTCTAAATATAGGTTTCGGAGCTAGTAATTGTTGTGCCAACGCGAATTTAGATTGCTTGATTATTTCCAGACATTTCACAGAAAATTCGATTTTTTGAAAAATCACCTTACTATAGATCAGCATATTCCGAGCCAGAAAAATTCAAAATCTGCAATTGTGCTCCGAGTGTGATTCTTGATGCGTCTAAATATAGGTTTCGGAACCAGTAAATATTGTGCCAACGCGAATTTAGATTGCTTGATTATTTCCAGACATTTCACAGAAAATTCGATTTTTTGAAAAATCACCTTACTATAGATCAGCATATTCCGAGCCAGAAAAATTCAAAATCTGCAATTGTGCTCCGATTGTGGTTCTTGATGCGTCTAAATATAGGTTTCGGAACCAGTAATTGTTGTGCCAACGCAAATTTAGATTGCTTGATTATTTCCAGACATTTCACAGAAAATTCGATTTTTTGAAAAATCACCTTACTATAGATTAGCATATTCCGAGCCAGAAAAATTCAAAATCTGCAATTGTGCTCCGAGTGTGATTCTTGATGCGCCTAAAAATAGGTTTCGGAACCAGTAATTGTTGTGCCAACGCAAATTTAGATTGCTTGATTATTTCCAGACATTTCACAGAAAATTCGATTTTTTGAAAAATCACCTTACTATAGATCAGCATATTCCGAGCCAGAAAAATTCAAAATCTGCAATTGTGCTCCGATTGTGGTTCTTGATGCGTCTAAATATAGGTTTCGGAACCAGTAAATATTGTGCCAACACGAATTTAGATTGCTTGATTATTTCCAGACATTTCACAGAAAATTCGATTTTTTGAAAAATCACCTTACTATAGATCAGCATATTCCGAGCCAGAAAAATTCAAAATCTGCAATTGTGCTCCGATTGTGGTTCTTGATGCGTCTAAATATAGGTTTCGGAACCAGTAAATATTGTGCCAACGCGAATTTAGATTGCTTGATTATTTCCAGACATTTCACAGAAAATTCGATTTTTTGAAAAATCACCTTACTATAGATCAGCATATTCCGAGCCAGAAAAATTCAAAATCTGCAATTGTGCTCCGATTGTGGTTCTTGATGCGTCTAAATATAGGTTTCGGAGCTAGTAATTGTTGTGCCAACGCGAATTTAGATTGCTTGATTATTTCCAGACATTTCACAGAAAATTCGATTTTTTGAAAAATCACCTTACTATAGATCAGCATATTCCGAGCCAGAAAAATTCAAAATCTGCAATTGTGCTCCGATTGTGGTTCTTGATGCGTCTAAATATAGGTTTCGGAGCTAGTAATTGTTGTGCCAACGCGAATTTAGATTGCTTGATTATTTCCAGACATTTCACAGAAAATTCGATTTTTTGAAAAATCACCTTACTATAGATCAGCATATTCCGAGCCAGAAAAATTCAAAATCTGCAATTGTGCTCCGATTGTGATTCTTGATGCGCCTAAAAATAGGTTTCGGAACCAGTAATTGTTGTGCCAACGCAAATTTAGATTGCTTGATTATTTCCAGACATTTCACAGAAAATTCGATTTTTTGAAAAATCACCTTACTATAGATCAGCATATTCCGAGCCAGAAAAATTCAAAATCTGCAATTGTGCTCCGATTGTGGTTCTTGATGCGTCTAAATATAGGTTTCGGAGCTAGTAATTGTTGTGCCAACGCGAATTTAGATTGCTTGATTATTTCCAGACATTTCACAGAAAATTCGATTTTTTGAAAAATCACCTTACTATAGATCAGCATATTCCGAGCCAGAAAAATTCAAAATCTGCAATTGTGCTCCGATTGTGATTCTTGATGCGCCTAAAAATAGGTTTCGGAACCAGTAATTGTTGTGCCAACGCAAATTTAGATTGCTTGATTATTTCCAGACATTTCACAGAAAATTCGATTTTTTGAAAAATCACCTTACTATAGATCAGCATATTCCGAGCCAGAAAAATTCAAAATCTGCAATTGTGCTCCGATTGTGGTTCTTGATGCGTCTAAATATAGGTTTCGGAACCAGTAATTGTTGTGCCAACGCGAATTTAGATTGCTTGATTATTTCCAGACATTTCACAGAAAATTCGATTTTTTGAAAAATCACCTTACTATAGATCAGCATATTCCGAGCCAGAAAAATTCAAAATCTGCAATTGTGCTCCGAGTGTGATTCTTGATGCGCCTAAAAATAGGTTTCGGAACCAGTAATTGTTGTGCCAGCGCAAATTTAGATTGCTTGATTATTTCCAGACATTTCACAGAAAATTCGATTTTTTGAAAAATCACCTTACTATAGATCAGCATATTCCGAGCCAGAAAAATTCAAAATCTGCAATTGTGCTCCGAGTGTGATTCTTGATGCGCCTAAAAATAGGTTTCGGAACCAGTAATTGTTGTGCCAGCGCAAATTTAGATTGCTTGATTATTTCCAGACATTTCACAGAAAATTCGATTTTTTGAAAAATCACCTTACTATAGATCAGCATATTCCGAGCCAGAAAAATTCAAAATCTGCAATTGTGCTCCGAGTGTGATTCTTGATGCGCCTTAAAATAGGTTTCGGAACCAGTAATTGTTGTGCCAACGCAAATTTAGATTGCTTGATTATTTCCAGACATTTCACAGAAAATTCGATTTTTTGAAAAATCACCTTACTATAGATCAGCATATTCCGAGCCAGAAAAATTCAAAATCTGCAATTGTGCTCCGAGTGTGATTCTTGATGCGCCTAAAAATAGGTTTCGGAACCAGTAATTGTTGTGCCAGCGCAAATTTAGATTGCTTGATTATTTCCAGACATTTCACAGAAAATTCGATTTTTTGAAAAATCACCTTACTATAGATCAGCATATTCCGAGCCAGAAAAATTCAAAATCTGCAATTGTGCTCCGATTGTGGTTCTTGATGCGTCTAAATATAGGTTTCGGAACCAGTAATTATTGTGCCAACGCGAATTTAGATTGCTTGATTATTTCCAGACATTTCACAGAAAATTCGATTTTTTGAAAAATCACCTTACTATAGATCAGCATATTCCGAGCCAGAAAAATTCAAAATCTGCAATTGTGCTCCGATTGTGGTTCTTGATGCATCTAAATATAGGTTTCGGAGCTAGTAATTGTTGTGCCAACGCGAATTTAGATTGCTTGATTATTTCCAGACATTTCACAGAAAATTCGATTTTTTGAAAAATCACCTTACTATAGATCAGCATATTCCGAGCCAGAAAAATTCAAAATCTGTAATTGTGCTCCGATTGTGGTTCTTGATGCGTCTAAATATAGGTTTCGGAACCAGTAATTATTGTGCCAACGCGAATTTAGATTGCTTCATTATTTCCAGACATTTCACAGAAAATTCGATTTTTTGAAAAATCACCTTACTATAGATCAGCATATTCCGAGCCAGAAAAATTCAAAATCTGCAATTGTGCTCCGATTGTGGTTCTTGATGCGTCTAAATATAGGTTTCGGAGCTAGTAATTGTTGTGCCAACGCGAATTTAGATTGCTTGATTATTTCCAGACATTTCACAGAAAATTCGATTTTTTGAAAAATCACCTTACTATAGATCAGCATATTTCGAGCCAGAAAAATTCAAAATCTGTAATTGTGCTCCGATTGTGGTTCTTGATGCGTCTAAATATAGGTTTCGGAACCAGTAATTATTGTGCCAACGCGAATTTAGATTGCTTCATTATTTCCAGACATTTCACAGAAAATTCGATTTTTTGAAAAATCACCTTACTATAGATCAGCATATTCCGAGCCAGAAAAATTCAAAATCTGCAATTGTGCTCCGATTGTGGTTCTTGATGCGTCTAAATATAGGTTTCGGAACCAGTAAATATTGTGCCAACGCGAATTTAGATTGCTTGATTATTTCCAGACATTTCACAGAAAATTCGATTTTTTGAAAAATCACCTTACTATAGATCAGCATATTCCGAGCCAGAAAAATTCAAAATCTGCAATTGTGCTCCGATTGTGGTTCTTGATGCGTCTAAATATAGGTTTCGGAACCAGTAATTGTTGTGCCAACGCAAATTTAGATTGCTTGATTATTTCCAGACATTTCACAGAAAATTCGATTTTTTGAAAAATCACCTTACTATAGATCAGCATATTCCGAGCCAGAAAAATTCAAAATCTGCAATTGTGCTCCGATTGTGGTTCTTGATGCGTCTAAATATAGGTTTCGGAACCAGTAATTGTTGTGCCAACGCGAATTTAGATTGCTTGATTATTTCCAGACATTTCACTGAAAATTCGATTTTTTGAAAAATCACCTTACTATAGATCAGCATATTCCGAGCCAGAAAAATTCAAAATCTGCAATTGTGCTCCGATTGTGATTCTTGATGCGCTTAAAAATAGGTTTCGGAACCAGTAATTGTTGTGCCAACGCAAATTTAGATTGCTTGATTATTTCCAGACATTTCACAGAAAATTCGATTTTTTGAAAAATCACCTTACTATAGATTAGCATATTCCGAGCCAGAAAAATTCAAAATCTGCAATTGTGCTCCGAGTGTGATTCTTGATGCGCCTAAAAATAGGTTTCGGAACCAGTAATTGTTGTGCCAACGCAAATTTAGATTGCTTGATTATTTCCAGACATTTCACAGAAAATTCGATTTTTTGAAAAATCACCTTACTATAGATCAGCATATTCCGAGCCAGAAAAATTCAAAATCTGCAATTGTGCTCCGATTGTGGTTCTTGATGCGTCTAAATATAGGTTTCGGAACCAGTAAATATTGTGCCAACACGAATTTAGATTGCTTGATTATTTCCAGACATTTCACAGAAAATTCGATTTTTTGAAAAATCACCTTACTATAGATCAGCATATTCCGAGCCAGAAAAATTCAAAATCTGCAATTGTGCTCCGATTGTGGTTCTTGATGCGTCTAAATATAGGTTTCGGAACCAGTAATTATTGTGCCAACGCGAATTTAGATTGCTTGATTATTTCCAGACATTTCACAGAAAATTCGATTTTTTGAAAAATCACCTTACTATAGATCAGCATATTCCGAGCCAGAAAAATTCAAAATCTGCAATTGTGCTCCGATTGTGGTTCTTGATGCGTCTAAATATAGGTTTCGGAACCAGTAAATATTGTGCCAACGCGAATTTAGATTGCTTGATTATTTCCAGACATTTCACAGAAAATTCGATTTTTTGAAAAATCACCTTACTATAGATCAGCATATTCCGAGCCAGAAAAATTCAAAATCTGCAATTGTGCTCCGATTGTGGTTCTTGATGCGTCTAAATATAGGTTTCGGAACCAGTAATTATTGTGCCAACGCGAATTTAGATTGCTTGATTATTTCCAGACATTTCACAGAAAATTCGATTTTTTGAGAAATCACCTTACTATAGATCAGCATATTCCGAGCCAGAAAAATTCAAAATCTGCAATTGTGCTCCGATTGTGGTTCTTGATGCGTCTAAATATAGGTTTCGGAGCTAGTAATTGTTGTGCCAACGCGAATTTAGATTGCTTGATTATTTCCAGACATTTCACAGAAAATTCGATTTTTTGAAAAATCACCTTACTATAGATCAGCATATTCCGAGCCAGAAAAATTCAAAATCTGCAATTGTGCTCCGATTGTGATTCTTGATGCGCCTAAAAATAGGTTTCGGAACCAGTAATTGTTGTGCCAACGCAAATTTAGATTGCTTGATTATTTCCAGACATTTCACAGAAAATTCGATTTTTTGAAAAATCACCTTACTATAGATCAGCATATTCCGAGCCAGAAAAATTCAAAATCTGCAATTGTGCTCCGATTGTGGTTCTTGATGCGTCTAAATATAGGTTTCGGAGCTAGTAATTGTTGTGCCAACGCGAATTTAGATTGCTTGATTATTTCCAGACATTTCACAGAAAATTCGATTTTTTGAAAAATCACCTTACTATAGATCAGCATATTCCGAGCCAGAAAAATTCAAAATCTGTAATTGTGCTCCGATTGTGGTTCTTGATGCGTCTAAATATAGGTTTCGGAACCAGTAATTATTGTGCCAACGCGAATTTAGATTGCTTCATTATTTCCAGACATTTCACAGAAAATTCGATTTTTTGAAAAATCACCTTACTATAGATCAGCATATTCCGAGCCAGAAAAATTCAAAATCTGCAATTGTGCTCCGATTGTGGTTCTTGATGCGTCTAAATATAGGTTTCGGAACCAGTAATTATTGTGCCAACGCGAATTTAGATTGCTTCATTATTTCCAGACATTTCACAGAAAATTCGATTTTTTGAAAAATCACCTTACTATAGATCAGCATATTCCGAGCCAGAAAAATTCAAAATCTGCAATTGTGCTCCGATTGTGGTTCTTGATGCGTCTAAATATAGGTTTCGGAACCAGTAATTGTTGTGCCAACGCAAATTTAGATTGCTTGATTATTTCCAGACATTTCACAGAAAATTCGATTTTTTGAAAAATCACCTTACTATAGATCAGCATATTCCGAGCCAGAAAAATTCAAAATCTGCAATTGTGCTCCGAGTGTGATTCTTGATGCGCCTTAAAATAGGTTTCGGAACCAGTAATTGTTGTGCCAACGCAAATTTAGATTGCTTGATTATTTCCAGACATTTCACAGAAAATTCGATTTTTTGAAAAATCACCTTACTATAGATCAGCATATTCCGAGCCAGAAAAATTCAAAATCTGCAATTGTGCTCCGATTGTGGTTCTTGATGCGTCTAAATATAGGTTTCGGAACCAGTAATTGTTGTGCCAACGCGAATTTAGATTGCTTGATTATTTCCAGACATTTCACAGAAAATTCGATTTTTTGAAAAATCACCTTACTATAGATCAGCATATTCCGAGCCAGAAAAATTCAAAATCTGCAATTGTGCTCCGATTGTGGTTCTTGATGCGTCTAAATATAGGTTTCGGAACCAGTAATTGTTGTGCCAACGCAAATTTAGATTGCTTGATTATTTCCAGACATTTCACAGAAAATTCGATTTTTTGAAAAATCACCTTACTATAGATCAGCATATTCCGAGCCAGAAAAATTCAAAATCTGCAATTGTGCTCCGAGTGTGATTCTTGATGCGCCTAAAAATAGGTTTCGGAACCAGTAATTGTTGTGCCAGCGCAAATTTAGATTGCTTGATTATTTCCAGACATTTCACAGAAAATTCGATTTTTTGAAAAATCACCTTACTATAGATCAGCATATTCCGAGCCAGAAAAATTCAAAATCTGCAATTGTGCTCCGAGTGTGATTCTTGATGCGCCTAAAAATAGGTTTCGGAACCAGTAATTGTTGTGCCAGCGCAAATTTAGATTGCTTGATTATTTCCAGACATTTCACAGAAAATTCGATTTTTTGAAAAATCACCTTACTATAGATCAGCATATTCCGAGCCAGAAAAATTCAAAATCTGCAATTGTGCTCCGAGTGTGATTCTTGATGCGCCTTAAAATAGGTTTCGGAACCAGTAATTGTTGTGCCAACGCAAATTTAGATTGCTTGATTATTTCCAGACATTTCACAGAAAATTCGATTTTTTGAAAAATCACCTTACTATAGATCAGCATATTCCGAGCCAGAAAAATTCAAAATCTGCAATTGTGCTCCGATTGTGGTTCTTGATGCGTCTAAATATAGGTTTCGGAACCAGTAATTATTGTGCCAACGCGAATTTAGATTGCTTGATTATTTCCAGACATTTCACAGAAAATTCGATTTTTTGAAAAATCACCTTACTATAGATCAGCATATTCCGAGCCAGAAAAATTCAAAATCTGCAATTGTGCTCCGATTGTGGTTCTTGATGCGTCTAAATATAGGTTTCGGAACCAGTAATTGTTGTGCCAACGCAAATTTAGATTGCTTGATTATTTCCAGACATTTCACAGAAAATTCGATTTTTTGAAAAATCACCTTACTATAGATCAGCATATTCCGAGCCAGAAAAATTCAAAATCTGCAATTGTGCTCCGAGTGTGATTCTTGATGCGCCTAAAAATAGGTTTCGGAACCAGTAATTGTTGTGCCAGCGCAAATTTAGATTGCTTGATTATTTCCAGACATTTCACAGAAAATTCGATTTTTTGAAAAATCACCTTACTATAGATCAGCATATTCCGAGCCAGAAAAATTCAAAATCTGCAATTGTGCTCCGAGTGTGATTCTTGATGCGCCTTAAAATAGGTTTCGGAACCAGTAATTGTTGTGCCAACGCAAATTTAGATTGCTTGATTATTTCCAGACATTTCACAGAAAATTCGATTTTTTGAAAAATCACCTTACTATAGATCAGCATATTCCGAGCCAGAAAAATTCAAAATCTGCAATTGTGCTCCGATTGTGGTTCTTGATGCGTCTAAATATAGGTTTCGGAGCTAGTAATTGTTGTGCCAGCGCGAATTTAGATTGCTTGATTATTTCCAGACATTTCACAGAAAATTCGATTTTTTGAAAAATCACCTTACTATAGATCAGCATATTCCGAGCCAGAAAAATTCAAAATCTGCAATTGTGCTCCGATTGTGGTTCTTGATGCGTCTAAATATAGGTTTCGGAACCAGTAATTGTTGTGCAAACGCAAATTTAGATTGCTTGATTATTTCCAGACATTTCACAGAAAATTCGATTTTTTGAAAAATCACCTTACTATAGATCAGCATATTCCGAGCCAGAAAAATTCAAAATCTGCAATTGTGCTCCGATTGTGATTCTTGATGCGCCTAAAAATAGGTTTCGGAACCAGTAATTGTTGTGCCAACGCAAATTTAGATTGCTTGATTATTTCCAGACATTTCACAGAAAATTCGATTTTTTGAAAAATCACCTTACTATAGATCAGCATATTCCGAGCCAGAAAAATTCAAAATCTGCAATTGTGCTCCGATTGTGATTCTTGATGCGCCTAAAAATAGGTTTCGGAACCAGTAATTGTTGTGCCAACGCAAATTTAGATTGCTTGATTTTTCCAGACATTTCACAGAAAATTCGATTTTTTGAAAAATCACCTTACTATAGATCAGCATATTCCGAGCCAGAAAAATTCAAAATCTGCAATTGTGCTCCGATTGTGGTTCTTGATGCGTCTAAATATAGGTTTCGGAACCAGTAATTGTTGTGCCAACGCGAATTTAGATTGCTTGATTATTTCCAGACATTTCACTGAAAATTCGATTTTTTGAAAAATCACCTTACTATAGATCAGCATATTCCGAGCCAGAAAAATTCAAAATCTGCAATTGTGCTCCGATTGTGATTCTTGATGCGCTTAAAAATAGGTTTCGGAACCAGTAATTGTTGTGCCAACGCAAATTTAGATTGCTTGATTATTTCCAGACATTTCACAGAAAATTCGATTTTTTGAAAAATCACCTTACTATAGATTAGCATATTCCGAGCCAGAAAAATTCAAAATCTGCAATTGTGCTCCGAGTGTGATTCTTGATGCGCCTAAAAATAGGTTTCGGAACCAGTAATTGTTGTGCCAACGCAAATTTAGATTGCTTGATTATTTCCAGACATTTCACAGAAAATTCGATTTTTTGAAAAATCACCTTACTATAGATCAGCATATTCTGAGCCAGAAAAATTCAAAATCTGCAATTGTGCTCCGATTGTGGTTCTTGATGCGTCTAAATATAGGTTTCGGAACCAGTAAATATTGTGCCAACACGAATTTAGATTGCTTGATTATTTCCAGACATTTCACAGAAAATTCGATTTTTTGAAAAATCACCTTACTATAGATCAGCATATTCCGAGCCAGAAAAATTCAAAATCTGCAATTGTGCTCCGATTGTGGTTCTTGATGCGTCTAAATATAGGTTTCGGAACCAGTAATTATTGTGCCAACGCGAATTTAGATTGCTTGATTATTTCCAGACATTTCACAGAAAATTCGATTTTTTGAAAAATCACCTTACTATAGATCAGCATATTCCGAGCCAGAAAAATTCAAAATCTGCAATTGTGCTCCGATTGTGGTTCTTGATGCGTCTAAATATAGGTTTCGGAACCAGTAAATATTGTGCCAACGCGAATTTAGATTGCTTGATTATTTCCAGACATTTCACAGAAAATTCGATTTTTTGAAAAATCACCTTACTATAGATCAGCATATTCCGAGCCAGAAAAATTCAAAATCTGCAATTGTGCTCCGATTGTGGTTCTTGATGCGTCTAAATATAGGTTTCGGAACCAGTAATTATTGTGCCAACGCGAATTTAGATTGCTTGATTATTTCCAGACATTTCACAGAAAATTCGATTTTTTGAAAAATCACCTTACTATAGATCAGCATATTCCGAGCCAGAAAAATTCAAAATCTGCAATTGTGCTCCGATTGTGGTTCTTGATGCGTCTAAATATAGGTTTCGGAGCTAGTAATTGTTGTGCCAACGCGAATTTAGATTGCTTGATTATTTCCAGACATTTCACAGAAAATTCGATTTTTTGAAAAATCACCTTACTATAGATCAGCATATTCCGAGCCAGAAAAATTCAAAATCTGCAATTGTGCTCCGATTGTGATTCTTGATGCGCCTAAAAATAGGTTTCGGAACCAGTAATTGTTGTGCCAACGCAAATTTAGATTGCTTGATTATTTCCAGACATTTCACAGAAAATTCGATTTTTTGAAAAATCACCTTACTATAGATCAGCATATTCCGAGCCAGAAAAATTCAAAATCTGCAATTGTGCTCCGATTGTGGTTCTTGATGCGTCTAAATATAGGTTTCGGAGCTAGTAATTGTTGTGCCAACGCGAATTTAGATTGCTTGATTATTTCCAGACATTTCACAGAAAATTCGATTTTTTGAAAAATCACCTTACTATAGATCAGCATATTCCGAGCCAGAAAAATTCAAAATCTGTAATTGTGCTCCGATTGTGGTTCTTGATGCGTCTAAATATAGGTTTCGGAACCAGTAATTATTGTGCCAACGCGAATTTAGATTGCTTCATTATTTCCAGACATTTCACAGAAAATTCGATTTTTTGAAAAATCACCTTACTATAGATCAGCATATTCCGAGCCAGAAAAATTCAAAATCTGCAATTGTGCTCCGATTGTGGTTCTTGATGCGTCTAAATATAGGTTTCGGAACCAGTAATTGTTGTGCCAACGCAAATTTAGATTGCTTGATTATTTCCAGACATTTCACAGAAAATTCGATTTTTTGAAAAATCACCTTACTATAGATCAGCATATTCCGAGCCAGAAAAATTCAAAATCTGCAATTGTGCTCCGAGTGTGATTCTTGATGCGCCTAAAAATAGGTTTCGGAACCAGTAATTGTTGTGCCAGCGCAAATTTAGATTGCTTGATTATTTCCAGACATTTCACAGAAAATTCGATTTTTTGAAAAATCACCTTACTATAGATCAGCATATTCCGAGCCAGAAAAATTCAAAATCTGCAATTGTGCTCCGAGTGTGATTCTTGATGCGCCTTAAAATAGGTTTCGGAACCAGTAATTGTTGTGCCAACGCAAATTTAGATTGCTTGATTATTTCCAGACATTTCACAGAAAATTCGATTTTTTGAAAAATCACCTTACTATAGATCAGCATATTCCGAGCCAGAAAAATTCAAAATCTGCAATTGTGCTCCGATTGTGGTTCTTGATGCGTCTAAATATAGGTTTCGGAACCAGTAATTGTTGTGCCAACGCGAATTTAGATTGCTTGATTATTTCCAGACATTTCACAGAAAATTCGATTTTTTGAAAAATCACCTTACTATAGATCAGCATATTCCGAGCCAGAAAAATTCAAAATCTGCAATTGTGCTCCGATTGTGGTTCTTGATGCGTCTAAATATAGGTTTCGGAACCAGTAATTGTTGTGCCAACGCAAATTTAGATTGCTTGATTATTTCCAGACATTTCACAGAAAATTCGATTTTTTGAAAAATCACCTTACTATAGATCAGCATATTCCGAGCCAGAAAAATTCAAAATCTGCAATTGTGCTCCGAGTGTGATTCTTGATGCGCCTAAAAATAGGTTTCGGAACCAGTAATTGTTGTGCCAGCGCAAATTTAGATTGCTTGATTATTTCCAGACATTTCACAGAAAATTCGATTTTTTGAAAAATCACCTTACTATAGATCAGCATATTCCGAGCCAGAAAAATTCAAAATCTGCAATTGTGCTCCGAGTGTGATTCTTGATGCGCCTAAAAATAGGTTTCGGAACCAGTAATTGTTGTGCCAGCGCAAATTTAGATTGCTTGATTATTTCCAGACATTTCACAGAAAATTCGATTTTTTGAAAAATCACCTTACTATAGATCAGCATATTCCGAGCCAGAAAAATTCAAAATCTGCAATTGTGCTCCGAGTGTGATTCTTGATGCGCCTTAAAATAGGTTTCGGAACCAGTAATTGTTGTGCCAACGCAAATTTAGATTGCTTGATTATTTCCAGACATTTCACAGAAAATTCGATTTTTTGAAAAATCACCTTACTATAGATCAGCATATTCCGAGCCAGAAAAATTCAAAATCTGCAATTGTGCTCCGATTGTGGTTCTTGATGCGTCTAAATATAGGTTTCGGAACCAGTAATTATTGTGCCAACGCGAATTTAGATTGCTTGATTATTTCCAGACATTTCACAGAAAATTCGATTTTTTGAAAAATCACCTTACTATAGATCAGCATATTCCGAGCCAGAAAAATTCAAAATCTGCAATTGTGCTCCGATTGTGGTTCTTGATGCGTCTAAATATAGGTTTCGGAACCAGTAATTGTTGTGCCAACGCAAATTTAGATTGCTTGATTATTTCCAGACATTTCACAGAAAATTCGATTTTTTGAAAAATCACCTTACTATAGATCAGCATATTCCGAGCCAGAAAAATTCAAAATCTGCAATTGTGCTCCGAGTGTGATTCTTGATGCGCCTAAAAATAGGTTTCGGAACCAGTAATTGTTGTGCCAGCGCAAATTTAGATTGCTTGATTATTTCCAGACATTTCACAGAAAATTCGATTTTTTGAAAAATCACCTTACTATAGATCAGCATATTCCGAGCCAGAAAAATTCAAAATCTGCAATTGTGCTCCGAGTGTGATTCTTGATGCGCCTTAAAATAGGTTTCGGAACCAGTAATTGTTGTGCCAACGCAAATTTAGATTGCTTGATTATTTCCAGACATTTCACAGAAAATTCGATTTTTTGAAAAATCACCTTACTATAGATCAGCATATTCCGAGCCAGAAAAATTCAAAATCTGCAATTGTGCTCCGATTGTGGTTCTTGATGCGTCTAAAAATAGTTTTCGGAACCAGTAATTGTTGTGCCAACGCGAATTTAGATTGCTTGATTATTTCCAGACATTTCACAGAAAATTCGATTTTTTGAAAAATCACCTTACTATAGATCAGCATATTCCGAGCCAGAAAAATTCAAAATCTGCAATTGTGCTCCGATTGTGGTTCTTGATGCGTCTAAATATAGGTTTCGGAACCAGTAATTGTTGTGCCAACGCGAATTTAGATTGCTTGATTATTTCCAGACATTTAACTGAAAATTCGATTTTTTGAAAAATCACCTTACTATAGATCAGCATATTCCGAGCCAGAAAAATTCAAAATCTGCAATTGTGCTCCGAGTGTGATTCTTGATGCGCCTAAAAATAGGTTTCGGAACCAGTAATTGTTGTGCCAACGCAAATTTAGATTGCTTGATTATTTCCAGACATTTCACAGAAAATTCGATTTTTTGAAAAATCACCTTACTATAGATCAGCATATTCCGAGCCAGAAAAATTCAAAATCTGCAATTGTGCTCCGATTGTGATTCTTGATGCGCCTAAAAATAGGTTTCGGAACCAGTAATTGTTGTGCCAACGCGAATTTAGATTGCTTGATTATTTCCAGACATTTCACTGAAAATTCGATTTTTTGAAAAATCACCTTACTATATATTCATATCACCTTACTATAGATCAGCATATTCCGAGCCAGAAAAATTCAAAATCTGCAATTGTGCTCCGATTGTGATTCTTGATGCGCCTAAAAATAGGTTTCGGAACCAGTAATTGTTGTGCCAACGCAAATTTAGATTGCTTGATTATTTCCAGACATTTCACAGAAAATTCGATTTTTTGAAAAATCACCTTACTATAGATCAGCATATTCCGAGCCAGAAAAATTCAAAATCTGCAATTGTGCTCCGATTGTGGTTCTTGATGCGTCTAAATATAGGTTTCGGAGCTAGTAATTGTTGTGCCAACGCGAATTTAGATTGCTTGATTATTTCCAGACATTTCACAGAAAATTCGATTTTTTGAAAAATCACCTTACTATAGATCAGCATATTCCGAGCCAGAAAAATTCAAAATCTGCAATTGTGCTCCGATTGTGGTTCTTGATGCGTCTAAATATAGGTTTCGGAACCAGTAATTGTTGTGCAAACGCAAATTTAGATTGCTTGATTATTTCCAGACATTTCACAGAAAATTCGATTTTTTGAAAAATCACCTTACTATAGATCAGCATATTCCGAGCCAGAAAAATTCAAAATCTGCAATTGTGCTCCGATTGTGATTCTTGATGCGCCTAAAAATAGGTTTCGGAACCAGTAATTGTTGTGCCAACGCAAATTTAGATTGCTTGATTATTTCCAGACATTTCACAGAAAATTCGATTTTTTGAAAAATCACCTTACTATAGATCAGCATATTCCGAGCCAGAAAAATTCAAAATCTGCAATTGTGCTCCGATTGTGATTCTTGATGCGCCTAAAAAAAGGTTTCGGAACCAGTAATTGTTGTGCCAACGCAAATTTAGATTGCTTGATTTTTCCAGACATTTCACAGAAAATTCGATTTTTTGAAAAATCACCTTACTATAGATCAGCATATTCCGAGCCAGAAAAATTCAAAATCTGCAATTGTGCTCCGATTGTGGTTCTTGATGCGTCTAAATATAGGTTTCGGAGCTAGTAATTGTTGTGCCAACGCGAATTTAGATTGCTTGATTATTTCCAGACATTTCACAGAAAATTCGATTTTTTGAAAAATCACCTTACTATAGATCAGCATATTCCGAGCCAGAAAAATTCAAAATCTGCAATTGTGCTCCGATTGTGGTTCTTGATGCGTCTAAATATAGGTTTCGGAACCAGTAAATATTGTGCCAACGCGAATTTAGATTGCTTGATTATTTCCAGACATTTCACAGAAAATTCGATTTTTTGAAAAATCACCTTACTATAGATCAGCATATTCCGAGCCAGAAAAATTCAAAATCTGCAATTGTGCTCCGATTGTGGTTCTTGATGCGTCTAAATATAGGTTTCGGAACCAGTAATTATTGTGCCAACGCGAATTTAGATTGCTTGATTATTTCCAGACATTTCACTGAAAATTCGATTTTTTGAAAAATCACCTTACTATAGATCAGCATATTCCGAGCCAGAAAAATTCAAAATCTGCAATTGTGCTCCGATTGTGGTTCTTGATGCGTCTAAATATAGGTTTCGGAACCAGTAATTGTTGTGCCAACGCGAATTTAGATTGCTTGATTATTTCCAGACATTTAACTGAAAATTCGATTTTTTGAAAAATCACCTTACTATAGATCAGCATATTCCGAGCCAGAAAAATTCAAAATCTGCAATTGTGCTCCGATTGTGATTCTTGATGCGCTTAAAAATAGGTTTCGGAACCAGTAATTGTTGTGCCAACGCAAATTTAGATTGCTTGATTATTTCCAGACATTTCACAGAAAATTCGATTTTTTGAAAAATCACCTTACTATAGATCAGCATATTCCGAGCCAGAAAAATTCAAAATCTGCAATTGTGCTCCGAGTGTGATTCTTGATGCGCCTAAAAATAGGTTTCGGAACCAGTAATTGTTGTGCCAACGCAAATTTAGATTGCTTGATTATTTCCAGACATTTCACAGAAAATTCGATTTTTTGAAAAATCACCTTACTATAGATCAGCATATTCCGAGCCAGAAAAATTCAAAATCTGCAATTGTGCTCCGAGTGTGATTCTTGATGCGCCTTAAAATAGGTTTCGGAACCAGTAATTGTTGTGCCAACGCAAATTTAGATTGCTTGATTATTTCCAGACATTTCACAGAAAATTCGATTTTTTGAAAAATCACCTTACTATAGATCATCATATTCCATCATCATGTTCTTGGAAATACACACATTTTTAAATTTTTTAAAAATACTTGTTAAATATTTCGCCAAATTACAAAAGGTTTAAAAAATCACTTGATCGATTTCGGCTTGTTAGGCCATCATCAGGAGTATCTACATGATGGCCTAACAACCCGAAATCGATCGAGTGATTTTTTAAACCTTTTGTAATTTTGCGAAATATTTAACAAGTGTTTTTAAAAAAATTTAAAAATGTGTGTATTAAGTGTGTTTGGCCAAGTGCCTATGGCAGAAAGTGTAAAAAGTTCTTGGAAATGGAATCTAATTATACTGCCCTCCAATTCCAAAAACAGTTATTTTCAGGTTACTTATTATAATATTTGTTTTATAATAAATTACCATTTCAATGAACATTTATGACCGATTAAATGAAAAAAATGTTAAAATTTTAAATGTGGTTTAGACCAATATGGTTCTGAGCCCCTCATATATACCGGAATGTACGACGTTATGCATCAAAAAATTGTGTGATCTTAGAGGTAGGGCTTATGTTCCTCCAACTTTATTATATAAAGGATAAAGGTTTAGTTCCTATAGTTAAAAAAAACAGCAAAGGTCAAATAAAGTACATAAGTTAATTAGCTGGAGACGAACCTATCTCTGGGTAATTATTCTGAATTGTTTCAGTAGAAATGATCAAACCCGAAAAAGCTAAAGCTAGCTGTGCTTCATATACAACCCACTCACCGTTAAAAGGGCTAAAATTGTGTAATTCCTGTTAATTATATTCTTTCTACACACATTTTTAAA
The DNA here is from genome assembly GCA_963556165.1 of Tipula helvola. Lineage (NCBI taxonomy): Eukaryota > Metazoa > Arthropoda > Insecta > Diptera > Tipulidae > Tipula > Tipula helvola. Next base: position 342,303,547 of record OY744483.1, on the reverse strand, counting down.
TTTTTTTTAAAAACACTCATCATCAAGAGTATCTACTAAACTGTCTGTGGATACTCCTGCCTGATGATGGCCTAACAAGCCGAAATCGATCGAGTGATTTTTTAAACCTTTTGTAATTTTGCGAAATATTTAACAAGTGTTTTTAAAAAAATTTTAAAAATGTGTGTATTAAGTGTGTTTCGCCAAGTGCCTACGGCAGAAAGTGTAAAAAGTATATTCTGTCTGGTGCTTATCAAATTTCTGTCTCCATTTTGTAGACTGAATAAAGAAATGCCTTTAATTGTAAAGTTTTAGATTGATGTAATCCATTCAACCCTTTTTATTCGGAATTCACTTTAAATATGTAACATGTGAATAGAGAAAAGAGGGATAATAAAAACCCTTTAAACATCGCAAAAAAAAAAAAAAAAAAACATTAACACAAACGCAAGTAAAGTAAAATATCTAAAACCATAAAATTTATGGGGATAACAAAATATAAAAAAATAAATAAAATTTTCGTCACCACCCACCCAAATCTGAATGAAGGAAATCCTCATTTTCTCGAACATTAATTTTTCTAGTTTTGAATTTTTATCCTTTTGGATATTTCTGTGTGTATTTCTACTTCCCTTTTTTTTTTTGTTGTTGACTTAATCAGATTCATTATTTTAATCATAATCGTATCATTTTATGGGAAAAGTGGTGGAAAATCCGTATCCCATTTTGTTTTTTTTTTTTCATATCCTTCGAGTTGAAATGATTCCGTTAAATTTGTTTTGCCTCATTAATGGAAGCAAAATTAGGTGTAGAGTGGAGCTTTCTCTATTTTTATCATGTTTCCTTTGTATCGCTTAATATTCCTCCCATAGTGTCTCGCACCATTTTCATCATCATCATCATCATCGTCATCATAATATCTTGTGTGCGAGAGACGAAAATGAAAAGGAAATTTTATAATTTTTCACGGATGTATTTTTTGTTTTATTATTATTTTTCTTGTTTATTATGTTTTGCTTTCCTACTTTTTTTATATACCGGAAAAAAATTACCGGAATTAAAATGTTATTACGATAATCATGATAATACCAGCGTACACAATGGTGATGGAAATGAGGGGCAGGAAAAGATATATCCATTAAAGATTTTTACCTTTAAGTATTAGTGGGATTTGACAGTGAGTGCATATTTAGTTTAAACAATTTGTTGCAATCATGTACTCGTTATTGATCTTCCTGTTTTTTCTTTTCTATGTACGTACATATAATTATAATTACCGTAAATAATTTTCAACGAATATACCTAAGTATATGGTGAAGAGTAAAATGTTTATTTTGGTGGTAAGTATACATTGGATTGGAATGAACGAGTGCTTTCAGGCAAAAACATTATAAAAAACGGAACTTTAGGCCAAAAAAGGTATTTTGGTCAGAAAACAGTTTGACTGAAATGCCCTTTGTTTTCACAACCTTATTGAAAGGCATTTTGGTCTTGGACTGCAATACCTGTTAGTTGGTTTGTTTTTTTGACCTTCTTAAACCTGTACGTCGGTTCCAGGGCCCCAGGCAAAAAAGTAAAGGAGTTTCGGTCAAAAATTAGAAGGTCAAAATACTTTTAATCTGAAATGCCTTTTCGGAAGGTCAACACTTTTCTGACTGGGATTCTTTTGGATTTTTGATTGAAATCCTTTTTGAAAAGGAGATTAAGTCAAACAATTAAAAAGGATTTCTAGCAAAATTGATGTAAAAAGTGAAATTAATGTTATGGTTCGTCCAGACTAAATCTCCACTTTCCAGAATTTCTGGATATGAAAGAAAACCTACCAAAAAGTATTCCAGTCCAAAAATTTGTGACTGAAGTACCTTTCAAGAAGGTTGTTCAGTTCAAATAAACAAAAGGCATCTCAGTAAAACTGTTTTCTGACCGAAACATCTTTTATTTTGAAGAAAAAAAAACTATGATTGAAACCCCTTTCGTTTTTTGACTCTAAAAATTATTTTTTAATTGATTAGGCTAGGTTTCTGACAAATTAAACCCATTATATCTTTTCAACACACTTTTAACATGTAGTTCGAGTTTTTACCGCAATAATTTTCCCATACACAAGAAAAATCATCACGAAATTATGCAACATTGTTCAATATAATTAGTTGCCACGACCAATACCAATGCAGAGTTCCGATTTAAACTTGCGGCGGTTTAAATGAAAGCGAAAGATCATATAGTCGCGATCTAGCAAGACAAAACATTTCTATCAGGATGCTAGGTGATTTTATCATCAAATTTTGGACAGAGAAGTAATTAAAACTAAACAAAGGCAAACACAGCGTAGGTAAGTGACTTGCATGTTAATTAAACAAAATTTTAATTTTAATTAATTTATTACTTTTGCATTGAAATTTTTTGTATTTCATTTGTATTGCAATAAAAAGCTTAATAATTAATTTAATTTATTTAAAATAAAGAATTTCTAAAAAATTATTATTTATTTGTTTCATTTTTAAAGAGATTTATGTTACGTTGCAATGCAAATTTAGGTGGCACTTTTGACTACGGTAGGTATAACAATCGCTTTGATAGTGAGAAGACTCTTGGATTTAATTTAAAATCGGTAAAAATCCCATATAAATAAATCGATATAAAAAAATAAAGAAATTAATTTGTCCTTCGCATCTTTTTGAAAAGTTTACGGAGAAATTATTCAGATTGGAAACATCATTATAATGCGTAAATGATGAAAATTTAATGCGGTATCGGAAAGAAAATGGTAGGTATACATATATAGATGACAGCAGTTGGCGTTTGCATCAAAACATTTGAGGTAAAAATATATTTCGAAAATCGATGGTTGCAAATAAGCACCGACAAATTTAACTGCATTCTGTTTAACGTTGATTGAGTGATATAATTACCTGACTGTTGATATAACTTATGTCGATGTTCATAATAATAATAAAAATATTTTTTAACTTAAGGCAAGTATTTTCGTATTATGATCGAATAAAACAAGTAAAGTTAGCAGCAACTTGTTAGCACAGTTGATAGCGCAGTAGAGCAAAAAAATTTCAATTCTACCAGGCAAGCAGAATTACAAAATGCTATGACGATTTAAATTTTGAGGGGAAATACTTACATTTTTTATAATGCTATGACGATTTTAATTTGAGGGGAATACATACATTTTTTAAAATGCTATTTTAAAAATGTATGTATTCCCCTCAAATTAAAATCGTCATAGCATTATAAAAAACACATTATAATGCATACATTTTTTATAATGCTATGACGATTTTAATTTGAGGGGAATACATACATTTTTTAAAATGCTATTTTAAAAATGTATGTATTCCCCTCAAATTAAAATCGTCATAGCATTATAAAAAATGGATGTAATTCCCCTCAAAATTAAAATCGTCATAGCATTTTGATATTCTGCTTGCCTGTTAGAATTGAAAATTTTTGTTTGTAGATTTTACCACTTATTGAGGAGATTTTTCTATTTTCATTCAACATATAATAAGCACAGAATAATAAACAACCAGAACCGACATTACGTGGACCGAGAAATTTTTGCTCTTACCTTATATTTTACATGTTAATTTTGAATTTTCAGCCACTGTACGATAATTTAACACCGAAAATCTTACCTTCTATAAACCAGAGTTCGATTCTACAAAAAGCTGGAAAGAATTTGGAAAATTTTGAAAATTTTGAAAATTTCTAATGCATAAAGGATGAGAACTTAATACTGCATCGAAAAGAATATGGTAGGTACAATTTCAGATAAAATATATTTCGAAAATCGGCGTAGTTGCAAATAAGCAACGAAAAATTTATCTTCGTTCTGTTTCTGTAACGTCGTACACAGTAATGATAGTACATGTTTATAATAATAAGAAAAATAATAATTATTATTAATAATAATAATAATTAATTAATTAATAATTTAATTTTAAAGGCAAATATTTTGCGCATTATGATCGAATAAAACATTCAAAGTTAGTATATGGAGATAGCTGAGTGGTTAGTGTAGTGGACTATAGAACAGAAGATCGCAAGTTCGAATCGTAGTTGGAATACAAATTTATTTTTGAACAATAAATATTTGAGAAATCACGACGTTGTTCGTGTTAAAAAAACGAATTTCGTAGTTGTTCGTGTTGTACCAAAAATAAATAAGTTGTAATAAAATAATATTTTTTAACTTTAAATGCAAATATTTTGCGCATTATGATCGAATAAAACAAGTAAAATTACTATATGGAGATAGCTGAGTGGTTAGTGTAGTGGACTGCAGAACAGAAGATTGCAAGTTCGAATCGTAGATGAATACGAATTTATTTTTGAACAATAAATATTTGAGAAATTACAACGTTGTGCGACGAAGCGTTGTACAAAAAATAATTCTGTTTCGGCAACAAGTGAAAAATTTATCTGTAAAATTCTGAAGCGTCGTCGTTTGCATCATACATTATAAGGTAACTTGCCTATGTTTGGAAAATAAGAAATATTTTAGATCAAAGTTATTTTTTCGCCAAGTCCGATTTTAACGAGTTAAATATGAAAAATTGAGTACCTATTATATAGTGGCGAGTGGTCGGGTGGTAAAATGATGGCTTGATGTGCGAAAGGTCCCGGGTTCGATTCTACCAATTTCCCATGTTTTTTAAGAAAAATTTGATTTTTTCAGTTTTTTTTCGATTTTCGCGAAATTTTTTTTTTTTTCTGGCCGATCCTCCAGATCCGCCGATTTTCGCGGTCCCAAATTCAATTCATATATTTTTCTTCTAAAAGTAAATGTTGACTTGGCTTGGCATCGAACTCGATACCTTCAATTCTGTAGTCCATCACCTTACTGCATCGGCTATCACCTCATATACTATGATACACCAATTTGTTTGTATTCAGCAGCCGTATTAAATACGTAGGCCATAACAGAGATGTCACCATATCCATATCATTCAAATGGTGACATCTCTGTTAGGGCATACGTATTAAATACGTATGCTATTAAATACGTATGCTAACCTAACAGAGATGTCACCATAGGCCATATATTAGAGACGCAATTTGCGTAAGTTTTTATATAGTGAAATGGCACAGTCACAGTGGTAAGATGATGGACTGTTGTGCGGAGGTCCGGGGTTCGATGCTACAACCTTTCAATATTATTTTTTTTAAGCAAAAATTTTATAATTTCTTTATTTCCAAGAATTTCTTTTTTTGTGGCGGATTACCGCCGGAGCCCGGGTGCCAGATCTTCCACAATTCATAAATTTAATTTTTCATCTAAAAACAAACGTTGGCATTGCTTGGAATCGAACTCGCTACCTTTATGTCTCCAAGTCCATCATCTTACTACATCGGCTATCTCATCATATGCAAATTAGCATGAATTTGTTTGATTTATGCAATTGTGCAGAGCAAGAAAAATGATAAATAAATCATTTTGAAGTAACTAAATACATTTTTTATAATGCTATAACGATTTTAATTTAAGGGGAAATATATACATTTTTTAAATAGCATTTTAAAAAATGTATGTATTCCCCTCAAATTAAAATCGTCATAGCATTTTGTTATTCTTCTTGCCTGTTAGAATTGAAATTTTTTTTTGAAGATTTTGCCACTTATTGAGGATGACGTATTGATTCAACAGATGTCACCCAAATTTATTTTGCTCTACACGAACATGTATTTCTCCTCAAATTGGTAGAATAGTGAAATTTTTTTTTGAAAAATTTGCCACTTGATCGAGGAGGTCTTTTTTGTTGTTTTAAATTTTGTTCGCCTGTTACTTCAAAATGATTTATTTATCATTTTGCTCTGCACAATTGCATAAATCAAACAAATTCATGTTAATTTGCATATGATAATAAAATAATCTATTAAATTCCATCATGCCGATGTAGAAAGATGATTGATAATGATGATGAGATAGCTGATGTAGTAAGATGATCAACTTGCTGCTTCGGCTATCACATCATATAATAACTAACATAAATTTTTGTTTAATTATGATAATTATGATATTATTAGGCTTTTTTTATATTAATTATTGAATAAAATAGTGGTATGCCTAGGTTTTTCTGTATATTTTTTTTTAAAAAAATTATACAAAAAAACCTACATAGGCTTCATACCACTATTTTATTCAATAATTAATAAATTTGTTTGTTTTATGCAATCGTGTAGAACAAAACAAATTTGTCTGTAATATAGATATGACGACGTCTCTAGACGGTTTGTACTTACCCATATCCCCCTTTCTCAAAATTCTCAAATTAATTTGAAATAATAACATGGTTAGAGCCAGTTAATGTGCTAGTTAATGTGTTGAAGTGGTAACATCTCAAGAACTCATAGTCAAATACACTTATTGTCATTTTATTGGCCCCGGTCAAAATGATAAATTTCAAAGTGACATAAGGTCCAAACCAGGGTAATAACCGATTTTGATGAAATTAAACGTGTGCAATGGAAATGGAATTCTAAATAAAGTTATAAGCAAAAAGCGATTTTCGAGCGCCACCGTTCTATACCAATATGTTAAATTCTCTTGATTTATGATTTTAGAAATAAATAATTTTCTTTAATATATTTAATTTCCCAAAATTTGTTTCTGAAGACTTGTGTCATTTGTTCTGTTAACAACATAATGTGAGCAGCAACGATGGAAGGACGGACAAGACATTTTTTTAATCGATGCCATCTAGTTCGTTCTAGATATATCTAGTTAGATATTTATTTATTTGAACGTCAATAAGTAGCTCCTTATTGTGAAATAGATTATTCCACAAGGAGCTACTTAATGATAAATAAATATTTAATTAAATAAATATTGTAAATTATATATTATTTGACTTTTATTGCAATATTAAAGTACTGTCAGCTCCAGATGTTATGCGACCACCCAGTTTCTAGATAAATCAACTATTCTGCTGAAATTGTAACGGGTTCTCCGCAAAAAATTCCAAATAAATCAAATAAAAAATAGTTTTAATACAAAATAGATTATAAAGAAAAGAAATGAGTTAAAGAAAATTAAGATTTAGAATACAAAATTAAGAAAGAAATATAAACGAACATGGTCAACTCGGCGAAACCAACTCGGCGACGGTCAACTCGGCGACGACCAACTCGGCGACGACCAACTCGGCGACGGTCAACTCGGCGACGGTAAACTCGGCGACGACCAACTCGGCGACGGTAAACTCGGCGACGACCAACTCGGCGACGGTCAACTCGGCGACGACCAACTCGGCGACGGTCAACTCGGCGACGGTCAATTCGGACGACTAACTCGGCGACGGTCAACTCAGCGACGACGAACTCTGAGAATAAAAATCCCGATTTTCAGAAAATCCTGGTTTTTATTTTTATTTTACTTTAAATTAAAATTCTCCTTCACCAAAAAAGACGGCTCGAACTGAAAAAAATAAAACCAAGAGTTTCAAAAGTGGGATTTTGAAAAGCGGGATTTTAAAAAATATCATTTTTACATCATTTTTATTGCTTACTGCTGAGCTGACCGTCTCCGAGTTGTCCGTCACCGAGGTGGTCGTCGACTGGTTGATCGTCGTCCAATTTGTTGTCGCCTAATTTACCGTCGCCGAGTTGTTCGTCGCCGAGTTGTTCGTCGCCGAGTTAGTCGTCGCTGAGTTTACCATCGCCGAGTTGACCGTTGCCGAGTTGGTCGTCGCCGAGTTGACCGTCGCCAAATTGACCGTCGCCGAGTTGGTATCGCCGAGTTGGTAGTCGCCGAGTTTACCGTCGCCGAGTTGACCGTCGTCGAGTTGGTTTCGCAGAGTTGTCGCGTACCGAAATATAAATTAAATAAATTAAGTAAAATACTCTAAATTAAATAATAAAATGATGAAATTTATTAGCAGAAGAATTCTCAGCTCCAGAAATCCGCAACCGACAAATAACCTATAAGTAAATTGAAAAGAAAAAAATGTAATGATTATTATACTAATAATTAATTAAGAAAAATTCTTTCTTCAACCTTGAAATTATTCATTTGATGACAAGGGCAAATAATTTATTTTATTGGGAGCCATCTTCGATTAAAAATAAAAAAAAACATCGCGTGCAGCACTCTAAGAGCTCTATGAGAACTAAAAGGCGTGGAGTGGTAATGAATAATTTCAACGCTAAACGAGAAATGAATAAAAAAATAATAATCACAACTATATTGTGCTAAAATTCAGGAAAACAAAAATTAAAAAAAAAATTTATGAAATTAAATAGAAAGGATAATACTGGACCGAAATAGATTAACCTGTTTAAAAAACGTATGTTTACTTTTCTTTGACCGTTTTCATGCAAGTTTCATTCAATGATTTGGCTAGGAAAAATTTACGGTAGGTAAACCAACTGTTCAAAAAAATCGAATTTTCCATGAAATGTATGGAAAGAATAAAGCAATCTGCAACAATTACAGGTTTCCATACTTATTTTTAGAGGTATCAAGAACCGCAATCGGAGCACAGTAAGGAGATTTTCAAAAAAATCGAATTTTCTATGAAATGTTTGAAAATAATCAAGTAATCGACATGCGTGTTGGCACAATAATTACAGGTCTCGGTACCTATCTTTAGAGGTACCAAGAACCGCAATTGGAGCACAATTGCTGATTTTGTACTTTTTGGCTCAGAATATTATGCTGATTTATGTATATAAGGTGATTTTAACTAATAACATCAAAATCGAGTAAAGGCAAAACACCTAAGGTTTCATTTTTAAAAATTCAGATTGAATCTTATACATATGTCTGATATATTATTATGGGTAAGCGAAGCATGTTGCATTGAAGCATGCTTATTACACGAAGCATGTTGCATTCAGGACCGTTCTTATATATTTAGGCGCCATGGGCTAAAAATATTAGGCGCCTTTGTAGAAGCAAAAAAAAAAAAATTCCCAGTGCAGAATCATCTTCTGTTTTAAAACCAGTACATTCGACACCATGAAATTCTGGAGAAACTACAAGACATGAAGTTCAAACAGCATTTAGAAAGAGAGGCAATTAATTCCAGAAACGAAAAAACGTTACTGATTTCGACGATCGGAGACGATACAATAAAAAAAATGAGAATACCGGATGATTGTGAAAATGCGTACTAGCATTGATACATCATCAATAGGCGTTGAGACCTGTAATTGTCATACAAACGGCAATTTGGATCGGTCGAATATTTCTACACGTTCCGTGGAAAATTCAATTTTTTTGAAAATCAACTGAACTATAGCCCACAAATTCAGAGCCACAAAATTCGAAAATCTGCGAATGTGCTCCGATTTCGATGATTGATACATCTAAAATCTACCAATAGGCGTTGAGACCTGTAATTGTCTTACAAACGGCCATTTGGATCGGTCGAATATTTCTACACGTTCCGTGGAAAATTCAATTTTTTTGAAAATCAACTGAACTATAGCCCACAAATTCAGAGCCACAAAATTCGAAAATCTGCAAATGTGCTCCGATTTCGATGATTGATACATCTACCAATAGGCGTTGAGACCTGTAATTGTCATACAAACGGCAATTTGGATCGGTCGAATATTTCTATACGTTTCGTGGAAAATTCAATATTTTGAAAATCAACTGAACTATAGCCCACGAATTCAGAGCCACAAAATTCGAAAATCTGCAAATGTGCTCCGATTTCGATGATTGATACCTATGCCCTATCAATAGGCGTTGAGACTTGTAATTGTCATACAAACAGCCATTTGGATCGGTCGAATATTTCTATACGTTTCGTGGAAAATTCAATTTTTTTGGAAATCAACTGAACTATAATAGCCCACAAATTCAGAGCCACAAAAATCGAAAATCTGCAAATGTGCTCCGATTTCGATGATTGATACATCTAAAATCTACCAATAGGCGTTGAGACCTGTAATTGTCTTACAAACGGCCATTTGGATCGGTCGAATATTTCTATACGTTTCGTGGAAAATTCAATTTTTTTGAAATCAACTGAACTATAGCCCACGAATTCAGAGCCACAAAATTCGAAAATCTTCAAATGTGCTCCGATTTTGATGATTGATACCTCTACCAATAGGCGTTGAGACCTGTAATTGTCATACAAACGGCCATTTGGATCGGTCGAATATTTCTACACGTTCCGTGGAAAATTCAATTTTTTTGAAAATCAACTGAACTATAGCCCACAAATTCAGAGCCACAAAATTCGAAAATCTGCAAATGTGCTCCGATTTCGATGATTGATACATCTACAATCTAGCAATAGGCGTTGAGACCTGTAATTGTCATACAAACGGCCATTTGGATCGGTCGAATATTTCTACACGTTCCGTGGAAAATTCATTTTTCTTGAAAATCAACTGAACTATAGCCCACAAATTCAGAGCCACAAAATTCGAAAATCTGTAAATGTGCTCCGATTTCGATGATTGATACATCTACAATCTAGCAATAGGCGTTGAGACCTGTAATTGTCATACAAACGGCAATTTGGATCGGTCGAATATTTCTATACGTTTCGTGGAAAATTCAATGTTTTTGGAAATCAACTGAACTATAGCCCACAAATTCAGAGCCACAAAAATCGAAAATCTTCAAATTTGATGCGATTTCGATAATTTATACCTCTATCAATAGGCGTTGAGACCTGTAATTGTCATACAACCGGCCATTTCGATCGGTCGAATATTTCTACACGTTCCGTGGAAAATTCAATTTTTTTGAAAATCAACTGAACTATAGCCCACAAATTCAGAGCCACAAAATTCGAAAATCTGCAAATGTGCTCCGATTTCGATGATTGATACATCTACAATCTAGCAATAGGCGTTGAGACCTGTAATTGTCATACAAACGGCAATTTGGATCGGTCGAATATTTCTACACGTTCCGTGGAAAATTTAATTTTTTTGAAAATCAACTGAACTATAGCCCACAAATTCAGAGCCACAAAAATCGAAAATCTGCAAATGTGTTCCGATTTCGATGATTGATACCTCTATCAATAGGCGTTGAGACCTGTAATTGTCATACAAACGACCATTTCGATCCGCTGAATATTTCTACACGTTCCGTGGAAAATTCAATTTTTTTGAAAATCAACTGAACTATAGCCCACAAATTCAAAGCCACAAAATTCGAAAATCTGCAAATGTGCTCCGATTTCGATGATTGATACCTCTGCTCTATCAATAGACGTTGAGACTTGTAATTGTCATACAAACGGCAATTTGGATCGGTCGAATATTTCTATACGTTTCGTGGAAAATTCAATTTTTTTGAAAATCAACTGAACTATAGCCCACAAATTCAGAGCCACAAAAATCGAAAATCTGCAAATGTGTTCCGATTTCGATGATTGATACCTCTATCAATAGGCGTTGAGACCTGTAATTGTCATACAAACGGCCATTTCGATCGGTCGAATATTTCTACACGTTCCGTGGAAAATTCAATTTTTTTGAAAATCAACTGAATAGCCCACGAATTCAGAGCCACAAAATTCGAAAATCTTCAAATGTGCTCCGATTTCGATGATTGATACATCTACCAATAGGCGTTGAGACCTGTAATTGTCATACAAACGGCCATTTGGATCGGTCGAATATTTCTACACGTTCCGTGGAAAATTCAATTTTTTTGAAAATCAACTGAACTATAGCCCACAAATTCAGAGCCACAAAATTCGAAAATCTGCAAATGTGCTCCGATTTCGATGATTGATACATCTACCAATAGGCGTTGAGACCTGTAATTGTCATACAAACGGCCATTTGGATCGGTCGAATATTTCTACACGTTCCGTGGAAAATTCAATTTTTTTGAAATCAACTGAACTATAGCCCACGAATTCAGAGCCACAAAATTCGAAAATCTTCAAATGTGCTCCGATTTCGATGATTGATACATCTACCAATAGGCGTTGAGACCTGTAATTGTCATACAAACGGCCATTTGGATCGGTCGAATATTTCTACACGTTCCGTGGAAAATTCAATTTTTTTGAAAATCAACTGAACTATAGCCCACAAATTCAGAGCCACAAAATTCGAAAATCTGCAAATGTGCTCCGATTTCGATGATTGATACATCTACAATCTAGCAATAGGCGTTGAGACCTGTAATTGTCATACAAACGGCCATTTGGATCGGTCGAATATTTCTACACGTTCCGTGGAAAATTTAATTTTTTTGAAAATCAACTGAATAGCCCACAAATTCAGAGCCACAAAATTCGAAAATCTTCATATGTGCTCCGATTTCGATGATTGATACATCTACCAATAGGCGTTGAGACCTGTAATTGTCATACAAACGGCAATTTGGATCGGTCGAATATTTCTATATGTTTCGTGGAAAATTCATTTTTCTTGAAAATCAACTGAACTATAGCCCACAAATTCAGAGCCACAAAATTCGAAAATCTGTAAATGTGCTCCGATTTCGATGATTGATACATCTACAATCTAGCAATAGGCGTTGAGACCTGTAATTGTCATACAAACGGCAATTTGGATCGGTCGAATATTTCTATACGTTTCGTGGAAAATTCAATGTTTTTGGAAATCAACTGAACTATAGCCCACAAATTCAGAGCCACAAAAATCGAAAATCTTCAAATTTGATGCGATTTCAATAATTTATACCTCTATCAATAGGCGTTGAGACCTGTAATTGTCATACAAACGGCAATTTGGATCGGTCGAATATTTCTATACGTTTCGTGGAAAATTCAATTTTTTTGAAAATCAACTGAACTATAGCCCACAAATTCAGAGCCACAAAATTCGAAAATCTGCAATGTGATCCGATTTCGATGATTGATACCTCTATCAATACACAATGAGACCTGTAATTGTCATACAAATTTCTACACGTTCTGTGGAAAATTCAATGTTTTTGGAAATCAATTGAACTAGGTATAGCCCACAAATTCAGAGCCACAAAAATCGAGAATCTCCAAATGTACTCCGATTTCGATGATTGATACCTCTATCAATAGGCGTTGAGACCTGTAATTGTCATGCAAACGGCAATTTGGATCGGTCGAATATTTCTATACGTTTCGTGGAAAATTCAATTTTTTGAAAATCAACTGAACAGCTCACAAATTCAGAGCCACAAAATTCGAAAATCTTCAAATTTGATCCGATTTCGATGATTGATACCTCTATCAATAGGCGTTGAGACCTGTAATTGTCATGCAAACGGCCATTTGGATCGGTCGAATATTTCTACACGTTCCGTGGAAAATTCAATTTTTTTGAAAATCAACTGAACTATAGCCCACAAATTCAGAGCCACAAAATTCGAAAATCTGCAAATGTGCTCCGATTTCGATGATTGATACATCTACCAATAGACGTTGAGACCTGTAATTGTCATACAAACGGCAATTTGGATCGGTCGAATATTTCTACACTTTCCGTGGAAAATTCAATTTTTTTGAAAATCAACTGAACTATAGCCCACAAATTCAGAGCCACAAAATTCGAAAATCTGCAATGTGATCCGATTTCGATGATTGATACCTCTATCAATAGACGTTGAGACCTGTAATTGTCATACAAATTTCTATACGTTCTGTGGAAAATTCAGTGTTTTTGGAAATCAATTGAACTATAGCCCACAAATTCAGAGCCACAAAATTCGAAAATCTGCAAATGTACTCCGATTTCTATGATTGATACCTCTATCAATAGGCGTTGAGACCTGTAATTGTCATACAAACAGCAATTTGGATCGGTCGAATATTTCTATACGTTTCGTGGAAAATTCAATTTTTTTGAAAATCAACTGAACTATAGCCCACAAATTCAGAGCGACAAAATTCGAAAATCTCCAAATGTGCTCCGATTTCGATGATTGATACCTCTATCAAAAGCCGTTGAGACCTGTAATTAACATACAAACGGCAATTTGAATCGGTCGAATATTTCTACACGTTCCGTGGAAAATTCAATTTTCTTGAAAATCAACTGAACTATAGCCCACAAATTCAGAGCCACAAAATTCGAAAATCTGCAAATGTGATCCGATTTCGATGATTGATACCTCTATCAATAGGCGTTGAGACCTGTAATTGTCGTGCAAACGGCAATTTGGATCGGTCGAATATTTCTATACGTTTCGTGGAAAATTCAATTTATTGAAAATCAACTGAACAGCTCACAAATTCAGAGCCACAAAAATCGAAAATCTTCAAATTTGATGCGATTTCGATAATTGAAACCTCTATCAATAGGCGTTGAGACCTGTAATTGTCATACAAACGGCCATTTCTATCGGACAAACATTTTTATACGTTCCGTGGAAAATTCAATTTTTTTGAAAATCAACTGAACTATAGCCCACAAAATCAGAGCCACAAAATTCGAAAATCTCCAAATGTACTCCGATTTCGATGATTTATACATCTACAAATAGGCGTTGAGACCTGTAATTGTCATACAAACGGCAATTTGGATCGGTCGAATATTTCTACACGTTCCGTGGAAAATTCAATTTTTTTGAAAATCAACTGAACTATAGCCCACAAATTCAGAGCCACAAAATTCGAAAATCTGCAAATGTGCTCCGATTTCGATGATTGACACATCTACCAATAGACGTTGAGACCTGTAATTGTCATACAAACGGCTATTTGGATCGGTCGAATATTTCTACACGTTCCGTGGAAAATTCAATTTTTTTGAAAATCAATTGAATTATAGCCCACAAATTCAGAGCCACAAAAATCGAAAATCTGCAAATGTGCTCCGATTTCGATGATTGATACCCCTATCAATATCAATAGGCGTTGAGACCTGTAATTGTCATACATACGGCAATTTGGATCGGTTGAATGTTTCTACACGTTTCGTGGAAAATTCAATTTTCTTGAAAATCAACTGAACTATAGCTCACAAATTCAGAGCCAAAAACATCGAAAATCTTCAAATTTGATCCGATTTCGACAATTCATACCTCTATCAATAGGCGTTGAGGCCTGTAATTGTCAAACAAATTTCTACAAGTTCCGTGGAAAATTCAATGTTTCTGGAAATCAACTGAATTATAGCCCACAAATTCAGAGCCACAAAAATCGAAAATCTGCAAATGTGCTCCGATTTCGATGATTGATACCTCTATCAATATCAATAGGCGTTGAGACCTGTAATTGTCATACAAACGGCAATTTGGATCGGTCGAATATTTCTACACGTTCCGTGGAAAATTCAATTTTTTTGAAAATCAACTGAACTATAGCCCACAAATTCAGAGCCACAAAATTCGAAAATCTTCAAATGTGCTCCGATTTCGATGATTGATACATCTACCAATAGGCGTTGAGACCTGTAATTGTCATACAAACGGCAATTTGGATCGGTCGAATATTTCTATACGTTTCGTGGAAAATTCAATTTTTTGGAAATCAACTGAACTATAGCCCACGAATTCAGAGCCACAAAATTCGAAAATCTGCAAATGTGCTCCGATTTCGATGATTGATACATCTACCAATAGGCGTTGAGACCTGTAATTATCATACAAACGGCCATTTGGATCGGTCGAATATTTCTACACGTTCCGTGGAAAATTCAATTTTTTTGAAAATCAACTGAACTATAGCCCACAAATTCAGAGCCACAAAATTCGAAAATCTGCAAATGTGCTCCGATTTCGATGATTGATACATCTACAATCTAGCAATAGGTGTTGAGACCTGTAATTGTCATACAAACGGCCATTTGGATCTGTCGAATATTTCTACACGTTCCGTGGAAAATTTAATTTTTTTGAAAATCAACTGAATAGCCCACAAATTCAGAGCCACAAAATTCGAAAATCTGCAAATGTGCTCCGATTTCGATGATTGATACATCTACCAATATGCGTTGAGACCTGTAATTGTCATACAAACGGCAATTTGGATCGGTCGAATATTTCTATACGTTTCGTGGAAAATTCAATTTTTTGAAAATCAACTGAACTATAGCCCACAAATTCAGAGCCACAGAATTCGAAAATCTGCAAATGTGCTCCGATTTCGATGATTGATACATCTACAATCTACCAATAGTCGTTGAGACCTGTAATTGTCATACAAACGGCCATTTGGATCGATCGAATATTTCTACACGTTCCGTGGAAAATTCAATTTTCTTGAAAATCAACTGAATTATAGCCCACAAATTCAGAGCCACAAAATTCGAAAATCTGCGAATGTGCTCCGATTTCGATGATTGATACATCTACCAATAGGCGTTGATACCTGTAATTGTCATACAAACGGCCATTTGGATCGGTCGAATATTTCTACACGTTTCGTGGAAAATTCAATTTTTTTGAAAATCAACTGAACTATAGCCCACAAATTCAGAGCCACAAAATTCGAAAATCTGCAAATGTGCTCCGATATCGATAATTTATACCTCTATCAATAGGCGTTGAGACCTGTAATTGTCATACAAACGGCCATTTCGATCGGTCGAATATTTCTACACGTTCCGTGGAAAATTCAATTTTTTTGAAAATCAACTGAACTATAGCCCACAAATTCAGAGCCACAAAATTCGAAAATCTGCAAATGTGCTCCGATTTCGATGATTGATACCTCTATCAATAGGCGTTGAGACCTGTAATTGTCATACAAACGACCATTTCGATCGGTCGAATATTTCTACACGTTCCGTGGAAAATTCAATTTTTTTGAAAATCAACTGAACTATAGCCCACAAATCCAGAGCCACAAAATTCGAAAATCTGCTAATGGGCTCCGATTTCGATGATTGATACCTCTATCAATAGGCGTTGAGACCTGTAATTGTCATACAAACGGCCATTTCAATCGGTCGAATATTTCTACACGTTCCGTGGAAAATTCAATTTTTTTGAAAATCAACTGAACTATAGCCCACAAATTCAGAGCCACAAAATTCGAAAATCTGCAAATGTGCTCCTATTTCGATGATTGATACCTCTATCAAAAGGCGTTGAGACCTGTAATTGTCATACAAACGGCAATTTGGATCGGTCGAATATTTCTATACGTTTCGTGGAAAATTGAATTTTTTTGAAAATCAACTGAACTATAGCCCACAAATTCAGAGCCACAAAATTCGAAAATCTGCAATGTGATCCGATTTCGATGATTGATACCTCTATCAATAGACATTGAGACCTGTAATTGTCATACAAATTTCTACACGTTCTGTGGAAAATTCAATGTTTTTGGAAATCAATTGAACTATAGCCCACAAATTCAGAGCCACAAAAATCGAAAATCTTCAAATGTACTCCGATTTCGATGATTGATACCTCTATCAATAGGCGTTGAGACCTGTAATTGTCATGCAAACGGCAATTTGGATCGGTCGAATATTTCTATACGTTTCGTGGAAAATTCAATTTTTTTGAAAATCAACTGAATTATAGCCCACAAATTCAGAGCCACAAAAATCGAAAATCTGCAAATGTGCTCCGATTTCGATGATTGATACATCTACCAATATCAAAAGGCGTTGAGACCTGTAATTGTCATACAAACGGCAATTTGGATCGGTCGAATATTTCTATACGTTTCGTGGAAATTCAATGTTTTTGAAAATCAACTGAACTATAGCCCACAAATTCAGAGCCACAAAATTCGAAAAACTGCAAATGTACTCCGATTTCGATGATTGATACCTCTATCAATAGGCGTTGAGACCTGTAATTGTCATACAAACAGCAATTTGGATCGGTCGAATATTTCTACACGTTCCGTGGAAAATTCAATTTTTTTGAAAATCAACTGAACTATAGCCCACAAATTCAGAGCGACAAAATTCGAAAATCTCCAAATGTGCTCCGATTTCGATGATTGATACCTCTATCAAAAGCCGTTGAGACCTGTAATTATCATACAAACGGCAATTTGAATCGGTCGAATATTTCTACACGTTCCGTGGAAAATTCAATTTTTTTGAAAATCAACTGAACTATAGCCCACAAATTCAGAGCCACAAAATTCGAAAATCTGCAAATGTGATCCGATTTCGATGATTGATACCTCTATCAATAGACGTTGAGACCTGTAATTGTCGTGCAAACGGCAATTTGGATCGGTCGAATATTTCTATACGTTTCGTGGAAAATTCAATTTATTGAAAATCAACTGAACAGCTCACAAATTCAGAGCCACAAAAATCGAAAATCTTCAAATTTGATCCGATTTCGATAATTGATACCTCTATCAATAGGCGTTGAGACCTGTAATTGTCATACAAACGGCCATTTCTATCGGACAAACATTTTTATACGTTCCGTGGAAAATTCAATTTTTTTGAAAATCAACTGAACTATAGCCCTCAAAATCAGAGCCACAAAATTCGAAAATCTCCAAATGTACTCCGATTTCGATGATTTATACATCTACAAATAGGCGTTGAGACCTGTAATTGTCATACAAACGGCCATTTGGATCGGTCGAATATTTCTACACGTTCCGTGGAAAATTCAATTTTTTTGAAAATCAACTGAACTATAGCCCACAAATTCAGAGCCACAAAATTCGAAAATCTGCAAATGTGCTCCGATTTCGATGATTGACACATCTACCAATAGACGTTGAGACCTGTAATTGTCATACAAACGGCTATTTGGATCGGTCGAATATTTCTACACGTTCCGTGGAAAATTCAATTTTTTTGAAAATCAATTGAATTATAGCCCACAAATTCAGAGCCACAAAAATCGAAAATCTGCAAATGTGCTCCGATTTCGATGATTGATACATCTACAATCTACCAATAGTCGTTGAGACCTGTAATTGTGGAAAATTCAATTTTTTTGAAAATCAACTGTCCACAAATTCAGAGCCCCAAAATTGGAAAATCTGCAAATGTGCTACGATTTCGATGATTGATACCTCAATCAATAGGCGTTGAGGCCTGTAATTATCATACAAATTTCTACAAGTTCCGTGGAAAATTCAATGTTTTTGGAAATCAACTGAATTATAGCCCACAAATTCAGAGCCACAAAAATCGAAAATCTGCAAATGTGCTCCGATTTCGATGATTGATACATCTATCAAAAGGCGTTGAGACCTGTAATTGTCATACAAACGGCAATTTGGATCGGTCGAATATTTCTATACTTTTCGTGGAAAATTCAATGTTTTTGGAAATCAACTGAACTATAGCCCACAAATTCAGAGCCACAAAATTTGAAAATCTGCAAATGTGTTCCGATTTCGATGATTGATACCTCTATCAATAGGCGTTGAGACCTGTAATTGTCATACAAACGGCCATTTCGATCGGTCGAATATATCTACACGTTCCGTGGAAAATTCAATTTTTTTGAAAATCAACTGTCCACAAATTCAGAGCCCCAAAATTGGAAAATCTGCAAATGTGCTACGATTTCGATGATTGATACCTCAATCAATAGGCGTTGAGGCCTGTAATTGTCATACAAATTTCTACAAGTTCCGTGGAAAATTGAATGTTTTTGGAAATCAACTGAATTATAGCCCACAAATTCAGAGCCACAAAAATCGAAAATCTGCAAATGTGCTCCGATTTCGATGATTGATACCTCTATCAATATCAATAGGCGTTGAGACCTGTAATTGTCATACAAACGCCAATTTGGATCGGTCGAATATTTCTACACGTTTCGTGGAAAATTCAATTTTTTTGAAAATCAACTGAACTATAGCCCACAAATTCAGAGCCACAAAAATCGAAAATCTGCAAATGTGTTCCGATTTCGATGATTGATACCTCTATCAATAGGCGTTGAGACCTGTAATTGTCATGCAAACGGCAATTTGGATCGGTCGAATATTTCTATACGTTTCGTGGAAAATTCAATTTTTTTGAAAATCAACTGAACTATAGTCCACAAATTCAGAGCCACAAAATTCGAAAATCTGCAAATGTGTTCCGATTTCGATGATTGATACCTCTATCAATATCAATAGGCGTTGAGACCTGTAATTGTCATACAAACGGCAATTTGGATCGGTCGAATATTTCTATACGTTCCGTGGAAAATTCAATTTTTTTGAAAATCAACTGAACACAAATTCAGAGCGACAAAATTCGAAAATCTCCAAATGTGCTCCGATTTCGATGATTGATACCTCTATCAAAAGGCGTTGAGACCTGTAATTGTCATACAAACGGCAATTTGGATCGGTCGAATATTTCTACACGTTTCGTGGAAAATTCAATTTTTTTGAAAATCAACTGAACTATAGCCCACAAATTCAGAGCCACAAAAATCGAAAATCTGCAAATGTGTTCCGATTTCGATGATTGATACCTCTATCAATAGGCGTTGAGACCTGTAATTGTCATGCCAACGGCAATTTGGATCGGTCGAATATTTCTATACGTTTCGTGGAAAATTCAATTTTTTTGAAAATCAACTGAACTATAGTCCACAAATTCAGAGCCACAAAATTCGAAAATCTGCAAATGTGCTCCGATTTCGATGATTGATACCTCTATCAAAAGGCGTTGAGACCTGTAATTGTCATACAAACGGCAATTTGGATCGGTTAAATATTTCTATACGTTTCGTAGAAAATTCAATGTTTTTGGAAATCAACTGAACTATAGCCCACAAATTCAGAGCCACAAAAATGAAAAATCTACAAATTTGATGCGATTTCGATAATTTATACCTCTATCAATTGGCGTTGAGACCTGTAATTGTCATACAAACGGCCATTTCGATCGGTCGAATATTTCTACACGTTCCTTGGAAAATTCAATTTTTTTGAAAATCAACTGAACTATAGCCCACAAATTCAGAGCCACAAAATTCGAAAATCTGCAAATGTGCTCCGATTTCGATGATTGATACCTCTATCAAAAGGCGTTGAGACCTGTAATTGTCATACAAACGGCAATTTGGATCGGTCGAATATTTCTATACGTTTCGTGGAAAATTCAATGTTTTTGAAAATCAACTGAACTATAGCCCACAAATTCAGAGCCACAAAATTCGAAAATCTGCAAATGTGCTCCGATTTCGATGATTGATACCTCTATCAAAAGGCGTTGAGACCTGTAATTGTCATACAAACGGCCATTTGGATCGGTCGAATATTTCTACACGTTCCGTGGAAAATTCAACTTTTTTGAAAATGAACTGAACTATAGCCCACAAATTCAGAGCCACAAAATTCGAAAATCTGCAAATGTGCTCCGATTTCGATGATTGATACCTCTATCAATATCAATAGGCGTTGAGACCTGTAATTGTCATACAAACGGCCATTGGGATCGGTCGAATATTTCTACACGTTTCGTGGAAATTCAATTTTTTTGAAAATCAACTGAACTATAGCCCACAAATTCAGAGCCACAAAAATGAAAAATCTACAAATTTGATGCGATTTCGATAATTTATACCTCTATCAATTGGCGTTGAGACCTGTAATTGTCATACAAACGGCCATTTCGATCGGTCGAATATTTCTACACGTTCCTTGGAAAATTCAATTTTTTTGAAAATCAACTGAACTATAGCCCACAAATTCAGAGCCACAAAATTCGAAAATCTGCAAATGTGCTCCGATTTCGATGATTGATACCTCTATCAAAAGGCGTTGAGACCTGTAATTGTCATACAAACGGCCATTTGGATCGGTCGAATATTTCTACACGTTCCGTGGAAAATTCAACTTTTTTGAAAATGAACTGAACTATAGCCCACAAATTCAGAGCCACAAAATTCGAAAATCTGCAAATGTGCTCCGATTTCGATGATTGATACCTCTATCAATATCAATAGGCGTTGAGACCTGTAATTGTCATACAAACGGCAATTTGGATCGGTCGAATATTTCTATACGTTCCGTGGAAAATTCAATTTTTTTGAAAATCAACTGAACACAAATTCAGAACGACAAAATTCGAAAATCTCCAAATGTGCTCCGATTTCGATGATTGATACCTCTATCAAAAGCCGTTGAGACCTGTAATTGTCATACAAACGGCAATTTGGATCGGTCGAATATTTCTATACGTTTCGTGGAAAATTCAATTTTTTTGAAAATCAACTGAACTATAGCCCACAAATCCAGAGCCACAAAATTCGAAAATCTGCAAATGTTCTCCGATTTCGATGATTGATACCTCTGCTCTATCAATAGACGTTGAGACTTGTAATTGTCATACAAACTGCAATTTGGATCGGTCGAATATTTCTATACGTTTCATGGAAAATTCAATTTTTTTGAAAATCAACTGAACTATAGCCCACAAATTCAGAGCCACAAAATTCGAAAATCTGCAAATGTGCTCCGATTTCGATGATTGATACCTCTATCAAAAGGCGTTGAGACCTGTAATTGTCATACAAACGGCAATTTGGATCAGTTGAATATTTCTATACGTTTCGTAGAAAATTCAATGTTTTTGGAAATCAACTGAACTATAGCCCACAAATTCAGAGCCACAAAAATGAAAAATCTACAAATTTGATGCGATTTCGATAATTTATACCTCAATCAATAGGCGTTGAGACCTGTAATTGTCATACAAACGGCTATTTCGATCGGTCGAATATTTCTACACGTTCCGTGGAAAATTCAATTTTTTTGAAAATCAACTGAACTATAGCCCACAAATTCAGAGCCACAAAATTCGAAAATCTGCAATGTGATCCGATTTCGATGATTGATACCTCTATCAATAGACGTTGAGACCTGTAATTGTCATACAAATTTCTATACGTTCTGTGGAAAATTCAATTTTTTTGGAAATCAATTGAACTATAGCCCACAAATTCAGAGCCACAAAATTCGAAAATCTGCAAATGTACTCCGATTTCGATGATTGATACCTCTATCAATAGGCGTTGAGACCTGTAATTGTCATACAAACAGCAATTTGGATCGGTCGAATATTTCTATACGTTTCGTGGAAAATTCAATTTTTTTGAAAATCAACTGAACTATAGCCCACAAATTCAGAGCGACAAAATTCGAAAATCTCCAAATGTGCTCCGATTTCGATGATTGATACCTCTATCAAAAGCCGTTGAGACCTGTAATTAACATACAAACGGCAATTTGAATCGGTCGAATATTTCTACACGTTCCGTGGAAAATTCAATTTTCTTGAAAATCAACTGAACTATAGCCCACAAATTCAGAGCCACAAAATTCGAAAATCTGCAAATGTGATCCGATTTCGATGATTGATACCTCTATCAATAGACGTTGAGACCTGTAATTGTCGTGCAAACGGCAATTTGGATCGGTCGAATATTTCTATACGTTTCGTGGAAAATTCAATGTTTTTGAAAATCAACTGAACTATAGCCCACAAATTCAGAGCCACAAAATTCGAAAATCTGCAAATGTGCTCCGATTTCGATGATTGATACCTCTATCAATAGGCGTTGAGACCTGTAATTGTCATACAAACGGCCATTGGGATCGGTCGAATATTTCTACACGTTTCGTGGAAATTCAATTTTTTTGAAAATCAACTGAACTATAGCCCACAAATTCAGAGCCACAAAAATGAAAAATCTACAAATTTGATGCGATTTCGATAATTTATACCTCTATCAATTGGCGTTGAGACCTGTAATTGTCATACAAACGGCCATTTCGATCGGTCGAATATTTCTACACGTTCCTTGGAAAATTCAATTTTTTTGAAAATCAACTGAACTATAGCCCACAAATTCAGAGCCACAAAATTCGAAAATCTGCAAATGTGCTCCGATTTCGATGATTGATACCTCTATCAAAAGGCGTTGAGACCTGTAATTGTCATACAAACGGCCATTTGGATCGGTCGAATATTTCTACACGTTCCGTGGAAAATTCAACTTTTTTGAAAATGAACTGAACTATAGCCCACAAATTCAGAGCCACAAAATTCGAAAATCTGCAAATGTGCTCCGATTTCGATGATTGATACCTCTATCAATATCAATAGGCGTTGAGACCTGTAATTGTCATACAAACGGCAATTTGGATCGGTCGAATATTTCTATACGTTCCGTGGAAAATTCAATTTTTTTGAAAATCAACTGAACACAAATTCAGAACGACAAAATTCGAAAATCTCCAAATGTGCTCCGATTTCGATGATTGATACCTCTATCAAAAGCCGTTGAGACCTGTAATTGTCATACAAACGGCAATTTGGATCGGTCGAATATTTCTATACGTTTCGTGGAAAATTCAATTTTTTTGAAAATCAACTGAACTATAGCCCACAAATCCAGAGCCACAAAATTCGAAAATCTGCAAATGTTCTCCGATTTCGATGATTGATACCTCTGCTCTATCAATAGACGTTGAGACTTGTAATTGTCATACAAACTGCAATTTGGATCGGTCGAATATTTCTATACGTTTCATGGAAAATTCAATTTTTTTGAAAATCAACTGAACTATAGCCCACAAATTCAGAGCCACAAAATTCGAAAATCTGCAAATGTGCTCCGATTTCGATGATTGATACCTCTATCAAAAGGCGTTGAGACCTGTAATTGTCATACAAACGGCAATTTGGATCAGTTGAATATTTCTATACGTTTCGTAGAAAATTCAATGTTTTTGGAAATCAACTGAACTATAGCCCACAAATTCAGAGCCACAAAAATGAAAAATCTACAAATTTGATGCGATTTCGATAATTTATACCTCAATCAATAGGCGTTGAGACCTGTAATTGTCATACAAACGGCTATTTCGATCGGTCGAATATTTCTACACGTTCCGTGGAAAATTCAATTTTTTTGAAAATCAACTGAACTATAGCCCACAAATTCAGAGCCACAAAATTCGAAAATCTGCAATGTGATCCGATTTCGATGATTGATACCTCTATCAATAGACGTTGAGACCTGTAATTGTCATACAAATTTCTATACGTTCTGTGGAAAATTCAATTTTTTTGGAAATCAATTGAACTATAGCCCACAAATTCAGAGCCACAAAATTCGAAAATCTGCAAATGTACTCCGATTTCGATGATTGATACCTCTATCAATAGGCGTTGAGACCTGTAATTGTCATACAAACAGCAATTTGGATCGGTCGAATATTTCTATACGTTTCGTGGAAAATTCAATTTTTTTGAAAATCAACTGAACTATAGCCCACAAATTCAGAGCGACAAAATTCGAAAATCTCCAAATGTGCTCCGATTTCGATGATTGATACCTCTATCAAAAGCCGTTGAGACCTGTAATTAACATACAAACGGCAATTTGAATCGGTCGAATATTTCTACACGTTCCGTGGAAAATTCAATTTTCTTGAAAATCAACTGAACTATAGCCCACAAATTCAGAGCCACAAAATTCGAAAATCTGCAAATGTGATCCGATTTCGATGATTGATACCTCTATCAATAGACGTTGAGACCTGTAATTGTCGTGCAAACGGCAATTTGGATCGGTCGAATATTTCTATACGTTTCGTGGAAAATTCAATTTATTGAAAATCAACTGAACAGCTCACAAATTCAGAGCCACAAAAATCGAAAATCTGCAAATTTGATCCGATTTCGATAATTGATACCTCTATCAATAGGCGTTGAGACCTGTAATTGTCATACAAACGGCCATTTCTATCGGACAAACATTTTTATACGTTCCGTGGAAAATTCAATTTTTTTGAAAATCAACTGAACTATAGCCCACAAAATCAGAGCCACAAAATTCGAAAATCTCCAAATGTACTCCGATTTCGATGATTTATACATCTACAAATAGGCGTTGAGACCTGTAATTGTCATACAAACGGCAATTTGGATCGGTCGAATATTTCTACACGTTCCGTGGAAAATTCAATTTTTTTGAAAATCAACTGAACTATAGCCCACAAATTCAGAGCCACAAAATTCGAAAATCTGCAAATGTGCTCCGATTTCGATGATTGACACATCTACCAATAGACGTTGAGACCTGTAATTGTCATACAAACGGCTATTTGGATCGGTCGAATATTTCTACACGTTCCGTGGAAAATTCAATTTTTTTGAAAATCAATTGAATTATAGCCCACAAATTCAGAGCCACAAAAATCGAAAATCTGCAAATGTGCTCCGATTTCGATGATTGATACCCCTATCAATATCAATAGGCGTTGAGACCTGTAATTGTCATACAAACGGCAATTTGGATCGGTTGAATGTTTCTACACGTTTCGTGGAAAATTCAATTTTCTTGAAAATCAACTGAACTATAGCTCACAAATTCAGAGCCAAAAACATCGAAAATCTTCAAATTTGATCCGATTTCGACAATTCATACCTCTATCAATAGGCGTTGAGACCTGTAATTGTCAAACAAATTTCTACAAGTTCCGTGGAAAATTCAATGTTTTTGGAAATCAACTGAATTATAGCCCACAAATTCAGAGCCACAAAAATCGAAAATCTGCAAATGTGCTCCGATTTCGATGATTGATACCTCTATCAATATCAATAGGCGTTGAGACCTGTAATTGTCATACAAACGGCAATTTGGATCGGTCGAATATTTCTACACGTTCCGTGGAAAATTCAATTTTTTTGAAAATCAACTGAACTATAGCCCACAAATTCAGAGCCACAAAATTCGAAAATCTTCAAATGTGCTCCGATTTCGATGATTGATACATCTACCAATAGGCGTTGAGACCTGTAATTGTCATACAAACGGCAATTTGGATCGGTCGAATATTTCTATACGTTTCGTGGAAAATTCAATTTTTTGGAAATCAACTGAACTATAGCCCACGAATTCAGAGCCACAAAATTCGAAAATCTGCAAATGTGCTCCGATTTCGATGATTGATACATCTACCAATAGGCGTTGAGACCTGTAATTATCGTACAAACGGCCATTTGGATCGGTCGAATATTTCTACACGTTCCGTGGAAAATTCAATTTTTTTGAAAATCAACTGAACTATAGCCCACAAATTCAGAGCCACAAAATTCGAAAATCTGCAAATGTGCTCCGATTTCGATGATTGATACATCTACAATCTAGCAATAGGCGTTGAGACCTGTAATTGTCATACAAACGGCCATTTGGATCGGTCGAATATTTCTACACGTTCCGTGGAAAATTTAATTTTTTTGAAAATCAACTGAATAGCCCACAAATTCAGAGCCACAAAATTCGAAAATCTGCAAATGTGCTCCGATTTCGATGATTGATACATCTACCAATATGCGTTGAGACCTGTAATTGTCATACAAACGGCAATTTGGATCGGTCAAATATTTCTATACGTTTCGTGGAAATTGAATTTTTTTGAAAATCAACTGAACTATAGCCCACAAATTCAGAGCCACAGAATTCGAAAATCTGCAAATGTGCTCCGATTTCGATGATTGATACATCTACAATCTACCAATAGTCGTTGAGACCTGTAATTGTCATACAAACGGCCATTTGGATCGATCGAATATTTCTACACGTTCCGTGGAAAATTCAATTTTCTTGAAAATCAACTGAACTATAGCCCACAAATTCAGAGCCACAAAATTCGAAAATCTGCGAATGTGCTCCGATTTCGATGATTGATACATCTACCAATAGGCGTTGATACCTGTAATTGTCATACAAACGGCCATTTGGATCGGTCGAATATTTCTACACGTTTCGTGGAAAATTCAATTTTTTTGAATATCAACTGAACTATAGCCCACAAATTCAGAGCCACAAAATTCGAAAATCTGCAAATGTGCTCCGATATCGATAATTTATACCTCTATCAATAGGCGTTGAGACCTGTAATTGTCATACAAACGGCCATTTCGATCGGTCGAATATTTCTACACGTTCCGTGGAAAATTCAATTTTTTTGAAAATCAACTGAACTATAGCCCACAAATTCAGAGCCACAAAATTCGAAAATCTGCAAATGTGCTCCGATTTCGATGATTGATACCTCTATCAATAGGCGTTGAGACCTGTAATTGTCATACAAACGACCATTTCGATCGGTCGAATATTTCTCCACGTTCCGTGGAAAATTCAATTTTTTTGAAAATCAACTGAACTATAGCCCACAAATCCAGAGCCACAAAATTCGAAAATCTGCAAATGTGCTCCGATTTCGATGATTGATACCTCTATCAATAGGCGTTGAGACCTGTAATTGTCATACAAACGGCCATTTCGATCGGTCGAATATTTCTACACGTTCCGTGGAAAATTCAATTTTTTTGAAAATCAACTGAACTATAGCCCACAAATTCAGAGCCACAAAATTCGAAAATCTGCAAATGTGCTCCTATTTCGATGATTGATACATCTACCAATATCAAAAGGCGTTGAGACCTGTAATTGTCATACAAACGGCAATTTGGATCGGTCGAATATTTCTATACGTTTCGTGGAAACTCAATGTTTTTGAAAATCAACTGAACTATAGCCCACAAATTCAGAGCCACAAAATTCGAAAAACTGCAAATGTACTCCGATTTCGATGATTGATACCTCTATCAATAGGCGTTGAGACCTGTAATTGTCATACAAACAGCAATTTGGATCGGTCGAATATTTCTACACGTTCCGTGGAAAATTCAATTTTTTTGAAAATCAACTGAACTATAGCCCACAAATTCAGTGCGACAAAATTCGAAAATCTCCAAATGTGCTCCGATTTCGATGATTGATACCTCTATCAAAAGCCGTTGAGACCTGTAATTGTCATACAAACGGCAATTTGAATCGGTCGAATATTTCTACACGTTCCGTGGAAAATTCAATTTTTTTGAAAATCAACTGAACTATAGCCCACAAATTCAGAGCCACAAAATTCGAAAATCTGCAAATGTGATCCGATTTCGATGATTGATACCTCTATCAATAGACGTTGAGACCTGTAATTGTCGTGCAAACGGCAATTTGGATCGGTCGAATATTTCTATACGTTTCGTGGAAAATTCAATTTATTGAAAATCAACTGAACAGCTCACAAATTCAGAGCCACAAAAATCGAAAATCTTCAAATTTGATCCGATTTCGATAATTGATACCTCTATCAATAGGCGTTGAGACCTGTAATTGTCATACAAACGGCCATTTCTATCGGACAAACATTTTTATGCGTTCCGTGGAAAATTCAATTTTTTTGAAAATCAACTGAACTATAGCCCACAAAATCAGAGCCACAAAATTCGAAAATCTCCAAATGTACTCCGATTTCGATGATTTATACATCTACAAATAGGCGTTGAGACCTGTAATTGTCATACAAACGGCCATTTGGATCGGTCGAATATTTCTACACGTTCCGTGAAAAATTCAATTTTTTTGAAAATCAACTGAACTATAGCCCACAAATTCAGAGCCACAAAATTCGAAAATCTGCAAAATGTGCTCCGATTTCGATGATTGACACATCTACCAATAGACGTTGAGACCTGTAATTGTCATACAAACGGCTATTTGGATCGGTCGAATATTTCTACACGTTCCGTGGAAAATTCAATTTTTTTGAAAATCAATTGAATTATAGCCCACAAATTCAGAGCCACAAAAATCGAAAATCTGCAAATGTGCTCCGATTTCGATGATTGATACATCTACAATCTACCAATAGTCGTTGAGACCTGTAATTGTCATACAAACGGCCATTTGGATCGATCGAATATTTCTACACGTTCCGTGGAAAATTCAATTTTCTTGAAAATCAACTGAACTATAGCCCACAAATTCAGAGCCACAAAATTCGAAAATCTGCGAATGTGCTCCGATTTCGATGATTGATACATCTACCAATAGGCGTTGATACCTGTAATTGTCATACAAACGGCCATTTGGATCGGTCGAATATTTCGATACGTTTCGTGGAAAATTCAATTTTTTTGAAAATCAACTGAACTATAGCCCACAAATTCAGAGCCACAAAATTCGAAAATCTGCAAATGTGCTCCGATTTCGTTTATTAATACCTCCATCAAAAGGCGTTGAGACCTGTAATTGTCATACAAACGGCAATTTGGATCGGTCGAATATTTCTATACGTTCCGTGGAAAATTCAATGTTATTGGAAATCAACTGAACTATAGCCCACAAATTCAGAGCCACAAAATTCGAAAATCTGCAAATGTGCTCCGATATCGATAATTTATACCTCTATCAATAGGCGTTGAGACCTGTAATTGTCATACAAACGGCCATTTCGATCGGTCGAATATTTCTACACGTTCCGTGGAAAATTCAATTTTTTTGAAAATCAACTGAACTATAGCCCACAAATTCAGAGCCACAAAATTCGAAAATCTGCAAATGTGCTCCGATTTCGATGATTGATACCTCTATCAATAGGCGTTGAGACCTGTAATTGTCATACAAACGACCATTTCGATCGGTCGAATATTTCTACACGTTCCGTGGAAAATTCAATTTTTTTGAAAATCAACTGAACTATAGCCCACAAATCCAGAGCCACAAAATTCGAAAATCTGCAAATGTGCTCCGATTTCGATGATTGATACCTCTATCAATAGGCGTTGAGACCTGTAATTGTCATACAAACGGCCATTTCGATCGGTCGAATATTTCTACACGTTCCGTGGAAAATTCAATTTTTTTGAAAATCAACTGAACTATAGCCCACAAATTCAGAGCCACAAAATTCGAAAATCTGCAAATGTGCTCCTATTTCGATGATTGATACCTCTATCAAAAGGCGTTGAGACCTGTAATTGTCATACAAACGGCAATTTGGATCGGTCGAATATTTCTATACGTTTCGTGGAAAATTGAATTTTTTTGAAAATCAACTGAACTATAGCCCACAAATTCAGAGCCACAAAATTCGAAAATCTGCAATGTGATCCGATTTCGATGATTGATACCACTATCAATAGACGTTGAGACCTGTAATTGTCATACAAATTTCTACACGTTCTGTGGAAAATTCAATGTTTTTGGAAATCAATTGAACTATAGCCCACAAATTCAGAGCCACAAAATTCGAAAATCTGCAAATGTGATCCGATTTCGATGATTGATACCTCTATCAATAGACGTTGAGACCTGTAATTGTCGTGCAAACGGCAATTTGGATCGGTCGAATATTTCTATACGTTTCGTGGAAAATTCAATTTATTGAAAATCAACTGAACAGCTCACAAATTCAGAGCCACAAAAATCGAAAATCTTCAAATTTGATCCGATTTCGATAATTGATACCTCTATCAATAGGCGTTGAGACCTGTAATTGTCATACAAACGGCCATTTCTATCGGACAAACATTTTTATGCGTTCCGTGGAAAATTCAATTTTTTTGAAAATCAACTGAACTATAGCCCACAAAATCAGAGCCACAAAATTCGAAAATCTCCAAATGTACTCCGATTTCGATGATTTATACATCTACAAATAGGCGTTGAGACCTGTAATTGTCATACAAACGGCCATTTGGATCGGTCGAATATTTCTACACGTTCCGTGGAAAATTCAATTTTTTTGAAAATCAACTGAACTATAGCCCACAAATTCAGAGCCACAAAATTCGAAAATCTGCAAAATGTGCTCCGATTTCGATGATTGACACATCTACCAATAGACGTTGAGACCTGTAATTGTCATACAAACGGCTATTTGGATCGGTCGAATATTTCTACACGTTCCGTGGAAAATTCAATTTTTTTGAAAATCAATTGAATTATAGCCCACAAATTCAGAGCCACAAAAATCGAAAATCTGCAAATGTGCTCCGATTTCGATGATTGATACATCTACAATCTACCAATAGTCGTTGAGACCTGTAATTGTCATACAAACGGCCATTTGGATCGATCGAATATTTCTACACGTTCCGTGGAAAATTCAATTTTCTTGAAAATCAACTGAACTATAGCCCACAAATTCAGAGCCACAAAATTCGAAAATCTGCGAATGTGCTCCGATTTCGATGATTGATACATCTACCAATAGGCGTTGATACCTGTAATTGTCATACAAACGGCCATTTGGATCGGTCGAATATTTCTATACGTTTCGTGGAAAATTCAATTTTTTTGAAAATCAACTGAACTATAGCCCACAAATTCAGAGCCACAAAATTCGAAAATCTGCAAATGTGCTCCGATTTCGTTGATTAATACCTCCATCAAAAGGCGTTGAGACCTGTAATTGTCATACAAACGGCAATTTGGATCGGTCGAATATTTCTATACGTTCCGTGGAAAATTCAATGTTATTGGAAATCAACTGAACTATAGCCCACAAATTCAGAGCCACAAAATTCGAAAATCTGCAAATGTGCTCCGATATCGATAATTTATACCTCTATCAATAGGCGTTGAGACCTGTAATTGTCATACAAACGGCCATTTCGATCGGTCGAATATTTCTAAACGTTCCGTGGAAAATTCAATTTTTTTGAAAATCAACTGAACTATAGCCCACAAATTCAGAGCCACAAAATTCGAAAATCTGCAAATGTGCTCCGATTTCGATGATTGATACCTCTATCAATAGGCGTTGAGACCTGTAATTGTCATACAAACGACCATTTCGATCGGTCGAATATTTCTACACGTTCCGTGGAAAATTCAATTTTTTTGAAAATCAACTGAACTATAGCCCACAAATCCAGAGCCACAAAATTCGAAAATCTGCAAATGTGCTCCGATTTCGATGATTGATACCTCTATCAATAGGCGTTGAGACCTGTAATTGTCATACAAACGGCCATTTCGATCGGTCGAATATTTCTACACGTTCCGTGGAAAATTCAATTTTTTTGAAAATCAACTGAACTATAGCCCACAAATTCAGAGCCACAAAATTCGAAAATCTGCAAATGTGCTCCTATTTCGATGATTGATACCTCTATCAAAAGGCGTTGAGACCTGTAATTGTCATACAAATTTCTACACGTTCTGTGGAAAATTCAATGTTTTTGGAAATCAATTGAACTATAGCCCACAAATTCAGAGCCACAAAAATCGAAAATCTTCAAATGTGCTCCTATTTCGATGATTGATACCTCTATCAATAGGCGTTGAGACCTGTAATTGTCATGCAAACGGCAATTTGGATCGGTCGAATATTTCTATACGTTTCGTGGAAAATTCAATTTTTTTGAAAATCAACTGAATTATAGCCCACAAATTCAGAGCCACAAAAATCGAAAATCTGCAAATGTGCTCCGATTTCGATGATTGATACATCTACCAATATCAAAAGGCGTTGAGACCTGTAATTGTCATACAAACGGCAATTTGGATCGGTCGAATATTTCTATACGTTTCGTGGAAATTCAATGTTTTTGAAAATCAACTGAACTATAGCCCACAAATTCAGAGCCACAAAATTCGAAAAACTGCAAATGTACTCCGTACAGGCGTTGAGACCTGTAATTGTCATACAAACGGCCATTTCTATCGGACAAACATTTTTATACGTTCCGTGGAAAATTCAATTTTTTTGAAAATCAACTGAACTATAGCCCACAAAATCAGAGCCACAAAATTCGAAAATCTCCAAATGTACCCCGATTTCGATGATTTATACATGTACAAATAGGCGTTGAGACCTGTAATTGTCATACAAACGGCCATTTGGATCGGTCGAATATTTCTACACGTTCCGTGGAAAATTCAATTTTTTTGAAAATCAACTGAACTATAGCCCACAAATTCAGAGCCACAAAATTCGAAAATCTGCAAATGTGCTCCGATTTCGATGATTGACACATCTACCAATAGACGTTGAGACCTGTAATTGTCATACAAACGGCTATTTGGATCGGTCGAATATTTCTACACGTTCCGTGAAAAATTCAATTTTTTTGAAAATCAATTGAATTGTAGCCCACAAATTCAGAGCCACAAAAATCGAAAATCTGCAAATGTGCTCCGATTTCGATGATTGATACCCCTATCAATATCAATAGGCGTTGAGACCTGTAATTGTCATACAAACGGCAATTTGGATCGGTTGAATGTTTCTATACGTTTCGTGGAAAATTCAATTTTCTTGAAAATCAACTGAACTATAGCTCACAAATTCAGAGCCAGAAACATCGAAAATCTTCAAATTTGATCCGATTTCGACAATTCATACCTCTATCAATAGGCGTTGAGGCCTGTAATTGTCAAACAAATTTCTACAAGTTCCGTGGAAAATTCAATGTTTCTGGAAATCAACTGAATTATAGCCCACAAATTCAGAGCCACAAAAATCGAAAATCTGCAAATGTGCTCCGATTTCGATGATTGATACCTCTATCAATATCAATAGGCGTTGAGACCTGTAATTGTCATACAAACGGCAATTTGGATCGGTCGAATATTTCTACACGTTCCGTGGAAAATTCAATTTTTTTGAAAATCAACTCTACTATAGCCCCCAAATTCAGAGCTACAAAATTCGAAAATCTTCAAATGTGCTCCGATTTCGATGATTGATACATCTACCAATAGGCGTTGAGACCTGTAATTGTCATACAAACGGCAATTTGGATCGGTCAAATATTTCTATACGTTTCGTGGAAATTGAATTTTTTTGAAAATCAACTGAACTATAGCCCACAAATTCAGAGCCACAGAATTCGAAAATCTGCAAATGTGCTCCGATTTCGATGATTGATACATCTACAATCTACCAATAGTCGTTGAGACCTGTAATTGTCATACAAACGGCCATTTGGATCGATCGAATATTTCTACACGTTCCGTGGAAAATTCAATTTTCTTGAAAATCAACTGAACTATAGCCCACAAATTCAGAGCCACAAAATTCGAAAATCTGCGAATGTGCTCCGATTTCGATGATTGATACATATACCAATAGGCGTTGATACCTGTAATTGCATACAAACGGCCATTTGGATTGGTCGAATATTTCTATACGTTTCGTGGAAAATTCAATTTTTTTGAAAATCAACTGAACTATAGCCCACAAATTCAGAGCCACAAAATTCGAAAATCTGCAAATGTGCTCCGATTTCGATGATTAATACCTCCATCAAAAGGCGTTGAGACCTGTAATTGTCATACAAACGGCAATTTGGATCGGTCGAATATTTCTATACGTTCCGTGGAAAATTCAATGTTATTGGAAATCAACTGAACTATAGCCCACAAATTCAGAGCCACAAAATTCGAAAATCTGCAAATGTGCTCCGATATCGATAATTTATATCACAAAAATCGAAAATCTTCAAATGTGCTCCTATTTCGATGATTGATACCTCTATCAATAGGCGTTGAGACCTGTAATTGTCATGCAAACGGCCATTTGGATCGGTCGAATATTTCTATACGTTTCGTGGAAAATTCAATTTTCTTGAAAATCAACTGAATTATAGCCCACAAATTCAGAGCCACAAAATTCGAAAATCTGCAAATGTGCTCCGATTTCGATGATTGATACATCTACCAATATCAAAAGGCGTTGAGACCTGTAATTGTCATACAAACGGCAATTTGGATCGGTCGAATATTTCTATACGTTTCGTGGAAATTCAATGTTTTTGAAAATCAACTGAACTATAGCCCACAAATTCAGAGCCACAAAATTCGAAAAACTGCAAATGTACTCCGATTTCGATGATTGATACCTCTATCAATAGGCGTTGAGACCTGTAATTGTCATACAAACAGCAATTTGGATCGGTCGAATATTTCTATACGTTTCGTGGAAAATTGAATTTTTTTGAAAATCAACTGAACTATAGCCCACAAATTCAGAGCCACAAAATTCGAAAATCTGCAAATGTGATCCGATTTCGATGATTGATACCTCTATCAATAGACGTTGAGACCTGTAATTGTCGTGCAAACGGCAATTTGGATCGGCCGATATTTCTATACGTTTCGTGGAAAATTCAATTTATTGAAAATCAACTGAACAGCTCACAAATTCAGAGCCACAAAAATCGAAAATCTGCAAATTTGATCCGATTTCGATAATTGATACCTCTATCAATAGGCGTTGAGACCTGTAATTGTCATACAAACGGCCATTTCTATCGGACAAACATTTTTATACGTTCCGTGGAAAATTCAATTTTTTTGAAAATCAACTGAACTATAGCCCACAAAATCAGAGCCACAAAATTCGAAAATCTCCAAATGTACCCCGATTTCGATGATTTATACATGTACAAATAGGCGTTGAGACCTGTAATTGTCATACAAATGGCCATTTGGATCGGTCGAATATTTCTACATGTTCCGTGGAAAATTCAATTTTTTTGAAAATCAACTGCCCACAAATTCAGAGCCACAAAATTCGAAAATCTGCAAATGTGCTCCGATTTCGATGATTGACACATCTACCAATAGACGTTGAGACCTGTAATTGTCATACAAACGGCTATTTGGATCGGTCGAATATTTCTACACGTTCCGTGGAAAATTCAATTTTTTTGAAAATCAATTGAATTATAGCCCACAAATTCAGAGCCACAAAAATCGAAAATCTGCAAATGTGCTCCGATTTCGATGATTGATACCCCTATCAATATCAATAGGCGTTGAGACCTGTAATTGTCATACAAACGGCAATTTGGATCGGTTGAATGTTTCTATACGTTTCGTGGAAAATTCAATTTTCTTGAAAATCAACTGAACTATAGCTCACAAATTCAGAGCCAGAAACATCGAAAATCTTCAAATTTGATCCGATTTCGACAATTCATACCTCTATCAATAGGCGTTGAGGCCTGTAATTGTCAAACAAATTTCTACAAGTTCCGTGGAAAATTCAATGTTTCTGGAAATCAACTGAATTATAGCCCACAAATTCAGAGCCACAAAAATCGAAAATCTGCAAATGTGCTCCGATTTCGATGATTGATACCTCTATCAATATCAATAGGCGTTGAGACCTGTAATTGTCATACAAACGGCAATTTGGATCGGTCGAATATTTCTACACGTTCCGTGGAAAATTCAATTTTTTTGAAAATCAACTGAACTATAGCCCCCAAATTCAGAGCCACAAAATTTGAAAATCTTCAAATTTGCTCCGATTTCGATGATTGATACATCTACCAATAGGCGTTGAGACCTGTAATTGTCATACAAACGGCAATTTGGATCGGTCGAATATTTCTATACGTTTCGTGGAAAATTAAATTTTTTGGAAATCAACTGAACTATAGCCCACGAATTCAGAGCCACAAAATTCGAAAATCTGCAAATGTGCTCCGATTTCGATGATTGATACCTCTATCAATAGGCGTTGAGACCTGTAATTATCATACAAACGGCCATTTGGATCGGTCGAATATTTCTACACGTTCCGTGGAAAATTCAATTTTTTTGAAAATCAACTGAACTATGGCCCACAAATTCAGAGCCACAAAATTCGAAAATCTGCAAATGTGCTCCGATTTCGATGATTGATACATCTACAATCTAGCAATAGGCGTTGAGACCTGTAATTGTCATACAAACGGCCATTTGGATCGGTCGAATATTTCTACACGTTCCGTGGAAAATTTAATTTTTTTGAAAATCAACTGAATAGCCCACAAATTCAGAGCTACAAAATTCGAAAATCTGCAAATGTGCTCCGATTTCGATGATTGATACATCTACCAATAGGCGTTGAGACCTGTAATTGTCATACAAACGGCAATTTGGATCGGTCAAATATTTCTATACGTTTCGTGGAAATTGAATTTTTTTGAAAATCAACTGAACTATAGCCCACAAATTCAGAGCCACAGAATTCGAAAATCTGCAAATGTGCTCCGATTTCGATGATTGATACATCTACAATCTACCAATAGTCGTTGAGACCTGTAATTGTCATACAAACGGCCATTTGGATCGATCGAATATTTCTACACGTTCCGTGGAAAATTCAATTTTCTTGAAAATCAACTGAACTATAGCCCACAAATTCAGAGCCACAAAATTCGAAAATCTGCGAATGTGCTCCGATTTCGATGATTGATACATCTACCAATAGGCGTTGATACCTGTAATTGCATACAAACGGCCATTTGGATTGGTCGAATATTTCTATACGTTTCGTGGAAAATTCAATTTTTTTGAAAATCAACTGAACTATAGCCCACAAATTCAGAGCCACAAAATTCGAAAATCTGCAAATGTGCTCCGATTTCGATGATTAATACCTCCATCAAAAGGCGTTGAGACCTGTAATTGTCATACAAACGGCAATTTGGATCGGTCGAATATTTCTATACGTTCCGTGGAAAATTCAATGTTATTGGAAATCAACTGAACTATAGCCCACAAATTCAGAGCCACAAAATTCGAAAATCTGCAAATGTGCTCCGATATCGATAATTTATACCTCTATCAATAGGCGTTGAGACCTGTAATTGTCATACAAACGGCCATTTCGATCGGTCGAATATTTCTACACGTTCCGTGGAAAATTCAATTTTTTTGAAAATCAACTGAACTATAGCCCACAAATTCAGAGCCACAAAATTCGAAAATCTGCAAATGTGCTCCGATTTCGATGATTGATACCTCTATCAATAGGCGTTGAGACCTGTAATTGTCATACAAACGACCATTTCGATCGGTCGAATATTTCTACACGTTCCGTGGAAAATTCAATTTTATTGAAAATCAACTGAACTATAGCCCACAAATCCAGAGCCACAAAATTCGAAAATCTGCAAATGTGCTCCGATTTCGATGATTGATACCTCTATCAAAAGGCGTTGAGACCTGTAATTGTCATACAAACGGCAATTTGGATCGGTCGAATATTTCTATACGTTTCGTGGAAAATTGAATTTTTTTGAAAATCAACTGAACTATAGCCCACAAATTCAGAGCCACAAAATTCGAAAATCTGCAATGTGATCCGATTTCGATGATTGATACCTCTATCAATAGACGTTGAGACCTGTAATTGTCATACAAATTTCTACACGTTCTGTGGAAAATTCAATGTTTTTGGAAATCAATTGAACTATAGCCCACAAATTCAGAGCCACAAAAATCGAAAATCTTCAAATGTACTCCGATTTCGATGATTGATACCTCTATCAATAGGCGTTGAGACCTGTAATTGTCATGCAAACGGCAATTTGGATCGGTCGAATATTTCTATACGTTTCGTGGAAAATTCAATTTTTTTGAAAATCAACTGAATTATAGCCCACAAATTCAGAGCCACAAAAATCGAAAATCTGCAAATGTGCTCCGATTTCGATGATTGATACATCTACCAATATCAAAAGGCGTTGAGACCTGTAATTGTCATACAAACGGCAATTTGGATCGGTCGAATATTTCTATACGTTTCGTGGAAATTCAATGTTTTTGAAAATCAACTGAACTATAGCCCACAAATTCAGAGCCACAAAATTCGAAAATCTGCAAATGTGCTCCGATTTCGATGATTGATACCTCTATCAATAGGCGTTGAGACCTGTAATTGTCATACAAACGGCCATTGGGATCGGTCGAATATTTCTACACGTTTCGTGGAAATTCAATTTTTTTGAAAATCAACTGAACTATAGCCCACAAATTCAGAGCCACAAAATTCGAAAATCTGCAAATGTGCTCCGATTTCGATGATTAATACCTCTATCAATAGGCGTTGAGACCTGTAATTGTCATACAAACGGCAATTTGGATCGGTCGAATATTTCTACACGTTCCGTGGAAAATTCAATTTTTTTGAAAATCAACTGAACTATAGCCCACAAATTCAGAGCCACAAAATTCGAAAATCTGCAAATGTGATCCGATTTCGATGATTAATACCTCTATCAATAGACTTTAAGACCTGTAATTGTCATACAAATTTCTACACGTTCTGTGGAAAATTCAATGTTTTTGGAAATCAATTGAACTATAGCCCACAAATTCAGAGCCACAAAAATCGAAAATCTGCAAATGTACTCCGATTTCGATGATTGATACCTCTATCAATAGACGTTGAGACCTGTAATTGTCGTGCAAACGGCAATTTGGATCGGTCGAATATTTCTATACGTTTCGTGGAAATTTAATTTTTTTGAAAATCAACTGAACTATAGCCCACAAATTCACAGCCACAAAATTCGAAAATCTGCAAATGTGATCCGATTTCGATGATTGATACCTCTACCAATAGACGTTGAGACCTGTAATTGTCGTGCAAACGGCAATTTGGATCGGTCGAATATTTCTATACGTTTCGTGGAAAATTCAATTTTTTGAAAATCAACTGAACAGCTCACAAATTCAGAGCCACAAAAATCGAAAATCTTCAAATTTGATCCGATTT
This sequence comes from Tipula helvola, assembly GCA_963556165.1. Taxonomy (NCBI): domain Eukaryota; kingdom Metazoa; phylum Arthropoda; class Insecta; order Diptera; family Tipulidae; genus Tipula; species Tipula helvola. The sequence continues at coordinate 342,263,375 of OY744483.1, read as the reverse complement.
CGATAATTTATACCTCTATCAATAGGCGTTGAGACCTGTAATTGTCATACAAACGGCCATTTCTATCGGACAAACATCTGTATACGTTCCGTGGAAAATTCAATTATTTGAAAATCAACTGAACTATAGCCCACAAAATCAGAGCCACAAAATTCAAAAATCTCCAAATGTGCTCCGATTTCGATGATTGATACATCTACAAATAGGCGTTGAGACCTGTAATTGTCATACAAACGGCCATTTGGATCGGTCGAATATTTCTACACGTTCCGTGGAAAATTCAATTTTTTTGAAAATCAACTGAACTATAGCCCACAAATTCAGAGCCACAAAATTCGAAAATCTGCAAATGTGCTCCGATTTCGATGATTGATACATCTACCAATAGACGTTGAGACCTGTAATTGTCATACAAACGGCCATTTGGATCGGTCGAATATTTCTACACGTTCCGTGGAAAATTCAATTTTTTTGAAAATCAACTGAATTATAGCCCACAAATTCAGAGCCACAAAAATCGAAAATCTGCAAATGTGCTCCGATTTCGATGATTGATACCTCTATCAATATCAATAGGCGTTGAGACCTGTAATTGTCATACAAACGGCAATTTGGATCGGTTGAATATTTCTACACGTTTCGTGGAAAATTCAATTTTCTTGAAAATCAACTGAACTATAGCCCACAAATTCAGAGCCAGAAAAATCGAAAATCTTCAAATGTGCTCCGATTTCGATGATTTATACATCTACAAATAGGCGTTGAGACCTGTAATTGTCATACAAACGGCCATTTGGATCGGTCGAATATTTCTACACGTTCCGTGGAAAATTCAATTTTTTTGAAAATCAACTGAACTATAGCCCCCAAATTCAGAGCCACAAAATTCGAAAATCTTCAAATGTGCTCCGATTTCGATGATTGATACATCTACCAATAGGCGTTGAGACCTGTAATTGTCATACAAACGGCCATTTGGATCGGTCGAATATTTCTACACGTTCCGTGGAAAATTCAATTTTTTTGAAAATCAACTGAACTATAGCCCCCAAATTCAGAGCCACAAAATTCGAAAATCTTCAAATGTGCTCCGATTTCGATGATTGATACATCTACCAATAGACGTTGAGACCTGTAATTGTCATACAAACGGCCATTTCTATCGGACAAACATCTGTATACGTTCCGTGGAAAATTCAATTATTTGAAAATCAACTGAACTATAGCCCACAAAATCAGAGCCACAAAATTCGAAAATCTCCAAATGTGCTCCGATTTCGATGATTGATACATCTACAAATAGGCGTTGAGACCTGTAATTGTCATACAAACGGCCATTTGGATCGGTCGAATATTTCTACACGTTCCGTGGAAAATTCAATTTTTTTGAAAATCAACTGAACTATAGCCCACAAATTCAGAGCCACAAAATTCGAAAATCTGCAAATGTGCTCCGATTTCGATGATTGATACATCTACCAATAGACGTTGAGACCTGTAATTGTCATACAAACGGCCATTTGGATCGGTCGAATATTTCTACACGTTCCGTGGAAAATTCAATTTTTTTGAAAATCAACTGAATTATAGCCCACAAATTCAGAGCCACAAAAATCGAAAATCTGCAAATGTGCTCCGATTTCGATGATTGATACCTCTATCAATATCAATAGGCGTTGAGACCTGTAATTGTCATACAAACGGCAATTTGGATCGGTTGAATATTTCTACACGTTTCGTGGAAAATTCAATTTTCTTGAAAATCAACTGAACTATAGCCCACAAATTCAGAGCCAGAAAAATCGAAAATCTTCAAATGTGCTCCGATTTCGATGATTTATACATCTACAAATAGGCGTTGAGACCTGTAATTGTCATACAAACGGCCATTTGGATCGGTCGAATATTTCTACACGTTCCGTGGAAAATTCAATTTTTTTGAAAATCAACTGAACTATAGCCCCCAAATTCAGAGCCACAAAATTCGAAAATCTTCAAATGTGCTCCGATTTCGATGATTGATACATCTACCAATAGACGTTGAGACCTGTAATTGTCATACAAACGGCCATTTGGATCGGTCGAATATTTCTACACGTTCCGTGGAAAATTCAATTTTTTTGAAAATCAACTGAATTATAGCCCACAAATTCAGAGCCACAAAAATCGAAAATCTGCAAATGTGCTCCGATTTCGATGATTGATACCTCTATCAATATCAATAGGCGTTGAGACCTGTAATTGTCATACAAACGGCAATTTGGATCGGTTGAATATTTCTACACGTTTCGTGGAAAATTCAATTTTCTTGAAAATCAACTGAACTATAGCCCACAAATTCAGAGCCAGAAAAATCGAAAATCTTCAAATGTGCTCCGATTTCGATGATTTATACATCTACAAATAGGCGTTGAGACCTGTAATTGTCATACAAACGGCCATTTGGATCGGTCGAATATTTCTACACGTTCCGTGGAAAATTCAATTTTTTTGAAAATCAACTGAACTATAGCCCCCAAATTCAGAGCCACAAAATTCGAAAATCTTCAAATGTGCTCCGATTTCGATGATTGATACATCTACCAATAAGCGTTGAGACCTGTAATTGTCATACAAACGGCCATTTGGATCGGTCGAATATTTCTACACGTTCCGTGGAAAATTCAATTTTTTTGAAAATCAACTGAATTATAGCCCACAAATTCAGAGCCACAAAATTCGAAAATCTGCAAATGTGCTCCGATTTCGATGATTGATACATCTACCAATAGGCGTTGAGACCTGTAATTGTCATACAAACGGCAATTTGGATCGGTCGAATATTTCTATACGTTCCGTGGAAAATTCAATTTTTTTGAAAAACAACTGAACTATAGCCCACAAATTCAGAGCCACAAAATTCGAAAATCTGCAAATGTGCTCCGATTTCGATGATTGATACATCTACAATCTACCAATAGGCGTTGAGACCTGTAATTGTCATACAAACAGCCATTTGGATCGGTCGAATATTTCTACACGTTCCGTGGAAAATTCAATTTTCTTGAAAATCAACTGAACTATAGCCCACAAATTCAGAGCCACAAAATTCGAAAATCTGCGAATGTGCTCCGATTTCGATGATTGATACATCTACCAATAGGCGTTGAGACCTGTAATTGTCATACAAACGGCCAATTGGATCGGTCGAATATTTCTATACGTTCCGTCGAAAATTCAATGTTTTTGGAAATCAACTGAACTATAGCCCACAAATTCAGAGCCACAAAAATCGAAAATCTTCAAATTTGATACGATTTCGATAATTGATACCTCTATCAATAGGCGTAGAGACCTGTAATTGTCATACAAACGGCCATTTCGATCGGTCGAATATTTCTACACGTTCTGTGGAAAATTCAATTTTTTTGAAAATCAACTGAACTATAGCCCACAAATTCAGAGCCACAAAATTCGAAAATCTTCAAATGTGCTCCGATTTCGATGATTGATACCTCTATCAAAAGGCGTTGAGACCTGTAATTGTCATACAAACGGCAATTTGGATCGGTCGAATATTTCTACACGTTCCGTGGAAAATTCAATTTTTTTGAAAATCAACTGAACTATAGCCCACAGATTCAGAGCCACAAAATTCGAAAATCTGCAATGTGATCCGATTTCGATGATTGATACCTCTATCAATAGACGTTGAGACCTGTAATTGTCATACAAACGGCCATTGGGATCGGTCGAATATTTCTACACGTTTCGTGGAAAATTCAATTTTTTTGAAAATCAACTGAACTATAGCCCACAAATCCAGAGCCACAAAATTCGAAAATCTGCAAATGTGCTCCGATTTCGATGATTGATACCTCTGCTCTGTCAATAAACGTTGAGACTTTTAATTGTCATACAAACGGCAATCTGGATCGGTCGAATATTTCTATACGTTTCGTGGAAAATTCAATTTTTTTGAAAATCAACTGAACTATAGCCCACAAATTCAGAGCCACAAAAATCGAAAATCTGCAAATGTGTTCCGATTTCGATGATTGATACCTCTATCAATAGCCGTAGAGACGAGACCTGTAATTGTCATACAAACGGCCATTTCGATCGGTCGAATATTTCTACACGGTCTTTGGAAAATTCAATTTTTTTGAAAATCAACTGAACTATAGCCCACAAATTCAGAGCCACAAAATTCGAAAATCTGCAAATGTGCTCCGATTTCGATGATTGATACCTCTATCAATAGACGTTGAGACCTGTAATTGTCGTGCAAACGGCAATTTGGATCGCTCGAATATTTCTATACGTTTCGTGGAAAATTCAATTTTTTGAAAATCAACTGAACAGCTCACAAATTCACAGCCAGAAAAATCGAAAATCTTCAAATTTGATCCGATTTCGATAATTTATACCTCTATCAATAGGCGTAGAGACCTGTAATTGTCATACAAACGGGCATTTCGATCGGTCGAATATTTTTACACGTTCTGTGGAAAATTCAATTTTTTTGAAAATCAACTGAACTATAGCCCACAAATTCAGAGCCACAAAATTCGAAAATCTGCAAATGTGCTCCGATTTCGATGATTGATACCTCTATCAAAAGGCGTTGAGACCTGTAATTGTCATACAAACGGCAATTTGGATCGGTTGAATATTTCTATACGTTTCGTGGAAAATTCAATGTTATTGGAAATCAACTGAACTATAGCCCACAAATTCAGAGCCACAAAAATGAAAAATTTTCAAATTTGATGCTATTTCGATAATTTATACCTCTATCAATAGGCGTAGAGGCCTGTAATTGTCATACAAACGGCCATTTCGATCGGTCGAATATTTCTACACGTTCTGTGGAATATTCAATTTTTTGAAAATCAACTGAACTATAGCCCACAAATTCAGAGCCACAAAATTCGAAAATCCTCAAATGTGCTCCGATTTCGATGATTGATACCTCTATCAATAGGCGTTGAGACGTTCCGTGGAAAATTCAATTTTTTTGAAAATCAACTGAACTATAGCCCACAAATTCAGAGCCACAAAATTCGAAAATCTGCAATGTGATCCGATTTCGATGATTGATACCTCTATCAATAGACGTTGAGACCTGTAATTGTCATACAAATTTCTACACGTTCTGTGGAAAATTCAATGTTTTTGGAAATCAACTGAACTATAGCCCACAAATTCAGAGCCACAAAAATCGAAAATCTGCAAATGTACTCCGATTTCGATGATTGATACCTCTATCAATAGGCGTTGAGACCTGTAATTGTCATACAAACGGCAATTTGGATCGGTCGAATATTTCTATACGTTTCGTGGAAAATGCAATTTTTTGAAAATCAACTGAACAGCTCACAAATTCAGAGCCACAAAATTCGAAAATCTGCAAATGTGATCCGATTTCGATAATTGATACCTCTATCAATAGGCATTGAGACCTGTAATTGTCATACAAACGGCAATTTGGATCGGTCGAATATTTCTACACGTTTCGTGGAAATTCAATTTTTTTGAATATCAACTGAACTATAGCCCACAAATTCAGAGCCACAAAATTCGAAAATCTTCAAATGTGCTCCGATTTCGATGATTGATACCTCTATCAAAAGGCGTTGAGACCTGTAATTGTCATACAAACGGCAATTTGGATCGGTTGAATATTTCTATACGTTTCGTGGAAAATTCAATGTTATTGGAAATCAACTGAACTATAGCCCACAAATTCAGAGCCACAAAAATGAAAAATTTTCAAATTTGATGCGATTTCGATAATTTATACCTCTATCAATAGGCGTAGAGGCCTGTAATTGTCATACAAACGGCCATTTCGATCGGTCGAATATTTCTACACGTTCTGTGGAAAATTCAGTTTTTTTGAAAATCAACTGAACTATAGCCCACAAATTCAGAGCCACAAAATTCGAAAATCTTCAAATGTGCTCCGATTTCGATTATTGATACCTCTATCAATAGGCGTTGAGACCTGTAATTGTCATGACAACGGATATTTGGACGGTCAAATATTTCTACACGTTCTGTGGAAAATTCAATGTTTTTGGAAATCAATTGAATTATAGCCCACAAATTCAGAGCCACAAAAATCGAAAATCTGTAAATGTGCTGCGAATTCGATGATTGATACCTCTATCAATAGGCGTTGAGACCTGTATTTGTCATACAAACGGCCATTGGGATCGGTCGAATATTTCTACACGTTTCGTGGAAAATTCAATTTTTTTGAAAATCAACTGAACTATAGCCCACAGATTCAGGCCACAAAATTCGAATATCTGCAATGTGATCCGATTTCGATGATTGATACCTCTATCAATAGACGTTGGTGGTTTGGCGTCTATTGGAAGGGGCTCCGTATCCTTCCAGTAGGCGCAAGTGTACGTACTGCCTCCTCGTGGCAACCACCGGTAACTGTAACCATTAGGCTGAATAAAGACTTTTGTGACAGGCTAAAGTACGGCGCTAAAGGAGAAAACCTTGACAAAAAATCCCTAATCTAAGGTGGAACAGCATATGCCGATGGATGAATGGCTGATAGGTTAATTAGTCTATATATGCGGACTCTGGATACCAGGCACCCTCCAGTTTTATTTAGCCTTCCTGTAGTAAACCTGGGTGACCTACAGGCGACTTTTTATTCCCAGCAACTCGCAAGAGTCAAATCAAAACGGTAGACGAGGCACGGGAAGGAATACACGGGAGTGGGTCTGCCCTCTCAAAGTCCTTGAGTCCCAATGCTACCGCTTTTCTAGCAGAAGTAAATGTTATTACATCTAGGAGGGAGAGCAATGAGCCCAGATAGTATGTAACGCGTGTAGAAGTATTTCCTACAGTAGACATCTAGGAGGGAGAGCAATGAGCCCAGATAGTATGTATCACGTATAGAAGTACTTCCAACAGTAAACATCTAGGAGGGAGAGCAATGAGCCCAGATAGTATGTCCCAGCAACTCGCAAGAGTAAAATCAAAACGGTAGACGAGGCACGGATAGGAATATACGGGAGTGGGTCTACCCTCTCGAAGTCCTTCAGTCCCAATGCTACCGCTCTTCTAGCAGAAGTAAATGTTATTACATCTAGGAGGGAGAGCAATGAGCCCAGATAGTATGTATCACGTACCGGTCGGCAGTATTATCAGGTTCATTAAGAGCCTGAATATTGGCTGGACGGATAATTAAAACATCTAGGAGGGAGAGCAATGAGCCCAGATAGTATGTATCACGTACCGTTAGGCAGTATTATCAGGTTCATTAAGAGCCTGAATATTGACTGGACGGATAATTAAGTAGGGCTTATGCACAAAAGATCTTTTAGGTCGCAGTGCGGGGTGGCTTGAGCCCCCACATGGCCCTCAAGTAATAATAATAATAATAATAATCAATAGACGTTGAGACCTGTAATTGTCATACAAACGGCGATTGGGATCGGTCGAATATTTCTACACGTTTCGTGGAAAATTCAATTTTTTTGAAAATCAACTGAACTATAGCACACAAAATCAGAGCCACAAAATTCGAAAATCTGCCAATGTGCTCCGATTTCGATGATTGATACCTCTATCAAAAGGCGTTGAGACCTGTAATTGTCATACAAACGGCAATTTGGATCGGTCGAATATTTCTACACGTTCCGTGGAAAATTCAATTTTTTTGAAAATCAACTGAACTATAGCCCACAAATTCAGAGCCACAAAATTCGAAAATCTGCAATGTGATCCGATTTCGATGATTGATACCTCTATCAATAGACGTTGAGACCTGTAATTGTCATACAAATTTCTACACGTTCTGTGGAAAATTCAATTTTTTTGAAAATCAACTGAACGAACTATAGCCCACAAATTCAGAGCCACAAAATTCGAAAATCTGCAAATGTGCTCCGATTTCGATGATTAATACCTCTATCAAAAGGCGTTGAGACCTGTAATTGTCATACAAACGGCAATTTGGATCGGTCGAATATTTCTACACGTTTCGTGGAAAATTCAATTTTTTTGAAAATCAACTGAACTATAGCCCACAGATTCAGAGCCACAAAATTCGAATATCTGCAAATGTGATCCGATTTCGATGATTGATACCTCTATTAATAGAAGTTGAGACCTGTAATTGTCATACAAACGGCCATTGGGATCGGTCGAATATTTCTACACGTTTCGTGGAAAATTCAATTTTTTTGAAAATCAACTGAACTATAGCCCACAAATTCAGAGCCACAAAATTCGAAAATCTGCAAATGTGCTCCGATTTCGATGATTGATACATCTATCAAAAGGCGTTGAGACCTGTAATTGTCATACAAACGGCAATTTGGATCGGTTGAATATTTCTACACGTTCCGTGGAAAATTCAATTTTTTTGAAAATCAACTGAACTATAGCCCACAAATTCAGAGCCACAAAATTCGAAAATCAGCAAATGTGCTCCGATTTCGATGATTGATACATCTACCAATAGACGTTGAGACCTGTAATTGTCATACAAACGGCCATTTGGATCGGTCGAATATTTCTACACGTTCCGTGGAAAATTCAATTTTTTTGAAAATCAACTGAACTATAGCCCACAGATTCAGAGCCACAAAATTCGAATATCTGCAAATGTGATCCGATTTCGATGATTGATACCTCTATCAATAGACGTTGAGACCTGTAATTGTCATACAAACGGCCATTGGGATCGGTCGAATATTTCTACACGTTTCGTGGAAAATTCAATTTTTTGAAAATCAACTGAACTATAGCCCACAAATTCAGAGCCACAAAATTCGAAAATCTGCAAATGTGCTCCGATTTCGATGATTGATACATCTATCAAAAGGCGTTGAGACCTGTAATTGTCATACAAACGGCAATTTGGATCGGTTGAATATTTCTACACGTTCCGTGGAAAATTCAATTTTTTTGAAAATCAACTGAACTATAGCCCACAAATTCAGAGCCACAAAATTCGAAAATCTGCAATGTGATCCGATTTCGATGATTGATACCTCTATCAATAGACGTTGAGACCTGTAATTGTCATACAAATTTCTACACGTTCTGTGGAAAATTCAATGTTTTTGGAAATCAACTGAACTATAGCCCACAAATTCAGAGCCACAAAAATCGAAAATCTGCAAATGTACTCCGATTTCGATGATTGATACCTCTATCAATAGGCGTTGAGGCCTGTAATTGTCATACAAACGGCCATTTGGATCGGTCGAATATTTCTATACGTTTCGTGGAAAATTCAATTTTTTGAAAATCAACTGAACAGCTCACAAATTCAGAGCCACAAAATTCGAAAATCTGCAAATGTGATCCGATTTCGATAATTGATACCTCTATCAATAGGCATTGAGACCTGTAATTGTCATACAAACGGCAATTTGGATCGGTCGAATATTTCTACACGTTTCGTGGAAATTCAATTTTTTTGAAAATCAACTGAACTATAGCCCACAAATTCAGAGCCACAAAATTCGAAAATCTGCAAATGTGATCCGATTTCGATGATTGATACCTCTATCAATAGACGTTGAGACCTGTAATTGTCGTGCAAACGGCAATTTGGATCGGTCGAATATTTCTATACGTTTCGTGGAAAATTCAATTTTTTGAAAATCAACTGAACAGCTCACAAATTCAGAGCCACAAAAATCGAAAATCTTCAAATTTGATCCGATTTCGATAATTTATACCTCTATCAATAGGCGTTGAAACCTGTAATTGTCATACAAACGGCCATTTCTATCGGTCGAATATTTCTATACGTTCCGTGGAAAATTCAATTTTTTTGAAAATCAACTGAACTATAGCCCACAAATTCAGAGCCACAAAATTCGAAAATCAGCAAATGTGCTCCGATTTCGATGATTGATACATCTACCAATAGACGTTGAGACCTGTAATTGTCATACAAACGGCCATTTGGATCGGTCGAATATTTCTACACGTTCCGTGGAAAATTCAATTTTTTTGAAAATCAACTGAACTATAGCCCACAAATTCAGAGCCCCAAAATTCGAAAATCTGCAAATGTGCTACGATTTCGATGATTGATACCTCAATCAATATGCGTTGAGGCCTGTAATTGTCATACAAATTTCTACAAGTTCTGTGGAAAATTCAATGTTTTTGGAAATCAACTGAATTATAGCCCACAAACTCAGAGCCACAAAAATCGAAAATCTGCAATTTGCTCCGATTTCGATGATTGATACCTCTATCAATATCAATAGGCGTTGAGACCTGTAATTGTCATACAAACGGCAATTTGGATCGGTTGAATGTTTCTACACGTTTCGTGGAAAATTCAATTTTCTTGAAAATCAACTGAACAGCTCACAAATTCAGAGCCAGAAAAATCGAAAATTTTCAAATTTGATCCGATTTCGACAATTTATACCTCTATCAAAAGGCGTTGAGACCTGTAATTGTCATGCAAACGGCCATTTGGATCGGTCAAACATTTCTACACGTTCCGTGGAAAATTCAATTTTTTTGAAAATCAACTGAACTATAGCCCACAAATTCAGAGCCACAAAATTCGAAAATCTGCAAATGTGCTCTGATTTCGATGATTGATACCTCTATCAATAGGCGTTGAGAACTGTAATTGTCATACAAACGGCCATTTCGATCGGTCGAATGTTTCTACACGTTTCGTGGAAAATTCAATTTTTTTGAAAATCAACTGAACTATAGCTCACAAATTCAAAGCCACAAAAATCGAAAATCTGCAAATGTGCTCCGATTTCGATAATTGATACCTCTATCAATAGGCGTTGAGACCTGTAATTGTGATGCCAACGGATATTTCGATCGGTCGAATATTTCTACACGTTCCGTGGAAATTCAATTTTTTTGAAAATCAACTGAATTATAGCCCACAAATTCAGAGCCACAAAAATCGAAAATCTTCAAATTTGATCCGATTTCGAGAATTTATGTCCATCAATGCAGAAAATAGCAATCGCGACTCGTGCATTCCAAGCGACGAATAGATTAAATGTGTTATAATAAAACGGTTTGCATTTCCTTTGAAGTGAAAAATTAAATTCAAATAAAAAGATGTTCTCTAAAATTTACTAGGCCTTGGACATTTGGTGGCGCCCTAATAATGCGGCGCCATATAGGGCTGCAGTCCTAATAGCCCCATGGTAAAGATGGTCTTGGTTGCATTGTCTAAACAGAGGTGTCTTGAATTAAAAGTAATATTGGCTGGGACATTGAAGCAATGGTTCACAATTAATTGTTGCTTAGTTTATAGTCTCAATTCTAACCAAATATAGGTTAGAGATAAACATAATTCCTGTCGTATGTCATGGGATATTATAGCTTCAATATGTCTAATCTAACTGTAACATGTTTATTACAAATTTTGAAACTTTCAAAAACTATTTCTGCACACATACTCTATTCTATTCGTAACAAATATGTATGTATGCTTCTGTACCTACCTATTTAGTTACGTGTAAAGTTTGCTGAACAAGTTTTCATTGGTTGGTATATAATTCTAACACCATTTAGATTTTTCTAAATTTTCTAATAAAAATTTTATATTAATTCATAATATAATCATAAAACTATAATAATAAAAATAATTATAAATGTTATATTCCTTTTTTAAAATTCTAATTTATATTCACGCATTACAGATATTTGTTTATATGTCTATATGTGTATATGTTTGTTGTATATACATATGTACAATTATGTTTATGTACTACGATAGGCACATGAATAAAATCGGGAGAAAAATTTTGATGTGGGGATTACGGGAAGAGGTATAGAAACTATTTTTTGTGTTTTTAATATTTTTGGATGCCTAATTTGAATATGAATATGTAAGTATGTTGATATAATTTAATTTTTATTATTAAATAATAGACAAATAATAATTGGTTTTTATTAGAATAGATTAATTTGAATTAGAAATTTATGTTTATACCTATATTAGGAATTATGTTTTGCTATCTCTAAACGAAATATGGATTTTCCGATTGAGAATTAAATGTATTTATAAATAAATGTAGGATTGGTTTTGGTTACCTAGCACATATGAAGCGCGTGATTTTGTGGTTAACTGCTTTTATTGTGTAGTATAGTTTCACAATTTTCATTTTTATGACGTATAATTTTGAAGAATTTAAAGTAAAACTGTTGAGTAAAAAAAAAATGGAATAGGTAGGTATAAGGTACAAAAGAGGGAAAATATTTTTTTTTAAAGCTCAACAATTACATGAATTTTTAATGAGATTCTAATCGAAATTGGAACATAAATATAATAACAGCAGCAGTACCAACAACTATGTACTATATACAATGCTATACAACCAGTGTGTAAACACAACACATAAAATTAAATTCGGAAAAAGGATTGAAACATTTTTGTTGTTGTTGATACGAAAGAAGGGAAAATACACATAACGGGAACAAAAACCAAAACCAAATTTTAATTCCTTTTCCCCGTATTTTATACTAAAGGGCTAAACATGGTCTGAATGTAGAGACAGCGATATTTGGTACTGCCAATGACGATATTGAGCGTCTAAGCTAAATGAATACTGATCACCAACCTTTACGATCTTAACAATTTCACTATAATCAAATATTCATTCAACCTTTGACATTGTGATTTATCTAATCTAAGGAATAATAAATAGATGTAAATCTTTTAAAAATAACATCTATTTTTTTTTAATCAAAATCTAATCTCATCCCAAAGTGTAAAAAAGAAATACGAAAATCTCTTATCTGTCGGATTTTTTGTTATTATACATATTTTGTAGAAAATACAGTTTGATTAACTTTTTCTTTGTTCTTTAATAATAATAATTCTTTCTAAAATCTTAATTATTTTCTTCTTATTTTGTCTAAAAGTATTTTTGGTAAAAATATTATGAAAATCATAAGAATAATAATATTAATAACAAGCTTGAGAAAATAATTAAAAATTCTTTCATAAATAAGAGTAAATTGCCAACGTCTTACTACTTCATACAGATAAGTCGATGGATTTTCTGTTTGATGTCAATAAATGTTAGTAAATCAAATCCCTCTTCTTTTTTCCACTATATGTTATGCAAATTTATATAATATACAATAAATTTATGTATATACCTAGGTAGGCAACAATACAGCATCTACTCGTAATGAACATAATTTAGAAACATTTTCCATTTTATATAATATAAATATGTACATATATACTTATATACAATTATGTTGTTTTTGTTGTTATGTAGCTGCCGCTCTATTGTGTCGTTTTTAACAAAAGATTTTTTTTGTACTGCTTTTAATGGCATAAAACTAATGTAAACACTACAAAAAAATTATTAAAATTTATAATTAAAAAAAAAATTGAATGACGAAAAGAAAATGAGAAAACTTATCGTCAAATATAAGCGGAAAAATGTATCCTTTCACGTTTGTTTGAAAGCATATAAATGTTGGTTACTAAAATAGCGTGAGTGCCAAAAGAAATTTTAATTTGGTCATTTACATCCCTCAATTAACTCTCAATTATTTGTTACAAACACAATACACTTACTAATTATAATCTAAGGAATTCAAAAGGCTATTCTATTTAGCTCCTGCATTTTTGGTGCCTACAATTCATGATATACATATAATTGTCTTGATGGCTTCATTCTTTTTCATAAAAATATTACATAAAGGAAGAAAATCAAATTATAATTCATCTGGGATGCCGCGTAAAGTTTTAAAAAAAAATCTATGTAGGTATTCACCAAAAAAATAAAAAGAATTCTTGAATTTTCATTTATGTACTTTGGAACTAATTAAATCATAAAGTGAACCGAAAAAGGGACACAAAGTTTTTTTTTTTTTAAATTCGCATCAATACTTTGTTTACAAGGACCATGGGAGTTGTAAGAGTATCAACAAAAATAAAAAAATTAAAATTATGTAGGGAATCATCTAAGTGCAAGAGAAAACTGGAAAATTGAAATATACAAAAATGTGTACCTATGTAAAAAAACCAATTTGTTTTAAGGGATGGTGGCCGAGCTTTTGTTTTTAATTTTTAATATATTGACGGGTGAAATATGCTTATTTTACGGTTGTTGCATAATTTTAGACGAATTTGATGTTAAAATTTGCAGGAGTAACTCTAAGTATACGGGTAATTGTATAAAATTTGAAAATTACGGTCATGTATCGCGCCCCACTCAAATTTGTCTCAATAAATAGCATAAATAGACTTTTTTCCGCAATAAAAATAATTCCACACACCCAGTCTTCTATGTACTTAGTTCAAAGTATAGATTTTTGGTGTTACATAAATTTGTAACGATTGTTTGATTGTTTATTAGGAATATTTTGCTGACAAATTTACTTGAGCATGATTTTAAATTATTTTATTTTGCTTATTACGTGTTACAGTGTCTCACAGTGAAAATGATGCACAGAAAATGATGTAGAGTTTATTAGTACTCGAGACGTGTAAACATCTAACAATGCTGTCATTTTGATAAAAATAATTTTTTTTAAATCAATTCGTTCGAGTCTTGCACGTCTCTTCATATGGGGGTCATTTAGAAGTTTCGAAGTCCTATAACTCGGAAACCCGACAATTTTTGACCTGACTTCTGACTTCATAAACTTTTTAGAATTGCAAAGCGCACACAGCATCTACAAAAATTAAAACAATATTATACGCTAGAGTAAAGGTACCCGGTATTTACCAGGAAAATATTAGTGTTGGTAAAATAACTGACTTCAGAGAAGGTAAAATACTCCTACCATTGTTCAACGAATTAATTACAATTTAATAGTTTTATTGACAAAACCTAACAATCTAAAGAATCCCATTTTGAGATTGACCATGTAGGTACACCTTCCAGACCTACATCTAAAAATCATTTCTTAATTTAATTTCCAGTATGCTGGAATTTAAATTTCATTAAAACCAATTAAGAAATAACCAAGGTCCATCCTATTTGGCCCTATTCCAGAACTGCATCTAAATATGATTTTAAAATGCCACTTCCGCCCTATTACCTTTTTCCAGAACTTCATTTAAAAATCAATGGGATTCCTTATTTCTAACGTACAGATTGGGATTTCATCAAAATAGGGTAAGAAATAGCAAGTTATCAACATTGGCTGAACTCGAATCCCGTTTCACATTCGAGTTCACACATCAAAATTTATAATTTTTTAATTACAGCTACAATTATAGACCTTTTATTTAATTTTTAATTTAAATGTATTTATTTATTTAAAAAATTGCTGTCGCCGATATTTCGATGTTTCACATCATTTTCCAGGCGGTATATTTATTACGTTTACGTTACAATATTTTTATTTTGAACTTTGGTCAGCTGTTTTTTGAATTTTCGTAAATAATTATTAGGTCAAGGACAACAAATAAATTATTAAATTGGTCCTTTGGGGAAAAATTTGAATCACGGAAAATAAAAGATAAAATTTGTAAACATAAATATCGGCCTGGAAAATAATGTGAAACATCAAAATATCAGCGACAGAAATTTTTTAAATAAATAAATACATTTAAATTAAAAATTAAATAAAAGGTCTATAATTGTAGCTAATAATTAAAAAATTAAAAATTAAAGAAAGACCCAATAAAACGTATATCAATAATCAAAATTTATAACTATACAACGACAAGCGATGAAAAAGAAGGCGGCGCAGAGACCCAAGTGCACTTGAACAATATAAACATGGGGTCCAAACAAAACTGGAAACTATAATAATTCATAAAGCGAAAAACAATTCGAATGAGAAGCCTCTACAAAAAAAAAAATTAACAACGCTGGAGACCTTGTCGAGACTGGGACAAAACTGGCAATGAAAGTATCATTAGCAACAATGCAAAAAATTCATGGACAAATAGCTGAACTCCATGAAGAAATTTGCATGCTAGTTAGTGATGAACAAGACCAACACATGAAGTATTTCACAGAACAATACTTCGAGAACATTGATTGACAGTATCAAACTATCATCCTTCAAATAACCATGAACATATAGAAGGAACGTGGAAAAGTTAACCAACACACCAGATAATAGACGTTCGGCTACCACTAACTCAAATCCCAATATTTGCTTGGGATTACTAGAAGTGGTCAGATTCCGTAACACCTTCAGCAAGTTGATCCATGAAAACACACAGATCAGCGACACTCGTAAAATTAACTATCTACACAGGGTCAGTTGGAAGGTGCTGCCGCCAAATTAATCAACCACCTCCAATCAACGCAGAAGAAAATTACCAGGCTGCTTGAGAAATTTTGAAAAGCAAATATAACAATAGGATACTGCTGAATTCAACATACTTAAATATACGTTGTTCTGAAATGAATCTGCCGCAGCGCTGAGAAATCTTCACGATACAATAAATGGAACTCAATAATAATCTTTACCTTGACTAAAAAACTGGACAACGAGTCACGTCGACTTTATGAGATTTCTTTGGCAAATCCAAGGAAATTCCAGACAAAAACGGAATTTTTAAAATTCTTGGATGGAAGATTTAAATCATTAGAGGCCAATAATGACATCAACAACCTCTACAGCAACATGAAAAAACAAAGATCAACCAGTTAAACGGACCTTCTTACCAACAAGAAGCATCTCCGTCTACTGTCGAGATAGACATAAGATAATTGAATGTGGTGGATTCAGCAAACTAAACTCCAGTGAGAGATCCCAAGTAGCGATGTACATAAATTATGCAGAAATTGTTTAGCAACGGAACATGAAACAAATGCATATACGCAGAAGAACCAATGTACCATATGTAGTGGAAGGCATAACCAGGACTTATAAGGCGGACAGGCAGCATGTATCTAAAAAGTTTTGTGACAACGCAATCAGATCCCGTGATAATACCCACAGCTAAGATCACATTAACAACAAGCGAGAGTAAACGCATGCTAATCAGACCATTAATTGATCCAGGCTCTCAAGCGTCATTTAGCACCACAAAGGCAGCAAACTTTCTTAATGCAAGGCAAAAATAAGCCAACACTAAAATATCAGGAATGGGAGGAAAGTAAGCAGGGGTTTTCAATCACAAAGTCGAACTAATTTTATCCGTGAGATTTCAAAGTTCGTTTGAGATTAAGTTTGAGGCAATGGTGTTTAAGAAATTAACCGACAACGTTCCAGACGTCGACTTTGACATCAACAAATAGGCACTTGTGCAGCATTTACAACTTGTAGATCTACAATACAACAAGGCCAGTACCGTACATGTCATAACCGGCGTTGACTACTGTACCTTAATTCTAAACAGTAACTTCATTAGAGGATGCCCACAAGATCCAATGGCACAAGAAACTGAACTGGGTTGGATCATAATGGGAAGCATAGGTTGCAGGCAATAGATCAAAAGTTTGTCAATGATCACCACTAAACAATTGGGCAACAATTAGATTTATTAATAGAAAATGATGTCATCTCGCGCAGAAAAACTATTTAAAGACATAATAGCGCGACTACCAGATGGAAAATACGTGGTTCACTTTTATACCTTTAAAGGTACAACCATCTTTCCTTGGAGAATCCACGGTTACTGTAGATCCAGAGGAAATTACTGAGGCATAAGCCATTCGCCAAACTCTATCACGAATTTATAGAAAATTATCTAAGGTAAGATGAGCCAGTTGATAGTCCAATATACTACATACTATATAATAGAGTGATCAACCACAAAAGTCTACCACGAAACTGAAAGTAATATTCGATGCATCCAGCAAAACCTCATCGGGACTATCCCTGAACGACATAATGATGAACGGGTCCAAAATTCAAAGTAACCTAATTTATATCATCTTGAGGTGGCGAACACACAAATTCGCGTGTTAACAGCAGATGCAGAAAACATGTTTCGTCAAATTTGGATGCACCATAGTCACCAGAACCTGCAACGAATATTGTGGCGAAAAAATGTTTTGCAACCAATAGAAGAATAAGTAATGCAATTGGCAGCGGATGAAAATAACAACTATCCAACAGCAGTAAAGATCATGGAAAGAGATTTTTACGTGGATGATCTACTTACTGGGGGTGACAGCATTGAAGAGGTTGTAACCATTCAATAACAGATGGAGAGATTTGCAAAGAGCGGATGATTTCCATTGGAGAAGTCGGGTCAAATCCAGCTGCGATCTTAACTAACATTCCGGAGCACCTACGAGCAAAAGCAATGATTAATTTAAAAATCAACCACGTAATAAAGACACTAGGAATTCTCTATAATCCTGAAGACGACACGTTTGAATTTGACATGACCAGGCTAAATGTTTCAAAGGAGGAACCAACGAAACGTTTATTATTGGCCGACTCTTCAAAATGATTTGACCCGATCGACTGGCTATCACCAATAACGATAGCAGCAAAGCTATTAATGCAAGAGACTTGGAGAACTGATTGTTATAGTGATAATAAGCTGCTAGAAGCTATAGAACAAAAATGGAAAAATTAAGCAGAATAAAGTACCAAGATGGGTTAAAATAACGACAGAGCTGACGTCACAAAGTTAGATGCCTTTGTAGCCAAATATACGAGTATATGACTCATAATCGGAGCACAATTACAAATTGTAAAATTTTGGCTCAGAATTTGTTGACCAGTGATTTTTCAATAAAATTGAATTTTCTATGAAATGTGTAGAACTAATTAATACCTTGAACGTGGTTAAGCTTATGAAATAATTTTTTATTCTTATCTCGTATAAGGAACAACATTTTTAAGATCTAATGTCGGTTAAAGCGTTTATTTGTATAAAACTAACAATACGGCAGTAAAAAGGTAAAATAAAAATAAAAATCATAAAAAAAAGGATCTCAATTATTTTGTGATTCAATTCAACACATAAACTTTTATTTCATTACTGTCCTTGTTTGCCACTGTACATATATTCTACGAATATGAAGCTCTATACATATGCTTGTTTATACCTATATGTACATATGTACACACGAGTATGTACATAATGTACGAATATAAATGTGAACAGAACTGTGCGGTTACAGTATTAATGGCAATAAAAGTTTGGGGTCGACCCAAAATAACAAATGCAGCAACAAAATCTTTAAGAGAATGAGGGGTATTATACTGGACATACAAGTAGATGGTTGAATTCACGTATTTCACGTATTAAAATTTTAAATTAAGTTTCTTCCGTGAAATGTCATCAGAAATGTAATAATAGCAACAAAAAACGCCAGATAATATAAAAAGGATACAATTTTTTTCCTTTTCCGTTTTCTTTTTTGTGCTCACATATAGCCTGCCTGTGTACGAGGTTGTATTATGTTCTCAAGATATATTCATCGCATGTTATATGTAATTTTATGACATTTTTAGGAGTTTGAATATATTTTTAGTGGTTTTGATATACAACTAAAACGATTTACTAACGGACGGTTATTTTATTTTAATATCAGTTATATTCTTTTAGTACATGTACTAAAATTATATATACACACACCACACACATATAAATATATATATATATATATATATATATATATATATATATATATATATATATATATATATATATATATATATATATATATATATATATATATATTTTTATATATATATATATATATATATATAGTATTTGTATACTGACCTGACAGTGATAAATATTACTCATTTCAACTTACCTTTTTGGGAAAACCTCCACACAACTAAAAGTGGCATTTTAGTAAAATGAAAATTAATCTCTGGAATAACAAGCAAATAAAAAAAAAATCTTTTAGTTTTTACAATTTTCCAAAAAAAAAAAAAACAAATGTGTAGTATCTAGAGAAGGAAAAACAAAAATAAAAACGATATTCTTACATATTTGTGCTCGTTTTTATTTTAGTTTTTGGGCAATGAAAATATTATTTATTCAAAAACCTCGAAAATGGTTGTAAATCTTGTCTTGTCTTCCATATTTTCGTTTTGCCTTTTGGTTGGTCAAGCAGAAGGAAAAACTACCGGAAAGGAACAAACATGTGAAATATATTGTAATACATATAGTTTTCCATTACTGGATTCAAAAGTACATATACAGATTAAAAGGGGTGAGAGTAAAATCTGGTCAAACTATAGGTAGCTGGCATGTTTGAATGAAAATTGGAGTTGTTATTTATGGATTTTTGTTTTGTGGTGCATGGTTTTGTTAAAAGGGCGATTTTCCTTTATTTAAATATATAGCCATGCCTGCACCTTTGTAAAATAAAATTGTTTTTTTAATTAAAATGTTTAAATTAAAAACCATTTTGAAGTAGATATGTAACAGGGCCTTTAAAATTATCAACTTCCATTGTACAATGTACATACATACTTAAACGTTCGTAAACTCGCGATCTACAAAAAAACATTACCATTGTTTTATTCAAGGTTACAATGACTTTGAAAAATTGCAAAAATTGTAATCTTATTAATAAACAACAATATGTGTACTCGAGTAAATTAAATACGCGTTATAATTTATTTCTAATTTATTTAGTAAACTTATATAACAAAGAAACATCACAGTCGTTATTTAAATTATCGGTAAAATTCAATTATTTTATTTATCCAACGAACAAATCGTGACACCCTAGTAAATGCATTCATCTCATAATACGCTTCACAATTCCAATATGCAAACGAAAATATTCCGGTTTGTAACCAATTGGTGCCATTCCACTCCAGAAGTGGTGAACCTGAATCACCGATACAACCAAAAAAATCATCCATATATGGTGTGCACAGCATATCCAATGAATTTGTATTTACCAGCCAATTACAATATTCATAGCTTGTTATCCATACATCGGAAAATTTTAATTCATTAGGAAATCCAAACCGTCCGGTAATTTCGTTAAAACTATTTGCTCCCCATCCAATAATCCGGCCAGATGACAATGATTGATAATTTTCTGGGGCTAATGTTACCGGAATAACAGTATGATTATAGCTAAGTTTTGTACGCAATTTTATCACAGCAATATCATATTCAAATTTATAAATTCCATGGCTTGTATAATAACGCGGATTCACAAAAATCGTATCCACATTCATCAAATGTTCACCATCCTCATAAAATCGTATATTCCATTTACCACATTTAATCGTGATACGCTTATATAAATCGTGTCGATCAACATCCGAGACACAATGTGCAGCGGTAAGTAAAAATTTTTCATTCACAATTGATGCGCCACAAAATGATCGTTCACTTGTTGGATTCCGTTTCTGTAGATAGCATATAAATGGATATTCTCTGGTTTCGGTCGGCCAACCATTTTTTATGGCCGCCGTCACATGTATGAGTGCTACAAAGATGAACGAATAAATTATCGTCACACAAAACATCTGTAAAATGCGAAAAAAATAAATAAAATTAAAAATTTAATGACACAAGGACAAACTTACGCTTTATTTAACTGACTGTTCTTGGTGAGTGTATACACAACAAAAAATTTAATTGAACAATTTGTTTCTTATAAAATCTTGCAAAATTATTAATTTACTTTTGTATGTCGACCGTATACATACGTAGCATTAAGATAAACTAACACAAAATCTATAAATTGATAGTTCAAAGTATGTATAGTAAGTATTACATATATATGGATGTAGAGAGAAGATTATTAACTTATTTTAGTAAAGTTTATAAAAGACAAATCGATTAGATTGTTAGAGTGGGGGCATTAGTCAATGGGCATATTAAATTTGCATTATGTTGGGGTCTAAATACAACAAATTCAACCATATTCTCGCAATCCTTCTTTAAGCGCATAAAGCAAACACTAAATGATGTCATACAACAATTTACTCACAAGGGACACGTTTTTTTGTGCTGTTTATATTATCCTTGTCTATAATTTTCTTAACTCCTGAAAATAGAAAAATAAAATACAAACCGACACACAACCCTCAATAAAAAAAAAAAAAACAAAAAGGAAAATATCCTTCTTCTTGTATACATATATATGGCATATTCATTGCTCGGCTCAAGCAGAATGATGAAATTGTTTAAGAAATAGGAATATTTTTAAGGATATGTATATAAACATTTTTTTTTTTGTTTAAATTTTACTGTCCTCTAGTGAAACATCAAAAGTTTTTATAACACCAACAAAAACGTAAGGCGGTATATAACCAACCATGGCACACAGAATTTCTCGCATTTCGTTTTGTTGAGTTTGGAAATAATTATATCCACC
Organism: Tipula helvola; assembly: GCA_963556165.1. Classification (NCBI taxonomy): domain Eukaryota; kingdom Metazoa; phylum Arthropoda; class Insecta; order Diptera; family Tipulidae; genus Tipula; species Tipula helvola. The sequence goes on along the minus strand of OY744483.1, from coordinate 342,241,161 downwards.
TTTATAAAACTTAAAACATAGAAGGGACAAAAATGAACCACCCCCATCTTAAACTCATACTCCCGTATACACCTTTTGTATATTTTGAAGATAAGAAAATTTAATCATTTGTTTTTTACATTTTTCATCATGTTTTGGTCACAAAAATCAGATTTTGGAAGATGAAAAATTCTAATTAACAAGTAATTCTTAATTTTTTGTTGTTGAAGCCATGGAATCAATTGATTTTATGTATACATATATATATATACTAATTAAGTTTCTCGAACTAAAACTGTTGTATTTTGTCGTATAAAACCGAATCTCCTATAAGCCTGTGCGTGTGGAGGAAACTAATGCGTATATACAACATGAGGTATCGATTGAAAATTTCAAACAAACTCGGGAGAGTAAGTGTTTAAATACAAGCGTTTATGAGTCTTCTAACAGAATTTTAATAATTTTGCTTGCTATTTTGAAGGTTAAATTACGAAATATTACTTTCACCTTGTCATGATTTTTTATCGGGCAAATGACCAAACAGTAAGGTCGGGGCTAGCTTCCTTCTAGGAACCAGAAGCAAAATTGTAAACTTGACAATCGGGTCGAAAAGAACTTATCGAAATATGTTAAGACTCGCTGCGGAAGTCATGATAGAGGGCCAGGTACCATCTAAATAAAGTTTCTACGTAGTGGCGTGAGCGACAGAATAGAAGAATATTTAATTCATTTCTGTGGAACTGGCTGAAAAAGTGCAAGAGGTTCTAGAACATTTTTAAAATTGAATTGCCGGAGCAGAACTCAGCACCCATATCAATATTTTTGAAATTGAATTATTATGTAGGTCTAAGGGAACTGTATATAAATTAGAAGAAGAGTGAGCATCCGTATAAATTTTGTCGTATTCCATCATCCCTTAACAAATAATAATAATATGAAATACTAATAAGGATTATTGTGTTCAGGATGAGATAAAACTATTTTTTGGTTTTGCTAGAGATTAAAATAATAGTAACAGAAATAATAATAAAAATAATAATAGAAACTAAAAAAAAATTCTATTATTTTAGTTTTTAATATTAAAATATTTATTTTTATTTGTTGTGGGAATAGGAAAATTAGAAAATAATATTTTTAGTTTAATTATGAAAATTATACAGTTAAACGATTATAAAAAGGAAATGTAATTTATATCGCAAGTTTTTTACAGATAATTTAGACGATATGATGGGCATGTTTTATAGACGGTGAAAATGCTAAAATTTTAACTTTTGCTTTTATATTTTTGGAACGTTCCACTGTAACTAACTAACTAAAAACAAAAAAAAAAGTTTTAATTTTATTTTAGAATAAAATTTACTTCATTATAAATTCAAAAATAAATTAGAAATAATAATAATGATAATAAAGAGACAACTTTATATTGTAATTATATTGCATAACTATTATTATACTAAAAATGATGATTAAAGTTTTAAATTAACAATAGTAATGAATTTTGCATGAAAAGAGTGGGTGCCAAAGAAATTCCAAATTATTTGTACAATAACCTCGCTTTAGTCGTATATACACATAAAATAAATACGATAGTTAGGCGCTCAACATTTCCAAAATTTGCAATTTCCTGTAATTTGAAACTATAAAAGCACAACAACTAAACTGACCTATATGAAATATTTGTATAGATACATATACATTAACATTCCAGTTTAATTCACCTACACATTTAATTTTATTAAAAATATTACATTGAATTACATACATTATATTGTAACTTTCCGCATTAACAAAAATAACACAGCAATATGCTAATGATCACAACTGCTATACTTAAACAATTCAAAAATAATACTAAACGATCTGATCGACTTTCATTCGCATAACTCTACAAAATTAATTTAGTTGATAATAATTTAGTCTCGAAACTATTCGGTATTTATGCTTGCGCAAGATGCATCACAATTTTTCTTGTGCAACCAAATATGTTCAAATGATCACAGTTGCGATATACTATAGTTAAATCTACCGCATTGTTTATGTTTAAAAACAAGCTAAAGAGACTAAAATATTTTTGTGGTATAATAGTATTTCTTCTATTCATTTGCCTGACATTTTACCAAATCGACAATTTTATGGAGTTACATTATAAATACTATAACCGACAGTTTTTGATTTTGTTCCGTTGATTAAGTATATTTGTTTACTATTGAGTTATTATGATCAGTAATATTTTGGGTATATTCACGTTTGGCATTTTACAAAAAGTGATTGAAAGCCATTAAATTTCTTCATGTTACATATTTATACAGTGATGGATTGTGAAACGTTGTGATCTTTTGATACAAAGTTGTTGCCTAGAGTAATAAACTGTATAACAAAAACACGCTGGAGATCCAGTGTGAACTCCAATCTTAAACTTTGTCCGCATACTTAATTACTTTAATTGAAATGATAATTTGATTTTAAAATGTCATTGAAATTACTTACAAGTATTATATCGTGCATAAATGCTCAAATTTTCACTACAACTTTTTGTGCTTAACAATTAAGTAAATATAGGTATCAAGTTTTGCACAAAGCTAGGTTAAAATAACATTCAATTTCAATGAGTGACTTTCCGAAATATAGTTCGTACATTAATTGTTGACTGGCGGTACAACACGTATTAAAATATTTCATCCTACTAACTTAACCACACTTTACTTAACAAAATTCGTATACATATTTTGTTTTATTAAATTATTAATTTTTCTAACATTCATTTTTAAATTCGAGTTTTACTACTACTAAACACAACACAATCAATTTTATTTTGCAATAAAAAATATGGATGGAGACATCCACTTATTTAGAAAAGAAACTTATATTTGAAAACATGATTTTACCTGTTTTTGTATGTAATTTACAACAACAACAAAAATCGAGTATCCCCGGGCACATCAGCGCTGCTCAAGCGGAGGGACAAATGAACTAAATCGATATTGAAAAATTTCCTCATTGAACTGAATTTGATTCCTATCAACAGTACAACATAACCATTTTGGTGTATTAAAATGTATTGCAGAGATCAATGTAAATTTCTAAAATTTAAGATGCATTCTCATCAAAAGCTTTACCTTATCGACTGCTTCAATTAAAAGCATTTTGGTCGTAAAATGAGATTGGAGGGTTCGAATACTATATATACTTTGCTTTACGTGAAATAGCTTTAAAATAAAGTTACGTAAAAGTGAACTAATCCCAGGATTTCATCGATGTAAATAAAAAAATTGAACCTTTTAGATTAAATACCGAAATTACATAATTTTGCCGAAAGTAAAAATGTCTCAGATTAGTGCTATTTTTTTTTTTTTCAGGTGGAGGTTCAATTAACATAATTCATAAAATATTTCATAAAAGTCGCATTGTTCCAAGTGGGCGAAATATAGCTATGGCCTGAGAAGTTTCATTCATAAATATTCGTCGGGTTTGCCAGAACTAAAAATGTCTCGAGTTAACTTGTAACAGATCTATTTGGCGGCTAACACGTTTTTTATTTAAGTTTGTTGAGGTCGATATGAGAGGGGCTCTTTGCCGCCCAACGAACTACTAGGTAGGTCGTACAAATATCAGCGTGTTATTAATGCGAACTAACTAAGGCACACACTCATCCAAACTCAAAACTATAACCAACATCTTCATCAATGAAACGCTTACATTTCCAGATTATTTCACAAATTTATAAGAAAACTAAAAATAAAAAATCCAAAATTTCTAATTCTACAACAAGTAGTAAAAAAAATGGAAATTAAACGAATTGACCCAAAGTAAAATATACAAATAAGCATGTGTGAATATTCAAATAAAATTGAAATATATTAAAAAATAAAAAACACCTGTACAAAATTATGTTGGGAGCATTCCACTTAGGCATAAAACCTTAAACAAAATAATATAAAAATATAAAAACTCACCATGTGATCGTCAAACGGTACTCTCTGCAACTAAAGAAGCTGAAAATTAATTTCTTAGACTGAATTGCTCCACACACACTTTGCACTTCAATTCTCCCTTAGCACAAAAATCTAACGCAGAAACACTTAGTAGTGCTGTAATTAACTTAAGCATGTTACTTACCTTAAACATGTATGTTATGTAATACATATGTAATATGTATATACTATATAGATTTATAAAGATAAATTTAACACAACTATATTATACAACAAAAAAACGAGTTCTATTATCACCATTGCACTTTCAGTTTTTTTTTGCTTATTATTAAAAAAATATATTTTGGTGGATGAATCACTACACTGGCACTTTCCCGCCTCTTCTTTTCAAGGCATATATGTATAATTTTCATAGTACATACCACAGAGGATTGAACCAAAAACAAAACAAAAATTAACAAGCTTCACTCAAGGAATGGTCTCAATAATAATTTGCGGGCATGTAAATAGATTCAATTTCATAAGTTTCAGAATTACCAATACGCCTGTCTTGGCACAAACTTGTTTTTGTTTTGTTTGTTTGTCTTTTGAGTTCAACTCGCACTTATGTACACAACTTGCCTATAGGCTGTATACAATCGCTACCTATGTACATACGAAATTCCTGCTTTAGTGTAGTGACTAATTGTTTGACCAATTGAGAAAAAATTATGGGTATTGAGTATACAAAGTTTAATCTATACTTATACATATATTTATATATACGATGTCGTTAGAAATTTCACATAAATACAAGAAAACACCAAAATACATTTCCAAGACAAGTATGTACAACAAAAAATGCACAGACCTATATAAAAAATATAAATAAAATTGTAACTGATTATTGGTTGGATTACTAATTTACAGGCTAACAGGCTAACTTATACCATCAACAACGCAGAGAGCTCCTGCACGACAGAGAGCTCCTGCAACCAACCCAACCGAAAATTCTGCGTTGTGTTAGCAATGCTTTATGCCTATGGTCAAAATAGTAATATACACGACGACCTTGGATTTAAAATTTTAAAAAATACAATTAAAGGAATCAATTCGAAATATTACTCAAAATTAGAGACACATCCCAACGAATTGGCCTGGGATACAGTAAAACAATCGTGATTTAGGCAATTGAGAAGATCAGATCCACTTGAACTAATGAACATATACATATATTAAATGTTTAGATTTATACATATAAATATGTATGTATGATCCAAATTAATTAAATTGTGAACGCTTATAATACTTAATGTGTAACATTGGTTAAAACTTAAAAATAATGTAGGTAATCATTTTAGCTTAAGAATGGAATACTTCTTGTTAGTTTCTTCTGTATAAACATTCAAGAATAAAGCCATTCGGCGATATGATCCATTGTTTAATACATTTTTAATAGTTAGCATAAGCCGAGCTTTTATAGCAACCCTCTCTGTGAGAACGTTATATCGCGATGAAGAAAAAGAGGAGGAAAATGGGCAGTTATCAACAAAAGAAAGAATTGGGTTCAGACGTCGATAAAAAATGAAAATGATGAAAATATCTAAAATTTAAAGATTGTGCACTGGGAGCAAGACAGTGTGTTTTGAGATACAAATTTCAACCGCGTCTTTCTATCTTTGACCAAATGCCCTAATCGACAGAGGCAATTACAATTTTTAGTTGCAGTTACAGTTTCTTTCGGAATTGAATTCCGAATTCCATATTTTTAAACGTCATTAAAACAGCAAATTTAGTTGAGATTTTAATCGAATTTTTAAATTCTGCTTAACTACAGAAAAAAAAATCCTACATTTGAACATTTTCTAAAAATATACGTATTACCTGGTTACCTGAATCACAAAAACACAATAAAACCAAACAAAAATTTAATTTAATAAAATAGTTGCAAATTGTACGAAAGATCGTACGGGATTAGATTTTGGTTGTACACACTCGACTACACGTCAATGCAGAGTGCAGACTGAAAACTGAACGATAAAGAAGACGAATGATTATTTATTGGTTGTAATTTACCGTATTTATGGATAAAAAACGTGGGCATGACTTTAGCAGTGGCGGATCCAGCTATTTCTGTGAGAGGCCACTTTTTTGCTTAATCTGCACACTTCAACTGCAAACATATGAAAATTGGGAATATTTTTTCTTTTGTTTTCATTATTTTTGTTGTTATTTAGATTTGACTCTTGTATGTAGATACATATATGTAACTCTACTCTACAATTTTTTTAGGCCGACAAATGAGATTCTGAGAACAACAAAATCGTTTTTTTTTTTTTTTTTTGTGTCAAGAAGTTCCCATCGTGGCGGATTTAAATATCACGCACACGATTTATCACGGTTTATGTATTTTGTTTCCGATTGGTAACTTATTCTCTACTTTTCTAATCGTTAATAATTTTGAATATTATGTCAAGAGATTGGAACTCGAAAACTACAGTATGGGGACTCTTCTTGTCAAGAGTTTGATTTAAGAAAGAATTGAGAGAAATTTCGAGTCTGAGTAGTCCATGTTCCACCAACGAAGAAAATAAAACGCGGAGTCAAGTTTTAACTTTCAATATCAAAAGACTCTTGACATTTTGGGAATGAAATTCCAACCGCGCAACAGCAAAATCGTGTTATAATAACCCGCACAAGGAAAGGGATACCTGTATATTATTTTTTATCTCAACACCACAGTCTAGGTCTTATATATTCCAAAAACCACAATGACTTAAAAATAACCCCATTTATTCTATCAACCTATGAGATTCATATCAAGATCAATTTTTCTTTGTAGCATGCTTAAAGAAAATTTGAAATTTTTTTCAAAAATTAAAATATAAAAATACGAAAGTAACCAAAAAAACCAACAGACCAAATATTTTATAAAAATAACTGTAAGACAGAAATGATATACATATTTCAAATACAATCTTTAAATGTTATATACAATCAAGGATATGTAATCAAATTAGACTACGATTCGCCATTTTGTTCTGATTACAGTCTCTCTCTGTGTCTGTCTAATGTTTCAATAAATCAGTAACATTAAAATGAAAATCTTTTTTATAGTTAAGGATATGTATACACATACACAAATGTATATTGTTGGTTGGTTAAGAAAAATGAATGGCCATAAAATTCAAGAGGGTTAAAGGTAGAACCAAAACCATATAAAGTCATAATTTACCTTTTTGGGGGGAGGGGAGGGGTATATGGTATCCTTTTTGCTTGTTGTTTCGAAAAATACAAAAACTAAAGAAAAACAAACCAGAACCAAATTTTTTTTTTCTGTTTCGATCCTTTCTTCAGTTCATGTCACTTGAATGTAGTACGGTAAGGTTAACTTTTAAGAAACTGTAAAAAGTTTTCTACATGTTATGTACGGTGGATAGGGTGGGCTATTTACATTATTTATGTTTAATTAATAAAATTGGATAAACAATGCGGGTAAATCTGTTATCCTGATGCTTCGGGATATAACTTTGGTTGTTATTTTTATTATTTGTTATGTATCCCTGGGTCATTTAAGTAGTTTTTAACAAATAAATCGTATGTACTTATAAAACGAACCACAAAGGGTTTTCTGAAGGTCGCAAGGTGGATTAAATAAAAATTGGGATTAGAAACTATTATTCGTGTTTATGAGTATAGGTAAATTCTATTTAGCAAAAAATTATTGAGTTGACGTCCTTAAAGAAAAACCGCTTTCTCATTTATTTTTCATACACAAACAGAAGGTAAAAATAAAAAGGACATAAAAATACATTTTTTTGTTTTAAGATTTTTTTTTTTTTGTTGAGGGATATACCTAAATAACGTGTTTCTAAATAATACATTTTTGTGATTGGACTACTTAAACAGACCAACTCGTTTGATATTTTAGCATGGTTACAACCTTACAACTGTCTTAATTTAAGACAATAATTTTTGTAGTAATAAATTTATACAACAATACAGAACTATACATCTATTAAAGCTTGTTTTAACGTGAAAGTTTCGTAGGTTCAGGCTTGTTACGCCAATTCAGAAGGAAAAGCATATTTAAAGGTAGTTTAAATTTTAACAGAAACATTGATTTCGGCGGAGTTTGTAACCGTAAATTGTTGGAATATTTTATTGTTTTAATTATTAAGACAGTTTTAAAATGAGATATTATGGTAAAATGAAAAGGATTAAGTGGCGCAATAAATTTTTTTAATTATTTTGTATAATTTAATTTTTGTCATATGTACTAAATTATTTGAATGTGTTTTTTTTGTTGTGTAACCAGGAATCTATTTACTATTTGTCTACCCTAAGGAACACTAATTTTTATCAGCCTCAAACCTGTTGAACATTTTAGGTGTGCTAGCGAAATTTTACCGGTTTAAAATTTAAAAATATAAAGTGTTGACGTTTATATTACCACAAAATGCCGATGGAAATTGTGTTTTGTTTTTCTTGTACATAGGACAGACTCCATTTTGGGTTCAAAATAAAATGTTTATAAACCTGTTTCCCAAAATTACAAAAATAATTCAATAAGTTATTTAAACAGTTATAAATCTGCGAAAATGTTCCTTCCTTGAAATTTGTTGTACGAGTAAAAATGTTATAAGGAATACGACATTAGGTAAACATATTTCAGTTAAAAATTTGGTGGTGGAAAAAGTTATTATAGTGAAATTTTTTAACTACCTATTAGACAAGTACATAATTAAAATTTTGAAAACTGAAAATCGTACAAAATTAGTCCCATCGCAAAGAGTTTTATTAAAATTGCGCTTATTGTTTTGCCATTGTAATAGCTTTTCCTACAAAGGACATTTAATAGATTCACCCGAGCTTTCTTTTGTCTCATTAAGCTCGGCTTAAATTAAGGAGAATGTTGGATATTTAATGAAAAAAGTACTAATAAATAATAAACAATTAGAAAGGATAGCGGTACTCATAAAGTAAAAATTACTCGTGTAATCTACTAATGAGAAAAATCAGCTGCATCGTCATTCAAATATTTTTGCTTTGACACTAAAATACCGTGCAAATTTTCCCTTGAGTAAATGCCGTTACAAATTTAGATTTTATACTCACAATTATTAACACAAAAAAACTAAAGCTGCTCTTATGATTACAATACTTTATTATTATGGTCGAACACGTCTTGAACAGAAACACGAACGAAACATGACTGACTACACTAGTAACTAATACCGCTATGTCACTGATTCACCCGAGCTTTCTTTTGTCTCATTAAGCTCGGCTTAAATTAAGGAGAATGTTGGAATTTACTTATGAAAAAAGTACTAATAAATAATAAACAATTAGAAAGGATAGCGGTACTTATAAATTACTCGTGTATTCTACTAATGAGAAAAATCAGCTGCCTCGTCATTCAAATATTTTTGCTTTCACACTAAAATACCGTGCAAATTTTCCCTTGAGTAAATGCCGTTACAAATTTAGGTTTTATACTCACAATTATTAACACACAAAAAAACTAAAGCTGCTCTTATTATTACAAAACTTTATTATTATGGTCGAACACGTCTTGAACAGAAACACGAACGAAACATGACTGACTACACTAGTAACTAATACCGCTATTTCACTGTAAACAATTGACTGTACTGAATAAAAATCGAAAGAAACAAACAAATAAAAAAAAAACAAAAGAAATAATCCATTAACTATACTAGCCAAATTATTAGTGTGTGCGAGAAATATTTATTATTCATCAAATCATCAATTCATCATACACAATATTTATGGATGTAGATAGAGTGTGTTAGATGTTATGAGGAGCATAAAATGACCTCGATTTAATACTAATTTGTCAATAATTATACCACTAAGGAGGGGGGCCGGTTTGATAATTCGCACGATGCGGTGTAGTGCGTACTGTTTCCTTGTCTACTTTGATTTATTTTGAAGTGGTGAAATAAAGAAAAAACTTTACACCGTGCGAATTATCAAACAGACCCTAAATATACCCAACTTTTTTGTAAATAAAATCTTGAGTTAGAACGTTGGGTATCGTGTATCGCTCACACAACCACCGATTTTATATTTGCATCATTTTGACTGATAATATTTTTAATAAATAATTGAGAATAAAAAATGTATGTATCCTTATTTTGTGCGGCATCATGCTATTCATTCATGACAACATTTTTTTTTGATTCTCAATTATTTTGACAAAACTTCAATACTTTCTATATATTCTTATTTTCCCCAAGTGTGTAAGCATTCTATACCCAAGGTCAAAATATTAGTGATGTGAGTCGAGAAAGAAAATTAATTATTAGGGCTAGAAGATCAGGCATCTATCCTAAAGAGTTTTTCAATATTAAAAATACATACATACTTATAACAACTTACTTTATATAATTAAAAATTTTGAAACACCATTTCAGCATTTCCCAAACTCATTAAATAAAACTAGCGAAATTTTTAATTTTTATTTTAATTGTTTTTAATTAATTTCGTGTTAATTCTTTTTTTCTTGTAATTTTTTTGTTTTGTAATTTTGGCTCATCTACAATTTTTTTTTGTTTAATTAAAAATAATTAATTAATTATTTTTGGTTTTTCATTTTTTTTTGTCTTTGGTTTTTTAATGTATAATTAATTATTCTTGGTTTGTTGCCTTTTTTGTGGATGTTACATAATAATTAATTAAATTAATTTAAAGTTTTTCTTATATAAATTCATTAATAAATAATTAAACTAAATAAATAAATAATAAAAAATAATATTGTTTAGTTTTATATAATTTAATTTAGATTTTCTTTTATTTGGTTTTTTTTTGGTTTGATAAAAATTTTATTTATTATTAATTTCGGTTATTTAAAATTTACAATTTATTTTTTTTTTTTATATTAAGTCATACATAATTTTACATTTTTTCACTTTTTTTAAAAATAACAAAACTTAAAGAATTAATGGCGGCGTCAAAATTAAAATTTAACATTTTTGAACAAATTGGCCGAATTTAATTATAAATTTATTTATATCAATTCACTTAAGCTGTTATATATTTACATTATTTTTAATGTTTTGTTTAATAAAATGATATTATTTATTTCTTTATATATTTTCTACATGAAATTATAATTAAATTTTGTTTTTTTTTTGGTTTGTTTTCTTTCTATATTGCTTTTTACACTGTAATTAATTTTTTCTTGTAATTTTTAATTAATTAATTATTTTTATAATTATATTTATTTACAAAATAATAAAGAAGAGTATGTGTATAAATATAAATTAAGATGTTTGGTTTGGGGGAAAAAAATAAAATAATTATTAACACAGCCATGTTTTTTGAATTTTTTTTTTATTTGGTTGGTTTATTGCACATACTGCAATTTATATACCTATATTTAGCAAATTGTTATTTATATAATAAAGTTTATATAATTAATAAAATAAAGCTCTGAATGAAATAATGGTGACAAATACTTTGCGGGTTTAATATTTTACTGTACATAAAATAATAGAGTAAAACTGAACAAAATCGCGTCGTAATATAATATAATAAAATAAAAAATGGCTGTTAAAAATTATAATTACCACTGCCACCATTAATATTTGTTGTAACACTACTAACTAAACCATATTGTGTTGCTGATGATGTTGCATTAAAATTATTATTATTACTATTACTATTATTATTATTATTATTATTATTATTATTATTATTATTGTGACTAGAATTATTAATATTATTATTATTAATATTATTTGTACCACCACCACAATTTTGGGATTGTCAGTGTTGCGTTGCAGCAAATTTCATACGTTTCTGTTTTTGTCGTTGATTACAAAACCATACACGAACAACATTTTTTTTTAAATCTAATTTTTCGGCAATTGCGGCAATTTTTTCACCAGACGGACGTGGTTGGACGGCAAAATATGCTTCAAGACTACGTTTTTCAGGTGCTGCGATGGAAGTCCTTTTTCTTGAAAAAAGACTCGATATAGATTACACATGATAATTTCTTTTAATTCAAAAATATACAAAAATTATTTTTTTGTAAATTTTAACAACAAAAAATTTAAATATTTAATTTTGATTATTAAAACAGTGTCCTACCTTTTTTTCTCACCCGCGGGCAATACACTTGGTGCATCTGGATCACGTCTTTTATTTTTCGCTTGTGCTTCAGCCTCTTCAAGCCACGCTTGCAGTATTGGTTTTAAGGCTATCATATTATTATGGGATAATGTTAAACTTTCAAATCTACATATTGTACTCTGTGACAGTGCACCAACTCCGGGTAATTTTAAATTAGCCAGCGCTTTACCTACATCCGCTTGGGTAACACCTAAAATTATAATGTTTTGCACACGTTTGATATTTTTTTAGAACTGTTTAGCAAATGTTCATGTAAATATTTCCAAAAATTTTATCCAAATTTTCAATTTATAAAAAAAAAAAAAATCTTGACCAAAATGTTGGAAGAAAAAATAAATTTCTTGGCTTCAACTCACTTTTTGACTTACCCAATTTAATGCGTCTCTGCTTGAATCGTTCGGCAAATGCTTCTAATTCTCTAGGATCGGTATCCGTGTCCGGATGTAAGCCAGCCGCCGCTACTGCTGCCGCCATTGCCGGATGATGTGCACCCGGATGTCCGTGATGTGATGGTGTGTGTCCGCCTAGTGGGCCACCATGATGATGGCCCATCATATGATTCATTCCATGGTATGATCCATGCAATTGGTGATGTGATGAGGTAATTGGTGTGTCTGACATTGGAGTTAATGTTGTCATAGAATTTGCCGGATCTAACATATCTAATCCGTCCATTGTGTGGTGCATCTGAAAAATCAAAATAGTTGAACATAAAATAAAGGAAATAAAAATAGGGGAATCCCCTAATTTCTATAATATAATATATGTATACACTTATTTATTTATAATTTAATTTAAATTTGATTAAGACAAAAATTAAATAAAATTTTATTTATTTTACAAAAAATAAAATCACATGTACCAAAAAAATATCCTTTGGCAATCTATCCTTTTTGCTGTTTTATTTAATTTTTATTTATTGAGTGTATATGCTACTGAATATGTACATATGTATATAACAGACACAAATAATGTACATTATATCATTGGATTATTTACATATGCTTCGGGAAATTAAATAAAAAAGTGATATGAAATTGCGGGTGGGCCGCATATGATGTACATATATTGAAAACGCGAAATTCTTATAATTTTTTGTGAAATTAAAAAAATGTCCCGCGGGCTAAAGTGATTTTGTTGGTTTGCAATACTGTTTTGTTTACAAAATAGCAATAAAATTTAATTAGGTTTTAATTTAATTGAAATTAAGTAAATATTATGGTAAGTAAAAATGTATAGAGGGGAGGAAAGGAATAAACAAGAGCGAATTTCTGGACTTTATTTTTTCTGCACATTTTAGTGAGACATTTATCATCTTTATTTTGACACAAAATTATTAATTAATATTTGCTATATAAGAATATAATATGTATGTATATACAATATAATATTAAGAAGAAAAAATATTATGTCAGTTAAAGTGATTAATTGATGTGAAACGGACGGTTTGATTAATTGGAATTAACCCTTTGCGGTTTGGTGTAGAATAATATTGCTTCGTCATATATATAATTGATGTTTTTACATATTTCAATATTCCGAAATACGATTATTAAAAACATAATTAAGTTACTATTTCGATTAAAACAAATATATAAAACTTGTTGCAAATATTCGTATTTAAACTACCTGCCACCTAACCCTATAAATAAAACCGGGATCCCATAAATTCATCTTACGTTGTACAACTTGTATATGTATATACGAACAAAAAACTAAAAGAAACAAAAACATTAATTATGTCTCATATTTAATTCATCCACCTTATGAATCTCATAATAATTATCTTGTTCATTTAAATTTTAAATTATCCATTTTTCTGTTGTTGGATTTGTTTTGTTGTTAGCTGTGTGTGTACTTGTTTGTGTGTGTAGCTCCATTTAATTGTCAGGATTTTTAACAGGTTAAATTTGTTAAATTTTTTGTAGAAATTAAATTCTAAAAAAGGGTTGAATGCCATTCATACATTTATGTATCTTTACACGCTATTCTTCCTTAAACAACCCTTATGAACATATTATAGATAAGATAGAATTTCTAGTAACAACAATATAATAATCATAAAAATAATCATAAATCATAATCATAATCCCTTATAATTTTATTTTTATTACATGATTCGAAAACTATATACGCTACACAGTCAGACTTCTGCAGGGGGTCTCTTTTTTCGGCAAGTAAACTCATCTCACAACATATCTAATCATATATGAAAACGCCCTTGAAATTATATTTTTATTACCTCGATTTAAAATAAATTTTCTGTCGATTTTTATCTGTGAGGGCGATTTTTTCATATGTGTTTCGGCGCAACACAACGCAACACGTGAATTTATTATGATTAATCGAAGTAATAAGCATAAGCTTTGAGGGTAAATTTTAGTTAAAAGTGATTTTTGGGATAATTTAAAGGTTATTAGATCTCAGCCCAAGACATAAACACCTCAAATAACCTCAAAAATATTAATAATACTAATATTACATATACACAGTACACAACAATATTTGCTATTATTAAAAAAAGGGTTTTTCATATCATCTTGTCGAAAACAAAAATATTTTCTGGTTGATTATGGATAACATCTGTTACATTTTAAGTAAACAATACAGTTAATTAAGCTTAAATGATAACAAAATATGGCAAACAAATAACTTGTAAGTCAAAATGCATCATAAATATCCCTTAAATTTGTTGCCATTTTTCATTCGTTTTATATTTATTGAAATTAGAGATAGTCAATTTATTTATGTTAGTTTATTATTAGACAAAGGATTTTCATTTTGGCATATGGACGAATTAACTACTTCATAATACTAATTTATTAATGGTATTTATACGGTTACCGGACAATTTGTTGTAAAGAGCTTATCGCAAATCAAATTACACAAATCGAAAATAATTTATCGGGAAACATTACACCGATTTGTAGTTTAAAAGAAATGTATATAGAGGCGATCAATGTTCCTCTAGGATAAATTGTCCGCAAATTTATAAATAAATGGTTTTATTTGGAGAGGTTAAATATTTAAAAGTTACAATTGATTGTTTCACATTTTGAGGAAAATTCACATTTTAGGGTGTCCTGCTTGTCTCTGAATTTGTGTAGGCTGATGTCCTCGCCCTACGAATTGGTTTACGAAAAATTATGCAGTTTGCTGGATGGATGATATCTTCTAAGGATATTTTTATTCGTTAAATCCACTCGATTTCGAAGTTTACCATGTTGGCTAACTACTAATCATAGACTGCTAATGCTGCTCCTTCCTTTCCCTCGTATTATAATGGGTAATATTCGTGTTAAATTTATGATCGATATCATTCTCATATTCGTTTAGGTAAACCAAGCCCTCATAAATGGTATTTTTGATTTCCAGGACCTAATGCTCAGTATTTATTTCTCACACTCTATCATTATAAATTTCGGTTTACAGTTTGCCTTTCGGTATAACCAATTAAGTTTTCTCCCACTACGTTAATTTGATGACTTGCGAAAATCAAAATCGTTTTTGTAAGCGATCCATCAACTTTTAGGAGAGTGCTCCAATTCCATCAACAACCGTTTTGGGAAGAACTTTACACTGTATCCAATGTCTAGTTTGAAATTAATGCTGCTATCATTATTTATCCTTTTAACTTCATAATAACTATTATCGCTGTCTTTATTTGAAACGGAGTTGATGTAAATATTTGAGAATTCAGACAAGAAATCTGAATCGGCAGCGTTATCTCAAAATGATTTTCGTCTCTAATCAGGTTAACTTTGTGCAATTTACCATCGCACTATTTTTTGATACAGCTCCAAACTTTGCATTATTAGTATTTTTCTGATAATATATGGATGTATGATCTACCGCCTTTATTCACGTTTTATCGAATTTATCTAACTGTTTTATCGTTATTTCACTAACTCTACACGTTTATGTATACACGGCTTTAGCTACAGTAAAGTCTTCTAACGTTATAGAAGTTTTCACGCATGGCAATATTGGAAATTCCTACGGGTATCCTATAACGAGCCATATCATCATTCAGGGGTGCTATTTGTGAATTCGATCCGAACGTATTCGAAACTTCAAAGTACTGGATTTTTATTTAAATTGAATCAGATTCGTTCGTTTCTTATTTAAATCACATACGAATCTTATACTTCGAAGAGTCGAATACGTCCGATTAAAATTCACAAATAGCCCCCCTGGTGTTTACAAATACGAAAGTGGCGGCTGCTGGATTAAATTTTCACACATGGAGTATATCAAATTAATTTTTTTACCAATTGGGAAAAATGAGGGCATTCAATTTTGTTTCAAAAACGTACCAAATGTTCCGCTCTTGTATATAAAACTTACACAACTACAAATAATTTGAAAATTTGTTCGCTGAGAGGCCATAAGCATAGAAAAACTGGGTACGGTTAACCAATATTTATCATGCATAATATGAATACTGAAGCCTGCAGCATTTTAAATTCAGAGCAAGTCATACAGCTGCCTTTACACGATCAATATTATAATGTAATTATCGATAATATCATTATCTCTGAACCTCTTCCGTCATTACTCCTACATTATTTTTAAACATGCACAATTATTTTAAGTGCACTTAAAATTATTCCGTACGTTATAAAAATAATAAAGGAGTAATGGCGCAAACATTTTGAAGATATTGATGTTACATTAATATTAACCGTGTAACGGCCGCCATACAGTTATTGTAATCCATCCTTTTTTCTCCTACAAGTTTCGAGAATTCGCAATTCATAAAGTCTCAACTGCGGGAAAACTCGACTTTGTCACATTTCCAAAAAAACCTCGAACCTAATGCATGTGTTCCGATTTTCGGGTTTGTGATTTTAAATTGTTTTTTAAAATAAAGTTTTAAATTATATGTATATTGGAAATCTCTTAAATCTTCTTAATAGAAAATCTTAAATTCCTGTTGAATTTGTTCTGGATTTTCGATATTTTATGCGATTTTTGAGGTTTTTAGCGCATTCGAGGTTCGCTTCGAGTATTATTTAAGTATTACATAATTATACAATATAATAGAATTTTTACAAGATTTTATAGATTTTGTAAGACTATTCGAGTTTTGTTTGGATTAAATTAAACATAATTAGGATTCTCGAAACCCGAGCTTTTTGGATTTATGTTGTCTTTATGCAAAATTACCAAATTTCGAGATAATTCAGAAATATTTTTTTTTTGCTTTTGAATTGCTTGTCTCGAGAGTATTCGACCTTCATGAAATCATCGCAGTCTACTCGAGTTTTTCAACAAGTTTAAATTTGGAAAGTGCTGCAGTTTGCTGATATTTTATGGGATTTTCGAGCTTATAGACAGAAATTGTTCTAGATTTTATTATTTTTAAAGATTATTTTATATTTTTGAGATTACTCGAGTTTAGCTTGCAGTTGAATTAAGCGTAACATTGAGTTACTTGATTTACATAGATGTGTCAGAGCGGCTTCACAAAAAATGTTCAATATAAACAAAAAATGAGCAGGATTTGAGCTCCGTTGAAGCCGCATACTACAAAAAAAAATTTAGTAACTTTTATAATAATTTCGCAACAGAAGAACTTGACGGACATAAAATTTTCTCATATAATTTGTAAATTATTTCCCCTCCATACCAACTTACAAAACATAATTTTTTTTTCTTGTATGAAAAAAGGAATAATTTTTTTTTAAGTTGGTATGGAGGGGAAACAAATTACCGAAAAGTTTATGTCCATCAAGTTCTTCTGTTGCGAAATTACTATAAAAGTTACTGATTTTTTTTTGTAATTTTGTAAATGCGGCTTGAGTTCCAGCCTCCAGATTTTTTGTAGACATTGACAATAGTATACATCAGAGGACACTCTGTAATCGCATTATCGGAGCAAGCTTTCCCAATATTTTCGAAATTTTGCGGCACAGGGCTTGTAGAAGTATCGTACAGTTGACGCTGGATGAAATTTTCGAAAATTGAGATTTTGTGGTTTGTAGATTAATCTAAATTAATAGTCAGGAAGTTATTCGATATTTTAGCGAATTCTTATTTTTTAAGGTTATCGTAGGATTCTAAGCTTATTCGATGTTTTTCGGGTCTATTAGGATTTAAACCAAACATTAAGCGTATTTTGTTGAAAAAAATTGAATTCGAATTATTTTTTGTTTATTTTTCCTCAAGAAAATAGCCAATTTGATTTAATTGGCAAAAGCCAACTTTTCGAAATAAAATATAAATTTAATACGTATTATGACCTGGTGGCAGGTATCATAACCAAAAAAAAATCGATTTAGCTCAACTTTGCGCCTAAACTAGAAAAAGTCAGTCTTTCTAGGCCTATACGGTATAAACCACAGAAAATTAAGTTCAATTTTTTCTCTATCGAAATTTTATTTGTTTATATAAATTAAACCTAATTATGAAAGTTAAAAATGCAACAAAACTAAAACATAGTTTTTTTAATTCAAAAGGATTTATTTGTTTTGTCTGTATAAATTTGACGTCACTAAGAGCGGCGCAGAAAAGTTCAAAATTCGTCTGTCGATTGTCGCAATCTTATATTTTTATTCATTCATTACCCTGAATCAACTTTGGCTCGAAATAATCACGAAATCTTGCTGGAAAATTAACTAGACTTTTATAGTTGTCTACTTTTGATATACTAAATGCGCTAGGAATATTTGCTGCATTCATTCCCAGAATCCCAGCGATGATGAATGCAGCTACTTGAGTAGACTTTAATTTTGTATTTAATTACTGGCCTCAGCAAACCACTGATATATTGTGGCATATTTGTTTACATTTAGAAAAGTCGGTGGCCTTAAAAAAGGACTTAACATCGATGATTCCCGGTTAAATATTTGCCGATTTGTTTAGACCTTTCTGACACCGTGCGATATTCAAACATCGATCTCGAAGTACCATATTTTTTTAATAAATAATTAAACTAAACTTAAAATCAGGAAAAAATAACAAGTCTCTAGTTTGAATTAAATTCAAACCTAAAGCATATCCTAACGCATAACCTAAAGCATATCAAAGCAAAAATCAAAACCAGAAATACTTAAGACTTGTTTCAATTCTGTTTAATTTGATGCGATTTCAAATCTTCGGCTAATTCAACGTTTCAATTACGAAGTCGTTTTACATAAGTTCTATAGGCTTAGGTTTGGTTTTATGAATCTGTTCTAACTATAAAATCAAGTTTGATATCCCTTTGTTTATCAATTAAGGATAAATTCTTCTTTAAGGCATGTCGATTTTACAGAAAATACGATTATGAGGAACAAATTCGATTGCGAAGAATACTTATTCTTTAGGTTATCTTCACATCCCTAGAATTAATAAATTCTTGCAATTCAAATTTTTGAAGTTAAGGAAGTTTAAATAAAATTTGTTACTTTTAATTTACTGCAGAATTCTAAAACAAACTAAATGCCTTCGAGGAGCCTTACAATATTAAAAATTTCGCAATAAATGCTAACCTGTGCCCCTTATTTTAATAATATTTTAACCGCCTAAAATATTTACAAAAAAAAGGGAAAATCATTTATTGGATACACCATGCGACTTACAAAAATTACTAAACGATTCACCATAACAATTTACGGTGTTTTTTTTTTTAAATAAAACTTACATTAAATTTTAGTGATTGTTGAAAGCATTCGTTAACTTGGTTGCATCCGTTTGTGAGCTGGTGAATATAAGAAAAAAATCTAATCAAATGATAATTAGTATCAAAAGCACCTGATTACACATCGAGACAAAATTATTTTTGACGAGCGTTTTTAGTTTTAATTTAGTTTAGATTTTAATCTAAAACACTTCAAAAATTTGTGTATGCATAATCAGCCATCGCATCTGACACGCACCCTTAAACTTGTACGTCACACAGGTATCTAAATATTTTGATGTACTCGAAAAAAATAAAAATAAAAATTAAATTACCGATGAGCACACTCAAAACTACTTTACTTAATCGGAAAATTATAACAAAAAGGAAACGAATTGTATAATTTTACTAGGGACACGTGACTTTGTGTTCACGTGTCAACACTAGATCTCATGAGAATTACAAGTTTTTTTTTTTGCCTACATCGTCTAAGTGGAAAAATCATTAAACAAATCAGCTTTGTGTATACATGAAAATATTATTGTTTGGCTGGGAAATGTATCAATTTTCTTAATTGTTACACAATTTTTTTGTATTTTATACGCAATCATTGTACACGTGACTTAAATGACAGTTTTGTAATTTTTGTTGTGTAATTGTGTATATAAATATACGAGTATACGGTCTATAGAATCAATTTGCACAAAACTATTAAAAACTAAACCCTTTTTTTTATTATAATTTAATTAATTCTCATACCACTTGTCACATATGTTTTCAATATTTTTTTGAGGTGAAACACAAAACTTTTTCGATTACCACCCCCTCCTCAAAAACCGATCAATTTTCCATGCCATAAAATTTTTAGGACATATTGGGAAGGTTTTTTTTTTGTATACTCGATTGTTTGTTTGATTGTCATTAAGTTGTTAATTCGTCTTGTATCAAAATATTTACGATTTTATATAAAAAGGAGTAATCTTCCCCTTTTAGTATAATATTTTTTGTACAATACATATTATGTATATAGTATATACGTTTCTAACTATTTTTGTTGTGTTTTTATAACGATCTCATGAATTTTAATCAATTTGTAATCGAAAATAGTAATTTTTGTTTTTTTTTTTTTTGGTTGCAATAATTTATTTTTGGAAATTCCATGAGACTTTCTTGTGAATATATCGTCAATGAATATTATGGAAGGGATAAAAAAGGATACAACAGTAGCAAAAAAAAATAAAAATTTACTGTTTTTATTGCATTAACACAGTAAAATTTCTCCCTGGTGGATTTCTAATAAAACTAAAGGAATATAAAAATTTTTCGATTCGGTTTTATATACTTTTGTGCTTGCCTGTTTTGGTTGCCCCTAAGATGCAAGTCAATTTAATGGAAGATATATGTATGATCACTTTGGGGACATCTAATTTATTTCTAATTTTATACGTAAGTATATAATTTTTAATTCTATATACGTTGCAAAACGAATTTCTCGAAATACATTTGACTGTTTTTCAATATTGATTTTGATTGAAATTAATCGTTATTCGTATATGTGTATGCAATCGTATACACATAAATCGGTGTAATAAATTTTGGATAGTGTATAAAAGCGCCTTTGAAGATTAGTTAAATAAACACATACCTGTAAAGGTCTTTGAGGTGGTCCACTCATCCCATGATGATACATAACATCATGTTTTAATTGCGTTGACATTTGAGAATGTGCATGACTACTTTGATGTTTTTGTATATCCACCGCGGCTAATGCCTCGGCCCGACTTAACAACCCGTCATTCAATCCTGAGAATATATCACCCTGAAAATGGTGCAAATAATCAAAATATAGTAATGTATGTATAAGTATAAAATAAAATAAAAAATAAAGGAGTTTTGTGATTAAAATGTCATTGACCGACATTAAATTATATTATCAAAAATTATATCGAATTGATTTTCGTGTTTTTCATATAGAAAGACAATAAACAAATCGACCCTTCGATTCGAAAATAAGTACCAATACTCGTATATTAGTTTTTTGATTAAAACTAATGATAGACAAGACAAACAATAAGTTAACTGTAACAATAACAATACCAAATCCACTTGTCTCTCCTATATACCATATATTCGTACACATATATAATTCCACTCTATAATTAATTAAATGACCATAAATTAGTTATTTTTTGTGATATTATGTTTTTATTTCGGAAACGAAGAAAATGTATATACATAACATGTACATTGTACTGGAAAAAGGAACACAAGTTCATGTTGTATTTGTGTGCTTTTCGGTTCTTGCCATATGTTCAATTTTCGATTTTCATTTGTTTTTTAAAAACAAAACTCAAAATTTGTGCTTAATGGGTAAATATTTGTTATTTTCGAATTTTTCACTAATTTCTCAACCCGCGGTATTTTTGATATGCTGTATTTTGTGTTTACTTTACTGTACGACGGTCACGTTCAAGGTAAATGTTGATTGATGGCAGGTTGATAGGAATCTTTTGTTTTTGTAAGGATAACGTTTTACATGTTTAAAATGAAAAAATCGATATACCTAATTTGTAACAGATTTTGATTGATTTTTTATAGTGTAATAAACTCGTTACAAGTAAAGTATATTTACAGTAGTCTGGCCTAATTGTCTAGTCTATACAAATTTTGAATACGTTAGGAAAAAAACTTTATAAATTTTGTAAGTCGCACAGACGACCCCCATACATTGAGCTATTTGGAGTATATACTTCTCCTCTTCTTTGATCACCTTCTTTTATCTTAAATTTTGTAATCATAATTATTAAAATAGGTTAGTTTCTCTGGAATTACAACCACTTAGAAAGCCGTTCAGCGTTTGGTAGTTTTATTGTACTAAAACCTTAATTATTTTGTTTTTCGATCTATTTTTAGCTTTATAGGTAGAATTACAGTTAAATGTTGTACAACACATTAATTGGTTTCAAAGATTTAATATTTTTGGTGTGTTGTGCTCGTATCTGTTGCGATTACGCCATTGTCCGCCCAGTTAAGCGATGATGGCATTTGAATTTTTGAACTAAAATGCACATTTATTCTTTATTCATTAGCATTTTTTTCATGTGTTTTTTGTAGTATCTTTTCATTAGTTATCAGTGGCCCTCTTCATTGTGAATTAAATACATACAACTCAATCAGAGAAATAAAACATTAGTAAAATTTTCAGTTTTTCCTAAGCCTATAATAACTTGATATTTGTGTTCGATTTGTCTTTTTTTACTGGTTCCAGCATGTTTGTTATTCGTATGCTAATAACCATTGAGCTAATCGTTGATACTTCTGCTCGATAAGAAACTTTTTGAACCATTATTCCCAAAACATAATCTCTCAAAGCAGAAAGAATTGAACGATTACCGTATTCTGACGCATTCGTGTAAGGACAATTATGCGGAAAAAGTGAATGTTTAGCATTGCACCTAAACAAGAAACTCTACCCTAAAAAAAATGTCTCTTACGAAGAGCTTTATTATTTCTGAGGCAAGAACTGTAAGTATGGAGGCCACACATACCTTTTTTGACAGTCACCAAAATTATTTTTAAAATTATTCAATTTTATCCTAACAGCCACTAAATGATTTGGATTAAATAGCAATAATTTTCTTGGTTCAAAGATCTTATATTAAAATACCTGTTTCAGTTTTTAAACTCCCCCAATCTTGTAAGACCAACAAAAATATATGTCCGGAAAAAAAGGAAATTACTATTTACGATAAAAAAAATAATCAAAATTCTTAACCGCTAACTACTTCCGGTCACGTGTTTACATGGTTTTGTTTTATTTTTATTTTTCATATCCTGAATACATATAATTTTGAAGTGTATAGATAAGAAACCACTTGAAACTTCTCCGTATAAAAAAAACAGTTTTTATTTATGTTTATTTGTGTTTTTATGAATCAATTCATGTAGCATTTCCCTATACATATATCCATGTGTATTTATTGGCAGAGGGAAAGTGTGGGTTTGATTTGAATTCATTGAATACAAAAGAAATATTGGGGGAGTTTTCTATAACCGTTATTGCTACATTTTTTATTATTATTAGTATTCCACATTTAGTCGGATATAAACATACAACATGAAAATGAAATAATTTTACGGCAAAAGTGTTAGAATTTTATGATATTCTGAATTGGATTATCATATAGACATTTAAGTGCGACGGTGTGCGGTTAATAAAAAACAGGTGAATCATTTCGATATGATTTTATACATAAATTATGTATAGGGGTAGATACAAAAAATAAAATAAAATACTTACATTATGCCTAGAGGACCATGAGTTACACATTAATGAGGCGTCTTCTAAAAATCGACTCTGCAATTAAATAAAAATAAAATAGTTAAGTTAAAATATTTGCTTAAAATCAAAATATTACTCAAGATTGTGTATTCGATCTTAGAAGTACAAAAATTTTCAATTCTTTTAAGTTGTTTAACTAAATATTCCTATTTCTATTTTTTATATTAGGTCGAATAATTAAAAACATATTTACATTTCGTTAACGAGAACCATTTAATTGATTAGAAAATTGAAAATTAAATAAACAAACAAACGAAAATTGGGAAAATTGAAAATTATTTTTTATTATTTATTTTCCACTTTGGTTATTTTTTTTTTGTATTCGTTCGCCCCTTAAATATTATTTAGTTTCAAGTTTGTTCACAAATTACAGTTTGATTTATACGATGTGAAATTTCTAACAAAATTGATAAATAAACTTTTGTTTAGAAAATTTATCGGGTAATTTGGTGTGCCTCAATAGATGAATCCAAACCACAACAAAATACTCGAAATATAAGGGATTCACATTTCTTAAATTACAGAACAAGTTGGAAATTGCAAGACGTCGTCCTGATTTTCGGTTTTTGGTGATTTTATATAATTTTTTGTTTTAATTAATTTTTATTTTGTACAATAGAATTGCCTGAATAGAGATTTAGATTTCTTGAGAATATTCGTATTTTTTCGACACTATAATTATCATCTGTTGTTTTTACAACACTAGTTATAGCTTATCGACCACAACTCAAGTGTTTTCTTTAAATTTTTCGTGATTTCTTAATTTTAGAGATTCTAGAATTCTTGGATTATTCGAGATTTTTGGAAAAATACGTTATGAGGCTTTAAAATCTTTTCATTATCTATAATTAATAATTTGCGTAACGTTAAGCCAGAAAATTTTTGAGAATATTTAAAATTTTATTTGAACCTCGAAATCTGAGATTTGCGGAATCCAATTAAGATTTTTCGATTCTCTTTTTGACTTTATGGTGGTTAGATTTATGAGACTATAATTTTTTTGGAACATTTTAGTATAAAGAGGTAAAATAAATTGGTTAATTAGAAAGCGAATAAACTTTAATAGATTCGACTACGGGTTCATTTAATGTTCATTCTAAGATTTGAAAAACTATAGAAAAAATGATAATTGTTGTTGGTATATCAGGCACGCATTCTAGCTCCTTCTAAATTCACATGAATTACCAGAAATCGTTTCAGATAAACCAACTGGCTGCCGGTTGAAAAAAAATGTTTATTCCACGTAATTAATAAACTCAGGATCCAAGATCAAACTCTGTGAGTATCCATTTTTGATTCACCTTGATCGTTTCGATAGTTTCGTTTGAAATAACTAATCAATTAATCGTTTGTAATGGTTAAATTGAAATAATTTTTCAATATTCATTAGTTTTTATACCGAGATAAATTGTGTTAGGTCTTTGAAAGGTCTTTGAATGCCTTAGAAGGTTCTGGTTTACTTAAATAGCTATATATGTTGATTTGTTGGCGTTCTATTAGCAATAATAAAATTAAAGAGTCGGAACGAAAACGAAATGGTAAACATTGAAATAGTATACAAATTTGATGAACTGTGCCAAACAATCATTATCTGAAATGCCATTTCTTTTTCTTCCCCATGAACATGTCCTAAAAGAAGGTGATTTATCGTATAGTGAGTACAAATCAAATAAAACGCCGAACGAGAAGTTAAATCATTAAAAAAATCTATATAAATATGTATAATTTTGCTTGAAAAAAAATTTTAAAAGTAATTTTCAATCTTACACCTTTTCAATCTTACACAAGGTGGGCAAAAGCAAAGCGGCTTTATAGAGTTTATTATTTTAGCATATAAATTAAAACCTAAAAAAGAAAGGAATACTTTACTAGCGCGGTGAGAGGAGTAATCCCCATCCTCTATGCTACACAACGAATTAAACTAACCTAAATAATAAAACTTTTAAAAACTATAAATTTTCCTGCAGCTTTGGCCTTAATTGCGTTCACAAAAAAAAATCGATTAAGCCAGAATGGTTTTAGTCTTATAATTTAGAACCACAAATCTACAATCTAAAGTACCTTAGTTGTTCAACATAATTTGAACATTTGGAAAACAGAACAACGCAAACTTACAGATTATTCCTGTAATGTCTCCGTCAGATAAGACTAAAAACCTTAAAAATTATTTTAGTGTAGCGAAAAAGTGTAAAGTAAACAAATTGGAACATGATATTTAAATTGAAAGAATAAAAAGTGAAATTGAATTCAATAAGATCTCGGGAGTGGAAGGGGCGAGAGGGTTTAAAAATATATTCACCTAAATTATGTACTCGTGTATACTACATATGTATGTCTGTATTCAGAAGAATCTATCTTCTTTAAATTCCCAAAAATTTACACCAATAAACAAAACAAATTTCCGACCGCCACGAAAATAAATCTCATCGCAGCTTTACAACACTTGCATAGGTTGAGTTTATTCATGTGTTTGTTTGAAGTTTATGTACATGTAAACATATTCAAATATGTACACACACAAAATTTACAAACGACACTATGTATGGATGAGAGCAGGAGTATGAGGGTCAAAAACACATGTTTACAAATATTTTCACAATTTTCATAATTTTTTATGCAAACCACGTGACTAGGAAAAAAAATTAAATTTTGTTCATTTCATTTTTGGAAAAAAAAATTTCCAAACATTTTTTCATTTTCTGTTTATGAATGCTTTTGCTCTCGCCTAAAAGAGTGTAAAATGTGAAAATTTGTATACATAATAATGAAAAAATCGGAAATACATAAACAGTATGGAAAAATGGCGACGATGTATGTTAGGAAAACTAGAAAAGTAGATCAATATTCGTGTCAGTGTATGATTGGTTGTTGGGCGGAGAAAAATATGAACAATATACATATGTATGTACATATAAAAGGGGGAAAAAATAGACGAGACGAAAAGAAAAGTTGGAAAATCTTGAATTGAGGGGAAATTTAAGAAGGAGATTTTAAAATATTATTTTGTTTTGTATATATGTGATTTGATAGTCAAGTTTTTAGTATTTGTTCATGCATTTCACAAAATCAAGTTATAGAGTTTGTTAACTCTTATGACCGACGACGAAAACTCCCATGGTTTGTCACCAATTTTAAAATTATTCCATATCACATTAACTATTAATAGGGCACGCAATTGAATCATTTCAATTATCCTCCATGATTGATGTTCCACTTTTACATCATCAGCTAAATTATGGCTTTCCCCGGTCACGACAAAATAAAAAATAAAATAAAAATAAATTTCCACTCTATAATTAAAACTTTTTCCTTCTTATATACTTGCGAGTTGTTTTACTTTCTTCTTTAATACAAAATAACGAAAAAAATGAAAATTTCCTTGGAAAATAAAACAAAAGGAAAAATTAATTGTAATTTCCGTTTTTTATTTTCATTTTAAAGAAAAAGTCTAAAGTTCATTTATAATTCATCAATTGATTGTCAGTTAGAAACTTTAAAACTATAAAAACTGTGAACTGTGTTGTGTGTACATATAATATATAAACGAGTGTATAATATTTGTAGGTGGTTTTGGGAGGTGGTTCCTTTTTATTGTGAACTTTGTTTTTCCTATATTAAGTGTATACATATATTATGGAATTGAGATCGCGTGATAATATCAGCAAAATTATAAAAATGTTTCTTTGGAAAATTATCGTAACCAATAATAGGGTAACGTTAAAAGTACATAAATATATACATAGTTGGATGTTAGAAATTATAGTGTTGGAAAGTTTGGTTTCTTTTGTGGTTGGGAAAATAAAATGTATTTTCACCCATAAGCAGAAGCATCATTTTTATTGTAAAATCGTGCTTAACGAATTAAACCAGAGGGGTTTGTAAATAACCTACGGACCAATATTTATGGATTTTCTAGCTTTCTTTTTTATATAAATTTCGTGAAACAATTTTTTATAAATTACTTAATTTATGAAAGCTCAAAACATTTTTTTATATGTCTTGCCAAACTTATGAATTGGTCTTAAGGAACAAACGGATAAATGATAGCCTCTCTACGCGATTTGATTCAAAATTTAATTACCTATAATGGCTTACCAAACATTATGAATTTATCTTAGAATATAACCAGAGCAAAGCGAGGTAGACACACAGTTGTTCTATCAGCTTTAGAATTAATTTATCAAAATTAAGTTGTCATTTTGGAAAACCTCTACTACAGGCGTACTAAAAGAAGCCATATACTTTTATAAATGAAACAGGAAAGGTATTACCGAATGTCAATCGCTTCTGCATAATAGAGAAATTATCAGTTTAGCAAAAATCAATCACTTTCGAATATAAATATTTAATCTATCTACACTACAAACCGTTTAAAAAAATAGTACATATTGGTATAATTTTTTAAATTAATATTTAAACAATATTATGTGTTACATTCACATAATTTTATTTTAATTTAAAAATAAAATTCTAGTCTATTTCGTTCCAATGAATTCGAAAATTAAAAATTTCTGTATATATGTAGATAGGTACGTTATATAGAAAAAACAAAATGCTTTTGGTTTTTATTATTATTATTACTTTTTTTTTTTTTTTTTTGAGAAACATTTGTATAAATTCACACAATATTAAATAATTTAAAACAAAAAAAACGTGGGTTCAATCCGATGCAAAACACACACCCAGCTAGCCGCATATTTTAAAATAATTCTTATTTTAAATAATAAGTACATATAGAAGTAGCCAACTCAATAATATTTGATGCAGTACACCGGTGATATAGACCTATGTATGTACGAGTTATGTTACGGGGGTGAGATTTTTTTTTTTTTTTAGTTTCAGGATTAAACCAATAAAACAAAAACAATTTCATTATAATTATATATATAAGTAAATTATATATTTGTTTTTAATTTTATTCTGTCGATTTTTTATGTAACTAACCATATTGATAATAACTATAATTATAAATAATTACTGTTATCAATTTAAAATAATATATTTTATTTTTATATATAAACTACAACGCCGAGGCGCATCCGAATATCAACGGTAACACGCGCGCCGTGAGCTAATTTCGACTAATTTGATCAATATGGTGGCATATTATTTTTGCTGTAATATTTCGCACGTTTATCATTCTTCATAATAATACCTATATAACATAAACTCAATTATTATAAAATCGATAATAAATAAATACAGCAGCAACACACAAAAAATTGGTAATGCCTAATTTAAATTAAATTGCATTTTCAATAATATTGCAATTAAATGCATTTTAAATTGATTTATAATAAAATAAAAAAAAATTAAAACCAATAAAATTGCAACCGGTTTTTATTTTGTTTTATTTATTATCGATATCATCATACCTAACCTCAATATTTTTAAAACTTGCCACAAAACCACAAGGATGTGTCTATTTGGCTATTTTTATGGGAGGTTGAGTTTTATTGAAAAATTGTTCACATATCATATATTTTATATATACCTATGTTTGTATGCACATATATGGTTACCAAAACTGAAATGTTTGTTAACAACCAAAATTACTTTGGTATTTGTGTAAAATTGGTGTAGCTGCTAATTTTAATAGTTATTATTACTAAATATGATAATTATTTGTACTTATTGATTTATTTCAATTATTGTATGTTTAGATTTAGTACCACGAGTAATAAGCATTTACGCATAGTTTGAATGATTTTAATCGAAGTACGAATTAATTTTTTTCGAAAATCTTAGGTGATCTATATAAGCTAAGATTTCGTATATGTATTCAATTATCACCCCAATTCACACATTACAAATCTAAGTTCGTGCATCACTTGAAGTTAATCCATTTTAATTGTGTTTACAAATAAAATCAATTAGAAAATAAAGAGACAAATAAACACAAATGACGGAACATACAAATAAAAAAAAAAGAATCAGTCCTATATACCTAAATCCTATATCAAACCCTTTATAAATGTCCTCATATACATAATAAAGAGATAAAAAAAGGGATTAAATTCTTCTCTTCTTGTATATTACGTTGACACAATTTTCCAATCAAATTCAATTATCTAAAGTTCTAAACACTATTTGAAATATTTCAAGTGTCTCGCTTTATGATTTTATCTGAAAAAAAAAACTGATCGATCGCAATCAGATCATAACATCCTCTGATATAACTATACCCAATATACATACTACATAAAAAATTTAAATATGATCGAGAGAATCCTTCACCCTTATATTTTTTCCATCTCTGCAATATACCTTTAACCATTCAGTTCCATCATTGCTTATACTCATGGGAATTTGAAAGCAAAATAAAAAGCATCGGGTTATGTTTTATGATATCGATAACATCATGTTTACAATATTCTTTTTGTTGTACGTACATATTTCCGAATATTTACAATAACGTACAAGAGCCAAAAAGGGGTGAGCCGGATAGGGTGAACATTTTGTGCTTTTTTTACTTTATCAAAAAACCTTAATTTTTTTCTTTCTATCTCTATACACAAATAAATACATTTGTGAATCGTCTTAGAGGGGACGCACGATGACAATGATAATAACAACGACTTTTCTTTTTTTCTTTTGATGTGATTATTATAATGTCATAATATTAAAATCTACTTTGGAAGATTTTCCACGATACTTACAGAAAATTGTTGTTTTTCCTTTTTAAACATCTTAACGAGAAAAACATAACATGTATTGTATACGTATATGTAACAGGAAAAACAAAGTTTTCCGATCTTCTTTACCGTTCCCGTTTAAGCATACATATGTACAGACTGTGTAGTAGGTTTTGTGATAAAATTAAGCGATTACATATTTTGGCCAGTTTAACAAAACTTGAAAAACGAAAGTTAAAATCTTATAAGGTTTTTCCTTTTGTGAAGTAAAGTAGATTTTCTGTACTTTTCACTTTATTCTTGTTGCGAACGGAGATTAATTGAAACGAAAATCGGATTTATTTCCGTCCAAGTATAAGAACTCATAATATATGCATATGTACAACGCCATGTAAGCTAGTTATTCATTTCATAATGGAGAGTATTTGTTGGTTTACAATTTGGTTTTATTGGATCATAGGCTACATCGGGTTAGTTGCTTGACGGATATTGTGTTAATTTTGATCCCATTGATGTTTATTGATTTTGATTTACAAGTTTTAGGTTTTGTAACGGCTTGGAAAGTGTCGGCAAAATAATTTTATTCTCTAGATGGAGGTTAATGAGAAATATTTTTTTTTTAGTTTGGACGAGCAGTTTTAACCATTTTGAAGGATAAGGGGAACTAAACGTACCAACGTTTAAAATAAGGGCCGTTAAATATACTCGACATAAAGGAAAAAGTGACACCCGTCGCACAATGTGGAAAATAAAATGTAATTTTCAAGTCCGGTTTGGTTTACTGTATTCAAATTCATATTTATTGTTGCCATTTAGTACTGAACCTCATGAGAAGAAGATACTGTGTTGATTGATTAAAACACTATACAAAATCTTTTTCTATTGTTCCATACCCCTACATAAATAACACAGACCTGCAAAACAAAAAAGATTAACAATTTTTTTTATTTTATTGAACAGTCGTATCCGAAGGAATTTTTTGAGCTGAACCCGAATCAGGCCGCACAGAATTACCGTATCAAGTCTGCTTTTTGAGATATTCTATTCTAAAAGGGTCAAAAAGCGTGTTTTTGACACATTGGCACTTGAAATAACTCAAGACCAAAATAAACAAAACTAGATAGGACAAATTCGACAACAGCATCGTATTTAGCCGTTTAAAATCAGTCTTTATTTAAGATTTCATTTCTGAAATAACAGAAACACTTTTGGCAGTTATTCTTTAGAATTAATTTTTCTATATTTTTTCTGAAAGGGTTAACTGCAAAGATGTTTTATTCAAAATAATTCCTTGGTTTTGTCATCGGTTCTGTAACCTTATTTTATCTACAGTTATTACGCCCAGCAGTTTTATGTTTTTTTAACTGTATTGACCGTTTTGCTCCGCAAATTT
Organism: Tipula helvola; assembly: GCA_963556165.1. NCBI lineage: Eukaryota > Metazoa > Arthropoda > Insecta > Diptera > Tipulidae > Tipula > Tipula helvola. Next base: position 342,209,135 of record OY744483.1, on the reverse strand, counting down.
TTGGAATGCTATTCATTTGTGGGATGTAAATTCAAATTAAATATAGAATTCAAAAAATAGTAGAAATAACTTAGGACCGAGGACCGAACCTTGTACAAGTCCAAAATCTACCTTAAATGACAAGCTAAACGAATTTTCCAATTTTATTTTTACTTTAAATAACCGTTATAAAGATATGATTTAAACCATTAGAACGATATACCTCTCACGTCTCCTACATATGCTAAACGCCCTCTTAATATCAATAAAAACAGTGCCAACACACGTTTATCCACTTAAATTAATATGAACCCCATTCAAAAAATCAATTAAAGCTGACTCATTATTTTTCCCAGATCTACAGCTAAAGATATTGACAATTATATAAAACATTATATGTATTTAGAAAAGAAGTCATCAACAAAGAATCAAAGTTATTTTTGAACCACGGAATTACAACTGCGGTTTTCAAAAAACTTTGATTGATAAAAGTACAAAAATTGGAGAAATAATTTCTGTATAGCTTTTAACATGCTAGGGCTTAAACCGAGAATATCTCTACTATTACTAGCTTTTAAACCATTAATTATACCAATAACTTCAGTAACATCCAAAGGATTAATAAAAAATAAAAATTCTGAGATAATGACTTCGCTATGATTTTGACAAGGCACATTATTAAACAAACAATTGGTTGTTCTTAAATGTGACACAATATGACAAATACAAACCAAAATACAAACGAGCCGTAAGAATTACTGAATCACTTGGCATAATTTTATCAACAGAACTACCAACTCTATATCACCTAAAATTTGATTAACAACTGACTAGTGTTCAAATTTATTGTGTTAGTATTTGTATTTATCACAAATTATTTTATCATCAACCTGAGGATGCTTCTTACACTTTTTATTAATTTTCTTTTTATTAGCCATTAGATTTATCAAATGAAACAAGATCCAGGATTTCAGTTTAATTTTAGAATTATATTGAATGACATATGTACATGAATCGGATATGGAGCATAGCATAAAAAAATTGAGGTGTGGCCAACACACGACTTTCTTTTACGAACAGCGAATTTTGAGATTCTTATTATGCAAATTTCTTGCAAATTTTTTTGTTTTTATCATATTTTTTTTAAAATTTTTTAATTTATTTTTAAATTTTTAAAATTTTATATTTTTTTTTATTTTTATTTGTTTTTATTTTTTGGAAACATTTTGTATTAAGTAGTTATTTGTAAAGCTTATACTTTTTAAGATATGCAAAATAAATTTTCTGGTCCAAGGGAGTAGCCACCTCCGGTTAACCGATTTGGACTAAAATTCACTGGGACCTCCCAATTTATCAAAAAAGCTTAAATCTGAAGTTTCAGTTCGATTGGTTAAGCCATCTGGGCTGCAGAGAGGACACAGACTAACAGACAGACTGACAGACAGACATCATTTCGAAACCCACTTTTTCGGACTCAGGGGACCTCAAAACAGATAAATCTTCAATAATCTCAAGGTAAAAAAATTTCATGATTACTATACTTTATTTTACTTACGTCAAAGAAAGTAAAAGGAATCTTGACAAAATGGCAACCGGATCTTTTTCATAGAATAAACTAGAAAAAATAACGATGAGATTTTAGTAGAAAACACAAAATTAAGACATTAGGAGTACCATCTATTTTTAAAACTATACTGATTAAATGTTGATCCTATAACAGCAAATTATGTAAAGTCGCAGAAACCTTACAAGAATAAATCACACTGAGAAAACACTTTAGTTGTCGCAACCGAATTTTGTCTATTATGTTTTCGACTCGACATGATGTCCACTAACTCTGGTAGAAATTTGAAGACCTGCCGTATGTTGAGATTTTTGCTACAGGCCCTATTATGTTTGGCCCTATGTTTGGTTATTGCGACTACTATTATATTGCAATGACCGCTGAATCGCGGTTAAATTGGCTAACATTTTCACAATCATATTACAATTTATGTAAAAAATGTATTACGACAACAAAAATAAATTCAATCATTTAGTTTAATATAATTAATAATAATTATTTGTATTTATGAAAGATTTAATAATATGTAGAGGCGGCAGTGAATGATGGATTATGCAAATATGGACATATATATTTTATTTATGTATGTTGCCTATGAAGGAACACACTTCTGTATAGCGAACACAATACGTTATACAAATTTTAACAAATAAAGTCCAGTTTACACCTCTCGTGAACACGGACCTTTTAATAAATATGAAAATACTTTTTTTTTATAAAATTGATTGGAAAAACGTGAAATAAAAGTATTTATCGAAAATTATCAAAATATTTTTTCAATTTCCTGATAATTTCATTTGGTTCGCAGTGAATTGTCTATGAACTATAATTCACCTTAGTTCTTAGGAAATGTAAAGGAAACAGCGAACGTGAACAAGTTAAGATTTGTCTATAAGTTTGAATCGAGAAAACTTAAACATCCATTATTAACACCCCTTATAGTTATATAACTATACACTAATTATTAGAACTTCCTCTGTGTAAACTAACCAAAACAAATACAAATAATTTGCAACCATCTATTTACAATCCTTCCAAATAAATATGTTCTTACCTAAACATAAATTTAGCTCAAGTACTATACGTATATACGCAAGAAAATAGAATTGAAAAATTATGTTAAGTGGAACTATAATAAAATATGCGAGACCCCCGTAAAAAAGTCTAATCCTTTTGGCAAAAGCAACCACCAAGTATTTGTAACAAAAAAAAAAACAAAAAATAATTCACATAAACAAAATTATTTGGTAGAAAAGTTAGATTTTGGGGAGCGATGGCCATACAAACAAAAAATAAATTAATGAAATCAGTAAAACTTTTAATTAAATTTTATTGATACAAATTTTTATCATTTTTGATTGATTTTTGTTTTTTTAGATTCATTCGAAATGTATTTCCAGATACACACATATAATTTTGTTTAGTTTTTGTAAAATCTAATTAGAAAGTTTTAATTAAACTTTTCTTTTACACATACGTCTTACTTACGTAAACATCAAATAAGAAAACGTGTATGAAAATGTATTTTGTTTTCAATTAAGTTTGGAATGGAATACTATTTTCACTTTTACATAATCTAATAAACATGTGTTTTTATCTAAAATTTGAGAAAATTTTAGATTTTTTGCGTAACAGTCTAAAATTGTCTAAACGAATAAAATTACCCAAACCGTAATCGATAAATTAGGCGATATACCGTAAAAAAATAACTTTTACTTTTTCTAAACGACATCACATTTTACGTTGAAACTTTTTATAGAGCTTTTATGAATTATTATGACTGGCATATTATATCCGTTTATAATTTATGTAACATACATACATACATACAAAGTATAAAATTTTATGAGCTTTAAGATTTTTATTTACAGTTGATTTATAATTTAAACCACAACCAACTCTTTACTTAAATATTTTTGCAATTTTTTTTTTTTTTTTTGGGGTAAATGGAAAATTTATGATGGAAAATAGAAAACTTGTTTTTTCGCCTTCTTCTAATATACTTTAAAGTTATTTGAGGCATAAAATGATTTAAGTTTAAGGTGATGCTATTTTTGTTTTTATAGTTTACATTGGAAATGATTCGGGTAGGTTTATGGAGAGAATTTAAGCTTCGACGACAAAATAATAAGTTTTATATTTCTCGCTCCATTATAAGACAAATTTCGCAAGAAAAGGTTTAAAATTCCCCCCAAAGATATACCTAACATTATTTTTTATTTCATCTTCACTTAAAGAAAATAACTGTAAAAATTATTATAATACAGTAATAATAATATTGTAATTAAAATTAAATTTATCTTCACTAAGTCAACAGTAAATTATATAAGAAAATATGATGTTTTCTTCTTAAAAAGGGAAATGTACTGTATATGTATGTAAGTAGATGGAAAAATAAATAAATAAATCTGAAAATGGGACGAATGAAAATGGATTTTCAGTCTCATCCTCTCGGTGCTTAAAAGTTTTCTTGTGTTTTTATTATGAACATATTTTTTTTTTTTTGTATTTTAAGATTATAATTGAAATCATAATTTGTAATGTTTAAATGAAAAATAAGGGATTATTTACAGTTAAACATGAGTAATTTAAAAAAAAAAATATAATCTCTTCTTGCTAAGTGGTTTTTAGGGGATAGGTACTTTTAATAGTTCCAGTTGCGGATTGCGTTTCAAATTTTATGGATGGAACGAGCGTATGGTACGATGAAACGTGGGTTGAAATTTAGCAAGCGGAGGGACTATATTACAGAAACGCTGCTCCCAGAACTTAAACAAGAAAACTGAAGGAAATTAGAATTTACAATAATTTTATGTAATAGTAAACATACTCTGTAATAGTTCAACAGTTATTATCCGTAGTTGGTGTATGATACTTATTCTAAGAAAGCAGAGTAGACTGCTCTTATATGCTGGGAAAAGAATATTATAAAATTGCCTGCATAAATTAAAATTGTGACTTGAATTTTAATTTTCAAGCGAATTACAGAGTTTTTTAGTGTTAAGAGATAGAAGCCGTACTTACCCCATCCAATGGGGTGAATTAGAACAGTTTTGAGTTTTTTCTACTGGTAAAATACATAAAGCATATCGTGCGTTTTGGCATTTCAAGTGTATTTTCAACTTTATAAAAATGAAATCAATTTTGACCCAGTTACCTGCTACAGAGTAGCATGAACTCAACATATAAAAATTTTGCCGCAAACTAGTTCCATTTTATCAAGAAACCGCTAATTTTATTTATGGAATTTTATTAAATGGAGTCGAAATTTTGAGATATTCATGACAATTATACATCTAGATGTAGTTTATGTTCGATACGATTTAAAGACTCTTGTTCAAAGTCGATTACATGATTTTCAACTAGGTATTGAGAAGTTTGTTCCTAAATATAACGGTGTGCGTCCGAAAAACGAACCGTGGCATAATAAACAATTGTCTAATCTGAAAAATCGCAAAAATAATGCTTATAAGAAGTATAAATTGTCCCCAAATAGTACTAGATATATATGTATATGTATACATTCTAGATATCGAGATGCATTCTAGAGTCAAATATCAAGTATATTAATCGATTTTGGAGTTTCGTTCTTTTAAAAACAGGATGCAGTGGTTATCATTCGAGAATGTTCTTCCAGAGCCGATCGTGTGACGGGTTTCAGGAGGTTTGTGACCTTTTTACCAACTTTTTTGAGAGAGTTTATGCACCTAAGTAGAACCTTTCGGATTGGTACAGTGGATAGTAGTGCCATTAATTTTTCAATGTTTCGTCTGGTTATAGAAAACGTAATATCGGAACTGTTGATGCTGAATATTAAACAGAGTGCCGGCCCCGATCTTATCCCTCCGGTTGATTTAAAACGAATTGCAAACGCAAACGCAGTTACTATCCTATTTAATAAAAGTCTTTCAAATGGATAATTTCCTACCGTATATGGAAATCTTCAATTATTAAATCGATTTTTAAATCAGGCTCTAGATGCGCCATCGAAAACTAAAAAGATTTTTGCATTCTTTCTGTTATACCGAAACTTTTTGAAGATATGGTGAAAAATCATTTGATTTTTCAGATATGAAGAAATTTGTTTCTTCTAAGCAACATGGTTGTTTCCCGGACCGATCGACAGTTAAAAATTTATTAGTTTTACAAATTTTATTTCATGTGCCCTTTTGAACAGTAGTAACGTTCAGGTTGTTTATACTGATTTCAAAAAGGCATTTGTTAAAATCGATCTTGTTTTGCTGTTATACAGACGCTCTCTGTAATGCTCAATTTGTGAAGATTGGTCAATTTGCATCTAGAGTGATTCATATGTTACTTCTGGTATGCCGCGTAAGGTACTTGCTGCTTTACTTTTCGAAGACTTCCTAGGAATAGTAATGTGCCATCTTTTATTCTCCCATCATATCACGGAAGGCGCAAGTTACTAAGTATAGTGCCATTTAGTATTTAAGAAAAATTTAATTGTCTGCAACTTGTGTTCAGGACATTTTGATTTCTAAAATTGACAGTGATGAGGTATGTATATGCTTCTTCTCGCGAGTTACGAAATAGGAGTTTCCAGCTCAATTTACCATTTCACAGTAGACGGAATGGGTAATGTAAACCCTTCATCATGTACCGGCTGTTTTAAACAAGATTCTTGAAGTGTTCGATTTCCACTTCTCGAGGAATGGGTTTAAAACATCCGTATCTAAATTGCTTTTAAATTTTTGGTAATCATTGCTGCGTATATTCTTAGTTAAATTTGTATTTTTTAAATTGTAGCAGATTTTTTTATGTAAACGTTCGTGAAGTTATAATAAATAAATATAACTTCAGTAATGAATTCCGTTTAATGCTTAGAAGTAACTTTTTAATTTTGTAATTTTTCATTGTTTCCCACAGGGGTCCAAGTAAAAATGATGTTTTTAGCCTCAAGTTGTTGAATGAAAAACCCACAATTTTTTATAAACCAGTTTATAAAAGATGTCTATACATTTACATACAACAACAACATACAAGTGGCTACATCGGTATTAAATAAATATTATTTGCAAAAATATTAAAATTAGATTAAGGTTGTTTACATTTATTGAATTCCTTTTTTTTATTATTAAGTTAAAAGTATTTAAGAAATTTATGATGACTTTTAATATTACAATAAAGTAATTATATTAAAAATCATCAAAAATTTCCAAAACCATTCTAATATAATAATAAAAAAAATGAACTCAATAAATGTAAACCGGTCATTTTGGCCGGTCGGAAGTTCTAGTGTTAATTGACGCCATCTTACATAATTTAGTAAAACCATTCGAATTAATTTCACTTACTGCTTTTAGTACTAACACATGATAAAACAATAAGACTAATGAATTTTGATCACCTCTAAATAGCCAATTATCTGAAAGAATTCATTTTTTACTTCAGGGTTCGTGAAAAGCAAATTTTAAATTTTTCTGTATCACACTACCTTAGAAAAATTTTCATAGCCAAAACGACAAGCAATTTCTTTTATGAAAGGATTAGAAAATAAACCACCTCGATAGGATACTTATTTGAATAGTAAGGTTTCATAAATCAGTACATATATCGTTTCGAAAACAACCCAGCCTAAAATATATTTATCGAAATTTCATTTTAAAAAATACTTCAAAGTTAGCTCTAATGAAGTAAAATATGTCGATACTTTTCGTTATTCTTTATTTACCGTATTGAATCATGTTTCAAGTAAAACATGATTTTATTCACGTGTTTAATAAAAATAATAAAATAATTTAAATAAATTAAATAATTAAAATAAAATTTGTTTTATTCTCTAAGTTTAAAATATCCTAAAAATTCAGTTAAAATGAACTGAAAATTCGCTGCACATGCATGATAGTAAACAGCAGAAAAATTACTTCCTAAAGCAATGTATCTTTAATTTTACTAGTTTACCTCAGATGCCTAATAGTTGTTTAAGGAAAAATAAGAAAAACAAATGATTTAATGACAAAATTTTCACAAGTTTTGTGAATTTATTTTTCTTTTCGTTTGTGATACTTTATCGATATAAGAAAATTAAATAATACCTACATTTTTTCTACAAGACTGAGGTCCCAATAGAGGAAGCTTAATTCAAAAATCGAAACAGTGTACCATTTTATTCTTGAAAAAAGACGCATGAACACTATCGAAAAATCAAAAAAGTGATGTTAGAACATCAAAATTTGTGCTGCCATCTATGTAATGTGTACTGGCTTAGTGGCCAAACGATTTGTTGGAAGCTTTCACTTCAATTTGAGGGAGGAAAATGAAAACGATAAACGATGTTCATAAAATCCAAACATTTATGAAAATACCTCACAGCTCACTAAAAATTTGTAACGTTTTCATTTAAAAAAAATTCTTAGGAAAAACGGTGATTTCCCATATTATGTTTTATAGGAACGTTTGGTTTTTCCTTGTTATTCCTTTATAAAATCTTCGTTTTTTACAAAAAGATTTTGTAAAATCAAGATTCATTTGGTTATAGTCATAGACGATTTGACTGAGAATGCATTTGGCCAGATGAAGCCAAGTAGGGATTAATTTTCAAAAATAAGTTTTGAGATTTAATCTCAAGGCAGGAAAAAATGTGAATTACAATAATGGTGGAAAAAATAGCTGTTCTTAGTAGACTTTTAGTACACTATAGTTGAATCGACATAGCTTCGAAACTAGATCGAATATTTACAATCTGTTTTTAGTGTATGATAGTTAAAAGGACAACCTATTAAATGTATTATAATTGAAATTTATAGTCCCAGTAGTATTTCCTAGATAAATTATTAAATCAAAATTTAATTGAAAAATACCATAATTTTGTAATTTGTCTGCCGCTGCAGCAGAAATGGTAAAGGTTGGATACTAAATTATTTTTGTATTTAATAGATTATATTATAAGCTGTCATATGCTGCAAGCAGCGTGTAAATATTCGATCTAGTTTTGGAGCTATATGCCGATTCTACTGAGCGTATAGATCCGTTTTATTAATCCAAAGTTGTTAAATAAATACTCTGCTACCGTAATTTGATGGGATAAATGGGCACCAGCCTACTTTTGTGCTAAAATAAGATTTAACTTAAATTGTTCGAAAATGTCTTGATTTTAGGCTGTGCTGAACTTCCAGAAAATTTCAAGACTATGCTTTTTGCCAACCTCTTTAATTAGATAGTATTTAATCTCCATATTTTCTATCAGCAATGTCGGAACCCATAAAACATATTGGATGGATTCAGACATATAAATAAATTCATATCCATCATCCAATAAACATAATATTGTAAAAAACACGATACCCCATTTAAATGCGTTCATACATCTCCCTCGAATACACACTTTCCTATTTCTTTAATTTATTTCCCATTTATATTGCCATTGATTGGTTCAGGCGCATATTATTTTATTGTTGGAATTTAAGGTTTACTTTTTACTTTTGTATATTGTTGTTGTGTTATCACAATATTCAGATGGTATATGTATTACATATATCTATATGTACATACTTGTATATAGATGAATGGATATTTATGTGTTGGGTTGTTTATCCATCATGATAAAAATCGCATTTTCTATTCATATCTACACATATTTTATGAATTTTCCAAATCCAACAATAATAAATAAAAATAAAAACACAAAGAAAAACTCATTGAAGTGAAAATTATAAATTTTTCATGCTTTCACGTATTTGGTGTTTTGTTTGATGTTTTCAACTATTTTTGAGTGTGTACGTATAAACAAAGTTCTTTTTTTCACATTTAAATGTTCCTCCGCACCATAAGATTTTTGGTTCATTGTTTTTTGTATTTTTCGAGGATGATACATTCTTGAATACAAATCGATTCATATATTATATGAGAGACTTTTGTTTTATTCTAATCATGTTCATTGTTTTTTTTTTTGTATTATTGCTGTCACCGTATAGTATGGCTATAAGACGTGTTTGGAATGTGGATTATATCACATATTATACATATTCGTATTTATTAAACAATTCCACACCCACTCGTTGTATTATAATATATATACGATAAGACCATTAAATTGTTTCAAAAAAACTATTTCCAACCAAATATCTATAAATTTTTGCATGCCCCAAAGCAATAAACTTTTTTATTTTATTCCTATTTTCCATACAAATGTTTCTCTATACAACAGGAGCCCTCTCTCTCTCTCTATGTGTTGGAACGATAAAAATAAAATTCTAAATTTAAAATATTTTTTCATCCCCATTATATGGTCTCATCATTGAAACTGGCCACCCTAGCATATATAGACTTCATTTATGTGTATGTTTATAAAAAACAAAATCGACTCATGTCAACCGACATCCTTTTTTGTACTTTATTTTCCTGTATATCGATAATATATCCATTTAGTGCTTTTTCTTCTACTTTTTTGTATATCTATATGTATAAATAAGTACTCGTATATGCACTTCTATTCCTGTGGAAAACATAAACAAAAGGCTATTTCAGGATGTATCGAAGTGACACAAAAAAAATGAAACGAACGGTTGAAGGTAAGTTTCATATATATTTTCATCATAATGCGCTTGCAACTAACTTTACTGGTATATTATAAATATGTATTCATATATATATGTACAACAGTATCAAACCACGTGATCCTATGTTAAGTATAGAAGGATATGAAATATATCGGATCGATTGTATATTCCTTGGGGGATTTATGTATGTTTGAATTTTTCGTTAAATTTCATAAAATTCACAAGTGAATATGATGTTTGGATTTTACATGGTAAAATGAGTGGGATAAATTGTATGAACGAGTAAATCAAGCAATGGCAGTGGATTTAATTTAATTTGATTTTAACAGACTGGATATGATATACTAATACATATTGCAATAGATCGAAGAAGTAAAGATTACGATAAATGTATTTCCAGGCATGTAGAGACCGAATTGCTTCTTCTTATAGGGAGATTATAGGAAGCAAGGCCTCAGCAAAATATATACAATACTATAGCTTGTTCCAGAATATGTAACATATTATTTCAAAATAAAAATCGTGTGTAAACGTTAAATTCAATTAAATTAGAATTATGTAATGTTTAATAATAAGTGTTACCATAATTAATTTTTATGGCATTAATCTACTTTGAAAGCGTAATTTGGTCATGCAAATAATTATAGCCTTTCGCTTTTTTATATTAGTGCAAAAAAGAATTATGGTCTTATTACGCTTTAGAAATTTGGCCAAAGAATTTATGAGTGAAATATTTTTTTAAATTTAAATTAATTCTGGAAAAGAGAGATTTAATTTTAAAATTAGAATGTATTGTAATTTCTGGAAAAGGAGAATTTAATTTTAAAATATTCTTCAAAAGAGAGATTTTATTTTGAAATTAGAATAACATTTCTGAGAAAGATATGATTGTAAGATATTCTGGAACAGGAAGATTTGATTTTAAAATATTCTAAAAAGGAAGATTTTATTTCAAAATTAAAATAGAAGTTTTCTTAATTTTAAATATTTTGGAAAAGGGAAAATTAATTCTAAAATTAGAATGGAATTTCTGGAAAAGAACATTTAATTTTAAAATATTCTGGCAAAATATTTCTTTTAAAATTATAGATACACAACCTTATCAAAAATACTTAAAACTACATGCTTTTACAGCGTATCATTTTACCATGTGTTGTTATTATATTCTATAGATGCAAGCTTTCAATTAGTTTAAAGCGTAATAATTGTTGAAAAAGAAACAGGAGCTTTTAAAAAAAAAAGAAAATCCTTTTATATCGACTAAAAATATTCAAACTTAATTTCAATTGTAATAACCAATTTAAAAATGATTTATGACAAATTTAAACATAAAGCTTATAGAAATTTAGCAAATAAAAACTTAAATTAGTATCATAAACCATAATTCTATTTGCATAATCATTTCTAGTATATATAAATGAAAAATTTTGAAACTTTCTATTACAAGAAAACAATGAACTTTTTTCAAACATATTGAATATAAAAAATATCAAAGCTTTCAGACCGGATTATTGATTAAAATATTTTTTAAATTTTTTTGGCTATTTTGCCACAGCTTCTTCAAATTTAAATATGCCTTTAAATTTAAGCAAAAGCTGAAATTCTAAAATTATCTTTTTTATGAGGTTTATAGCATTTATCAGTTGTCAATCAATAATGATATAATGACATACACAAAATATTTAATAAATTTCGGTTCTATTAAATTAACAATTTAAAACCTTAATCGGATATTCTTATAAATATCAGAAGAGATGAGCCTTAAAGCTTTTAGCTCAGAACTTTTTAATATTTATGATTGGCTAATTTTTATGATGTTTTTAATGATTGAATGCTAGAATTTTTATATGGATTTATCTGAAAGTTTTTGTTTACAACTTTTTGAGTTAAAAGCTACTTTACAACTTATTTGTTTTAATAGAAGTTTGATTTAAAAATGAAAAAAAGGTTATATGCACCTAAAATATCCAAAAATAAACTTAATATCTTTTATGTGGGCCATTTAAAAGCTTTCGCTTAAAAGTAGCTTGATTTTTAATTAAAGTAGTAAATGTTGTAATTTCAAATTTCAAAACTTTCCAATTTTCATTAGATTTTGTTAACATAATATATTTATAAAGTTTGATATCCTTTAAAGCTTTAAATTGCTTTCAACAATTATCTAAGAGCTTTTCGCTATATCCCATATTGGTATAATATTAACTATATGATAGTAAAGTATTAAGCTTCTTTAACTTAACAACTTCAACAATATTTATGAAAATATAAGAAATCTATGGTTCAATGAGTTATTGTTGTCAAATCGGATGCATTTTTTTTAATCCTTAATGTACCAATATTGTAGTGTAGATGAAGAAAGAGATTTTATAGAAAAGCAATGCTTTTTCGTTTCATTTATGTTGTCAATTCAAAGCATTTTGGACGAAATAATTAATGTGGTAAATATTTAATAGTGAAATGTTTAGTACGATGAAAGCACACAACACTAGGGTTGTAATTTTTATTTATTTTATTTGCTGGGTTAAATCAAAATATTTAAAAGTTTCTAAGCTCGCAACCACACAAAATGATTAATTGTCTATAAAATAATCTTACGAATTAGATTTAAAAATGGTTCTTAAAAAAGTATTTATCTCCTAATTAAAATGTTATTATAAATAAAATGTCCATGGATTTGAATTTTTATAAAAATTGTAGAGAAACTAACCAAAGTATTTATTGTCGTTTTAGTAAATAGTCTAAAAGCTTCCGATTTTCGTCCAATAAATAAAAACATTGATTTAGGAATGTTTCAACAAATCTTCGAACGTCACCTAAATATTTTATTTAAGTAAAATAAAGTGTTTTTTGTCTACTGTTGTAACTAAAATATTAAAAACTATTTAAATGTTGAGTCTACATTTCAGAGTAATTGAATTTATTGCTTTTTGGGTTTTCCCCGTTTTTGACGAATGTTACAATATTTATTTAGTAGAAAATTAACTTTCTATTTCAGAATTTAAGTAAATTTATATTGCGTTCGTTAAGCAAGTCTTAGATGATAGTAGGAGACACTTAATAGTTATAACACAATTATATGCCTGAAACTTCCTTTTCTTGTCTGCCGAAAATATCACAATGTTGAATGCATTAGCAATATTATCTATTGCTTTCAATATGTATAGTAAAATTTTAGTAAACACGTATGTATTTTTAATCATAATTCTAGCGATGGTGAACTAGAGTAGCCATATTTATCTAAAAATACCAATTTCGCTTTTGATTATACATTTTAGAAATAATTTTAATTAATTTTATAGTAAGGAGAAAAAAAAAGAGTTTTGAGTTATTTTAACCAATTAATTGATAAGTATTTGAATTAGGCTTAAATAATCATACAAAACCGTTCATCTATTTTAGCAATTTGGCCATAATATTTGAATTTTTAAAATAAAACATAATTTAGAAATGTAATTTTTGTAAAGTGATACACCAAGTCAATAAAAGTTACAAAAGATCTAACAAATTATATTTTTAGAATTTCAAATTAAAATTTGAAATTTTCAAAGCCTGAAACAACTTTTTAATAAAGGAGGAATCCACCGTTTCATCACCAATATCAATCAACCATTTGTTATATATATATATATATATATATATATATATATATATATATATATATATATATATGTAGGTAGCACGTAATCTTCTTTCTTTCTTACTTTCCTAAAAAAATACCGTCCGCGTAGTACACAAGACGACCATACCAAATGAAAATTTTAATTAATTTTCTTATATGTATTTTATGATAGGTACAATAATATGATAAAAATAAATTTAATAAAATTAATTATTTCAATTCACAAACGAATACACACAAAACAAAAAAAAGTGATAAAATTTTCACCGAGTCATCAAGAAAATTAAATTTTCATCAAATGATATATGTATTGTTAATGGGTTGTCGTTCATCGCGTCAAACCATTATTACCTAAGAAATGGAAAAAAAATTCAATTGCAATTCAATTTATCAATTACAACATTTTTTTTTTGAGGAGTGTGCGACGGTGGTGTTGGTTGGTTACGCTTGCCCAAAATAAAATTTATTATTATTTTAATCGAATTGAGTAAATAAATTTTAAATTAATTAAATGGGTAATAATCATTAGTGATTAATGATTATGATCTTTGAGGTCAGTCGATTTGTAATTTTTCAATTTTCCACTGAATCGTTCAGGAGTAGGGGGGATACAGTAAATCATACAGTAGTATAATGGTGCAAGTAAGTCAATATATGTGATTGTTCTGAAAACAAAAGGGCTGTTACGAAATGCGAGTTGAATTATTCTGTTAAATTGAACATTACTGGCGAATTACTGTAAACTACATCAACATCCAGTTAAAGCATGCAAACTTATTCAAAATGATATAAATGATAAAATTTACAATCCTTTACATCTTATACATATTATCTACCTATACAAAAATAAACTATTTTCCATAAATTTTCCTGATTTTTCCTCCGTTGCAGGGGTATAAAAAATGTAAAAACAACAACGGTTTGATTTTATGCTAATTTTATTTGACACTGTGCGAATATTTCATTTTTTTTTTGTATCTTATAAAACGACCTTTGATATGCAAATTTTTTTCTTAAGATGAAGCAAATTTTAGGCACTTAATTTAATGAATTATTAATGAGCAGATGTATAAACGAAATATAGCAGTGTTATTATATATGTAATAAAATATTGTTAACTTACCGACGGATTTGTCATACATCGTCGCATTTGATCTGGACCACGATACGATGGGCTATAACGTCCTGGAAAACAGCTTGGAGTTCCCATTTTCATTTTATCGGGGGACGGATACATTGACATTGTCATGCAACCCCCGGTAAAATCTTCTTCTAATTTTAACGCCTTAGCGGCGTCAAATGGCGTTGGGGAATAAATTTTGGAAATTTTTTTAAATCACTTTACTCACTAAATATAAATTTAAAAAAAACAAAAAATAAAGAAAACTTTATTTTTATACAGTTTTTTTAGTTGTAAAATAGTTTTGTTTTATAAATGTATATAATTTTAATAACTATTATAATATACAGATAAATGTTCTATATTAATTATCCAGATGTTTAAATTTAATTTTTAACATATTTGCACCGTAAATTGATTTTTTTATCACCCACTAAATTGCAATGTAAATTTATTCACATTTGGTGTATTCCTTTTGTTGCGGTTAATTCTAAAAACAGAAATAAATAAAATTAAAATTTATTTTTAATATACAATTTCATTAAATCATATATAAAGAAAACTCCAGATAATCAGATTTCATATACCCAAATTTATACACATTAGAATTCTCATAACTCAAATCATTCAAATGTGCATGTCTATATAGAAAAATAGTAAGTCCACAATCTCACCGATTTCCCATTGACTCCGCCAAATAAATTATTTATATTATGCTGAATATTAAATACATATGTACTGTATGTACATGGAAGAGAAGTGAAAAAACACACAAAAAAATCATGAAAGTTTTTCATGTGAAAATGTGTTGTTCCATTTGAGTGATGAGGGAATATTTTGAAAATTTAATTTATTACAAAAACAAAAAATAAACCGAATACATACTCGTTTTTTTTGTACATAGAAAGCAAAATACCTGAGATGGAAAATCGATAGAATTTTGTTGATGAAAAATTTTTGGTTTTTCATTTTTGTCGGTTAAAATTATAGTTGTATTTGCTTTAACTAAATCGGAAATGATGAGATTTAAAATGCATTATATCAAACCCAAGTATACCTAAATAAATCAATAACCTCATATTAATAATAATTATTATTAATTAAAAGTCCATTTAGGTTCATATAAATATATTTGTAAATAACAAGAACAATAAATTGTGAATAACTTTGCCACAATTTAAAACTTTTTTTGATATAGATATGTATATGAAACTACTTTGCCAAATGGAAAAACCATAATACTTAAAATAAAAATCAAATAATTTTGCCTTCTCTGACTGTAATATATAACTCTCGCTCTAGCTTTATATATAATTCACAAAATTACAAAAAAATAGTAAAATTTAATGTTTTATCAATATATATGTAGTTATCTGTACCACCAATGACCGATTAAAGATGCTTTTATATTTTTAACAACAAAATGGCGCCACATTAAAATGGCTAACCTCGTGCAACCGTTAAGCTTTAAATTAAATTATTTTAAAATTTTATATTTTGATTTTGTGATTTTTTTATACATACTATATAACGAAATTGAATTCAATTCACGAAAAACATTTTCTTTAAAAATAAAATAATACATAAAATTCTATTTTCAATTTTCCATTTTCATTTGTGTTAAATTCTCTCTAAAGAAAAGTTAAAATTGTTATTTTTCATTTTGGTTAAAAAAGGAAAATAAAATGAAAACTTTTCAACTGGTCATCTGATGGTTCGACTAACATGGGAAACTTTTCCTTCAATTTATAACTAAGCAGTATACATAAGAGTGGAAACTATACTTTATTTGTTGCTGCAACCAAAACCTTAAACTGAAAGCGCAAAAATAGTTTTTTTAATAGAATTATATAGTTTTTATATCGTTTAAAGTTAGCAAAGTAAATAAAAATTTTATTACACAAAAACAAAAAATATATTGTACTAAATAAAGCTGTTATAATGATAATGATACATTGAATGCAGCAAATCGCCTGATTAATATTTTGCTCAAAACCAAATTTCGTTTCAAAATTTGCTCACTGCGAGGCAAATCAGAACATTTTTACACATGAATAGCATTTATATAACAATAAATACGACATTTTTGTCCTGTGATTTTAAAATACATAAATCAAAAATAATTATATAACATGTAAATTAATTAAAGTCACGATTATATAAAATAAAAAAAATTGAATTTAAATTTTTTCATTCCTGGTTTTTATTCGTTTATTTTGACGTGCTAGTAATATTGCATGAATAATATTGGATGGCAATACCATTAAATTTAAAAAAATAAAAAATTGTTCATAGTTGTTATATAATTACTGTTGGATTGGATTTAATAAAATTGGTTTAAAATAAATGAATCTTGATGTTTTTTTTTATTTGTTCTATACTCTATAGATTTTTTTTATTTCTGCTTAAGGCAATATTAAAAAATCATTTATTACATATTACTCCATTAAAACTCTTTAATGGTAATCCTGAATCTGATCTCTTTGGAGCATCATCCAGTAATTGGTCAAAATCATAACAATACATTTTTTCTAAGCTTTCACACCATCGACCCTGCATTTCAAGTACTTGATCTTAATCGGTAAGAGTACTATGTTTGATCCATTTGTTTTTGTTGTGTATCTTGCTATTTACATATTTAAATTTTCATCTGCTGTCTAATAGCAAGTTTAGCTGATATGATTCGACATATTGCAATTCGATAACCACGCTTTATCACAAACTTTGAAATTTTATTTCATTTAAACAACTTTAAGTTTAAAAACACACTTTCGTTACTTGTGAAACAAAAAAATTTTATTTTTACAAACAAACGACTAGTTTCGAACATACATAATTATTCTGTTCATAATCAAGTAATTTAAAATTGACTTCGGTTTTAAAACGGTCAGTTTTAAATTACCTGATGATGAACAGAATATGTTCAAAACCAGTCGTTTGTTTGTAAAAATAAAATTTTTTTTTTTCACAAGTAAAGAAAGTGTGTTTTTAAACTTAAAGTTGTTTAAATTAAATAAAATAAAAAAAATAAAGTTTAGCTGATTTTGGGATTTCTTCTTTTTTGTTCGAATTCATAAAACATTTTTTTAAAACTTCTGACATTTTTGTTCCTCGTTCATAAATCCGAATTTTTAAATTAGTTAGCTATTTGCCTCTATAATAGTGTTGAATGTAATTTGACAAATTTTTGTATGTAAGTTGGCAGCATAAAAATACCGATATCCATTCATAGTAAGAAGAATACTTCAAAAATAAATTAAAAATACTAACTCGTTGCCGAATTCACATTTATTTTGAATTTTCGATTTATATCACAAAATCATAAATGAATGCATATTTATTTGAATTATGTGTGGTTTTACTGGATGCACGTATGATCTAAACTATACGATCTCCACAAATATATTCCGGTGAATCCTCCTAAAAATATTACAAATATTTCGAAGCGGAATATGAGACAAAGATATTAGGTACAAGACAGTATACGGTAGGTAGATACAAAACAGAATATTTCAAAACAAGTTTTGATAAAGTTTTGCATTATGGCCAATTATAATAGTACTTACACTCTTAACCAATTATGACGAAGTTCGACATGTTTGATATGGCAGCGGATCCCTTGAAATGATTTTTGGTTTAAATTCTCGATTATGGCTATGACAAGCGGTACTACATAGGAAATTCGCTTATTAGAATTTTCCTTCACTTTATACAATTGACATTTTTCTTTTCAATTTGTCATTTTCTAGAAATTTTCCATTTCTGTGTAATCCAATACTATGCATATTTAATAATCATATATAAAAGTAATTAGGGAGGATTTAAAATATGTGAGAAATAAATATGTGAACGAGTTGAGGATTAGAAAAAAATTTTAATTTCATGTCCAGTAGTAATTTACTAATTATTATGAATAATTTTGCATTCATAGGCGAAAACAAAAACTACTGAAAAATAAGTATGCATACTTAATAGAAAACTGTAGGTCATCATTTGTGATTTTTAAGAAATGCTTTTATTTTCCCGCCTGTTGAAAAAATTTTCAATTTCAACTTTTCAAGAATTTGAAAACTTTGGCCAAATAAAATATGAAATTCAATATTAAATTTCTAAAATCACCAGACGTCCTGTTTTTTTCGGACATGTTCTGGATTTTCAAAATTCTGCGAGCGTCTGGGAAAATGTCTTACATTGTTCTGGTTTTCAGATAATACGCTTTCAGATCGCTAAGTGTAATAGCGGTAACGGAAAATTCCGAAAGAATCAGAAAAACAATAATTTTAATACAATTTAAGAAATTGAATTCCAGCCCAAATGATATGGCCCAAAAAATTCATGAGGGCATGATTAATACATCGACAAGTACTATGTAAGCGAAGAAAATTGTCTGGATTGACTGTGAATGGAAAAACAAAATTGGCAAATTTAATTTGTGATTTATAGTATCGACAATAATACCATATGTTTCTTGCCGTTGGGCTATGTTTTATTTTATAAATTCTGATCCCAGCCCAACCTTATGGCCGATAAATTCTTCAGGCCATGAAATAATAGATTTTATATTACGAACAATTTACAGGATCTACAAAAAATTTAAGATACAAAATTTCACTAAAATACATCAACAAACGTGCTTGTTCCATTCGATGCTGGGGACTGAGAAGATAGTCTGAATTAGCTAATTAAGTGAAAATAAATTTGGCGAATATAATTTCTAGTTTTAGATATCGACCAAAATATTATTAGCAGTGTTTCGCAATATTTCTTGATTTTGAACTATGGTTTTTAAGAAATCTGACCCCAGTTGATATGGCTGAAGGAATTCTCTACGCATAGGAATTAGACAATTTTATATTAGGAACTACTTAAAGAATCGACTTCACATCTTAAGTATCAGTTAACACTTTTATTAAAATCCATAGCTAGTTCCATTTGGAGTTCGAGACCTAGTAAACCGCCTGGATTGATTGTTTATGTAAAAAATGTGTTTGGTGAAACAAATTTTTTATTTTTTTTTATTTTACCAACCATCATATCATTAGTGGTGTTCCGCAATATTTCTTGAATTTGGCTTTTATTTTATTTAAGAAATTCGAGTAATAATTCAGACATAAAATTTCACTAAAACCATTTGATGCTGGAAACGTAAAAATAAATTTCTTTTTGGCTAATCTAATTTTATGATTTGTGATTTGTTTTTGTAGACCAAAATAACCTTAGTAATGTCCCGCACTATTTGTTGAATTTTGCCCATGTTTTATTTAAAAAACTCAATCCCTGCCCCAAATAGAAATTTATATTCAATTCAATTTATATTCAATGATACTCTGCAGCTGCTATTCTCATAAGCTATTCTCTGACCGAAGAATCTAGCTTATATGAACGTTACAAATTCAAAATATCGCAGTTCTTGCTATAATTCACGTGTAAAATGAACAAAAACAAAATATTTGATAGCAACCGTATGTTCAAAGTCGAGGCCACCGTAGCGAAAGGAAATAAGCTTAACATTTGTGGTAACTAAAAATGTTGATGCGAGGCATCTGGTATGAAAAGTACTTAAGGATCAATTGTATTTATTTTCTAATCTTGCTGCGGTAACGCTGCACATTTTTACTGTATATGCCAGCCGGACCATTGGACGATAAATTATCGTAACTACAAATTTACAGCTTAAAAAGTTTCACTTCTGTCGCACGTAGAAATCACACACATTTTTTTCACTAATTTGCTAATATTTCAATGAAAAATCATTGCGCGTATCACGCTACTCAGAAGTTTGTATGGAAATTTTGAATTAAAAGTCGATTTTTATGTTTTTGTCTGATGAAAACATTTTATACTTTGATCCTCTTCGACTCTACGATTAACCTTCATATTCTAATAAAAATTAAAATTTTTGAGAACAGTAGAATTTTCTGGAAATTGTATACTTACTAAATTGAATTTTTAAAGCTAAATCATGCAATAGTCTAAGCAAATTAGATACCTTCATTATGAAATTGAAATTTATAGTCACAATTTAAAACAATTAAAATTTTTGAAAAATTTTAAAAAATAAAATAAAAATTGTGTAGGCATTGGAAAATAGTAAAAGCTAAATATCAACTTATTTAATTTATATTCTTCTTAATTCAAAAATCAATCGTAAAACCACTTGTTATTGTCACTACCGGAATCGAACTCGAGGCTGCCAGTGGGAACAATTTGACTGGCATCACACTACTAAAAACAGAAATGAAGAACCAGAACCCAAAGAATAGCTATAATGGTTATAACGATTATTATACGAGTATACGTTTCCTTAGAGTACATGCATAATAGTACATACTTATATAAAAACACTATATACAATTGATCTCAATAACTACAAATAATATTCTAATTGATCAGTTTTTTAATCGTATAAAAATGCGTGCTTACTCAAATAATTTCAACGATTATCCAACAATAACTGACAAATGTATTACAAAAAAATTGAAAGTTGTAGATGATTCAGCCTAATTGAATATTTGTTGGTCAACTTACGGAATTAGTAGATATATGTAGTTAATCTGAATGAAACATTTTTTCTACATCGAAATGCTTTGCATCTATGTAAATGTCGTATTTATTCTAAAATATTAAATATTAACCATTAAAATCTCTGTATACGAAATATAAAGACAATATAATGTTAATAAATACGATGAACTTTAAGCACACCGACAAAAAAGCCGTGAAGGAAAAAAAACAAACAACAACAAACCTTATTCACTTTACATATTATTACAAAAAAAAAAAGTTTGGAAAAATCACCCAAAAAATAAAGTTACTTCTACTGAATTTGTTAACAATATAATACACAACAAAAAAAGTCAACCACATTATTCAGCGCAAACATAACATAGCATAACATAACAAACAAAAAAAAAGTTTGTTTACATTTTTTTTTTTTATTTTTATTTATTTTATGTTCAAAAGTTTCAAAACAAAGTATGTTGTGTTGTATTTTATATACATACATGGTATACAAAAAAGCTTTGGGTATATAATGTACAAAAAAAGCGCGTACATATACATCACCGGGAAAATAATAAAAAATATGGCGTCTAGAAAATGTTCAGACAAATTTTTATATTTATAATTTTATTTTTCGAATTCACGAAAATATTGTATGTATACATACTAGTATGTATGGATGTATATAAAAAAAAGAAAATCCATAAAATATAATTTTTAAATAAAAAGCTTTTTTACATTTTATTTTTTTCGTCTTTTTGAAGTTTTTTTTTATGTGAGATATGATTTTTATTACAAAATATTGATCTGCTTGGGGGAATGTACATATGTATGTATGTATATTATGCTTTTTGTGTTAAATGAATGAAATTCGTGAATACATATTATGTATATACATAAAAGTACGTACAGTGGAAATCAAAGTTTATGATTTATGATTTGGTTTTGTGTTGTGTGAAAATGAATACGGTATTTTGACAAGTTTTCTTTAAATATGGATATAAGAAGTAGCATAAATAAACATAAAGATTTTTTGTGTTCAAGTAATATAATCGGCTGCAAGGAAACATCTATTGTCAATCATGAAATACCGTTATTTCAATTTATTTTCACTTAATTCTGGTTTATATTTGTCTTTAATAATATTTGGGATTATAGTCATTAATTTTACATTTTACAGACAAATTTAAATATTTTATTCAATTATATTACTTTATTTTATCAAGTATCAATGACTCTTTCTTTTCTAAGTCCCTATATGTCTTATATTATTGATGAAGATTTACTAAGAAGACGGCTAAAAAGCCGAAATATTTGACAAAATCAAGTAATATAATTTAATAAAATATTTAAATTTGTCTATGAAAAGCGAAATTATTGTCCACAATTCCATTGATTTCAATACCGAAATACCGCATTGAAATTAAACAACAACCAAAAAACTTAAAATTTGAATAATCCGAAATGAAATTTCAATATTCGACATATTTACGAAATTTAATAAACCGAAATATTTCAACACTTTGAAGGCCGAGCTTTGTTTGGCGCAAAAAATATACTTTCAAATGTACCCAGATTTTTAACTATGTTCAACACGTTTTTAAAAATAAAAAAAATCCGATATTTTTAGGATTTTAGACGTTGATATTTTATCTCAAAATATTTTATAAAACACAGAAATTATTTTAATCAACAAATATTAAAAATTTATTCAAAATTCTAAATGAAATCTGAATGAGATTTAAATTTAATAAATTTTTATAGTTAGAGTATTCTATACAGCGAAAATGGCCCTCCATTAAAAAAAATGTTGACAATTTGGTACAGACTCGACAAGTTTACTCCATTTAACATTCAAATCTGGTGGTCTTCATTACCATCGGGCCAATTCTAAGCTAGCTGTCATTCTTTAACAAACATTGAATTTCCAATATTTACGCACCACAATTAAACTTGTTCGCGGTCATATGCCAATGGGTATGTTAAATTTCACATGGTTATCGGGAATAAGGGCAATTAATAATATTTTAATATTTTGAAAGGAAATTGTTAACAAATTTTAAGATGATAGCTTCTATATAATTGTTCAAGAGTAATTAACATACATAATCTCCAACAGATTCGAAATTATCGTTAATTTATGGCAAAAACTATAGATTCTGAAAATAAAAATTTCCAGAATTCGGAAACATGAAAATTTCTATTGAAGGAATGAGTCAAAATTAGCAAAGAATTACCAACAAATTGTCGAAATTATTCCAGATTGCATAAAATTAATCTTAAAAGAGAACAAAATATTTTAATGCTTTTAAGACATTTTGTGTTTCATAATTTTAACATTGATGGCCCATTTTCATTGTGAGATAATTGTTTCTGATTTTGTTTATTTATTAATTGTTCTTGATCCTGTTATAGAACTAAACTAGTATTTTATTATTTTGAAATATTTTTTAATGTCACCGTAATGGTTCATTATTTATTATTAAAAATTATTTTATATAATTCGTTTTAATTTTTAGACAAACGTTTGCTAAATATCAAAAGTTTATAGATTGGGATTCCTCTTTTTACTAATGTATTTGTTGGTCGAGGGCTGAATTTTCGTTAAACGAAAAATAACTGTTCAAATGTTATAAACGAATACAGTAGAATCCGGTTAATTTAGTCATCGGTTAAACGGGACAGCCGTTTATTTGGAATCCAATTGAGAATACAAAAAAAAATAAAAAACTCTCCAACATGTTAAATTAAAGGAAGAATGGGCATTTGTGCATGATAAACATGGAAAAACAAAAAAAATATTATATAATTTTATATAATTTTTCCGATGTGACCCAATTAGCCGGAATCTACTGTATTTGAAAAATCAACACTACAAAACCTTGAAAACTCGCCAATAGATGAAGCTTCCAAATTGAATAAAAATGTTGCTTTGTTACAGAATTAAAATCCTAAATATTTAAGTCGATATTAACAACATTTTTAAATGAACTACCCATCCCACATAATACAAAATCTCACTTTAAAAAACCATTCACATCAAATAAACCTAATTAAATAAAGAATAACAATAATTATAATCAATTTGACATATGAATGAAACAATCATATACGTAAAACATAATTATATATTAAAAACAAAAAATTCAATTAAATTTTTATTAAAATTAATAATTAATAATTATAATTATATAAATAATTTATTAATGTCATTTATTATATACACTGGGCGTATACAAAAATAAACAAAAAAATATTTTTTTAACACCTATAATATAATTTACTAATTGATTGTGTCTATATTACAATATTTAATTTAGTACATAGTTTAAATGTTTTGGCTTAGCAGGAATAAGAAATAATAAAATTATGTTAATTGTATTCATCCATATTTTAATCTTGGTGGTTTATTTGCAATTACAAAAACAAAACTGTTTCTATTATGCCACAAGTATTTATAGTGATAAGAATCGATTATGACCGTGTATATATGTATGACTATTAAATCTCAGTATTAAAATTTTATCATATATCGACGAATATATAATAATATCATTGACACAGTGGCGTGTATATATGATTAAACAAAAATGTCCTCACGAATATTATCACGGAATGTATATGTACATATATTTGAATATTATTAACTATGCTTTATATTATAATTTTATATACCTAGTGCGATTCAATCGACACGCAAATTTTTTAGTGGAATTATTTTTTTCTAATTATCAGATTTATGTACATATTTTATGGAATGTGATATTGAATGAGATTATAAGACAAGTTTACCTACGGTCCAGCATAATCTATATACATACGTAAGCCCGTCGCTTAGTTAAATTTTTTTACAAAAATTGTATACCTTTACGTCGGGTGACATTTTATGGTTATTTTTGTCCACGTACATTACTTAAATCACCATTTTGTTCAGAATTTCAGAAACTTAATTTTATAATCATACTTATACACAATATGCACACATACATAATTCACAATATATTGTATTAATAATTTTTCACATTATATAAATTTTCCACCATATATCATCTATAAATATATGTCCGTTTCACATAGTATTTTTCACCATTTTGCTCGTCAAATAAGCAGCTTTTATTCTCATATGTAGATTCAAAATTTGAATTTTGTTTTCCCTCAAAACTTACAACAACTAAATACTTTTTATACAAAACATTAAACAAAAGTATGTGAAAAACATAAAAATAAAAACAAAAAAAACTGTCAAATGTATAAAACAGGAGATCAAAAAGGTCTAAACACGATCGCACAAATATTGCAACTATTCGATATGATGCTGAAAAAATTTCAAAAAAAAAAAAAAGAAAGAAAATCGACAACATAAAAGGAAAAACTTAATCCCAAGGATAGACACAGACACACACAAACAATTATACACAAAAAAAAGGGAAACAAAAGGGAAATTCTCATAAAATAATAGACAAAAACAGCAAATACCATTATATATTAAAATGGAGGGCGTATCCACTCGAAACACACTGTAAAAGTGTATTTTTACGATTGAACACGGGATTTGTTTTTGTGCAACACATCATACATTTTTACCCCACTCAAAAAATCAAATCGTTGTCGAGAATAAAATGATAAGACGGAAAATAAAACAAATACCAAAAAGGAAAAACATCGAAAATGGGCGTATCACATTTTATCTATCCATTTCCTTTCTTTTTTTGGTATAAGGATCCATCAAATACGCATGATTTTTTATTTATGATCCTTTTCTATTTGATTGGTTGAGAATGGTATATGGAAATTAACGGTTTTCTACTCTCACCGGAAAAAATGAGGATAAAAATGTGTTAAACAAAACAAAAATGGAAAAAGGGACACAATTTACGGCTCTATCTATTATCCTTTTTCCAGTAGTGTTTTTCTCTAATTGTCTTTGTTTTTTTTTATTTGAGTATTTGAATTCAATTCTAAGCCGGAAATATAATAAATTAAAACAAAAATATAAATTTTTTTTGAATGAAATCGATATGTTTTAGGTAAATATGGAATATATGGTATGTAGAAAGGATAACAAAACAATATAAGGTTATCTTGTTCATATGAAATGTTGGATTTGTTGCATGCAACATTGGGGCAATATTGAATTTACTTACGAATGATGGCTGATATAAATGTAAATCACAGTTTAACAATTAGGAAAAGATAAATTGTATTCCAAATTATAATCAAAAATTGTTTTACTAGTCAGATTTACACGGTTTAGCTATTAATTAACTAAAATTAGCATTTTAATTAGTTCATAATGAATTTTTATGTTTAAAAATTTAATTTCAGGATTTTTGTATTAATTTAATTATATTAAATTAAAAATATATTTGATATCGACGTTAAATTTTATAAAATTTCAATTTCATTTAGGCATAGAATTTTGCTGAAATTGCCAAAATAAATAATATTTCAGAATTTGAATAAAATTTGTTAGGTATTTCATTCGAGAAATTCTGGTTCAAAAATTTAATTAAAAGCTTAGAATATCTTTAATAGTTTAAAAACTTTATTCAAATTATAACATAACTTTCGCATATGTTTGAACTGTTCATGAATTATTAGTGGTTTGTTTGTTTGCACCTCACAATCTAAAGAAGTCAAGTCACAATTTCTTGAAGGTAAACAAGCAGTTACAGTTCTTGAAATTATCCAATCATTAAACTTTTGTTGTTATAATAAATCGATAGTGACAGTAGCAGTGTGATATCTGGCAGTTGCCATCGATATACGAATAAAGCCTGTGCCAATTTATCCTAAAAATAACCCAATAAATTAGTCAAGTATTGGTAGAAAATAATATATTCAGGCGAATTTCCCAATTGATATTAGAATAAATTTTGTTTAATAATTGTAAAAATTGCTAAAATTGTTTTTGTTTAACAAATTGTAAATTAATTTTTTTCTTTCCAGTAATTAAAAAAAAACATTATTGAAAATAAACTTGAATGCCCTGCTAGTACCATATATGCCCTTAGACCCATACTTTTAACTTGTTTCATGCCTGGATCCCTTCCAGAATAATTTTCTAACAACACTGACTCATACTAGCATATTTTTCCAATCCTCAAAATACACCTGAAATAATTTTTTCGCTTCTCTCATCTGCGGGCAGTGAATTGGAAACAACACTCATTAATTCAGCACCGGCTACTTAAATATTTTCAAAGCTGTGCCATTAATATAGCCTACCTTATAACCTCATGAGCGCACGCTCTGGGCAAATACAAATTTTGCAAATAAACCAAAAACGATACAGGAGTATATTTTACATATATATACATACATACATAAATGCATATTTGCTCTTTAAATGCATACATTTGCATATATTCTAATGTTTATAATTTGTATGAATATTTTGCCATTTTCCAATGTGGTTTTAGGCTAAATTTAGTTTATTCCTCATATTTTTATTCCTTTACTTTCGTTTTTTACCGAAAGGTTTAATTTAAACGTATAAGTTAATCAAAACGTATTTCTTGGGTTTGTTTCCTGGGTTCTAACGTCTATGCAGATGGAAGGGTTTCGAAATTTAAAAAGCGCTGTGAAGGGATCGATGCCAATTGCTTACATTTGAAAATTTAAAAAAGAATTCCATAATGTTCACTGCAAAACTGATCTGTTTTCTGATTATTCACCGGTATTAATAACACTAAACTAATTTACATCCTACGAGCAAATTGGGAGCCCAGAATTATTACCTGATGATGCAGAAGCTGAGGAAATCCAGCCAATTAAATACACCAAGTAGGAAAGAAAATCAAAGAAAACATTGATCCCAGAAAAACACCGTGGCTTGATCTGGTATTTGGCTTAATGCTTAAAAATCATCATCTTCTTCTGGAAAATTTTGCAAATCATAATAATTCCAAAACGTGCCAGAAATGAAACAAAATTAAGCTCATATCGCACAATCGGGTTACTAACGGCTCTCTCTAAGCCATTCGAAAAACTACTCCTATAGAAGAACACGAAACCGTGGAACAAATGCATAGAGTCGTATTGACATCAGGAACGCCTTATAGAACAAAAAGAAGACGTACGTAGCGTTTTTAGATGTTGCTCTCGAAAAAAGTATGACGTAAAGGCCTTAACCGCAAAGTTAGAACCGACAAGTATTTCTAAAATCATTACCAATTATCTGCTCGACGGAAAATGTTTGCTGAAATATAATAGCGCATCCAAAAATGTATAATAAATTCGAGCTAGGGTTCCACCAAGTACTATGCTGGGTTCACTGTTATATTTTATCTATACAGCAGACCCTTCGACATCAAGTTACATTTGGAGAATTAAAATCAGCGAGCATAAATCGAAGCACATTACATTCATAGTAACTGTGAGACTAAATAATATTATTCTACCAGCCATTCTAAAGCCAAAACGTTAAATATCTCGGCTATACATTATAGGTCCCCAAAATATAAACAACACACAAAATGAATAATAAAATATTTTTTGATATAAAGCAAAATTCCGGCAATTTATTCATCGAACTTCGTATACGTTAAACTATTTTCTCACACTTAGAGGAGGCACTGAACACAGGTTCTTCAATCGCATAGCCTAAATAACAAAGTATCAGAATTTTTCTCAAATTTCGAAATATTGTTACAATTCGGTAAAAAAAATTCAATCATGCTGGTTATTATAATTACAGTCAATTACAGATTTCCTGATAATATAACTGAAAATTTGTATAAGAACTTCTTTTTTCGGTATATTTAATCATAATCTAATATGTACTTATTTGTGTCTAAATGTATAACAGATTGAGTTTGCACTAGTCGAACTAACTAAATCGTTCATATGGGTTATTTTATTATTGAGTTGTAGATAAAGCAGCAAATTTTAATTTGCTCCATTTGCGGAAAAAGTTACACGAAATTGTTAAACTTTAAATAATTTGGGATATTATAGCTTATGCATTTTTTACAAATTTTAAGTGCACCGAAATTTGAAAATCCATATTAGATTTCTTATTCAAGTTCAACTGCTCTAAAAAATACAAAACAATTTTGATTTTTAATCATACCATAATAAAATAAAATAAATGCAATAAATTTAGAAATAGTTCATTTACAATAGATGGTGCTTCTTCAGTGACCGTTAGAATATGTTGAATCCTTGAATTTAACAAACACTCTTAAATTTGAAAAGATTACAATTTTCATACGATTAAATCTATTTATTAATAATTAAATATATATATTCTAGATCGCGGGCGGTTATCATCCTGATTCCCTTTCATTGTAAACAGTATAATGAACCATGTTTATCGCAATTCGAAATGAAATTGACCGAATACAATACAACCAACCAAAAATAAAATCCACCCTTTCTTTCACAATATGCTAAAACAAAATACGAAAAAAAATTGATTTCCTTTTCGACACACAAGCATACAAAAAAAAATTCTAATTTTCCAAATTACAT
Source organism: Tipula helvola (assembly GCA_963556165.1). Lineage (NCBI taxonomy): Eukaryota > Metazoa > Arthropoda > Insecta > Diptera > Tipulidae > Tipula > Tipula helvola. The sequence continues at coordinate 342,179,358 of OY744483.1, read as the reverse complement.
TTGAAATCGCTACTCTATTCCCAAAACTATTCCTTTAACTAATTTACTTTAAATTACATTTTTACCTCCTCTCTACGGTGACAAGTTCGTATATATAATATGTATATACATAAATGAGTAACTTTATCCACAATGTGCTTTGATAGACTTCGAACCCTTTCCGTTCCATAATATTATACATACATAAACTTATAGGTTGCAAAGTGTTAATGTTTATGCTTTTACAAATCATATAAGTATGCATCTCATGTTCCATTACATGTTACATATACTTTTGTGTTATGTATATTCCAAGTATTTATCCATCTATGCTGTATATCTATCCATCCAATTCATTTTCTGTTTTGATTAATATAAAAAAAAAATGATATTAAAAAGGATAAAAATACACATATGTCATGATTTGTTCAGATACATATTATATACCATAATATTCATGTCCTTTTTTTACTCCATCATAACATTAATACAACAACACCAACAAAAAATTTGAAATTATTATCATATTTATTTCCCGCAATTACTGTTAAATAATTTTCCGGGTGTTTTATTGTTGTTGTTGGTTTTGTTAATTAGGGGTGAATTAAGCTGAGGCTATCATATAATACATATTAATGTACATACTCGTATATATATATTCAACAAAGAAGTCTAATTATTTTAATTATAATCAAGTTAATCGAACAACATTTTGTTCCGGGGTATTAACTTTACTATTTGACCCTATGCGGTCTCGCCCGCGCCGAAATTCTGACGCAAATTGTTTGATATACTATATACACACAGTAACATTTGGAGAACACATAATATTGTCTAGATAAGAACTTATAGCAGAAGCAGAAGCACAAAATGGGTAACAATAAGAATAACAAAATAATTTGTAAAAAAGCATTTTGCCATTTTATTTGAATAAAACATGGAAACAAAATTATATGACTTTGTTTTGTTTGCAATACAAATTTTCTTATTTTCCATTTTTTTTTTTGTGATTATTTTCCTTTACTTATTACTCCGCTGCTATATGCTGGCTATATAGTATATACTACACCATACTTGGTACAACTACTTTCAAATTGCTATTGCTTACTATTATCATTGTTTTGTTGTTGCTGTTATATTATTATTGTCCTGCTGAATTCAAATAATGTTTTTTTTATTTTCCAGTTTTTCTCGACGTACACTTTATACTTACGAGTACTTATATTTGGGTTTTCTTATTATTTTTTATGAGATTTTATTATTTTTATGGCATTAAAACTATTGAAGATAGTGCTTGAGATTCTAAATAAAGCTTTTATCGTTTATAATATACATACATATATATGTATGACTGTATAATTTAAATTGAATCGAGAGATGGATGCCCCACCGCCCCCAATCTATTGTAGAAAATATCCAATTATCTTTTGCCCTTATATATCCCATATTATTTATTTTCTATTTCGTGAAATAAAAATAAATTGACTCAATTAACAGCCAGATAATCTGTTAAAAAAAAAAAAAAGAAAAAAAATTAAAATGTAAATTGGCTTTTCCCCAATACTTTGTTTTAACGTATATTAACGTATATTATATACTCGTATATCTCTAGCCTTTATCCACTAATACCATATATGTGATTCGCAATTTTTCCAAATTTCGAGAAAGTAAATTAAAATAATTTTTTTCAATTCAAATTCAAACGTAAATCCATACATTTTCATTTGTTTTTCCCCCCCAAAATGTTTTGCCGTACATATATATAATATACATACATTTAGCACTTGAATACAAGAAGATACGAGGTTACCTAACTTTTTTGAAATACTCAAAATTGAAGATAGGATTTTGATAATAAATCTTTCTTAAAGCAACAAAAAGAAATAAAACAAAACGATAAGATCGATTTCTTATCTATTTCAACTACTATTTATTTATATAACATACATGTGGGTGGTATATATTTGTATATATATATATTTAGCTGAGGATTTTCTCTTTATAAATTTGTGTCAATTAGGTTCTTGTACATTAAAATATATGGTACTTTAAGTGACTTTGTTTCTGACATAGCTTTCGTTGTTGTTCTGCTTTTGGCAATAAATTAACGTACGAAATCAACATAGAATGAACATTTATCGAATAATTCGACTTTTTTCTTTCATTAAGCTAATTTATTTATGAAGATTAAACCATGCTAAAAATATGTCCACACTAAATCAATAAAATAACTCACTTGTGTAGAGAAATATTCTTGATAAAACGTTTATTTAAATTTTCGAGCAAATAGTTCCAACATCATAATTTTCGATGTTCAATAGATGTTCTCTCTTTTCTCAAGAATAAAATTGTACTCTATTCCGCTTTTTCAATTATAACTTTTCTAATAAAAAAAAAACATTTTACTTATTTCTACTTCTATTTATCATTCTTTACCAACCAATTAGTTATTTGCAATACTTGATGGGTGAATGCAAAGAAATAGTACACAAATTTATTCTAAAAAAAAATATTTTTCGTTTTAAATGGTTTATCTCAAACTGGTGGCACGCATTGCCATTTTTAAACGGCACGCAACAGCATTTGAAATATTTATCATCTTATTATCATATTGAGAACTCATTAAAATTTTTCAAAAAAATTTAAAATTTTATAATTTTGAAAGAACATTTTACTTCTGAAATCTATAAATTATGAAACTGCAAAAGTTTTTACCACAGTCAGTAAATCGAATAAAGCTAAAAGCACTCACATTTTGTTTTTGCACAGACTATTGCAAAAAGATTAAAGCAGTGGTAGCCAATTTATTAAAAATTGTTTAGTAGTAAAGTGGACTGAACTTTTATACCTTGAAAAATGGCAACTATTTTAAAATATTAATTTGTCGGTTTATACAGGGGCTAAATGTTGCAATGGTAGGGTTAGGTGGCTCATAGTCAGACATAGGTTAACGAGGGTAATCACAGTCGGTTGAGGCGTTTCCGATTTCCAACTTTTATTCAAATATGTACTATGGCTTAAATGTAGTCAAACTTCACAGTTAAGCATTGCGCTCGGTAACGATTGAATATTAATTTAATTAATAAATAAAAGAATGTGATTTACAATAGTAAAAATGAAGCATAATTAATTACTTATTTTCGACATATTATAAAAATAAAAATTAATAAATAACAAAGATTAAATTAACTACGGTACATATTTGAAATTTGACGACGCCAATAATGTAAAATTTAGTAAACGATGACGAAAATTAATTTATTTTAATTAACAAAATAATCGATATTTTTAAGAACAAATCTTTTTAATTTAATTTGTGTATTCGAGCAATTTATTTAATTAGATTGAAATTACAGTTCAGGTTACACCCCGCTAGAAAACTCTGGAGGTTGTAGTGCTTAAATAAACTTTAAACAAAAATTCGGCCAAAATTCAACCAAATATACATACAATAGTTAAATTATGCTTATATATAAGCATAGCTCGCTTATTGGTCGAACGACCAATTTTTATATCCCACTTAGATTCTTATTATTATGTTGGACTATGTATAGCCGTATGTAAAGATATATGTATTCACGCTTTTTTTATTTATATATATAATTTTGGTGTATTTATAACCACTGATCATAAATTAATTAATGCTTTACTAATTTGAAAATCAGCAAAAGTAAAAAATTTGTAACACAATTGATATATATGTATATAGCACAAAATAATTTAAGTTTGTTAGGCAAAAAAAAAAAAACTTACTAGACAAACACGTGAATGTAAAATACAATTATTCGCCAATTATCACCTATTTTGAATTACAAAACAAAATTCCTTTTGTTTTTGCTTTGGCCCGATGTTGCACCTCCGAGCTCAAAACTGAAATAGATCGAGTACTATACGTATATCTCGCGCTCACCCACACACTCGCTTAACAAAAAATGTTATTTGTTTGTTATCGAACGGTATGGTTGGTACGTAGATGTGTTGATAAAATCTTATTGATACTGTGTCGTAACAATGTATTATATTAATGAGACCGACGATTTCCATATCAATTATTACCAATTAAATAAAAATAATGGAGGATTTTGGAAATTGGGATAAAATAATTGCGGAGTAACGAATAACATGATTAGTGATGGTGATCAAGAGATTGCGGTAAAATTATAGAGAGTAAAGTGAAATACTTAAAACCCCTAGAGCTTTTTCTGCACTATCCTGATTTGTTTTTTTTTATAGATTTACTTTAGTTAGGCTTCGATGATAGGTTTTGGCCAACTGATTGATTTCAGATTATGTTTTCGACCCACCTGCAGTTTTAATTTGAGGCTACTTTCTTAAGTGACTACGTTGAATTTAACTATATGTTCGCTTCAATCCAGCGATTCTTATGCTTCTAAACTTCTAAAACAAAAATTAATGACAACTCAAATCTTTACATCAGCACAACAAAATAGAGCTTTACGAAAAGTTAGAGCCTTTGCTCCAGCAAGGAAATGGGAAAAATTCGTCGCTTTTTTTAAATTTATTCAGATTATTTAAAACTTAAGGAAACGTATTATGAAATAAAGACTGCCAATCAATACCAGCTAGATCATCTGTCGACTTTGAGAAATCTTTATTATTTAAGAAAATTTATTTGTGGCAGTGTATATAAAGTTATTGCTTTCTAAGAATAACGATAACTGGTGGATGATAAATGATAACTCTAAATTCCAGTTTGTAGTAATCGCTCAATTAAATGTTCCGCGCAAACGTAGTGATGGGATGTCGTAGCATCACTATTTTCGATATTAGACAACATGATCAACATGAACCCTTATTCATATTACAGTTTTAGTGGATTATTGTTAAATTTCTTGCAACTACTATTTGATTTGTATGCAACTATCTGTTTATCCTAATAAATGTACCTTTAAACTCTCCTCTTCATGAATCCGGTTTGTAGTTAAAGTTGTAATTAGCAAATCAGTCACTGTAGCCTGATGAGATTGACTGAAAAATGCAATATTTAATTCGTAATTCAGATCGAAACTGAACTTGTAAAATTCTTAATAAGTTTGCTTTCGTAAAAAATAATTATCTGGCTATAATCCGGAAGTACCTTATATTTCAAGGAATAAATCTAAAAAATATTAGAAGCAGCTCTGGTTGAAGTGACAAAATTTATATGACAATTGCGTCTAGTGTAGTAACTGCTTGTACTTTTCAGCAACAACAACCACCAATGAACTGCCAATAAAATTAAAAATTTAAATTAGTAAGCGCTTCAAAACACGTCATAGTAGATTTGCAAGCATTTGTTTGAATGTTAAGGGTACATAAGACATTTAAGGTGTAAAGCCAAATTGGTAAAAGTTTTTACTTCACACTAAAACTCAGTACACCTACATAATATCCTAAACAAATCAAATGAATTTTCTACGTCACTGTCATAAGAGATATAAGAAAATCTTCTTTGCCACCTTACTACACATAAGTTATTATTATATATTTACAAAAAAGACGTTTAGATTTTTATTCTTTTATCGCATCAATTAGTGTTATCATTTCAAATTAATTTTAATTAAACTTTTCAAAACCATTTTTACTTTTCTACAATATACGACGACGACTACAACAGCCACTTATACTTTTGTTCCATTTGTCGTCGTTGTCGTCGTCATTTTTGATGGAAAACACAATTGAACGAAATAAATAGAACGAACAGTGTACATATACAAAAAAAAAAAATCTTAGAAGTTAAAATGATTTCTTTTTCATTTATAAATAAATAATCTCCTTCTTTTCTTTTTATTCGTTATTTTTATAGTACTTCAGAATTTTGTTTTTTTTTTCAAAAATTCTAAAAAATACAACACAAAAAATCCTGATTAAAATGTTTCAATTTGCTATTTAAGTTTTTCACGTTTGTGTATCCTCATTCCGTGTATATCGTCTCCGTATATTGTTTTTCTATTTGCCATTTTTATTATATTTTCCATTGGTGATTTTATTGTTTTCCTTTTTAAAAATAAAAACGAAAATTTCGTTTCGTTTTTTTTTTTTTGTTTTGTTTTGGAAAATCTTCAGATTCTCACCTAACTGTCAGTGGGCCGATTCAAATGAATAAAAAACTAGATCAGAATACGAAACAGGAAAAAACAACAAACATAATAAAAATGTATAAAGTTGTGAAGTAGAGTATAATTCAAATGGAAATCACATAAAGTAGGGAGACTTTTCCTTATACGAGTACAACGTACTCGTGTATCCAGAATGAAGGTCAACTTAGCTTGTTGTTGATTAAAATTTTATTATTCGGCCAGTCGGGCCCGTATACATAATTACATAATCTAGAGCTAGACTCCAAACAAGTTTTTTTTTTTTTGGTTTGTCATAATGAAACCTACTATAATTTTCTGGTAAATAATAAAATCTTCTTTTTCAATTATTCACGCAAGACTTTTCTTCACGAATCAAATAAAAACCATTTTTATATGTACAAAATGTCTGTCTGTTTATTTTTCCTTACCTTCAACTTTTCATTCGTTTATATTGTTTTTGTTTTTCTTTTTTATTTTCCTTCCCATCTTCCGTTTAATTTTATTTTTTTGTTATTTTGTTCTTATTTTTATTATTTTTCTTCTATTATCGTTGTTATTACTTTGCAGATATTCAGATACTATTGTTACCATCCATTGTTTATTTCTTCATATACATACCTGTATATAAAAAACAATTCTTAAGAAAATTTTTCTTTAATTTTTCCATTTTTATTTCTATTTTCATTTCTGTATATGGATCAAAAAACGAAATCCTAACAATTCGTTCGGTTTTTTTTTGTTATGATCTAAATCTTCATAAAGTGGTTATAGAATAACCATCACGTCAATAAATTCATTTTAAATTATCTCGCGACAATTATTTCCCTACTCGCTTCTATTAACACAAAATAAAAATACCATGTCCATGTCGCGTGAAATCTATAAAAATATTAGGCAACCCTTAAAAAATCTTTAGAATAAAAAACAAATCAGATATAAAGGGGCCATAAGATAATAAAAACACATTAAAAACCTGCCACTTAAATCCAACAACAATCCATTTGGAAATGAACAGCAACTAAAAAAAGATTAACAGATTGTTGTTTTTTTGTTGTTCCTATAATTCGAAGCTTCTTTTTTCTGTGTTCACTGCTTACGACCCCACATAAAAAAAAAATTATTATACAATTTCATGTTGTTTTGCCTTTGATATTATGCTTGATAGAAACATATTGTGAGGGGTTGTTTGGTTAGTTAGTTATATAGAGAGTAAATTATATGCGGATATAAACTCTACTCCCTTATTGTTTGAATTAATTTGTATCTTCCATAAATATAGTAAGGGATCTATAATTTGGGTAATAAGACAGGTGTTTCTTTATAAACATTTATCAACCCCTGACTGTAGCATTAACTCAAAGATATTTTGACATTCAACATAAAATCAATTTAAATTTTTTAGTATACCCTTATACCATCATTACTCACTTCTAATTCAAATTCTCTAATTTTTAAGTAATTTTAAGTGATCATCCTCATCATTATCGTCAACAATCTAATCGTTTCCCTCTCTATGCTATATACATAATAACCCCTGAATTTTTTCGACTGACTAATTTATTCAAACGTTGAATTTCGTTAATAGATTTTAAAACCATATCACATTTTTTTGTTGTTGAGTTGGGTGAATTATCCTGGATTTTCAATTTCACTTCGACTTTTATCTCAAAGATCAGTTTAACAAGATAACAATAAGGTTATTATTTGAATGTGATTCAATGAGGGAAGGATTTACCGATCTAAAGACAATTTAATAGATTTACTTTTTTTTGTGATATTTGATTTACTGGATTATTTAGGGGATGAAATATATGTAGCCACCTGTTATGTATACGGCAACACATTAAATTCACGCAATTGAAACAAATTTCCCGGTCAGTGTCCACAAACGTCCATTATATCTTCATTTAATTTCAAAATAAAATATCTATACACCGATATGTCATCGTCACAAAATAATTCGTATACGCTTAAGTATAAAAAGGATAAACTGCCAATTTTCATTAGAGAAACAAAAAAAACTGTATCCATCCATGAGCTGTGTTTATTTTATCACACGATATAATATTGTTTTGATATCTCATCTAATCAAATCTAAGTCAAATTATCTTTCGTCTTACCAAAAAAAAAAAAATAAACAAAAATAAAATAAACTTAATAAAATATTAAAATCAATTTTATCATTTCAACCAAATTGATGGCGAGAAAAAAAAAATAAAAACCAACAACTAAATTTAGATATAAGCGAGATGAACAGAAAAATAATAAATACAAAAACAAACTGTTTCTATAATATCCATTTGGATTATTCGAAATTTCATTTCCCCAGGTTGAAATGTGGTTACTGACTCCGAGGAGATATACTGCCCATAGAGAAATTAAAACAAATCAGTTTATAATTTACATCGTTGTGCAGAGAAAATTAAATGCTGGATTATTGGAAAAATCAATAGATTATCACTTTTACGGTGTTTGTAATAAGCATTTGCAAAATACAGGATTTTCTGAACCCAAGGAAAATTTTCTTCAAAGGAGTATCAAAGCCAAATGGCCAAATTACCTATACAATTTTAATTAATAGCACGCCACCAATTCGAATTGTATAGCTTAGTGAAGAAATTGTTTTTTAACTCCTTTAAAGCCCTTAAAAGTTTTAGTAAACGATTTTCCATCTGAAATGATGCATTCAATATTTCTGTTATTCTCGTTTTGAGAAAGGTAATGCTTTCACCAAATTCAGTGGATTTACCTTGAGAATTGATCTGTAATCCAGTGGTGGCAATAAACACAGAAAATTATACCAGACGTTAATGCTGTTTGCTCGAGTTTGGATATAAAGGATTTTTAAAAGTTCAAAATATATCAAATGAGTGGAAGTTAAATCTTAGGATTTAATTCCAACTCGACCATTAACATTAAATGAACAAAAATTGTATATATTTTATATTAATATTCATTTATGCTCCTGAACCAGTATAAACTTTTTTCTCTCAAAAACTTTGACAAACGCTGAAATCAGCGAACCTATTTGAATTCAGTGATTTGTTTTAGAAATAACAGCTAAATATTTGAAAGGAATTTCTAAATAAAGTATTTAATAAAAATTAATCAATATAGATAGATTTTTCTGGTACACACCTAATTTAACAAAGCCAAATATAGCAGCCTATAGTTTTAACAAGAAAATTCGGTCAGCCCATGATCGCACTACAACTCTTAGTTCATAGACGTTATCATCGCCATCATCCGTCGTATTCAGATAATGAAAACTCCTTGTCGGGATTCAAACTCCGTACCGTTTGACGCGGACAATACTACCATCTACAGTACGAGCTACAGTGAATTCAAATGCTCATACAGATTACAGAAGCAGTTAAATATTTTGACGGACTATTTCAAAAAATGGAAAATCAAAGTAAATCCGTCTAAAACCCAGTTGGTTTCTCTCCATCCACACCCAACCTATCAAAACAAATTCAAATAAGCCAGTCCAGTGCAGATTGATAGGCACATCATAAAAAGGGTCGAGATGGTGAAGTACCTTGGAATTAGCATATCAGAAAATCTCAAATTTACCAATCATGTATCCAGCGTAAGAGGAAAAGTATTTATGGCGTTCAACTCACTGTATTCATTTTTAAATTCCAATAGTTACCTAAATCCCAAAAACAAATTATTAATTTTCAAACTATACATCAAACCAATTCTGGCTTATGCCAGCAAGGCCTGGTACAACCTCTTGTCCAAGAGCTAAAAATAAAGCTTTTAGATTTATATTTAACAACTGGCCAAGAACATCTGATTACACGAACATACCGACCCCCCTTACGCGAATGGTAGAATTGCCTCGTCTAGAAGAATTCGTCGCAAGACAAATCGAAGCGAATTTAAACAAATTACTAAGTCTGTTAAACGAATTTATGCAGAGCATCGCGCATGGATGCTAAATTAATTAATACTCAAAGTGATCATCCTATGCTGGGTTTTAACTCGAATTCAAATTATATTTTTAGGTCTAAGGTAGTTTTTAAGTCTCACCTGTATGGTACAAATCAAAACTATTTTAGAATGAAATTATAATCAAAGCAATGTAAAACACAATGAAATTTAAGAATATAAATAAATATGTAATAATAAAATTTCGCGTAACCTGGATCATTTAAATAATCTCGAGTGATCCCAATACTTCGAGGAAAGTTATCCGTGGCCCGTTTGTAATTTATTTCCGCGATCTATGTCAAAAGGAATTTCGGTGTTCTCGAAATTATTGGGACCATCTATCTACCCATAATCTAGAATAGTTTCTAAAAGCGTTGAATACTCGTAAGGCATTGCCCTATGCACAAACGGAAAACCGGCATTTCAAACCAACAAATCCAATTATTAACAATATTGTTTGTTTTTCAATATGAAAATTATTAAAAAATAGTTCGAATCTATAAGTATTCCTAAAAATTTTTATTAAAATTGATTTAATTTCATTAAAAAACTCCAATTTTATATCTTGACGGATGGATTTTTGCTTGACGGCCGGCAAAACATGAAATGGGCTTTTTGAATGAAATTAAATCAAATTTTCTTAGGGTAAGATGGAACTTATAGATTAGAACTATTTGTTAATAATTTTCATATTGCAAAGTGAAGCAACTTAGCCAAAAATTGGGTTTGATGGTTTTAAATGCCGGTTTTCCATTTTGCATGGCACAATGCCTGTATACATACATTTAAAGAAAATTAATTTTTCAATTTTGAGATCAAATAAACTTTTACCATTATGCCTCGACAGCAATTTCGCGCAAACCATATTTATGGTAAAGATCTTTCCTTTGCCGGTTAATCTTAATCGTCAATTTTGCATTGGGAATTTGATCAATTGAAAATAATTGGAATTTTTGTTATTTTCATTTATTTTTTTACCTAATATATCACTGCCGATAAAATGAAAAATGTTATAATTTTTTTAATATACGATTATGAGCCTTAATTATGCATTAAAAATCTTAATTAAACTAAAATGTCCTGCGTATCTTATGCAATACAGTCATTACGCTCAATTCCGTACTACTAATAAGAATAAGAAATTTGTGCGTTTTAACAACTTCCGGTTGATTGCCGATATTCCCGTTATGCCATATACACTGTACTTAACATTCACAAAATTCGACAAAAGATAATAAAATAAATCAAATTGTCTGTATGCGAGAAAGAAATTAACTCTTCGTGAGCTTACCACTTTGTATAGTGGCATTTAGCATCTTTAAATTTGAGTTCAGAAATAGAGTGTACATATATTCATCGAGACCGTTGTGATAAAAATCTGAACCAAATTTGGGAGAAATAAAAAGGTCCATATCGCATTTTACATCTGATTTTTATAAATTTACCGATTCTATTTAAAGTAAATTAATCCACTAGCATTTTTTTTCCGCTGGCGCTACATCCCATAGAGGGATTTGACCGCTTCATTATGAAGTTTCGTAATCATTTTTTCAACAGATAATGAGTGATTAATTCATTGATCCTTCCATTAACCAGCCGTGATTTTTTCATCACCCGCCGGGAATCGAACCCGGGACCTCCGGAGCTTAAAGCAAGCATGCTAACCACTGTGCCACCGGGGCGGAATCCACTAGCATTATCTATCTATTAAATAATGCCTCTTTGATGAACCTGAGAACAGTCATAAGATAATCGTCACAGTATTTTTGACTTAATTATGTCAAACATTTGCTGGAATACCGCGACAATTATACAATTGTCTTGAATGGTCGAAGTCGGTAGCTTAAATTAAGTTTAATTGTTGGTTCAAAAAGTTAATAAGTTACTCATAAAATTGTATATGTGCCTAGAAGAGCCAAATCGGTACTGAAGAATTTCTGTAACTTCTTTGCCACCAAAAAAACAGATGAGTGGCGACCGTGTTGAAGAATATAAAGGACTATTCCTTGCTGTTGAATGTCTCGGTGAGCATAAGCAAAGTACAATTCTCTTATCTTAATCACCTAAATTTCTGTAAGCGCTTTAAAATACCCTATAGTAGGGTAACACTCATACACGATCTAGTCGAACATTTCACATTGAAGAAATTGTGTTACTATTTGTGACTATTGACCTGTTTGAGTTAAATTAATTCTATGAGAGATGCGAGCCCTAGTTGCAGGTAATATTAAAGCGATTGGCTCTTTTGAAAATTGCAAACAAACCTGCTTAACACTTTCAATTTTTATATTCTAAATGATCCGCATAGCCAACTTTCAAACTCATCGTCAGCCAGCATAACAATACTAGCTATAGGCTGTTTCAGAAGTAAATATTTATTTGTGGAACTATATCTTTTCAAATAAGTATCCTGGCGAGATGACTTATTTTGTATTTCTTTCTTACAAAAAAATCTAAATTGCTGTATTTTTCCTATAAAACAATACCTCGAAGGTATATACGAGCATAAATTTGAATTTGATGAATACTGAAGTAAAAATTGAATTACTTCAAATTTTTAATATTTAAATAATTATTTAGGAATTCATTAGTTTTACTATTACATCAAATGTCATATTTATGTATAGTTATGAATTTTGTTGCGAAGCAATCTCTTTTGCTCGAAAAATTGGGCAATAAATAATTTTTAATTGTTGCTGACATAGTAAGTCAATAAAATTAATTCGAAAGATTTTACTTACTTATAAGATGGCATCGAATGAGAAAATAAGTACTCTATTCACCGTCCATTTCACAAAACAAAATGCATCCGTTCCGTTTGTCAAACTATCTATCTAATAAAACTATTTTTTTGATTCAAAATAAATCAGCTTTTAGATGATTAAAAACGATTTAGCGGCTTACAGAATATTTTGAAAAGTTGTTACAAATAAAAAATAAAATATTTTTGAGTTCAAACATGTCGTCCGCAAAATTTTAAATTTGTGTTTAATGACCGCTCCGCTTTTTTCCCCTCCGATTGTTGTGTTCATTTTTCCGTTTTTTAATACAAATTGACAGATCTAATAAAACGGTGCGGACGGAACCGATACATTATTCCTGAACCTTTGGTATGAAATAATGAAGTACGAAAACAGCCTTAATCACAGGCTACACTATATATGTAGGTCTTTCTCGTTTATATATAAACGAATATCACACAAATCACCAAATCGCCAATATCAATATTTACTTAAGGTTTTTGTACTATTTAGATAAAGGCGGTTATTTAGTGATAGATTGAACAAAGTGACAGAACACTATAGAGACCAATTGGATTTTTCATCAAATCACTGATATGGCTAATAATGAACAGAGTTAATCATACCACGCAAGAGAAAGGTTAACCATGTATAAGATAAAATTAATAGTATAGTTACATATTCATTTAATTTAATTTCAATTGCAATTCTGCACATAATTATTAGTTGATAATAATGCATGTAAATGTACTAAGTAGTTACATTTATCAAATATGCAATTATACATATAATTCATAGTAGATCTAAGTAATGAATGTACATATAGTTGTATTTATCAACTATGCAATTCTGCATATAATTCTTAAGAAAAATTTTAGTATATAAATCAGACGAATTGACTAATAAAATCAGTATTAACCAAACCATACACTCAACGTTATTTCACCCTCTGATAATAGTCCCCACCAAGCGGTAAGCTCAGAATAAAGTGAATAAAAATAGATTCAATGATGATTCAATGTTATTGCGTTTTATTAAAAAATCAACCTCTTATTGCGGCACGCTTTATGTAGTTCAAATGAACAAACAAAATTATCGTCCAAATTCAAAAAATAAAAATAAATTCTGTGATAAGAGTACAAAAATTCTATAAATGTATGGGAAACATTAATGGTATCGTTATCGCAAATATCCACAAATTTAAGCGATCTGCTGCGCAAATTTATTAATTAAAAATATTCGAATATTGTGTATAATTGATGGAACTTATATATATGTTGTACATACATGTATGATTGTTTAACAACTCACGCCGAGCCGTGGACTCGGCAAAAAATCTTGATACCACATTTTTAAAGTAACAGAATAACGTAATTTTTGAGATATTTTTCGACTATGGGGTTATGAATATTCAACATATTCCATTATCCCTCTAAATTATGCCTATATGCCTGATATTTATTCTTTCTCAAAAAAATCGTTTTGCGGTTTCGTTAGACTACACCTTGCATCACTGTGATAACCGATATTTTCCGTATATCCGAAAAAATCTGAGTTTTGAATAGTGAGTTGAAAAATTCCTGTATTGCTTACAAAATCTTTGTTTTATTTTTATAAAGTCAGTTTTTATTAGTAATGATAAAACAAGGTTGTAACTCACTCTCAAACCCGAAAGGATGTGCTGATTTTACAGTTTATAACACACATTAATGGAAATTCATTAAAGTTCCTCGCTCTCGTGCTTTTCATTTTTCATCAATAGAAAAACAAAATCCAATAATTTTGGCTCATTGTTGAACATCAAAAACATTTATCAAAAATCTCAACTTGCAAAAAAAGATTGTATCATAGAAATTATGCAATTTTCAAAGCTTTACCCTCATCAATGGAAGCGTACACACTCTTATATGCGTAGAATTATAGGCGTTGAAGATATGAATAGTACAAGTTACAAAGTATATAAAATATTTAATGTTTGCCTCCACCAGAGTCAGGAAACAGAAGAGACCTTAAAAATCGGCAATTTTCCAGAATCGAAACTCCTCCCTGTATAATTAATAGTCCGAATAATATAAATAGCCGTACCGGTTCCGAGTCGGACCATGAAAAGAACAAAATATGGTTGAATCGAATCCTGCGAATACGTCTTGTCCCACACAACATCCAGAACATCTACAATATGTTATGCAAATATTTATATACAAAACTATTTATGTTTTAATAATAAATAATACATATTTATATACATATTTCGTTGCTTTCAAGTTTTGAAAGTTGCGGCATTAAAGGAAGCCACAAAAAATTGAAAGAAGCTACACCTTTGAGTATACCTTACATTCAAATTAAAATCTGGGAAATTTCTTTGCCTTTGTTTAATTTGATGTAGAGGCTAGAGGCATAATATAATGACATATCGTTCCGCCTTTATGTAAACTAAAACAAATCATATTTATGTAATTCGACAAAAACATTTTACCACCTATACATAAACAAATAAATTCGAATAATACTCAGAGCCGGCAGCGGCAGTACAATACTATATGTATAGTTGGAGTACAAAACGTATTTTAAAATATTTGGAATTAAGAATTATTTTGTGATAGAAAAATGGACCGACATTTTCTATTTATTCATAAATTAATGGTTTACAAATCAACTTATAATCCAAAAATATAAAACTGCATAAACCGAATTTTTCAGAAAATCTGTTTTATTTTCTCTATAAATAAACAATTTATCATTCACCATCACTATAGTATGTAAACAGTCACTGTGTACTCGAATATACGAGTACGTGTAGGAATGTGTTATTTTTTCATAGTTTTTTTTTATTTAAAAATTTTAGTTTTTAATTTAAAGCCAAAATTCAAAAAAAAAAAAAATTGGAATACAGTACGAATATTGAATGATACAGAAGGAAAAATTTGGAAAAATTCATTTATCATTTATTCTCGATTTTTGGGCTTCTCATATTATTCATATGTATCTATACTTGTAGTTATGTATACCTACATCGTTGTCAATGTTGGTTTTCGAATTTTGAGGGAATATAAAAAAAAATTGGGAAAAAACTAAATACCATTTTAATAATATTTGCATTTGGAAAATTAAATGAGAAAATTTATATACCATAGGATATTTAGGATATTTCTTGATCGAACGAAATGGCAAAAAGTTGTTTTAATTCTAGTACCTTTTCTGATTGCATACCACAAATTGTATCGATTTTGTGCCATCATAACTTTTGACGTTAATGACGCACCCCCAATTTATAATAATTGCAGGATATTAATAAATCTACCGTAATATTACTGTAACATTTATGCACACCTATTATTACCTGTACGTTTATAATACGTACGTATGTAGGTATTCTATTCAAAAAAATAGCAAGGAACGCGATTTCTTTCCCAATTTATTCCTTTTCTGTTGTATGTTATGTATAATTTTAATTTTTTTTGTTTTTGTTTATTTTAAATGGATTGCGAAATACAAAAAAAAAATATAAAGGTAAATTGAAAATATACAATAAAAAAAAACTAAGAAAACGTATTTTTTTATAGTGGTGTGATGGGTTTGGAATTTCTTGTATTACAGTAATCCCAACAACAAAACAAACACACATCGAGATGAAAAAAATGTTTTTTATTTTTTATTTTTTTTTTTTATTCGGTTTTTCCAGCAACACAATATAATTTCTGTACTGTATAGTTGGAACAAGAAAATATATGTACATACTACACAGTATGTATATTGTATAAACAACGGAAAAACGAAATAGTAAATGAATTTTTAATATCAATTGTCTCTGAGTAAAATAAAAATAAAAAATAAAAACGGATACCTTAAATGGGACTGTTCAAAAAATGTGTATGGTTTGGGTACTACATGCTACACTATAGTATACACTCCTCGATGGTGGTGGGTGTTAGAAAAACTATAATAATAACTTTAAATGTACGAAACGAAAACAAGAAATGAGAAAAGGAATATCAATTCTTTGCGTTTTCCACTCACAAAAAAAACAAAAAACAAAACGAAAATCTTAAATTCAATTTTATTGCAGCCCTGAAACTAAATTATTGCAGTGTTATTTTTTTATTGCAGTTTTCAATCATTTGTAATGTTTCTTTGTATTTTTGGTCTTGTTTTTTTTTCCTTTTTAATACGGTCTGTTATACGTGGGAGGATTATGAGAATACGGTGACCGATTACAAGGTCAACATTCAAATTTTATTAAATGCTGTGTAAGCTTTTGATTATTAAAAACATATTGCTAAGATGAAATATCTACTATAAGTAGTTATAAGAACTTTTGTGTACTCTGCCAGATCAAAAGAGTTATAAGCAGGATACAATTTACTTCCCGCATACGTTATTTTACCTTACAGACTATATACAAATCGGATATCTTCAAAAAAAAAAAAAAACAATACAGTCTAAATAAAATTTATTCTTTAGATTCTCGTACAAACATTAAAATAAAATTTATACACACCGAAAGAGGCAACCTCTTCGCAATTCTTACATATACACATATTACAATATATAGTCGCTTTGTGTTAAAAAAATAAAGAAGCGATATAAATTTGCTGAATGATTTTATAGTAAAGAATAAAAATCGCTCGCGCCACTCTTGGAGGAAGAAAGCCAGCAAAATGTTTAGTTGCTTTAGAAGCTTAGCAATGATAATAACCGAAAATATTTATAAACCAACCCAATTGTAAACTGTATAATATACAACACACAGAATACATCTGTAACAATCGTTGGCTTTGTGCTTGAAAATAATGCAAATTTTATTTCGTTTAAAATTATTGTTATAGCTAAATTTTTTTTTATTTTGTATAAATTTACAAGAATTATTTTAACGACTATTCTCTTCTTCTTATTATTATCTTATTGTTATTACGTATATGTAAAATAGATATAGTTCTCTAAATCGTTATGTATAGCCGTGGTGATCTTATGACAATGTAACTCTTTGAACTTGAATAAAATATGACATAATGTCGTATAAATCAAACAGAAGCATACTTGACAATATTCTCATCCCATCGCTGCCGCAAAATGTATGGTATTCGAAATAAAAAATTGACCACTGACATAACAATATAATTTTTAACTAAATTTGTAATTTAATTTACATTTTATATTAGCAATACTGTGCTGATTTATAAAAATAAAAAAATAATAATTTTTAAAGTTTAAATTCAAATACACTATTGCAGAACTTCTCCAACTCCTCTAATATACGAGATTATCTGATATATGTAATAATTGTACACATAAACCTAAAATATAAGAAGGGGAACACGATAACGTGTAGGCAAGATTTTGAAATTGATATGGAACCAAAGATGTAACACCAAATTGATAATCAAAAAGTAATTTTCTTATATTCTTGTGTATTATACGGAGTCAATAAGGTACAAAAGGGAGGATATGGAAGAATATAAAGATTTGATATTCTTTTCTTATGATTAAACTTGTATATATACCAGAGGGTCGGATAAATTATTACATGTAATGAAATTAAAATTATACAATTTTGAGGGTAAATAAAAACTTGTATGTATATACATATTCATATAAGCAATAAAGGATGAGACGTTTCTGAACTAAAAGAAAAACTAAAATATTGGAAAATAAAAATTCATTTCCATTAACACTTACCATACCTGTACAAATACAACATTACCGATAATGGTACCAAACAAAAATAATAGTCAGATATACAATAGATAATATTCATTTAGAAAATAAAAACTAATCAACTAATATTTAATGTAAAACACTTATTACACGTCAAAAATTAGAACATTAAATATAATATGTACATTATGTATAGATAATACTCTTCTATCGTGTATCGTACAAAGTTTTAAGCTATAAACCTGCCCGCATCGTCCAAAACCATCTATATAGTGTAAAGACTCAGCAAAACCATCAAATGAAATCATCACATTTTTTGGTCAATCAGTCATGTAGTGTTATTTTGAGAAAATTGAAAATGTAATTTACGAAACGATAAAATAAAGAGCGAAATTTGGAATGAAATGAAGAAAATTTTTGTGAAAGTGTGAACTTTGTTTTAGCTATTGTTCAATTTATTTTTTTTTTTTTTTTGTATAATAAACTACCGCAAGAATGAAAAGTGAAAAATGATGATGATGATAATGATAATATTGTTGATGTCGGTGATTATATCTTTGAAGATAGATTAGCTCATTTTGTTACAATTAAATGGTTAAAGCAGGCAAAATTAATAGGCTATTAGTTGCGAGGGTAAAATTTTGTATATATTTTACAAAAAAAGTACTAACAAATATATTTTCCCAATTTTTCCGAATGGCTAAATTATTATCTAAAATTCTATTTATTTATCTATTTGCAAATAAATATATATTATAGTTTTTTTTTTGTTGTTGTTGTTTAGTATCCATAATAATGGATGGACAATACCAATAACTAAATCAATAATGAAAATCTACTTTGGGAAGCCCTCGAATTGGCCGGTGAAAATAACTCGGTTACATACATTTTTATATATTTATTAATAATAATTTGCAAAAAAACATTGTGTTTGTATTGGATTACAAATTAATAATCTTTCAAATTTATAAATTTATCAACGTTTATCTCAAGGACCAACGTATTTATTAATTCCTGTTTTAATTTTCTACCCCAAAAATAAAGGTAAAGCAAAAAATTGAAAAACATTTTCCTATTTATTTAATTTTTTTTGTTTTTTATTATTGAAACTTTTATGCATTTAGTGGTTGGAAATAAAATTTATTTTTCCCAGTTAATATTATATACATAATTTATGTTTGTATTTGTATTATGGACGTGTGTGTATAAAGATGTGAATATATGTAGATGAAAATTTGTATATTACGCCGTTTAAAGAAATTGTCACCTTCGATTATTTTAGAGTCTTAACGTTAATTAGAACCAATCTCTCAGAAACCAATACGTAACGATTTAAATCTCACCTAATGTTAAGAAAATTATGCGGTTATTTCGATTGTTTTATTTTCTATAACATTTCTCGTTAACTTAAGATAAAATTATATACATTTTATTACATACATATAATGTATTTGTATATAGCGTTCAATGGGAAACAACAAAATATATCTATTAAGTGCTTAGAATTGTATAAACAAAAGGGCAAGCAAACTACTAAAATATAAGAAAGAATTGCTAACAATAAAAAGAAAAATATAACAATAAAATCGAGAATATAAGGCACACAAAAGATATATTTTTTTTGAAAAATATGAACATTGTGCTTTTTTCTTTCAGGGCTTCGAACTATATAAGAGCAAATTGGAAAAATCGTGTAGGGAAAGCGAATATTGGCTCGTATCTCTAAAAATAATATAAAATCTTGATTTTTTTTCTTTATCCTTATACATACCGTATGAACATTCGACTTTCTTGATTTTCTTCTATGAAATTTTATTGTTCCAGTGAAATAAGAAAATTAAGCATACATATATGTATGTAGAATTCCAATAATAAAAGTAATATATTCGTTGTTTATGCAATACATAATAGGAAAACTTTATATGAGTACACATAAGTTGAACCCAAAATATAAATTTAAAGTGGCTGAGTAATCGATAAAATAGTTTTTGGCGAAAATAAATGTTTTATTTTTTTTTTAACACAACCTTATAATGATTTTATAGTATTGAAATAGCCCTTAGAGTGTGAGTTGGGGGTAGTCATGGACGGCAAATTTTACATAATAATTAGAGGCGGCAAAATAGATATCTAACATTTTTCTATTTACAAAGAATTAAATATCAATATTTCCATAGTAAATATAAAAAATACGAGAAATCATCTTTTTTATAAGACAGATTTTTAAATGTATATGTCCCAACTTCTTAACTATGATGCCTGAGATATTTTTATTTATAGATTGTTTACACACAAATTTATGGATTGTTTAAAAATCGCATATAAAAGTTTAAAAATTTTAAAACCTCAAAATACACAAGTCCTTGACGTTTAAAATGAAAAATAAATTTGAAACAATCTGATATTTTTAAAACTCTTGCCGAAATTCCGAAAATAATTTTTGTAAAAATATTTGAAATTCTAACGGATTCATAAATTTTGTTAGTAAATTTAAAAATTCAACTTCTTTCAAAATTTTCTCATTTTAAATAAATATTATTTGTAAAACTAACAAAAAAATAATTAAAAAGTTACAGATATTGTAAGCGTAAAATAGTCGTTTAGTAAAGTTACGCAAATTGTGAAACGTAACGTTTTTAGTTTTAAAATTCATAAAATTGATTTATTAATTAAAATTAAATTTCAAAATAATACTAAAAATTTATTAAAATTCAAAATCTTACTAGAAAAGTTCTTACTAACATCTTTAGAAACTACAAGTTCGTTTAAAACGTATTAAAGTTTAAAGTAAATGAGAGAATCCTTTAAATTTGTTCAATCTCCATGCTTATCTCTTTTTGACTAGTCTATTTTCCAACGCCATTCAAAAAATTGGTTTGTTTCATTCCTTTCCCAACTATCTTCAAAAATTACAGATTTGTAAATATTGTTTGGCCATTTTAATGGTCCAACAAAGAACATATATAGTCTCATTCTCTGTTAAGTTAAAGATCGATTTTATGGAACTTTGAATTTACAGATAATTTTTAAAAATTAATATGAAGCTTCTGCATTAAATTTAAACATATGCACATAAAATGTGATCCTAAAAACGAAAGTAAGAGTTTTTTAAATAATTAAGTTAGTTTATTTTAAATTGTTTGTAATATTTGAAATTTTGTACATATTTGTACAATATTGTAAACCGTTATAATCGGGTAAAACTTGATAAAATATTGCAAAATGTTCAGCAATAATTTTTTAATTTTTAAGAGCATTTAAAAAATATTTAATATTTAATTTAATATTAAAAACAAACAATAATAAATAATTAAAATTTTGAGATTGAAGAAATTATCAAACTATGTTGAAAAGTTGTAAAACCTCAAAATACATATTATGTTCTTAATTTTTAGATTGAACGTTAAAATATGATGTTTAAAATGTTAAAAAGATTCGGAACAACTTTATAATTTTTTTTCTTAAATTTTCCGGATTTGAAATATAATTTTTGTAGAAACATTTGAAATTCAAACGAATTCGTAGATTTTTTTTTTTTATAAATCGTAAAACTTGTAGCGAAATTTAAAATTTAACTTCTATGAAAATTTTCAAAAAAATTTTAAAATTCCCCAAATTTAAAATTTCTAATAGAAACAATTTTCTGCATTTACTTTACTAGTTTCTGTAATAATTCGAATCATTTGAATAAATTTAAGTGCCACTTTATTTTCGTATAGTACAGTTTTAATCAAACGAAATTTGACAATATTTTAAAATTGTATAATTCTTAATTGAAATTTTTACAAAATCAAATACATATGTATAACCCAACAATTCTAGTGAATGGTGCCAATCAAAATAATTTTTATTTAAAAAAAAAAAATTTTAATTTCTCATAAGATTTGTTAAAATTGTTTTCTAAAATTCACAGCTAAATTCTAAAATGTCAAATGTTTCTTTAGTAGGTTCGTACCAAATTCTGAATCTTTTGGGACTTTATAAAATCGTAAAACATCTTTACTTTTAAAATTCAGAAAATTGATAAAATTTTAAATTTTTATTTAATTAAATTTTTATTTAATAATTTTAGTAATGTTAAATTCAAAAATATTTGTAAATTTGAATCTCAAAATATCTATTAAAATGATTTAAATTTGTCATTTGGTAGAAGTTTTAAAAATTTCAAAATGAATACCAATCCTGAGCTTTAAAAAATTTGAAATTTTGAGTTTTGTCTATTTTGTCTTTTCTTTTTTCTATTCTACTATATTATTTCTACGAGAACTACATGCAATTTTGAAACAATCAATTAATTTGTGTGTGTTTTTTTCAATCGTATCGAGCTTTTCTTGAAATAATAGTAGAATAAAAGAAAATACAAATGCCAATAGCAGAATAGAAGAAAAAACCGTGAATCGGTCGATTACTGTAACTTTACCCCAACAAAAAAAAAATTAAAATAAAATAAAATTGTGTACTTCTTTCAACCATCAAAATGGAGGAAGTGCTGTCCCAGCAAATTTAGTTGTGATAGTTAACAAATTGGGGAAGTGAGATAAAAGGACGCTCTACTAAAATCTCACGATAACATAGTTTAAAATGCTACTAACTAAAACCTATAGTTATAGTTGTTTTGAACAGTTGTTTTCATCGCTGTCCAGAGTTAACGGACATTATAAAATGCGTTCGTTCGTAGTGACCAAGAAAGGCAACATTACGGTACACATAGATGATATTGTGAAAGTAGTCTATACACAAAATGTGGTTTTGGCATTGGGCTGGAAGTTTTTCGTCAGCATATAATTGAACATGCGTAAACACAACAGCTGATAATTTTTTCTGTTAAGATTGTAAATTTGGAAAAATGAAAAGAACAGCCAATAAAAAGAGATCAGCTCGATTATCAAAGAGAGATGAATCTAGGCATGCAGATTTACGTGGTCCAATGGAAACAGAATGAATAGAAGACATTTGATATTTTATGTTGATCTCGGATGAGGCAATCTGCTTCAGACATATATACTTCTTAATGTCGAAGATTGAAGTATGTATACAATAAATTACGTGCTTTCATTCCATTGGTGCACAATATGATGGTAGTCGAATTGAAACTTCTCATTTGACAAGGGAATTGTAATAGATCTGTTGTCAAAAAAAGATTTTAGATGGGAACGTATTTCTCCATACACGCCCGCAAAACATATGGCCTCATTGAAAGAGATAACAGAAAGGTTTAGAAAAGCAGTTCGAACCGCCATTTATGTGTAAAATCATTCGACAAACAGTAGGAGATGTGTTGATAGTTGAAATGATTTAATTCTAAACCAGATCTGGGTCATGTAAAGATTGTATATATATATACAGAATGTTTTGTGTAAATTAAAAAACAATTAAAACGACAGTAATGTCCGAATACGCCCCGGTGGCACAGTTGTTAGCATGCTTGCTTTAAGCTTCGGAGGTCCCGGGTTCGATTCACGGCGTGTGATGAAAAATCACGGCTGGTTAATGTATGGATCAATGAATTAATCACTCATTATCCGTTGTAAAAATGATTACGAAACTTCACTATGAAGCGGCCAAGTCCCTCTATGGGATGTAGCGCCAGCGAAAAAAAAAATGTCCGATTCAATGAATCGAAAATGGTCGTCGTAAAAATTGATAACAAAATAAGGGTTTAGCCGATTATCAAGAAAAATCAAACGATGATCAAGATCGATTTAATAATTGTCAATAAAATCCTGCTAACAATTGAAATGGAAGTGATACAGAAATCATTGAACAGAATGAACGCAGCAATCAACGGTATGATATTCGTTCTACAATTAAAGCTCCGGAGCGTTTTGCCAAAAAGCCAAAAAGCCATCGATGATAAATTAAATTCATTACATGTCAATGCAACATGGGATATTGTCAAGAGACCTAAAGATGTCAACATCATAGGTTGCAAGTTGGTATTCAAATTAAAGCCAAGTTCGAATGGTAATAGTTAAAAGACGCGCCAGTAGCAAGAGGCTTTTTGCAGCGTGAAGGTGTCGATATTAGTGAAATATTTGCACTGGTGGTACGATATGACTCCATTCGTACTATTTTGTACATCGCTACAATGTAAGATTGATTTTCATAAATGGTGATTAGGACACAACCATTTACATGGAAGCACCAAACGGTGTTAAAGGTGTTAAGTATTTTATGAATTAAAATTTCATAAATTTGTTGATGGAATCTTAGACTCAGAATCTATGGCCAAAATGAACGCCAAATTAAACTATAAATCTAACACAATTACTCTGAATAATTGCGTCTATAAATTTGATAGATATTACATATTACCCTCAGGATAATTTCTATAATCATACTATAACGCTAAATACAACGGAGAACGGCGATTGGTTAGTGCCAAGCTTCGATAAATTAAACGAAGAAATAATGGTACAGCCGGGGTTGTATAAAGCAGCACACTTTAAAACCACGATTAATGTGCTTACAGGAGATCCCAAAAAACTACTACTTAAGGTAAACAACTTTGAAACAATCAACCCGATTCCTATCTCGAAAGAACGAATTTATCGATAGAAAAACGGTATCGAAGTTAATCAGAACAGAACAATTAAGTGAACAGGAAAAATCAGTATTGACAGAAACCATCTTTAAAAATCAAGCTATTCTGTTAAAGGAACGACAATAACCAAATACAAGATTATCACGACGGACGACAACCCAGTGTACACAAAAACATATAAGTAACAAATACAAGAATTATTGGATAGCGGTATTGTCCGAAATTCAAACAGCCCATACTCATCACCCATTTGGGTATAGTCCCAAAGAAAATGGACGCCTCGGGAATTCGAAAAGTACGAATAGTGATAGACTACCGGAAGTTAAACGAAACAACTCGAAACGATTAATTCCCAATTCCTCAAATTGAGGAAATCCTCGACAGTCTAGGCATAAATCCGTTTATTATTACGAAATATATCAAGAGAAACCCGCGTTTTCAACGAACAAGGGACATTTCGAGTTCACCCGTATGCCTTTTGGCTTGAAAAATCGCCCAGCTATCTTAGAAAGAACTATGAACAATGTACTGAATGGTCTAATAGGTAAAATTTGCCACGTATACTTAGACGATATTATCGTCGTAGGACATAATTTACAAAATCACATAGATAACTTAGACACAGTCTTCAAAAGATTATCCAAATTCAATTTAAAAATTCAAATCAACAAATGTGAATTTCTAAAAAAAGAAACTGAATTTCTGGGACACACCATCACCCAAGACGGAGTAAAACCAAATTCAGATAAAATAAACAAAATACTAGATTGGCCGTTACCAAGAACGCCAAAAGAAATAAAACAGCTCTTTGAACTATTTGGCTATAGGAGGTTCATCAAAGATTACTCAAAAATAGCAAAAAGCATGACAAAGTATTTAAGGAAAGACATACCTATGGACGTAACAGATTCGGTTCGGACTACGTAAAATCTTTTGAAACACTCAAAAGAATCATATCAACAGACCAAATATTAGGGTACCCAGATTTTTCAAAACCGTTCATACTAACGACAGATGCATCATATTTTGCTCTAGGTGCAGTCTTCTCATAGATTCAGGATGGTGCCGAAAGACCCACCGCATTTGCCTCCAGAACCCTAAATACAACAGAATCAAAATACGCCACAAATGAAAAAGAAGCACTAGCCATCATCTGGTCCGTAAAAAGTACCAGCCCTACCTTTATACGGTAACAGGTTTACATTCACTGACCATAAACCCTTAACATTTATTAAGTCCTCCGAAAAGAATGTAAAAATTCTAAGGTGGCGATTAGAATTAGAAAATTACGACTATGATGTCGTGTATAAGGAGGGAAAGACTAACATCGTAGCAGACGCACTAAGTCGAATAACCATGACGAATGAAGTCAACCTCAATGAAGGCATGGAAAACACTGTACGTGAATCCGAAAGCATTGAGGGAAACCCACCAAGCAATGCGAGTGAGGTAGATT
This sequence comes from Tipula helvola, assembly GCA_963556165.1. Classification (NCBI taxonomy): domain Eukaryota; kingdom Metazoa; phylum Arthropoda; class Insecta; order Diptera; family Tipulidae; genus Tipula; species Tipula helvola. The sequence goes on along the minus strand of OY744483.1, from coordinate 342,152,964 downwards.
CATTCAGCAGATACTTCAGATCATAACTTCATACACTTCTCGGAACGCCCATATGAATCAAATCATATATAAAATATCTAAATTAGAAACAGGAATCACGGAACAAATACATATTTCAAAATTTTAGTAGAATTATCATTTCCAAGAGAAGATTCGAGAGCAAGATATCCTCAACTATTTGAAGAAATTCCACAATGGTAAACAATCGGCCATCCTAACTCCAGAGGAACTGTACCAGAAAATTCGTGAAGTATTTAGAGAAAACTTCTCAAGAAACGGTAATTTTTTTCGCTACAACAATGATCGAGGATGTGACAAACCAACATCGCCAAAACACCATCATCGTGAAAGAGCAAAAACGAGCTCATAGAGGGATAAGCGAAGTGGAAAGTCAAATTAAACGTTCCTACTATTTCTTCCCAAATATGATAAAGAAGATCTAAAGCCATATTAATGCCTGTAACATATGCAGAAGTATGACAGGAAACCCTACAATATAAATATATCTCCTAGACCAGTCACCAAGAAACCCCTAGAAAGAATACATATAGACAACTTTAATATCAGCAGGACAAGTGTCTTATCAGTGATTGACGCGTTTTTGAAACATCTGCAGATGATTCAAATTGGCACAAAAAATTTGTTGAACATAACGACTACCAAATACTTCACACAATTCGGAATCTCGGAATACTATCGTCTCGGATCATGAGACGATATTTCAGTCTATTCAATTCAAAGAATACTTAAATAAACTTAACGTTAAGTTGGAATACCCCTCTTCGTCCGAATCAAACGGACAAGTAGAAAAAACTCACTCAACATTGATTGAGATTTTTAATACGAACAGGGGTAAATTTCCAAACTCCAGTATTCCAACAGCCATTGAATTATCGGTCGCCCTATATAATGGCTCGGTACATTCATCCACTGGCTACACGCCAAACGAAATCATATTCAACCAAACCAATCACATAGACCCAGGTGAAATTAGTAGACAAACTAATAATATATTTAGAAGCGCAACTGAAAGAATGGAAAAATAAAATACCAACAAAGAAAATCCACCTAACTTAGTAGAAGATCAATTGGTATTTTTGAAACCAAACATCAGATCTAAAACACAATCTAGAGGAGCCAAAGCCCAAGCCAAAAATATAACTTCTAAAACATTCAAAATAAATACGAATATTAAACGAAATAAAAATAAAATAAAGAGATTAAAAGAGAAACTTTAGAATTATATAAATTGTAAAAATCTATTATTAAAAATCTCTTCTGAAATATTATTAATTAAATGGAAATATTTAAAGATACAAAAACAAAATCAGGAAATAACAATGATATTGAAAATAATTGCTTTGACTACCTTACTTTACGCAAAAACTACAAATAAAAACCTGCATCAAACAATCATAAAGGATCACCCTCAATACCTCCTAAAGAATAGGTAAACAAAAACTATATTCCACATTAGACCACAAAAGTTTCGTCCAAAGACATCCAGAAATACAGGAGTTTCAAGATGATTGCACCAAACCACTAATAATGGGGACGAAAAGCAACTGCAACGTAATATCAGAGACGGAAACGAAACTACAGTTTATTTCAGAAAATAAACTCATTATAAACAACGCAAAGAATGAAAAATTATCTTCGGGTTGTGGACCCAACAATCGGCCACTATTCGGGAACCTCATAATAACATTTGTACCCATAAACTGTACGATAGCAATTAACAATAAAGAATTTCAATCCTACGACATAACAAGCGTTGTGCAGGAAACACAGGGAGCACTAAACAACTTAAAAGCGACCCGACAATTGGTAAAAACACTCGATATCAATACAATTATATGATCAATATAAAGATTATATGGCCTTTCGGGCCATATAATTTTTTTTTTGATAAGTTTGACACACAACAATAATTTTAGGTTCCTACATTTCCTTTCTGGGTTCTAAAGATTAAAAATTACTAACATTTTGTGACTCATCAACTAATGTTATATCATCTACAAAAAACACTTCTCATAGAAAAATATTTCCTGGGTTTTTTGACATTCTTTATGGGTTTTATTTCCTCAGTCATCAAACCGGAATCGCATTTCCTGAGTTTTTATACCTTTAGGTTTTTTTATATGAATAAAACCCATATGAGAAATTTGTCATCGAACCGGAATTCGGGTGCAGGAGAACATACAAAACAAGGAACAAATCAAAAACGTATACCTTGAACAAATCAGCCACAAAAATTGGATATGGACACTGTCTGAGGGCGTTTCACTATCATCAATCACCATAATAGTATTAATTATTTACATTGCCCTCCGAAATTATCAAACCGCTACAATAAAAATATGTAACAAAACAAAACATCTCAGAACCACGGGAAACCAAAAAAATGAAGCATAATTATCAAATCTCCTAAGGGAAGCTTCCAGTAAACTAATTGGATGCCTTTCTTCGCCACCGGAGTAGTTATATTCCAACAAAGTGCATAGTTGCATTTCCCACGTTTTTAAAATGCAACATAAATAATAATCAAGGTAACAAGAATACGCCCCGGTGGCACAGTTGTTAGCATGCTTGCTTTAAGCCCCGGAGGTCCCGGGTTCGGTTCCCGGCGTGTGATGAAAAAATCACGGCTGGTTAATATAGGATCAATGAATTAATCACTCATTATCCGTTAAAAAAATGATTACGAAACTTCAATATGAAACGGCCAAATCCCTCTATGGGATGTAGCGCCAGCGGAAAAAAAAACAAGAATACGCGCGAACAAAGTAGCGAATAAAAAGTAGTGGAATAGACACAACGTGATGAAGACAAAACACAAGTTCTAACTTTGAATAGATAAGCAATTAAGAAACATTAAAAAATATTAATAAATTTTAGTTAGTTCTAATCTTAATCTTAACTTTATAAAGAAAACATGTACAAAATTTTAAAAGAAAATTGTTCAAATAAATCAGTGGTCAGGCTGCTGTGTATGCAGGGGGATAAACACAAGACTCGCTTCATGTGCCGTAACTGCATGCAACTTCAGCAATTGCTCACACTGCCTCTTCGTGGCGGCCACTAGAAACTACTCTGTTAAAGGAGTAGGCTAAAGTGTGAGGGCTGTGGTCCTTCTACAGAAGGTTGGCGTTGGGTTAACAGCCCAACCTGTAAAAAAATTTTGTTACGAAACCTCAACATGAGCCTCGGATATTTTTGGATTCACAACAACGACCTCGGACACGATATAAGGACAACGATTTTAAATTTGGAACATGGAACGTACTCAGCCTAAACCGCCCGGAGAGCCTCCATCAACTCTTCGAACAAGCATCTACGTATAAACTCGACCTCGTAGCGCTACAGGAAACAAGACTAATCGGCAATGACATCACCGATTATAGTCGCTTCGGACTAACTCTCTGTCATAGCAATAACATGGATAAACATGAACTGGGCGTTGGTTTCTTGATTAGCAATCGATGCCGTCAATTTGTGATTGACTTCATGCCTGTCAGTAATCGGATTTGTACACTCAGGTTTCATGGACGTCACTTTAACATCACATTTGTGAACATTCATGCCCCCACCGAGGAGAAGCCTGATCAAATCAAAGACGCTTTCTACGACCAGCTCGAAACCGTCCTGAGCAAAATTCCGCAACATGACATTAAAATTGTTTTGGGCGACTTCAATGCTCAAATTGGTAGTGCTGGCAGTACATATCGAAGCACTATCGGCCCAAACTCCTTGCACCATACATCAAACAACAACGGGATGCGCACCATCGAGCTAGCTTTACTGTACAACTTGGTGGTTGCCAGCACATACTTCCCACATAAGCGCATTCATAAAGCCACATGGAAATCAAACGACGGGACAACGGTCAACCAAATCGACCACATCCTCTTGTCCAAGAGACATTTTTCTAGCCTTAAGAACATCAAAACTAAACGTGGAGCTAACATTGATTCAGACCATTTCCTGGTAGTTGCTGAATTAAAATTTCGTCTATCAACCACATATAATCATCGCTTCCAGCGCATCACTCGTTGGAACACTGCGGCATTGAACGACCAAGTTACCAGAACCACCTTCGGGATGACTATATCAGAAATCTTGGAAAATAAACCACTTCCTGACTCCGTTCAAGAACAGTGGAACATTATCAAAACGGCGGTAACCGATGCCTCAAAGTCCACCATAGGCCAAAATCCGTCAAGGCCCAAAAATCTCTGGATTGATGATGATTGTATTGGTGCTATTCGGGAAAAAGATCGCGCACGACAACGAGATCTATCGCAAAGAACAAGACAATCCCATAACGCCTACATGACTGCGAGGAGAATCGCTAATCGGATGTAGACGGAAAAAACGGGAATGGCATGAACAACAGGCACGCAACATCCAAAATTCTAGCCTGAGTGATAGATATCGTTGCATAAGAGAATTAGCTACGGACTTTCATCCACGTAGTAGCGCTATTCGCAACAAATCCGGTGAGTTGGAAATGGACACTAAGACCGTCCTCGAAATGTGGCGAAATTACTTCTCCTCGCTTTTAAATAAACAGGCACCACCTTCCGAGCAACAACCTCTCTTGCTTCAACGCGATATTAACGTCGAGATGACACCACCACCTCCTCCATCATATGATGAAGTGCGGAACGTGATATCGCAGATGAAAAATTACAAGACACCTGGTGAGGATGGTATCTGCAACGAAATGCTCAAATATGGCGGTGATTATCTGTTCTGCCGCATGTTTGAGCTAATATCAACAATTTGGTCTAGAGAAGAAATCCCAGTAGAGTGGAAGACGGCTCTTATATGTCCACTTCATAAAAAGGGAGATCGATTGAACTGCAACAACTATCGCGGTATAGCTTTGCTGAACACAGGCTACAAGGTTTTGGCCAACGTAGTCGCAGCAAAGTTATCAACTTATAGCGAGAGGATCTTGGGTGATTATCAATGTGGTTTTCGTCCAAATAGATCAACGACCGATCAAACTTTTACGCTGAGGATTTTGCTGGAGAAATGCTATGAAAAGGACATCCCTGTACACAGTCTATTCATAGACTTTCAACAGGCGTACGACAGCATTAAGAGGAATACGTTATGGAACGTATTGTCCTACCTGGGCATACCGTCAAAATTGGTTTCAATGTGCCAGCTTTTAATGGATGGCTCAATATGTAAGGTGCTAATAGAAGGTAAAATTTCGGATGCCTTCGAGATAACATCTGGAGTGCGGCAAGGAGACCCAATAGCTCAAACTCTATTCAATCTATCATTAGAGTATGTCATTCGTCAGCTTAATATAGCACAGCGTAGCTGCCTGTATTATAAATCAACCCAGCTATTAGCATACGCTGACGATATCTGCATTCTGGGTCGCAACATCATCTCTCTGAAAGAAGTCCTCCTCCCATTGGAATTAACAGCCCAACAAATAGGCCTTCAGATCAATGAAGCGAAGACCAAATACATGGTGACCGCGAGAAGGCAGACTCGTGGGGACTTCATTTCAGGAGATACTCAATATGAAAAGGTGAATGAGTTTAAATACCTAGGATCACTGATCACTGAGCAAAACTCCGTTTCTGTAGACATCTCATCGAGGATCGCAGCAGGCTACCGAGCATTTTACGCCAATATCAAAATTTTCAAGTCTCCTCATATATCGCGCAAAATAAAATTGGACATCTACAAGGCGCTGATAAGACCAGTTGTCACCTTTGGTTGTGAGTCTTGGACACTAACAGCGCAAAACATCCAGAAAATCGCTGTAACTGAGCGTAAAATGATAAGAAGAATTCTCGGTCCCATTAAAGAGGGAGCCACGTACAGAATGCGAATGAATCACGAGATCAGAAATGATCTCGATAAAGTCGACATCATAGGATTCATAAAATCGTCAAGGCTGAGATGGCTTGGGCACGTACTACGTTCACAAAATCGGACCACTAAACAGGCCTTGGAGTCGGCACCAGCGAAAGTAGGACCTCGTGGGAGACCTCCTATCCGATGGATGGACGACGTTGAGAGGGACCTGTACACTCTCGGTCACCGTGTCTGGCGTTCTCTTGTAGCGGATCGAAATATTTGGAGGAGCGTCGTTGAGGCGGCCAAATCCCTTCATGGGATGTAGCGCCAGCGGAAGAAGAAGAAGTTCAAATAAATAATAGATTTTTTTATGACCTCACGTGTTTCGAACTCATGTGTATATAATTTTCAAAGACTTTTATCTATTTTGGATTTTTTTTTTTTTTATAAAGGATATAGCCTCAAAAAATTAGACAAATGTCATCAAGCATGGTTTGGATTTTTCCCTTTTTTGTTTTTAATTGTATGTATGTACATATTATCTAAAGAAATCAGAGTGGCGGGCCATAGATTAATCCATCAAACAATAATACAGATTATTCTAACTTCATCTAATTTAATATTGCAGAACATAAATGTTTTTGGCCCACAAAGTGTGGACGCGATTTTCAACTTCACAAATGTTTTAAGACACATTTGTAGTAGGTTTTTTTTTAAATTATTTTTGTTAAAACATAACTGAAAAGAACACAACATAACTGAAAACGGATCGATCTTAAGCTCTGCTTAAGACCCAGAAATTTAAATAAAGGTCACAATACATTTATATAATTATTAATGCTGTGGTTGTTGTTGATGAGATGCCATAAACAAATAAACGGAAAAATAGTACAATAAACACAAATAAAAATGTTACAAAAAATTTTCAAAATTTATCTCTACGCGATTTTTTTAAACAATATCCAAACTTGTTACAATATCTAGTTTTGTGTATAATACACAAAATTTCGAGCAGCATACGAAGCTTTAAAATAAAATGGACTTACCAATGTTTCCATCAACCTAGGTTATTTGTTGGCTTTGCCCACTCCCACTGCGACTAAAACAATTTATTATGCATCTCATAGATTATAGCTTGAAGTGAAGACTAAATACAAAGCTGTAAAAAATACGCTATTGTTAGTTTTCAAATACATAACGGATAAATACAAATTTGGAGTCTCCAAAATAAAATAAAAATCGTGCATAACTTCATTGCAACATCATGCACCACGTGCAATTTGGTTTCAATATTTCTGTTACTCTACTGTATTTGTTTGACAGTTCTATTGACGTTCGTGTCAAAAATCAAAATAATAGAGACTGCGCAGTAGGTATTTTTATAAATACATTACTAGTCAATATTAAACAAGCATTGCTAAGGTAACAATATTATAGATAAGATAACAATTTTTAATAATTTTATTTGTTTTTTAGTCATTCAGTAACGTGAGACAGTTTATAATATCATTTACAAAAAATAAATCTACATAAACAAAATGGTGAAAGCAGAACCACTAAATAAATCTAAAGTCTTGTCGATGACCGAGATAACCAATCAACTATTTAACAACCAATATTTATCGGATTTGGAATTTCATATCGATGACAAGATTATCTACGCACATAGTTTTGAATTGATGAAACGTAGCGTCGAATTTGAACGACAACTATTACCAACACTTGGCGTACGAAAAGCAATTCCAATTGTGAATTATAAATATGAGGATTTTTATCAGTTAATTCGTTTTATCTACACCGATGAATGTGTTATCTCGGATGCAAACGCCACCGATATTTTACAACTCGCAGTTGGTTATCGGGTGCCTAAATTGGAAAATGAGGTGATTCGTTTTGTGACCAGCTATAATAAATCAATTAAATTGAAATTAAAAATTTACGATTTTTGTGTAACAGAAAATTATGGTTTGCTTCATTATTGGTCCCGTGATTTTATAGCAGCAAAACTATCGACCATTTTGGATTCAGAGCATTTTCTTCAAATTCAACCGAAAATTCTTGAAGAAATTCTAAAATTTGATGAAGTTGGCTTAATTGGACAAACCGTTAAGGAGACGCAAATATATGACGGGTTGGTAAAATGGATGAATCATTATTGTCAGGGAAATCAAATTGAAGTGAAAGAGCGACGTAACCGATTTGATAGCTTGATCAAATTGATCAGATTTCCTGCAATGACGCAGGAAGAGTTTAATGATTGTGTCCAAAATCATCCGGGCATATTAACCGATAGTGATTTTGGAGCGATTTTTAAACAGATGTCAGAGGGATCCAAGTGCAAAGATAAGATATGGAACGGCAAGGCTCGTAAGATATTCAACTGGAATACCGAATACAAGAAATTTACGGGAGCCATTACTAAATTCAGAGTTAAAGAGGAATTGGCATTAATTGGGCTTTGGTATGGAAATGCCAAAGATACACGAAATATGGAATTGATCATAAAAGTTCAAAACTCGCCGACATGCTCGGTATCGAGTGTTACAAAGTTATTTAGTTATAATAGTAAAGCTTATCTACATGACACCATTATTAGCCTAGGTGAGTCATTGCGTTTTGAACCGGGATGTCAGTATACACTTGAAGTTGTATTTAAAGATCGAACTCCTGACGACGAAATATTTTCACGAACTGGAAAACGGGAAGTTATCTTAAAAAACCTCCCTCGTTCAGTTCAAATTGTGGAGGGGGGCTGCAATATGTTTCAGATGTTTTTTAAAAAACAGAACGCGGACGCTGAAGGATCTTCAAATAATTAAATATACCTAATTTATTCCGTAATTAAACTATATATTTAGTAAATTGATTTTTTTTGTCTTTTGCACACATATTTGCATTGGATGTATTAATTGTTATATAAAATTAGAACAACACATTATTGTAAAATTTTAAAAATAAAATTAGCTTCAAATTTATACACTTGTAAAATTGTTGCCTTGTATGTATCACCTAACTTTCCGCAGTTTACTTTTAACGTGCTATATGATATCTCCTGCCTTGGCTTCCCCACTCCTTCTTATCCAGTAGCCAAACCATCTCAAGGCAGGTAGCATGGAATGGGGCAAGGTAGCATATTACTGATAAAGGTGGGTTACTCTAACAAGGTGTGACGTATGTCGGTTTTAAACTAACATTTGGTCATTCAATCGCTATCAGTCTTTAATTACTGAAATTACCATGTAATATTTTAAATTTGGATGTTCAGCGGAGCTGTAGTTATTTAGGTTGAAGTGGCTGCTATCGCACACTTAGGCCAGCAATGGCCCGTTGTGATCAATGTAGTTATTTAGCTTACCTACAATTTACCTATTCCGTTCTAAATGAAAGTTATTACTGCTATCGAAAATATTGAATTTATTGGAATCGTTGAAATAAAAATGCAGATGAATCAAATAGCACAATCTTGGCTTTTAGAATGGGAGGCTTCAAACTCCATTCAGGCGGATGCAAATGGAATTGGTGTGTTATTGTTGGGGCCATTGTAATAAACGCCAATATATCATCTATGTTTCTTAGGCTTTAGATGATGTTTTTCTTCCATTTGGATAACTTTAATTAAATGATATGGTGGCTAATTAAATAGTTTGCGGTAAAAAGTAAAATAAAGAGCACAGCGTAGTACTAAACGGACATTAAACAGCCTCCAAGATAGTGGTTTTGGACTGAATCAAATCAAATAATCCAAGAGTTTCAGGCTGGTGAAACAAACCTGATTAGATTGAGTTCAATTTTAAGTTTAGAACCGCAAATCGTGTGTCTGAATTTGTGTTTCTTTTCAAGAATCTGATAAAGCGGAAGATTAGACCAATAATCAATCTGATATCAAATTTTACATGGATATAACATTCTCGACTTTCTTGATTCTAGAATCATCAGAGAATACGGTTCCCAGCTAAAGGGAAGGACAATAATTAAAAAGCTATTAAGTAGAGATATTGAACAATATTTTTGTATGATAGGTATGTTGAGCTTGAGATATGCTCTTATGTTGAGGATATCTCAACACATCGAACCATACAAGAATATTGTTTAATACCTCTACTTAGAGATTCTCTAGCAGAGATTGTTTAATGATAAATTGTACTTCGTGGTCAAATGTCTGGGGCTGTTTTAGTCATCTTGGTAGTAAGTATCGTAAGATTGATGTAGAGAAGAGAGACGCTTCGTGTGAATGGTTATTTATCTCGTTAGCCAGTCATACGTTCTAGGCATTGCCCCATGCACAGACGGCAACCCGATATTTCTAAACGTCAAATCCAATTTTTGACCAAATTGTTTGATTTGCAATATCAAAATTATTGAAAAATATTTCGAATCTATAAGTTCCGCTGTCAAAAATTGTATTAAAATTGATTTCATTTCATTCAAAAAACCCCAATTTTATAATTTGGCGGACGGATTTTTGCTTGATGGCCGGCAAAATATAAAATTGGAGTTTTTTGTCAATTTTAGTAAAATTTTCTTAGAATAAGGTGGAACTTATAGATTTGAACTATTTCTTAATAATTTCCATATTGCAAAGTGAAACAATTTAGCCAAAGATTGGGTTTGGCGGTTTTAAATGCCGGTTTTCCATCGATTTAAAAACGCTTATGCATCAACCTACAATATCACTTGCTAGCATGGTTTTCATTATTTTACCTTAACTGTATCTTATCGCTACTAATTTCACACAATGTAAAAACGTCGGCTGAGCCTTATGTCAAACTCATCATTTTGTTGTGTCTTGAGTCTTATGTATTTCTCGTAAATTTTGAAATAAACAATAGAAATAAAATCACCTTCGAAAGAAATAAACTACACAAAAATGTCGGAGAAGAAAAAGTATAAGCGATCGGTAAGTATTACTATTAAAGTTAATCGTTGTTCATCGGATTCTTTGAATGTTTGGATCTTTCAGAAAGAGGAGATCGCTAAAGAGTTTGATTTACCAGAACGAAAGAGTAAAATTGCAACAATCATGAAACAGGATGGCCAAGCTTATTGTATATGTCGCTCGTCCGATTGCTCACGATTTATGATGTAAATATTTTCTGAAGAATACTCTGGGTTTGATTAATACATATAATGGCCGTCTATTTTTTTTGCAGAGGTTGTGATGGATGTGAAGAATGGTACCATGGAGATTGTATAAATATATCCGAAAAGGAAGCAAAACATATAAAACATTATTATTGCCAAAAATGTAAAGAAGAGGATCCAACTCTACAAACAATTTTTCGTCCAGTACCAATGTCTGGACCAGCACCAAATCCAAGCACAGCAAACCTACCGAAAGAAGTCAAAGATTCAAACACTGAAAAATCCAGTTCAAATAATCAATCGTCATACACTTCTGAGGAAAAATATTTGCGTAAACAGCAAGCAACAGAATTGAAACTGAAGAAAAAGGAGAAGAAATTGGGCGGCAGTAATTATCGATGTGGCGATTGTGAAGGGTGTCGAGCACCTAAATGTGGTAAATGCAAACCATGCTTATCACGAAATTTAGGACGAAAACAACGATGTGAACACAGATTTTGTGTTGAACAAAAACCAGCCAAAAATATTGGGCGCCCGAAGCATCGTAAACGCTCACTTTCTCCTGACTTGATAATCAATCCAGTTTTAGAAGGAACACGACAATGTCACGGGCCTAATTGCAAAATGACTGCGCGACCTCAATCCAAGTATTGTGACGATGAATGTGGCATGAAATTAGCCACTAGCCGAATATATCAAGTTCTTCCACAGCGAATACAAGAATGGAATTTAAGCCCATGTCTAGCTGAAGAACAAAATAAGAAGATGCTTGATAATATTCGAGCTAAACAAGCAATTGTCAGAGCAACACTAGCCGAATTAGATAAACGACACGGTGAACTGGATTTACTTGTTGAAAGGGCTAAGCGATGTACACTAGATCCCAAATCATCAGAGAATAACGATCCTGAAGATGAGATGTCCATGTATTGTATTACATGTGGTCATGAAATTCACTCAAAAACTGCCATACGCCATATGGAAAAATGTTTCAATAAATACGAGAGTCAAGCCTCTTTTGGAAGTGTATTCAAAACACGAATCGAGGGAAATTCCATGTTCTGTGATTTCTATAATCCGGCAAGTAAAACATATTGCAAACGATTGCGTGTGCTTTGTCCCGAACATTGTAAAGATCCTAAAGTTTCGGATTCCGATGTATGTGGCAGTCCTTTGGTTAACAATGTGTTCCAATTAAATGGGGAGTTTTGTCGTGCCCCAAAAAAATCGTGTTACAAGCATTATGTTTGGGAAAAAGTTCGACGAGCTGAAATTGATTTGGAACGTGTACGACAGTGGTTAAAAATGGATGAGCTGATCGAACAAGAACGACAAGTTAAAACTGCAATGGCATCGAGAGCCGGTGTACTTGGGCTCATGCTTCATTCAACCTATAACCATGAAGTTATGGAGAAATTGTGCACACAGACTGGAGGTCAACGATAGCTCTGAAACTTTATTTATTTTATATGTAATAAAAAAAAAATTAAAATTAGGTAAAAGGTTTTTTTTTTTGTAATTCTAATTATTGTGGCTATACTGTAGACGCATTTTGATTATTTTGTTTGCGTTCGATGTAATATGAATATAAACTTGCACAAAACAAATAGATGAAACATTCTGGAATTGATTATTAAGCAAAACACAAGAATTGTCCTCGAATATGAGAATAATAATTTTGGTTGGTTATTTACTGTCTACTTTAATTGACTTTTCATCTGCGGTAAGTCGTTTTTTACATTACTCACTAATTACTAATAACAGGGGATTTTTTTCTGACCTCTTTGGAGAATAATAATATTGATGGAAGAAAAATCCCCCGAATGCATCAAGTTTTGATAAAATAATTAATTACTTTAAATTTAAAGGGTTCAACACCTTCGTCAACATATTATACAGCGGGAGTCGTTGAATATCAACCGTTAAATGTTACAACAGATGCCAATCTAAAAGAGTACGTTAGGATAATCAAATCTAACCAGTCACTTGATTTAGATATCTTGGTATTTCCTGAGGCAACACTTTATGAAGTAGGTGTTTACATACCAGATCCAAGCAAAGCCATTAGTCCGTGTGATTCAAACGACGACCGTTATATCACTTTGAAAGAAATATCATGTGCGACGAGAGACGCAAATATCTACGTTGTTTTAAATATCGCAGAAATTTCGGACTGTACACCTGAATCTCAGGCAAAATTAAATGATACCCGCCCTTGTGCTCTCAACGGATTAAACCGATACAATACAAATATTGTTTTCAATAGACAAGGCCGGGTTATCGCACGATACAGGAAATTTAATTTATTTCGAGAATTTCATACGAACACCACATTAGTTCCGGATATTAGTGTTTTCACAACAGATTTTGGTGTCACCTTTGGTCAATTTATATGCTTTGATCTGTTATTTGACCACCCCGCAGGTGATCTTATTCGTTTAGGAATAACTAATATCGTATACTCAACAATGTGGTTCTCAGAAATTCCATTTTTGACCGCAGTTCAAACTCAACAAAATTGGGCTTACGTAAATAATGTTAATTTTATTGCGTCCGGTGCAAGTCGTCCAATTATTGGGAATACGGGTAGTGGAATTTTTAGCGGTCGGCTTGGTAGTTTAGTGTCGGTTATGAAAAATGATGGTGAGACACGGATTTATAGAGCACGAGTACCGAAAATGCCGGGAAATGGAATTTTTGAACCAACATGTGAATGTGATAGTAAACCTTCTCAAGCTTTAAACGATTTGCCAGATTTATATTTAGTAAAGGAAAATTTTGAGCCATATATAACGAAATTACTCGATTCTAAAACGCAGTCAATTGACGAGCATATCTGCCATAACAGCTTGTGTTGTGATTTTAGTATTGCCATGACATCTAAACCGCCAAGTGACGGAACAACTGCTTACAAATATCGATTGGTCGTATTTAATGGTGTCCGAATGTTTGGCGGTGTTGTAAATAGCGGAATATCGGTATGCGGAATTATTGCCTGTACAAACGATACCATCGAAGGTTGTGGTAATCGATTCGAAAATTCAGAAACTGTAGCCGACCAAATAATATTGGATTCAATTTTGATAAAAGGAAAATTTGAAAGTAGAAACCATACATTAATCATGCCCAACTCACTACGGAGAAACATCATGCCGTTGGAGCCAATTGATTTTAATTTTATAAAAAGCTTGGATTACCAGGAAAAGGACAATACATTCACGGATGTCTATTATCAACTCTACACTCCACAAACAAAGCTGTTAAGCTTCGGAATATTTGCCAGAGTCTTCCATAAAGATAAATGGGAACAAGACTTTAAATTGGATGAAGCACAAGATTATTTTGTAACTTTAATTAAAAATTAACACACCAAATTATTTTTTAATACATCTTTTATTCCTCCTAATAAATTGTTAAATTAAAAATGAAATCAAAATAAAGAAAAATATTTTAAAAATATTCCCCGAATATAGGAAATCTGCTGAACTTGGTTTCTTTTGATCCGGTTTCCCACCGTCTCTTTTAAAAATTCGTGAATATATTCCAAAGCTTAATAATTTGGATTGGGGCTTTTCCAGTTCATAGTATACATCACGATATGTGTTTCCATCTTCCTCATAATCAAATCCCTGAATGAAATTAAACTCTATTGGATCTAAAGGAAGCATATTTCGTTTAAGCCCATTTGGCATGAATAGTTTCCCTTCGCCACCTTCAAATTTTCCACGAATTAAAATCGATTCAAATGTTACTTGTTCCACAAGATTAGTTGAGTCCGTAAATGGTATACCACATCCTTCTATTGTGTTATTTACGCAAGCGATAATTGCACAAACGGCTAAACCGCCAGACGCAAAACCACCAAAATTACGAATGCCGCTAAATGTAGCCATACGATATTGGTAACTTTTTTCATTTGGCAATAGTCCTCTAGCCGAAATAGCGATATTGAAATCACAGCATAAATCGCTATTACAAAGGTTTGTGGTAATTGTTTGTGTTCGTGCCTCAATCACTATCGAGTCATAAACCTCAAGAACATCTCGAAGTAATTCTAAATTTGGTAAATCATTTTCAATTTTACTTGCTACTTCGTGACAATCACATGTTGGCTCAAATATTTTGGTTCCTGGAATTTTTGGAACCTTTGCTGTATATATCTTACTCTCGGCAATATCGGCCATAACCGAAACCAAACCACCAAGTCTTCCACTATATATTCCACTTCCCGTACTTCCTTTCGAAGGACGACTTGCTCCTGAGCCTAGAAAGTTCACGTTATGCGTATAAGCCCAATTTTGTTGAGCCTGTACGGCTGTTAAAAATGGTGCTTCTGAAAACCACATAGTCGGGAATATAATATTTTGTACACCTTCATTTATAAGGTCGAGTGCCGGATGATCAAACATTAAATCAAAACATATAAAATGGCCGAATGTTACGCCAAAATCTGTTGTAAATATACTAACATCAGGCACTACCGTTGTATTTGTCCCAAACTCTCCGAATAAATTGAATTTACGATAACGTGATATAACCGCTCCTTTACGATCGAATACAATATTTGTGTTGTAACGATTTTTTCCATTCAGGGCACATGGTCGTGTATCATTCAACTTGGATTGGGATTCTTCTGAACAAATCGAAATTTCATCAATATTCACAACGATATACATATTTGATTCGATAGCCGCACACGAAATTGGCGCAATAAAATTATACAGATCATCTTCACACGGAATAATTTCATCTGCAGGATCTGGAAGATGCACTCCACGTTCGGATAGCGTTTTCTCCGGAAATACCAAAATATCAATATCTTTATCCTTAACCGACTTAATCAAATTAACATATTCTTGCATATTAACAGTTGCTTCACCGGTTAAAGGTTCATATTCAACCACACCAGCTGTGTAATAAGTTGAGGCTGGTGTTGAAATCTAAAAGCGATATTAAACCTTTAAAATTAATCATCAACGACTATTGAGACTATTGAACTTTGTAATTCGTACTTAACGTACGACAAAATATATTGCAACATGTCAATTTCCATTGAAGAAAATTCACGTCTCGTTTATAAATACCTGATAAGATAAGCCAATAAAGGCAAATAGTAAACTACCAATTATAATTACAGGTGCCATTTCTGAGAGGTAGCTTAACGTTTGATAATTAAACTTAAAATGATTTTACGCTGAGGAATCATGATAGCTTTATATAAACAAAATCGTACCTATCTTAATCAGGGTAGAGAACATATTCGTATATTATGTTCATTTATGGTTTTAAACAATCGTACGGATCGTGACTGATAATGCATTAGTAAAAAATTTCGCGTAGTTACAAACTAATAAAAATAGATATTCTTATCGTAAAACACTGTACAAAATAAATCTACACGAGATCAAAATTAACTTTAGTTGTACATTTTTCTGATAAAAGCTAATGTTTTTTACTTGTTATAACAGTACGGTTATCCAACGGTTGTAGAGAGTAATAAAACATCTGGTTCCTGTAAATAATTTCATTCCGTAAACAAATCAACAACAAATTCACTAGCATGTCTGTCTCTCTTGTCGTACCAGGCAGTGTCTACTATACAGCTGAGCTAATCAAGATTTTATTATAAAATTAGGTATTGAATTGCACTCACAAAATTGGAGTCACTAATCTGACCCTGTCGGTGAAGAGTGGAGCCATGTCTTCGTATTGTTCTAAATAACCACAGATGATGATGATGCTAAAACGTACTCTACCCCGAGGAACGATCGTCATTTAACCCGCATTAAATTCCTGAATCTCACAATTAAACAGAACGTGGCAAGCGCAATTATCGTCAACAGATATCATTGTACATTTCTACTACCCGATTGTAGATGTACATATTTTTTAGGTATTACCGGTATGTAGCTCTCCTGGTTGGTCAAGTCATAATGCGCTTGTTTCAAATCCAGGAATACTTCGTGTATGTAATTTAGAAAGAATTATCCGCTAGCTGAATACTATGTCTTCAAAATACTATGTGTAGCAAAGAAAAAGGGGTTGGCATAATTTGGCGTACCTACTGTCTCCTCTATTATGGTCAGTGGTTATTGACAGGCTACTGGTCCTTCTGCGGGTAGCCATGGGTATGATGTCCAGGGCTATGCAGATGATGTGGCCATCATAATCAGAGGTAAGTTTGATGGGATCATCTCTGATCTGACCAGGGCGGACTTATCGTCAATCCAAACAAAACTGTCATTGTTCCTTTTACGAGGAGGGAAAAGCTATCGCGGTTATAGCTCCATCGTTAAACTTCTCCAAACTAGGGTTCCGCGAGATGTACATTATATGGAATAATAAACAATTATTTATGTTTTTTTTTACTGAATATATGCAAATTTGTATCTTGTATAAAGTTTTAACATAGAAGGGTTCCGCCCCAAATTTATTTGTGTTTGAATAGAACAGCGTTCTTCAAACAAATTTTGTTGTATAAAGTTTTAACATAGGAGGGTTCTATGTTAAAACTTTATACAAGATACAAATTTGCATATATGTATTCAGTAAAAAAAACATAAATAATTGTTTATTTTTTCATATAATGTACGTATGTCCCCTAGGGTTCCGCGGAACCCTAGTTTGAAGAACGCTGTCCCAGATCAAAAACTGAGCTGGAAACAAAATATAGTGAAAATTCAAAATTTGGCTTTTCAAAGGCTTTCTGGGCCTGTCAGAGGGTATATGGACGTACTTGGGGATTACAACCCAAAATGATCTACTGGTCATTTCTAACAATCATTAGGCCTATGGTCACGCACGCATCGGTAGTATGGTGGCCTCAAACTGAGCAGAATTCTGCGCAAACTTTATTAAATAAGGTTCAGCGAATAATCTGCATCGGTATCACGGGCTTAATAACTAGAGGCACTTCTAGGACTGACTCCGTTGCACCTGCATGTTAAAAAGAATGCTACAACTATGGCCCTGAAGATGCAGACAGAAGGAAATATCAAGCCAGGCACTATGGTGCATTATCTGGAAATCCTCAAGGAATTTCAGACAGACCCCACCATAGGAATGCCTTATGGCTGTATGCCAACTAAACTGGACTTCTACAAACCATTCTCTGTTAGGTTACCTGGCATGGTTATAAGGAGTACAGGGGGATCATCCTTCGAGCGAGAGTCAATAGTATGGTTTACAGATGGATCAAAAACGGAAGACGGGGCGTGGGTAGGAATATATATGGGAGTGGGACTACCCTCTCGAAGTCCTTGGGTACCAATGCTACCACCATTCAGATCATACTGCTATCTTCGAGCACGATATTCTAAATAGATTGTGACGAATTACTTGCTCACAGAGAACTTCTTCAACGAACCCAAGCGAAAATACTTTGCAGTATTACTAATGCTCCATGGTACATTCGAAATAGTAATATACACGTCGACTTTGGAATTAAAATCATTAAAGAAACAATTAAAGAATTCAGTTCGAAATATTACTCAAAATTAGAAGAACATCCCAACGAATTGGCCAGGGATATACTAAAACAACCGCGATTTAGGGGACTAAGAAGAACAGATTCACTCGCGGACTGATGAACCTGTAAATTTATTAAATGAACACAAATAATAGGTGTTAACATTGGTTAATATTTAAAATTATAATAATTTTAGGTTAAGATTTAAATACTTCTTGTTATACCGTAGACAGCCACAGAGTTAATCGCGATTTTCAGTTGTCATTTTTGTCAAAAATCGCGTTGTGGAAACAAAATAATCCGGTTTAGGTGAAAATCGTGTAATAACAGACGACTGTCATTACACAATTTTCACAGAAAACTGGATTATTTCGTTTTCACAACGCGATTTTTGACAATCGGGATAAATGAAAATCGCGATTAACTTTGTGTCTGTCTACCGTATTAGTTTCTTTTGTAGAAAGATTCAAGAATAAAGCCATTGGCAGCATTTAAAAAAAAATGAGTTGTTTAAATTTTGGTCTAAAGATAATTAATTGTTAATTTGGTTTTTGTTTGTTTGCTTACCGATTGTATATTTACTGTAGTTAAAATAAATAAATAAAAATAAATTTGTAACTATTTTCTTTATTTGATATGAAAATTGCTAACTTGTTAAACAGTCGTGTATTTGTCCGATAGCGGTAAAAGCAAACTGTTTTTATTTTTTTTTTAAATACGACCGGGTATTATTTATAGACGAACTTCATACCAATTCCAAAGAAATGAGCTTTCTTTCAATATAAGCAAATGTCATAATTTCCGATCACCCTATTCTTGTTAGTACAGTTTTGATATACAGGGTTATAGTGTCATTACTGTACTTCCATTTGTCAACAAAAAAAGTCCCAGCAAATATTACCAATTTGATTTTTAATTAATTTTTCAATCTAATACTCTAATTTAATTTCTAAAGTAAGTAAAAATACCATTAAAATATACTACAAAATCTGATATACATTTTAAATAAAGTTGTAAACCTAAAATCTTGATTTTTATTTTATACACATTTTGTTAAGTCCCCCCATCTATTTTTATTAATCGACGAAAATTGGGTTTTTATCTATTTATATCAGTTTGGGTCCATAAATTCTTTTCGAACAGTTATTGTATTACATCGCAATCGCAAATTTGTCAGTTTCAAAAAAAAATGTAAACACATACAACAAAAACTATATTCCGAAACAGCTGATTCGTACACATATGTAAATAAATTAATTTTCCGTTCTTTTTTTTTCTATTTCAGTTTTCATTTTAACTTCGTATTTGATGGATGTACGTATTAAAATACATATTGTGTAAATTATAATTTTAATTTAATTATTAATTAATAGAATATCTATATAAAAATGATAATTTAACGAAATTTAATTAAAAAGCCATTAGATTAGTCCGTTATAAAAAGAAAATTAGTGAAAAATCGAACCTAAAAATATGTATGAACAATAATGTAGCTAGGATTTATATAAGATTGTGTGAGTGCGTTTCTTCCCAAAATACATCAATAGTTTGAATTTTATTTATTTATTTTCTTTTTTTGTTAATTTAATTTGAACAATAGTAATTAGTAATTATATGTTGATTAATTTTCTTGGTGAAAATATTAAAAATTCAATTATTAAAGTGAGTGAAATAAAATTGAGTTGCAAAAATTTTTACATACCTACCAACTCGTACAATTTTTTTTTTTTTTTCAATACACGTACAAAAGAGTGTTTTAGTTGTGTAAAATAAGAAGAGGAAATCCAACATGTCGATAAAGCCATTGGGTCCAAATCTACTGGCCCATGTAA
Organism: Tipula helvola; assembly: GCA_963556165.1. NCBI lineage: Eukaryota > Metazoa > Arthropoda > Insecta > Diptera > Tipulidae > Tipula > Tipula helvola. Next base: position 342,132,753 of record OY744483.1, on the reverse strand, counting down.
TTAAACGGCAACACGGTAGCTTAAACTATGATATAAGAACTAATTTATTTCGGGAACGTCTGAAAGTTGCCCGGAATTTATATGAAAAAGATTTAATCTCGCATTATGGGTGTGTTAATGCAATTGAATTTTCACGAGAAGGTGAATACTTGGTTTCAGGTGAGTGTCTCTAAACAATAATTAATTTCATCTGCCTATAATAATATTAATAAGTATGTACGTGTATGTTTTCCAATCTAATTAAGAAAATTATTTTATTCATTTATAAATCTTTAACATATATGTAATAATTTTGTATGAACAATGTCATTTTCAATTATGGATTTTACAGTAGTGGTCATGTTTAATTTGACATTTTAATTTAATTGTAAATTGTGATTGAGTATATTTATGTTAATATTTAAATTATACAGTCGCAATATAGATCTTGAAGTGTTAACATCTTTATTAAGTTGGTGGTCCCGGGTACTGCGCAGTTTCGTATAAGGCCCATAATATCGTGCATTTAAGCGAGGGTATCACAAGAATCAACTTAATAAAATAGATAGTGGTTCCGGGTACTGCGTATTATCGTACAAGGCCCATAATATTCGTGCAATTCGGATGTATCACAAACTACGATTCAGTAAAAGTTAACAGTTAGACTCGGGACATCCATACTTCTTTCTAGAAGTTTGGAGTAACCGTCTGTATAAGTAAATAGTTGGGTCATGATGTACAGCCATAAGAGCTAGTCGACCAAATCAAACGAAAATAACAACAACAACAATATTTAAATTATATGTTTAGTTTTGAATTTTTTAATCCAGAAAATGCCGGTAAAATCTTTATAAATAACATAAATGTCTTTCAAACATGTCAGTAGTTCTTCTCGATTGTTATTAATTAAGAAGTTACCTGTTAAACGCTGGCCTGGTGGACCATAAACGTTTCCTGAAATCGCAACAATGATAACCTTGGTTATTGATGACCTTGTATTACGTTGGCAATAAAAACATAAAATTCATCAATTCATTTAAGTACCTTTTGAAACCTCTAGGACTTTGTGAAGAACATTTTAAGCATCTTAGAACTTGGTTCAAGCTAGTTTCAGTAAGGCGTTGTAACATTAGAATAAACCAAGACGCCACCAACAAAAATTGAACTCTTCTCAAAATTTTGAAGCTGTTTATGGTTCTTGAAAGCAAATTTAATTACCTATGTAAGCTAATTAGAAAACGAGAGAACTAATTATCACTCAACTCTATATAATTAAACTGTATAAACAGATAAGTAAGCATATAGCATATCGTTTTATTTAAGGCGTCCACACATTGCTATTCAAATGAGCCCTGAGTAGTGTGACTTAAATATTAAGCGATTAGACTTCAACACGTTTTGTGTAAGAAGCAAACATAAATTGTTTAAAGGGTACTTGAATATTGACAATTATTTCAAATTGAAGGATTTAAAAAAAACCATAACAAACAAATAAGAAAAAACTGGACTCAAATAAATAATCAAGTTAGTGGTTCTTTATATAAAGATTTTGCTACTTTAAAGGTTAAATGTATTAAATAAGAAAGTAACCGATTAATAAAATGGAAAATCATCTTTAAGTTAACCGATCATATTATGACGTCATTTGTGAACAACGTACTTTTATCGATGAGATAGTCCTCAATTAACATTATTTATAAAATGCGGTTATCAAATCCGCTAATCAGAAGTGTAATTGTTGTCCATAACCATATGTTTTACGTATATGTATTTCACATACATTTCTAGTTTTGTAAAAAAAAAATTTATTCGATTTTGGTTTCTTGTTTGGAGTTTAAAACTTTACAAAAAAAACACAAGAAGTAAGCAAGAGATGAATATTGAGGGTGACTATTATATGACAAGAGAGTACATAATAAAGATATGTACAAAGCAGCTGCATTTTTTCATTTTGGTCGCGATTGGTATTTCAGCGGCATTTGTAGAGTTGGAGCTGATTAGTTAAAGCCTGGTTTAATCAGATCTGAGTCACATCATTTTGGTTTAAATCATAAAGTTTTGTATAAAACTATAAGTCTTAAACAAATTGTCAAATTGACTGGCTAATCTAAAACTTATGGATTAAGAGATAGGAATCGACCTCAATATTTTCACCAGTCGAAAAATTCTTTCACACCTAATTGCGATGCATGTCACAATTTATTATTTTTGGTTGTTTCGTTACTACATACTTAACAACTCCACAAGTAAACTAAAAACAAAAACAAAAAAAAAATCCAATGAATTTGTAATTTACAATTTAAACCTTTTGCTAAATTTAGCAAACACAAAACACCTCCAAAATATGATGGTGGTGGGTCAATAAATTGGCTTAATAAGTGCTATTAGATCACTTATATATATTTCTCTTTTAATAAATTGGCAAGATGCCAATAAAAGTGAACAAACATTTTCATAATATTCTTCTTTTCTTTAATTTTCTGAACTTGATATCCCAAATATTTAATGATAATAAATCGGAATTCTAAATTTGTGATACGAATACGACCTTCACATAGAGTGAGAATATTACAAAGTATAAATTGAATTTCCATTCTATTCTATCCATTTTTAGGTGGCGATGATCGTCGAGTCCTATTGTGGCACGTTGAAAAGGCAATGGTAGACAAAGAGCAGTCCCGTGAAATGGATAAACGACATCAAAGCAATATATTTTGCCTAGGATTCAATAGCAATAATACACAAATATTTTCAGGCGGTAATGATGATACCGTAATTGTGCATGATATTAAAACTGGAGATGCTGTAGATGTATTTTCACATGAAAAACCTGTCTATGGACTATCAATTGATCCGTTGAATGATAATATATTTGCGTCGGCTGGTGAAGATGGTCGTGTGTTAATATTTGATTTGCGTGCTGGCATAGATGAAATATGTATTGCAAAATATCGGGCACCATTTCATGCGGTTATGTTCCATCCAATGGATGGCGGATTTTTAATTACGGCGAATGCAAAAGAAGGGGCTGGCTTATGGGATATTCGGCGACCAAAAACGTAAGTTTTAAAATACAATTTATTAGTGATTTACTAATAGAATTTTATTGTTTCAGTCCATTGATAAGGTATAGTGGCGAGGGAGCAGCTCAAAATTGTATGTGTGTGCGATTTAATACTCTAGGAACATCAATAGTCGCTCTACGTCGTCGACTTCCACCAATTTTGTATTCAACCTTTTCAGAAACTCCAATTTGCCAATTTTACCATTCCGATTACTATAATTCGTGCACAATGAAAAGCTGCTGTTTTGCTGGCGAAAATGACGAATACATACTATCCGGTTCAGATGATTTTAATTTGTATGCTTGGCGAATCAGTGATGCGGACATTACAAAAACTGAACAGTGGGTCGATTCTAGTCAAATGGTACTTTATGGCCATCGTTCAATCGTCAACCAGGTTCGGTATAATTCTCAGAAATGTTTAATTGCATCATCGGGTGTTGAAAAAATTATTAAACTGTGGACGCCATTCGATTTGAACGGATGGACGGGTAGCTTATGTGAAGAATCCGTTGCGAACGAAAATCAAAGGAATGTTTATTCGCACGAAGAGTACCTATCCCTTATGAATATAAGCATACAAAATATGACACATGACTACGCAAATCAAAATACTCGTGAAGATCCTCGAATGATGGCGTTTTTTGATTCTTTAATTCAACAAGAAATTGAAGCATGGCATAGTTCAGCCACATCAGATTCCGATCAAAGTACCCAACATACCTCAGATAATACCTCAGGACCTACGTCCAGACAATCATCTGAAACTAGCAGTAGTGAATCGACCAATGATTATGTTCGTGAGTTTAATCGTAACGGCACATTGACAAGCGATTTAAAACCCCAACGGACAAAATACCCAAATCGTATTGCCTATTTAATTGCAACGAAACGGAATAGTTTGAAGAGGTTGGCAATGAAGGGAGCTGGTACGTCAGGGCATATGAAAACTTCAAAATATGGAAATCGCAAAACAAAAAGACTTAATTTACGTGGTATACGAAAATTAGGAAACAAACGGAATGGTCGCTATTCTTCGGTAAGTAAATTAATCTAGGTAGGTAATTTGTAAGGCAGTTATTTCATAAAATATTTTCTATCATTTTAAGAAAAACAAAACAAAGCGACATAGTTCTCGTGAACCGAACAGTGATTCAGAAGTTCCTACAAATAAAAAAGTTGTTCAAATAAAACGTCGAGTAACCCAGCAACATTTAAATACCTCATCGTATCATCACCATCATCGATATCGCCAACGTAAAATAAAACCAAATCATCATAACAATAATAATAATACAAATAGTAATAATATAAATAGTAATAATGGAAATAATATTAATTTAGTAACAACAACAACAATAAATTCAGGCCATAAACGTAAATATAATGCAGCTCTACTATCAAGTTCCGGTGATGATGATTCATCTGATGATGACGACAATGATGCAGATGATATTGTTCCTAATAAAATTAGAAATAATGTTAATACTACTGTTAATAGTAATAGTTTAAATTCAGTACCAAGCACAAGTACGGGAATTACCGAAAATAGTAAAGGGATGTTATTCCGTTTATCGCAACAGGAGCCAGACTCAGATGATGATCATTCAATACAGAATAGCCCAGTCAATAATAGTAACAATAATAATTGTAATGGGACAGGTGTTAATAATCACAAGACAAGTAATAATCATAATATACATAATAATGATATATATTCGAGTCATTCAAATTCACGATTATCGAATAGCAGCTATCAGGAGGATTGCTCAAGTAATGACAGTTTAAACGAGTATTTTACAAGGCGAAAAAAAATAAACAGTCAGAATGGTGACGTTGATGAAAACCCTGAATTAAATTTGAATACAAATTATTTAACACCACAAACAAAACGTGAAATGTACAATCAAACGCCAGATAGTGGAATTGCAACAACGGCATGCAGCTCAACTGGAAGTTCAAGCACAAATAAAATTGATATAAGTAATTGCAGTGCCGGTAATAATGTTGCGGTTAATTTACCTGGATGTTCATCATCATCATCATCTGCCCCTGCCACCGCCGCAGATCTCCATAATAATATTAATCATAGTAATTCATTGTCAATGAAAATATTCAATCAAAAAGTATCACGAGTGAGACGAAATTATCGAAATAACTTCGGTTACGATACTGATAGTGATTAGAATGAGTTTTGCATAGGTCTGATCTGAATTCATTCTGCTCCCGGTTTATTTATTAAAATCACAAATTAAATATTACATCAAGTTTTACAAAACTTTTTATTTTTATATTTTTTTTCTGTAAATAATTAATTATAATTAGGTACATTATATTATTCTTATTATCCATTAATGAATTAGTGTTTTAAGTTTGTTTACAAGTATGTACCATACAAAATTTAACTTTTCTCATTTTATTTCACACATTAGATTGGTTTGCAATTTGCATAATAATATATAAAGTGATTGGATTCATAAAATTAAAATATCATTTCCAATATACATATATAAAATTGTGATATAAAATATATTTAGGAGTAGGTATGTGATACAAGATGTATGTGGGGTACGTTATTTTTTGGAAAACTTATTTGGCTCAATATTTTGGAATGATACCGTGTTAAATTTTTCGTTTTATTTTCCTATCTTTTCTTAAGAAATATATTGTCGTAGTTGTTAAGTAGATTTAAACAATGTTTTTCAGCTGTACTGATTTGTAACAGAAATTAAATGCGACCCTCTTCCATTGTATTTAGAAATGTGTGTGTTACGATTAATACAGTTATTATATTTTTAATTTAATTTTAAGATTTTTTTTTTGTTTTTCATCTTAATTAATAATTATACATTAAAACATTAAATGATTATAAACAATATATTAATACTTGTATAATTATAAATTTGGTATTTTTGTTGAAATCAATGGGGCTAAGGCCCGATTGTATGAACGCGGATAGAAGATTAATCGGCGGATTAATCGTCGCTTGGATTGTATGAACGACGATAAATACGAAAATTAATCCAAGGATTCTTTTCTATCCACTGTTTTTATCTTCTCTTTTTATTGTCTAAAACAGTGGATAGAAAATGTTGTTTATTTTTTTTGACATAATTTTAATTTTATTTGTTTGGTTCGGCGCAGCGGAACATTTTGATTGTTGTTGCGTTTATTCAAAAAAAATCGGAATGCAATCGAAAAAACGTAAAATTTGAAATGCCCAACTCAAATTTTTTTTTTCCATTGCAGAAAAACATAAAAAAATACTTTCGTGTACAATGTGCACACATAAGAATGTAAATAAACAATAAATTAAATTTGAAACGTCAAAAAAGTGTTGACACTCCAAAATAAACTGCAATAAAAACTGCAATAAACAGAGGATGGATTTTTTTTTATCCGTGTTTATACAATCGACGAAAAAAAGAATCGTCGGTTGAAGATTAATCTGTATCGCCGGATTTTTTTTAATCTATCCGTGTTCATACAATCGGGCCTAAATATTAGTAAATGGCGAAATAAATTAAATTGATGTTGGAGTATCTTTAACCACAGAATATAATTGTTTATTATTCTGTGCTTTAACCGAAATACAAGTACTTCCGTTCTACTTTATTAGTGACAACCCAAGTACCTATTTTTATATACGACAATTTTTGTATTTTCCTGACATTTTGCTGAAAACATGATGAAATTTGGTTTACAACTTTTTTTTTCGTCATTTTCCGATTTTTTTTGGCCAACTTTCATAGTAAATCTTATAATAAGTCGGACATTATTGCTGAAAAAAGTCGGTGATGAATTCAGTTTTGTTATACATACTAGTTAACCAGCGGTAAATGTACTTCCATTATATTACTTTCGCTCCTTGATAAACCAATTGAAAGCTGTTTCATGTTCGTCTTTTCTTGCGCATATCGTCATTCCGTGCGATAAAATCACGAGGCTACGTTGTTTTCACAAAAACTATCACCGCAAAACAATTCGATTTGTTTTTGTTTGCTATGAACTCAAGGCGGGTTTTGAGTTGCATTCGTTCGTTCATTCTTTCGTTCTGAATTTTTTTTAAATCAATAGTATTCCTTGAAAATGACGTTATTTTTCGTTCGTGTTCCTTTGATTGGATTAAAAAAAATTTCAGAACGAACGAATGACTGCAACTCAAAACCCGCCTTAATGTTTATAAACTGTGGTATCTCAACGGGCCACTGCTGGCCTAAGTGTGCGATAGCAGCCACTCAACCTGACCTAACCTAATGTTTATAAAAAAAAAAAGTATAGCACAAATCACCGAATGATGTAATTTTTTAGTGAAAGAGAATCCGTGTAAAATTTTAACGGTATTTTTTAGTGAATAAATTCAGTAGTTTATACTCTTGTAATAAAATAAATTCTATAAATATGAATGAGACAATTAAAGTTAAAAAGTGTTACGTAGACATTCGATATTAATGAGTTTATGATACTCAGACTAATGGAAGATTTACAACGTATTCCAAACCAAAATAATGCAACAATGGAACACCATGAGCATGTGCTTGAAAATCATATCACTTATGTAAATGACAATGTAAGGAACTTTGTAGTTATGAACGATGAGGTTGTTAATGAACAGCTCAGTGAAAAGAACCGACACAAAATGACGGCGAATTTTTCTCTCAAATTGGAACAAGTATCAAGAGTTTTAAAGATTTTGTAGAATCTACAAATGTTGCGCAGTTAGCAGCTAAACGAGTAAACAATTTAAACAATAAGAGATATAGTATGATGGTAAAGAAACAACTGACTGATATAATCATTCAGAACACTTTGAAACAATATCAGGTATATTTGGCTAATGGAGAAGTGATACACACTAGTTTGACTAATTCCCTAGACGGCAACAAATCAAGAAATTTCAAAACTGATAGTCAAACTGTACAAACTAATAACACGCGTTACGCGAAAATCGATAAACCAATTGTACCATTTACCTACCTGCAAGCGGTGCACAATATTTTCCCAGACCTTTACACATTTGTTAAATATACAAATGTGATTCTATTGCTGAAACAAATCCATGGATAGAATATTGAAGCCATTAAAATAAATTTGAATCAATGGGATTTGCAGAAAAATTCACAAACATTGAATGCAAGATATCATGAGCTTAAGGTAAATGCAAAATATTTATTTGTATTACAATATGAAGAGGCGATCGCCACTAACAGTAAGATGTTTAAAGAAAAGTTTAATCGCCATTTTATTCCATCGTTTATTTCGTATATGCAACCAGCATTGCCAGAGGGGGTTCCTTCTAGGTCGACTGGTGTTCTCGAAACTAAATTTGTACCTCAAACATCTTTACAAGTTTTACAGAATCAATCGACTGATATATCTAGAGAATATGTTCCTTCACCATCAAATATTCGGATGGATTACACAGAAAATAATGAAATTTTTGTAACGGATAAAGAACCTGAGTTAAATATAAGTGAATCTAGAATGGCATTACGTGGTAAAAAACTAAAATCACAAAGAGCAGCTCAATTCACACTGGAAACATCACAAGAAACAGTAAATGAGTCATCTAAAGATTTGGTGGAAACTCCACTGAATGCATCAACTCGAGAAATTACTGAAAATCAATCGATTCAGGAGCCTCCAGAAAATCAAATTTGTGTCAGTGAATGTATATTCACGGAGAAATCTTCGTCTCCAATGAATATTTCAGAAACAGCTACTTCTTCAGTAACAGACTCATCAAATCAAGATTATCCCCAACAAACCATTTGTGGGCAGGTAGTACGTAAATCAACAGAATTACTAACCATCACTGTAACAATAAGTCCTTATGTAGAATTTGGGGATATTGTGCGAACTCCTGTCAATAATGAACAACGAAGCATAGTGATTATACCGATACGGCAAGCGAAACCTATCGCAAACTCCAATCAAGCTAATAAACGTTCAGTCCATATTCCAAATGGTGAAAATGAATCACAACTTAAACACAGGGAAAAATTTGAACATTTATTGGATACACATTTGTACGAGAAATCGAAACAAATAATTATTTCGAAATTTTCTCAAAATCTTATATTAAAGAAACAGTAACATCAAAAATTAATGGAGTTATGAATACAGATATTGTTACACAAAAATTGGCCAATGTGCCTTCCACAGAATCCAATGTGGATGCTACTCAAATTAATCCAGAAATAGAACTAAATATAGGAACTGAACTACACACCCAATATTCCCCATACAGCCAAGATGTTGAAATAATCGCAAATGTGTCCGAAATTTTAGAAGTAGAACATTCTATGACGGTTTCTCAATTATTAGCATCTGATGACAAACAATCGCAACATATCAAGCAAAAGGGCAGCGAATGTTATGATCTGTTGAAAGAACTTAAACTAAATAGTTCGGTAAACTCGGATTCTGAGTTGCTACAAAGAATCGATGCAGTTTTAGACGACACACATGAAGTTCAAAATGGTTCAGGTGAACCGCTTATTAGCCAAAACCTAGACTTATCTTAGGTTAGGTTAGGTTAGGTTGAAGTGGCTGCTATCGCACACTTAGGCCAGCAATGGCCCGTTGTGATACCACAGGATCCCATCTCCCCATTACTCCCGTTGAAACCAACCAGAGCTATTTATATAGCGTAATAAATCTCGCACTCCACAGTCCGCGAGTTCCGAAAGGCTGTCCATACCGTACACACCCAAATACTTATGCCTTCTGTATGATAGCGCCGGACATGAGCATAGGAAGTGTTCCAAAGTCTCCTCCTCCTCTTCGTCCATGCAACTTCTACAAAAGTCATTCGTCTGTATCCCCAGCCTTCTCGCATGCTCCCCAAAAAGGCAGTGACCTGTCATTATCCCTACGACCCATCCTATTTCTTGTCTTCCCAGGGATATTAGTTCCTTGGAGCGCCGCAAGTCCAGTTTTGGCCAAACCTGCTTTGCTACCCTGCACGTGAGAGTGTTGATCCACCTCTCATTTGTCAAGGCGATTGCCTTTTTATTGAGAGCCCATTTTAGCATTGCCATAGGCCTCCCCAGACCTACCATTTCCGGCTGCATCTGGAGAGTCGTACCGTACCTAGCTAGTTCGTCCGCCCTGCAGTTCCCCGTGACGTCCGAGTGACCCGGGACCCAGATTATCTGGATGCTGAAATACTCGCTCATCTCGTTAAGAGATGATCGGCAATCCAGCGCCACCCGCGACTTCAGACAAACTGCCTCAAGTGACTTGATCGCTGCCTGACTGTCCACATAAATTGCGATATCCCTCCCGGATACCACATTATGCTTCAACCATGTCATGACTTTCCCGATCGCCACCACTTCAGCCTGGTACACGCTGCAGTAGTCAGGGAGACGAACAGAAATATTAACATTAAGTTTATCACAGAAGACTCCGGCTCCTACCTTATCGTCTAGCCTCGAGCCGTCGGTGAAAAATTGCATTGCCTCGTTTTCCAAGATTGATCCGTTTCTCCAGGATTCCCTTGAGGGAAAGATGGTACGGAACCCCTTATCGAAGCACAAAGTTGGTGTAATATAATCCAGATTCGCCAGTTCTTCGCCAGCGAATCTACCTATCGTCGAGTGTCCCACCTGAAGACACTTCCACTGAGAGACAGCCAAGAGTCTCGTAGCCACGTTGGCTGCCATCTGTTTACCATAATGGTCGATTGGAATAAGGTGGAACATAACCTCTAAAGCGCGTGTAGGTGTTGTCCTAAGCGCCCCGCTTATAAGCATACAGGCCGTTCTTTGTACCTTCTCCATCATACCTCTATATGTTACCTTATCTAGAGCTGGCCACCAAATGCCCACTCCGTACATTAGCACAGGTCTTACCACGGCGGTATAGAGCCAGTATACCAGCTCCGGTTTCAAGCCCCATCTCTTACCTATAGCGTTCCTACACGAGTATAAGGCTACAATAGCCTTATTCACCCTTTCCAAAGTGTTAGGCTTCCAGCTGAGCTTACTATTAAAGATTATGCCCAGAAATCTCGCTCGGTCAGCAAAAACTAGTCCGCTGCCATTTATGATAGGAGGGCTAACCACCGGAATTTTATATTTCCTAGTAAATACTACCAGCTCTGTTTTGGAAGGGTTAATCCCCAATCCACACTTGCTGGCCCATTTCGTAACAATCAGGAGTGCATTCTGCATAACATCCCTAATCGTATCTAGATATTTGCCTGAGACAGCTATCGCTACATCATCAGCATATGCTACAACCCCTATCCCCTCTCTCTCTAGTTCCAGCAGCAATCCATTAATCACTGCACTCCAGAGAATGGGGGACATTACACCTCCTTGTGGGGTTCCTCTAACCACCCGTCTTCTAATCTTGGACTCTCCCTGCTCCGAGGTAATAGTCCTGCTTACCAGCATCTGATTTATTAACCTACTTATAGAGCAGTCCACCTTCAAAAAAGACAATCCTTCCATGATCGCCTCCGTTTTTACATTATTAAAAGCACCCTCAATATCGAGAAATGCTGCCATGCAAAACTCTTGCAAGTAAATTGATTTCTCAATTGTGCGTACTAGATCGTGCAGAGCTGTGTCCACCGACTTTCCCTTACAGTACGCATGCTGCGACATTGCCCAATTCCTGAGTTCAATTCTTGATCGAATAAACACATCTATCAACCTTTCCAGGGTTTTCAGCAGAAAGGATGATAGAGTTATAGGCCTCAAGTCCTTTGGATGAGCATGTGAGCTCTTTCCCGATTTCGGGATAAAGACTACTTTGACCTCTGTCCAATTCCTAGGAATATAGACTAGTTTCAGACATCCCCTGAAGATAACCTCTAGCCAGGGGATGATGGCTGCCGAGTTCTTTTGAATCTCTGCTGGTATAATCCGATCCGGGCCCGCCGATTTATAAGGCTTAAAACCCTGCAGCGCCCACCTGATCCGCTCTCTATCCAATATGCCCTCCATATCTATTGGAGGTGTTCCTCGATGAGCTCCAGGCTCCATCGAGTCATCAAAGCTTCCCGGAAAGTGGGTATCGATGAGAAGCTCCAACGATTCCGCACTTGAAGCTGTCCATGACTCGTCTGGTCTAATTAAGTAACTAGGACTAGTTGGGTTAGTAGATAGAATCTTCCTAAGGCGGGAAGTCTCAGAGACTTCTTCCATTCTACCACAAAAGATTCTCCAAGATCCCCTCTGTGCCTTCCTCAATTCTTTTTTGTACTTTCTTAGGTCCTCCAGACTTATCTTACAACGATTAGATCCGACATCCTAATGTAATAAAACATAAGAGGTAGGGTTAAATAATCGAATAAATAACAGGAAACCAACATTCATTCTTGATATAAATTATGTAAGGAAATGAAAGGTTTTCTGTTTCGTTATGCGAAATGTGTTTGTTTATTTATTCTCGGTAACAATTTTCATTACAGGAAGACGGAAACGAAAAGCAGACACGGAAAAATGCGCAAATATAATGATTAATGGCCAGAAGGTTAAACTGGTGGACCTCATTACAGAATCAGCATTTAACGTACATTTTGTCACAAAATACCCCCATAAATACGTTCCAAATTGTCAACTTTTTTTGTGACAAAAAGGAACTTACATTTGTGATCACCATTTTTGGTTACTCGGGGCCCCTCTGATAATTTTGGCATTTAAAAACTGCACTGAACTTTAAAAAAAATCATTTATTTTGTTTTGTTATGTTGGTTATTTTGAATGTTGACAAGTTTATATTTACATCTTTTTCTGGCATATGCAAAAATCTACCGTCATCCCGCTCTATGCCAGCCGATTTTTTCTACGATTGCGCGATTTTTACAAATTTATTTCTCATTCTCAGTTTGTCCATGAAATCAGTTGGTTGAAAAACTTGTGGTGTGTGCTTGTCAAATACGAAAGAAAAAAAATTTTTATAGAAGCAAATATTTTATGAACAATAATTTTAATAATGTTTAGTAAAGTTTTTATAAATTTCTAATAATATTTATACTGAAACATTTTTGAATAATTTATTTTGGTCCGATTTACAATTTGAATGGTGGTGAACGCATTAAATTAAAAATTTCCCTCCAAATATTTGTTTGAGAAGCAGAAACAGGGCAGAAAAGCAAATCTCCAACAAAAAAAAAAAAAAAAAAAAAATGCCTGTCTTAAGACGTCAAATAGAATTATCAAATTCTAATGAAGAAAAGTTCCAGGATAATGAGGAAATATTTTATTGTGAGTCTACGAAGGAGATATTTAGAAATTATGAGTAAGTAGAAAATTTTGTGTTTTCCGTTGAAATGTGTCGTCCGTCGTCTTACGCCATTTCTAAAATGCGTTACAACTACAAACCAATCACCAAAATACACACAAAGAGTTATGGATAAAATATAAAAAACAAATTGCTAAAATCGAAAACATTTTTCTTGTTCTTTTAGTGATTATTTCAAAAGGATTATGTTGATCAATTCCATGGTGTGGACCTGCGAATTAACCGGACGTATCGACCTAACATACAATGAAGCATTACAATCGGAGAAAACTTCTAGAAAATTGCTAAAATTTTTCCCATTAAAAATTCCAGCCCTGCTTCTGGCTAATCAGTTAAAATGTACTTCATGGAAAGATTTATTGGAAGAAGTTTGGAATTATCTCAAGCACCGTTTTTGTTTTGGTGATAAAGTGGCATTTGTCGCAACCAAGAAAAAGAAGATTAAATACTTTAAAGTAGTGAATGTGTTTAATGATAAACCGTAAGTAGTTGCAATTTATTGTGTAAATTTTGCTAATTTGCTAAATTTCATGAAATTATGAAATCGGTTGCGCACAGTAGTATAATTTAGTACTAAATCCACAAGCGACTATTACTTTCTAATTTGTTTGATTTTAGGGATGAGGATGATCCAGATGCTTATCGTTATAAATTAGAAAGTGAACCTCCATCAGGCACATATGAAATTATCGCCGGAAATCAATTGTATCGCCCAATGTCGCAATATTACAATCGAGAGCGCTTAAAAATGTTCCTTCGCCAATTTATTTATCAAAAAGATAATTTACTTCAAATTAAAGAAGACTTATTTAAAAAATACGTTGATGAGGATCCGAATAAGTTGTGGCGTAAACATTTTCCAAATAAATTACCAGTTTTTGAATCATCAAAACGTTATGATATGATTCAGGATCGTCTCAATACCAAAAAAGTTAAAAAGGAAAAAAAGAAATCGAGTGGTGAGGGGAAATCGAATACCACGAAAAAAAATGTAAACGGTGAAACTAAAACTAATAGTCACAATGGGAAACAGACATCAATTTCAAAGTATTTAACAAAAACTTCAAATGATAATAAACAATCGGGTGCGAGTAAAAGTAAGGAGGACGGTCCGTCGATGCTCGAGAAAATGAGAATTCGTGAAGAGGAACGCAAAAAAAAAATCGAACAAGAAAAAGAAAGACAGAAAAATATCGTCGCAATGACAACAAAAATTGTGCGAGAATTAAACCAAACAAATCAGGATGACTTACAATTACGAGATGTGCGGCCAATTCCTTCATTTAAACCAGTCACCACTATTCTGCCGATGGAATATTTCGGTGATTTTGTTGCGATACTTGAATTTATGCATTCATTTTCGGATTTATTAACAATGAAAGATAAATTCCAGGACGGTATGACAATGGATATTCTCGAAAGGGCACTATTGTTACGTGAATTTAATGGGCCTTTAAACGATATACTTCAGGTTTTATTAAGCTCTATATTTTGGTTGCAATTGGAGGAAGAGGAATATTGCGATATACAGTATGTTGTATCCGATAGAAATATTAAAATACAACCGATTAGTGAAAACGAGAAGCTAACATACTATGCAGCTAGGGCAGCCAAACATACGAATAAATATTATGGATCAAAACTTACCGAACTTCCAATGGATACATTTACTATTAATGAATTAATCCGTTTGCACTTGCTTTCATCTGGTGCAATTGTTTCTGGTACAACAGCACGTTGGCGCTTTCAAAATCGTGGCGGCTATCAATCGATAGATGATCCGGGTTTCGAGTTCTGCAAGAAATATCCGCATATTGTAAAATTTTTAGAAAAATCAACCGTATTTCAGTTACCAGTCGATGATTTGCTAAAAATTATTTTATGTCTCATCAATCAAATCCAAACCTATTCATCGGTTCGAACCGAGATTGAAGAACGTCTTGAACAATCGACCACGGCTAAAATAAACTTAAAAAACTTCTATACGAAGCAACGTCGTCTTAAAGCGGACATGGTGGCTCATAAAGCGGAATTACAAGCAGAAAATACAAAGAAATTGGAAGAGTTACTTACTCAAGAAACACCGCCTCCTAACA
The DNA here is from genome assembly GCA_963556165.1 of Tipula helvola. NCBI lineage: Eukaryota > Metazoa > Arthropoda > Insecta > Diptera > Tipulidae > Tipula > Tipula helvola. The sequence continues at coordinate 342,117,354 of OY744483.1, read as the reverse complement.
TGGAGATCATTCGAGAAGATTTTGAATTTAAGATAGAGAAAGGTATGAAAAAGTTTGAAAAACCGCTAAAGGACCTCGAAAAAGATTTTGCCAAATACAAACAAGATTTATTTGCCTTTCAAATGCTTCTCGGATCAGATCGTGCATATCGTAATTATTGGATGTTTGAGTCACTACCCGGAATATTTATCGAACATTGTACACCAAGTGGAAAATGTTTAGAAATAAAACCTGATTATTTACCCGGATTGGCAGAATGTTCAGATCAAAAGCAACGATACAAATTTATTAAAAATTATGTGACAGAGAAATTCTTTAATGACAAAGAGCTCAATAAAGAAAATATTAATGACGCCAGTGTAGCTGCTAACCTCACCGATCCTGTTTCTTCTACCAATGGAATAAACGACACAGAAAGTTTATTCATGTGTACGACAAATGAAGCAGATTGCCCGGTGCATACTGTCGATCATCCATCTTATAGGCAATGGTCCTATATCAATACGGAAGAAGAGCTAACTAAGTTAATTAATTCGCTAAACCCTCTTGGAATTCGGGAGCGCCTACTTAAGGAATGTTTAGAATTACAAAAAAATCTTATTTTGGATCACATTGTCAGTTGTCCAGTTGAAAAATTATCCGTTGATCTAAGTCAAAAAGATGTTATCGTCGATAAAATGATTAAAAATATGAAACGATACGCAACCAATGGCGCGTCAGACGAACCAAATTTGGTTCTCGAGTTGGCTACAAGAGAAAATATATTTGATTTATTTGATAAAGTGATTACGGGTCATTTAGGACAAATTAACATAAAGAACACATTGAAATGGGGCGAAAATTTAATGCTTGGTAATTATGATGAGATAGAATTTAAAAAATTTCGTTTGGAAATGGTAAATTGTCGGGATTATACAGATCCTGGCGAACACATAAATGATTTAATTGTTGCGCTTGATGATGAATCAATCACCCAATATTCGAGTAACAATAATAATGATGAAAATGTGAAAAAATTGGCACTAGCATTGTTACAAATCCAAAAAGGTATTGATAAGAAATTTTTGAAACCACCATTTGGCGGTAAAGATTCTTTTAATGGTGATCGGCATATTTTAAATTGGCAAACTGGGTTGGTGTCTTGCCGAAATTATTCACAACTTTTGCTACACTACAATGTTATGTATGATGCTATCAAATGGTCGAAATCAATTGAACGTGCATACTGTCGAACTTGTCGCCGTCAAAATGAACCTGAGAAAATGTTATTATGTGATGATTGCAATGCAGGATATCATATGCACTGTTTGAAACCGAAATTAAAATCGATACCTGTGGGTGATTGGTTCTGTGTTAAATGCAAACCTAAATCAGAGAAAAAACAAAATAAAACAGCCAAGTTTTCCGAAGAAGCGGATGAAGAAGAGTTTGATGAATCAATGAATGACACAACACTAATCGATGAGGAGGATGAGACGTTTCATATTAAGAATGGTAGTGACGAGGAAGATGATTCTGCTGAGGATAAAAGTAGTGGTGATGAAGCGACTGACGAAGAAGAAATTGAAGAAGAGGTAGAGGAGACAAAAAAAACATGCAAACTCTGTAATACCAACTTTGACGATGATGATGAATTTCAATTGGTTGAGTGTGAAAACTGCCCATTAATATGTCACATCGAGTGTGCCATTCCACCATTAAAACACAAGCCAAGACATTGGATATGTTGGCGTTGTAATAAGAAGCTAAATAAAAAGAAGGAAAAAAAAACTAAGAAAAGAAATAAGAAAAAGCGAAAGCATGAAAATTCCGCTAATGGAGAGGCAATCTTAAATAAAAAACCTGCTCGCGGTCATAAATCTCCTATAGTAGACGATGAAATTCCGCAAGAAACACAATTTAAATTACGAAAACGTAAAGTGATTAATGGAGAATCTGAAGATGATGAAACACCTAAAAGACGTATACGACAAAGTATGGATTTTGAACAGCAAAACGGCCATCAAAACAGTAATGCTAATCGCCGATCTCGTCAAAATGATTTACCTTTACATATTGTTGTATTGCATGGGCTTTTGGAAGAAATTAGCAGGCATGAAGATTCTTGGCCTTTCAATAGGCCTGTCTCCAAAGTTGATGTCCCCGATTATTATGAAATTATAAAAATTCCAATGGATTTTGCTAAAATTAAATCACGCTTAAATGTCGGCCATTATGCCAGTGATTATGATATTATGAGTGATATGCAGCAAGTTTTTATCAATTGCGATTTATATAATAACAGCGCTTCAGATATTTACAAGTAAGTTTGACTTGTCTGAAAAATCAAAATGTTTATTCTTTATTAAACTATGTTTTTATCGTTCCAGGGCCGGTATTCGTCTAGAAAAATTCGTGCAATCAAAATGCAAAGAACTCAAATTACCATTTCGTCCGAGCGACATGATAATCGATGAGTTTGAGCCAGATGACGAATTACCATTAAAAAGGATTGCAGTCAAAGTTAAAGAAGAATTGGAACAATCGTCCGATGTGCTTAAGAATGGCGATTAGATTATTTAATATAAATATCTTTATTAATTATTATTTAACGTACAAAAACAAATATTTTAATTTAAAGCTTTACGATTAGTTAAACATTTTACGATTAGGTCTTTCTATTTTTCAAACATATTTAAAAAATCAAAAAAAAATCTAGTATTAATAATTAAATTTGCATGTAAGATTAAATTATAAATAATAATTATTTCTTTCAACGACAATTGAGTAAACAATTTTGTAGTTATAATTAATAACCATCTACATATAATTTAATTATCGCGCTAAGCCATTGTTGAGAAAATCGGTTCTAAGTTCTAACGAGTAAATTTGTAGCAGGAGTCCTCGTATGTATGTATTTTTTTGTTTTTTGTATATTCGTTTTTTATGTAAATTATTTCATTTTTTGTTCTTAGTTTATAAATATCTATATACATAATTAAAAATTATTAATAAAACTTAAAATACTTATAAGTTAAATTTGTGTTTTAATTATGTATGTACATAGTATGTATGTATAATTTAATTTAGGTAGAATCATCGATTAAGAAATTAACTGTATTACCGACACCGGTTTGACAAATTGTCGTCGGCAAGGAATTTATTGTGATTGTGAGTTTACTATTTACATTTAATATTTAAATTAAAAATGAACAAATTATCGCTGATAATAAATAACCTTAGAGTGACTGAATTATTTGTATTTGACAAACCAATTTTAGCGAAATACGCAAAATTGTCTTTCACACATGGTAAGTGTACATATTTGTGTTAATAATAAAAGCGTGAATGTTTATAGTTTAATAAAATAGGACACTGTTATTCTTTTTCCAAATAATTTATGTTTTTACGATGTTTAGTCCATAAATGCACTAAAATTATTCACATAAAATACTTTTTTTCTTTCTCTGATTTTTTATAAATTCATTATTCTTCAAGAACCACGTCAAAAGCATTTTAGTTCGTCTGCGATTTCAAAGAAAAACAAAGTAAAAATGGTACGATATTAAGAAAATATTAATTTTTCCAACTTGTTGAATTTATTGTATAATCACAATTTCTTTACAGTCACCAGTAAAATTAAACGATGCTGAACGAAGCGAAAAATTACAGCCCCTATTGAATATTGGCTGGACCATGGTTGAAGGTCGCGATGCAATTTATAAAGAATTTTTATTCAAAGATTTTAATGAAGCCTACGGTTTTATGACTCGAATTGCATTAAAAGCGGATAAAATGGATCATCATCCTGAGTGGTTTAATGTTTATAACAAGGTTCAAATAACTTTGTCGACACATGATGCTCCAGGATTGAGTGAACATGACGTTACTCTAGCAAATTTCATTGAAACTATAAAATCTTCAGTTTAATTTTGTTTAAAGTAATAATGTATTAAAAAATTTAAATAAATACAACTAATTTGCTTAAAATTTCATAATCTGATTCCTCAGATTTATCAGGCGATGATTCGTCCATCAAGTAGCCTAGTCGTTTATAAAATCGCATTGCCCCCTCATCATTTTTCAACACCGTCAGGACAATTTTTTCCATTTTCCAGTGAGCAGCTACATTTTCAAGCGCTTTTATCATAAAAGTTCCGAGCCCTTTATTCTGGTAATCCTCAGTGACATGCATCTCATAACAATATAAAACACATGCTCCATAATCTAGATCAAATCGAAACATGGAATATCCAACTGGTTGTTTTGTTGCTATATCGGTAGCGATTAGATATCGTGCCCAATTTTTATTTAAATCATTTTGCTTGATTTTTGGTTGCCATCCCATTTTACATTCCCGATAATATTTACCCACATTCGATTCAGCTAATTTAAAGGCCCATTTTATTTGTTTAGAATCAACACTGGATTTTTGTTTACATGTAATCGATAGATTTAAATCATTTCGATTGTATTTAAAAAAATCAGGAAAACTTTCGAGAGGGTTTGTACATCGTGCCGCTTTCTCTATATTTTGTTGTTGTTCGGTTGCAGATATTCCTGTCATTTTTCTATAACTACAATTATTGTTAATACAGCTTTATTTATTTGGTAATATTTTTTAACTTACCTTTTAATTTAAGTAATCAATTAAAACTTATAATTTTGATAATTATCGATTCGCTAGTCTTTACACTGCTTTCGATTTGACAGCAAATTTTCGCGCCGTTGTATTTGTTTGATTGCTCACTCCATAAAGCTTCGTTTCGACAAATGGACGCGATTTTTCAAATTACATTTGTAAGGTTTTATGATGGAACAAACATTTTTCCCCCAATTTATAATGTTTTTTTTTAGAGGTAGAAATTTATCCCTTTATTTTATTTTCGAGCTTCCGCGACATTAAGGTCGTTTTAAACAAGCCCAATAGGTTAAATTAATTTACATGTATGTAATATATAATGTAAAATAAAAAGAAAACAAATCCTACATCTTTGAACAAGACTAATAATGTAAAAACTTATCAATTTCGGAAATTCATACTGGATAATTTCAAGATGTATCGAGACACTCAAACCCCGAACAAAGCACTCGCCCCGTTCTAGTTAATTTAAAAACTATAACGCGTAGATTTCCTTTCACAACTTCTTAAACTGGCCAACATACAGCATTCCTCACACCCAGTGATAATTTATTCCATCAATCGCTCTATCCTTGAAGATGCGGGTATTGTATTGGCATTTGTCGAAATGGCTAACATGATCTATAATGCCTTTGATCGAAAGGAATATGTTGGAGTTCTCTTTCTTGATCTAAAGAAAGCTTTTGACAAGGTTGATCACTAATTGATTCTAGATAAATTGTGCTGTTATGGATTTTGTGGAGTAGCCAATTGGTTAATTAATAGTTACTTAACTAATCGCCAACAATACGTCATGTCATGATTAACTGATCCACCAGTGATGTCTTAAATGTGAATTGTGGAGTGCCTCAAGGCAGTGTGTTAGGTCCGTTGCTGTTTCTGATATTTAATAATGCTATTCGCTATTACCTTTAAATGGACAAATTCGAATTTTCGCAGATGATGATACTATAGTATTTTATGAAACAAAGGACGCTTCGACAATACATTAGTATGAAGCATGATATGGACATTCTACTGGAGTATTTCAAATCTAGTGTGATCTCTCTGAATTTACCTAAAACGAAATTTATGATCTTTTATTCCCCACATAAAAAGTCCTATCAATTTGTCATATTTTACTACAAATAAGTACTTAGGAGAAATTTTTGACATGCATATGTTTTGGGCTGAACACACTAAAACCATTTGTAGTAAAATGGTAAGATTGATAAGGAAGGAAACTTTCTTTTTGTGTGCCGAGCTATGTACTGAGATTTATGTATTGTATGTGTACAGAACTGCAAGTCGAAGCAGATTGAAATCATGCAAAACAAAAGTTTAAAAGCTGTTTTAAAGCTGTCTTCACGTTTCCTATCGAAAGTTTTATAAGAAACCGAATCCAAGGGTGTTTTACCAGTAGGTGCCTTGTATGAGTATCAGGTCTCACTACACATGCACAAGATGTTAAATGTTTCTTCAGCGCTCTCTAATCTTGAATTTAATAACTGTAATCATAATTATGACACCCGATTTGCTACTACTTAGCATATCTGGATATCATGTGGATCTATCAGTAACGAATTTTGGCGCAAATCGATAAGGTTGTCCGGCTCTTCAAATTACAATAAGTTGCCAGAATCAAAGGACAATAAATCCATTGGGAAATTGACATTTTATGCGAAGAAATCAAACATGATCCGATAAAGAAAACCTAACCTAAACGTATTTTTATTGTATTTCGGTGAACTTGGCAAATGCAAGGCTTTAAAAATAAGTATGTAGTGCGATTCGATAATCCAAATTCAATCCTATTTCAGATGTAAGAAACGATCAGTAAAATTCCATTTCTACGGCACTTTGAAATTCATCAAAATCGATTAAGAAGCAGCCATCAAGCCAAACAAACCATTTTAATAATTCTATTTCTATCGCATTTGTCGAATTTGATCTTGTTAAAGAATGGACAAGTTCTATCGTAATAGACGAGCAAAGCAAAAAGTCGTTAGTTACTTCCGTTCTCACAGAAATTTAAAAAAACTGAAAAATCTGCTCGAACAAAATCGGCAAAATCTTCAAAAAAAAATTTCAATTCTAACAGGCAAGCAGAATAAGCAGAATAACAAGTATATCATGATTTTGAGGGGAAAAATAAAAAATGTATCACGGAAACAAACCCCCCGCTATTAAAATCATTTATACGTATAAATACGAAATCATTTATACGTATAAATGATTTTGACAGCGGGGGGTTCGTTTCCGTGATACATTTTTTATTTTTCCCCTCCGTTAAAATCATGATATACTTGTTATTCTGCTTATTCTGCTTGCCTGTTAGAATTGAATTTTTTTTTTGAAGATTTTGCCGATTTTGTTCGAGCAGATTTTTCAGTTTTTTTGGATTTCTTTCTTTCTTTTAAATCTCTGTTTAAGCTAATCCGATTAGTGATTTATTTTTTCGAGATTAGCTGTAGTGTTCAAGCTAATCTCGTTTTATTTGAGGATTAGTGATTAATCGAGATTAGTACACTACATCCAGGTCGTGAGATACCTACTTTTTTAGTGAGGAATCTATGTGCTGGATACGCACATTGGCTCGTAATTTGGCAGAGTTGAGCAATAGGCCATTCGCAATGGCTCGCTGATTTATCGCAGTTAAATCTTCGTTCATCTTCTCTGATCAGAATTTGTTATTTCACTGAAAATCTGAACATATCATCTGCAAACATGTCCATGTACTACATAATGGCAAATTCGAAATGTCATTAATGTAAACATGATTGGCCGTTAAAGGAAGTAGAGATGATCTACCACTTGGCTTGTCTCCCTGGATAGACCAAATTGTAATTCATGTTTCCTACCCAATATGGTGAAATTGATGACCGATTTAGAGAAATTTAATAGAACCAGTGCAACATAATTTATCCTGTGAACACAGAATCTCACAAAATCAGTTACGTTAGACAGTAGTTCCTTTGTGCTATGAAACTGGCGAACACCATAGACACTGTTCACCAAATATTACTGTTCCGCACAGTATTATGACTGGGAACCATATTCACAAACAATGAATTAAGTTGGTCAGGATCAAAATCTTTAACTAAGTTAACTGGTAGATTTTGAAGATTAGTTTTTGTTCGGCCTTTCAAGAACTTCCTTAGATAAATAAAACAATTCTTATCATTTTTGCAAAGCATTTTAATTATTTAATATTTTGTGACTTAAAAGTCTTAATTTGAATTTATTCATATTTAGCGTTTAATGGAGTAATAAAATCCAGGTTATACATAAAGTTAAGACGAATCAATTTACTGGGGTGGTACATAAGTAAGAACAATTGTCGAGAATTTCGAAATTGTAATATCATCAGATTGTGCTTTTCCCTTTAATACTAATGTTCCATTATACTTTTCGCTCAAAGCATGAACCGTTGTTTGTTCGGCCATGCCTTGAACATAACGATAATTCACAGACACGTCTTCTGATGTAGGATTGAAAATAACAAAATATCCTGGACTTCCGGATTTTAAACTGTAAAATAGGAAGAAAGTACATGAGTTAATAATTGATCAAATTTAATTATAGCAAATCTTACCGATTCCTTAAAATATTATAGTAAGGCATAACAATCGAATTTATAATCTTAGTAAAATTTGTTACATCAACATAAGAAAAATAAAATAAAACTTACCGAGTATAAGCAATGGTGGACTTATTTGAATACAAATCAAAGCTTCCATGCATGAATGATGGTGAATTTCGGATTGTTTTTGCCATTTTAAAGAAATTCTCAGAGTTATTGTTAAAATTATAAAGTTGTGCTGGCAAAATCGGAACACCCGGTAAAAACATCATGAACATATTATATTCTGAAGCGCTTATATTACGTAAGTCACTGGCATCATTAAGCTCCCATTGTGGCCATAGATTTTTACTATTTAATCCTTCGGGACTTGTTGGATTCGGTTTTAGAATATTGATAATACTATTTAACTCGTCGAGTAATAATTCACCTCCTTTATTTTGAGCGACACTTGTTGGGAATAATCCATATTTTGGTAGGTCGACATTAAATTCGGTCGAATTGATTTGATGTAGAAAATCGGCGCGTTCATAATCACCGGCTACGGATAAGAAACCTGCATTGTCCGTAGCATTTTTTACGGTTTCGTGCAAATCTTTTAACAATTCCCCAAGTCCTACTTGATATGTCGTTTGTTTATGCGTATATGAATGATATTCTTCGACTCCGGGGCTAACGGCGGACGAAACTTCTTCGTTTTCTAATTTTCCAACGATGAAATGTTTAGCATTATTTAATCGAATACCTTTAACACCAATACTGCATAATTTTATGAGAACTTCCTTTAACCGATTTTTGGCCAAATCATTTTTCAGTTGTAAATCATAAAGCCCTTTGCCAAATTGACTTAAAACGTACGAATTTGAGCCAACCGATTCCCAAGCACTGCCACTATTATCGATACGTTTCCAATTCGTCTTTTCTTGATCAGCCCAACCACCAAATGCAGCTCGTTCTTTTTCTCCTCCGGCTAATGCTTTTTTGAAGATTTCATCTGTGCTTGGAACATAATTTGGTGTGATATCCAATATAACATTGATATCTTTAGCCCTTAAAAAAATAAATAAATTGTCCAATTAAGTTTGATTAAACTAAATTAATTGCTACGGATTATTGCTACTACAAGTTAACTGTATTCTCAATTGAGTTTAATCAAAATAAATTAAAATCTATATAAACTTACTTGTAAGTATCAACAAGAAGTTTAATACTTTTTTGTGTATCTTCATTCGTTGCGATCGCGTATGTATCTTGTGGCGGTACCGCGAAAACAACTCCATTAACACCATAAGATTTTAAATCTGTAATTGATTTCTCTGCTTGCGGTTCATCCCATGAAAGTTTTGCAAATGGTCCTTGTTTCCACCATGGCAATGGTTCAGGTGCAGCGCACTTTGGAGCTTCAATAATTATTAAAATTGCACCTGCAAGCATACCAACCCATAGGGCCCAGAAGAGAATAAATAAAATCCAGCGGAGTCGAACCCAGAAGGGATCGTTAGTGAATTTCATTAATTCATCTTTGGTCATAGCAGAGAATGCCTGTAAAATAAATATTATTTTATATGGTATTTAGATACAGTTAGCTAAATAGATAAGATAATCTCATTGCTAATATTGTCTTATTTTTACTGATATGAATTTCTTGCTTATTATTAGACATCAGAGTTAAATTGGGGTGATATCTGCTTTAGTTGAATGAACAACCTTGGGTCAATAAGGGCATGAAAATTATGCATTAAAATTACGTGAAATGTTATCAATTATTGGTAGTAAATAAGTTGATAAGAATTTTCGTACATTTTTACTTGTAGCAATTTGACATTGGGACAAATAATTTTCTGACGCAATAGCACGTGATTCACAAAAACAATTGTCTCTCACCTTTTCCACACTTCCAATATCAATTTTAGCGTCCCCATTCTGTTGATCACCTGAAATAAATTTCACCTCATCCTTGCGGGCAAGGTGCTGCTTTTCATCACTTCCTGGACCAGCAGCATTTAACATGCGCTCATCAGCTCCATCTTCAATGCCGTCAGTTTTTTCACGCACCATATTTGAATTTTTCACAGCTTCACTTACTGCTTTACCTATTTTAAATAAATATATAAAATGAAAGTCACTTTTATTGATTATTCAACAAAGAATATAAAAAAAAAATCATAAATTAAAATCTTGATTGCATCATGCTTTTGTCTCACATTTTTATTTTCTTGTTATTTCATTGTAGTCTCGTGGCATATTCGTCGCCATGTTCAAAAATTAAATTAAATTTTTGTAAAATGTAAATGAACATTTTTCGATGTTCAAAATATTCAATGAAATAGCAAAAAATGAATCAAAAATTTAATTATCCCGTAATTTTACAATTACCGTTTTCTAACCCGTCAACTTCAGGTAATGTTTTATATGATTCTTTGGGAACAACTTCTTCAGCAGCGGACAACCTGACTGCTTCAATATCTAATTTCGTACTATTTCTGTTTGTTTCATCCATTTCAATATAATTTACTATTCGCTACAACAACAAATTCACAAAAAAGCATTTAATTTAAATTTTATGTCGTCACGTCATAGACAAAAAAAATTTAAGATTAAAAATAAAAATTAACTACCTCAAAAAAAACCAAAATGACGTGTTCACTTCACTACGATTTTTAAAAAGTGGGATGTACTAAATACAAGGTCAAAGTACGTCAAAATTTTAGTGGGATTCTTGTAGATTCAAAAATTTTAAAAATTATTTTGTTTTTTTATATATGAATCTGTCCGTTTGAATTTATAAAAATAATTTTTAATAAAATTAAGATAAATAATGTTTTCAAGAATTTAAATAAGTTTCATGGCAAATATTCATGGGTATTACAAACAGAATGCATTTGGAATAATAAAAAAATACAAATTTTTTACTTGTTTTTGAGTTTGATTTGAGGAAAGAAGGAAATTTTGATTTGAGGAAAGAAGGAATTAATAAAAGGTTTCTTGTCTTTTTTTTTGGAATATTCTGTATACTCTGAATGAAAAATAGAAAATACCTATAAAGGCTGGGATATTCTGGGATTGTGGCACATTTTGTATTTTTATTTAGCAAGGTTTTTTCTTAACGGAGTATGGGGCACGGGATCATGTTTTCTGAAAGATAACATCACTAATTTTTGAAACTTAACTGATTCATCGCAGTGGTAACTTCGGACAACACGAAGCAAATATGTACTCGATAGTGAAGCAGTACCACGGAATATTCAATACCAATTATTAGTTTCGAAGTTTCATTTTCGTCCATTCTCGTTTTTCATACAAATTCATAATCAAACATGCATATTAAAAGAAACTTATATCAAACGGACAAAAAATGAAAAATAGGATCATTCAGCGCAATTAGTGAAAAGTGAATGCCACCGTCCCCGTATTACACATATTTTCAATTCATGAACGCTCTCACACGAACCTGTAAGAAAAAAGGTTTTTGCATTATGAATGCTCTGCAAGATACTCAACTAAAAAAATATCATTATTTTTTAATTATGTACATATGTACATATTTAAATTCAAACTGATTTTCAAAACTTTAATCGGTTCAAATTAGGTGGAAATCTCCGGTTTAAATTAAATATCTGCTACCTTCATCATTCTTCACATCTGACAGCACTAAATTTTTTTTACGTATTTCGTCCGTCAGAAGTTTCATTGGCAAGTTAAGTTTGGTAAGAAAAAAAAAATTGAAAATTATGTAATACATATCTTATTTAAAATGATTTGCATTTGAAAATATATTTATTCATTATTAAAATAATCATTTATTGTAGTTTTTTCGAATACCGGCTAAAAAATTTACAAAAATGGGTGAGGAGAAAGCGCTAGCACGTCCAATGAAATTCCCATATACATTTTCAGCCAAATTGGCCCAGTTTCCATACAAGCACTACTTCAAAAATCAATGGATCTGGAAGTACTATGCCATTTCAGTGGTTGTTTGTACACCCCTCTTCTATAAAATTCACAAGCTATGTATGTATATTTGTATAATCGAAAACTTTGACTAGTTCGAGGTTATGTTACGCAAATTTTTTATTGTATTACAGCAAACAGTCCCGAAAATGTTGCTAAATGGGCTGAAATGAAACGTAAAGAAAGAGCAGAACACCATTAATTCATTTTTGACGGCTTGCACCATAATTTTGTAGATAATTTGTAATCTATAAGATGGTTCCATCTTCTTCAACATTCGAAGTTCATGTAATAATCAATAAAGATTAATAAAAATTTTAAAACAGCAGTAGTGAAATTGTTTATAAAGATAGAGATCCGATAAATGAAAATTTGTGGGTTAGCTTGTTATCACGATACAGAAATATAAAGATATGCGTAAATGATTGTTAATTTCTTGTATCGTGGTTGCTCATTAACATTACAGCATTGGAGTAAAATTTTTTGCTATCGTTGGATGCCATGTAAATTCCTACTTTGGGCCAATGTGCCACTCGAGAATATCAAAAATGAGAATTTCACAAATTTACTGTTCCCCTAAATGTTGACGTATTCCAATTGTGATTAAGCAAGAATTTCAATAATGCTTAACGTTTTTGTTAAAATTCAGCTTGGGATTTTATATGATGTATTTCGAATATCGTCACAATAAAAATGCTTACAAGTTGGATGATGAACAAAACGAAAATTAGCTTTTATTTTTATATTACACCAGAATTACAGAGATTACTATATTTCTATATTTCATGAAAATTTTGTAACAGTACGACATATTGAACGCACTTCAAAACATGTTTGACGGTTCGACATTTTAAATAATTCAATAGTTCCACTAAATGGGAACTCGTCAAAGATATATATAGTTAATTCTTAATTGTCGAAATAGAGCCGCGAAGAGTCTTGAATCTATCCGATGATAATGGATTAGTGAGAATATCGGCTAACTGATCTTTAGTACATTTGAATTGTTTCTCCTTGTTTCAGTTTCTCTCGGATGAAGTGATATCGATATGTTTAGTTCGCTTGTGAAATTCTGGATTGTAGATCAGTCGGATGGCACTCTGGTTGTCAATGAATAGCGTGGAGGGGCCATTTACTTCTTCACCAATGTCTTTCATCAACTGATGCAACTAAGGCACTTCTTTAACCGCTGCACATCCAGCAATATATTCAGCTTCGGTCATTCATAGTGCGACTGAATGTTATCGTTGACTGCTCCATGTTACCGGTCCATTATTGAGCATGAAAATATATTCAGAAGTAGTGTATCGGTGTCATTTGCATAATCTGAATCTGAATATCCGACTAGTAGTTGTTCAGCATTGATTGAATGTTTGTATTCAATTCCTCGATCTATTGTGCCAATTAAATATTTAATTATTCTTTTAACCGCATTCCAGTAGACTCCCATTGCAAAGGAGATGTCTGGTCGACTGACTATTGCAGCAAATATCAGAGAACCAACTGCCTCTCGATACGGTACGGACATTTTATTTGGTTGGAAGGAATGCTTATTGGATGTGCTGTTTCGAGGTTAAAACGTTTTATAATTTGGTTTATTATACATACATAGTTCGTTTGGTGAATAAAAATTGAACGTTTCTCACGATTGCGTTCAATTTTCAGTCCAACAAAATTATCCGGTTCGTTTATTTTTACCTCGAAAGTCGCTTGAAGATGATTTAGTAAAATTTTCAGTGCTTCTTTATTTTCGGCCATGACTAGTCCATCATCAACATAAAGTATTAATAGTACCTACTCTCGTATTATTGAACTGTCCTCGATAAACACAATGGTCAGCATTACTTTGAACGAAGCCGTATTTGCTCAAAAAAGTGTGAAATGTTGTATTCCAACAGTGCGAGGCTTGTTTCAAACCATATAAAGAATTTTTCAATTTGCATACCATTTTTGAGTTGATGTTTGTCCCATCTGGTGGATTCAAATAAATGTCTTCCTGTAACTCGCCGTATAGGAATGCTGTTTTTACATCGAACTGCATAATTTCGAAATCTATTTGTACTGCCACAGAGAGAAGAATCCTAATTGAGTCAAAACCTGTTGTCGGTACAAACGTTTCATTGAAGTCAATGCCCTTTTGTTGTGCATACCTACTGTGATTTGAATGGTAACTTCTGGCTTTTTCCATAAACACATGCCTCACAGAAAAATTTGTCGACGAATGTCTCGGTTGCCATTTCTTTCAACGCTTGCTTGTTGATGTGTCCGAGCCTCTTGTGCCACAATTTTATGTCTACCTTGTCATTGCATTCGCTTCATAGTGTTCGAAATAACAATCGGTATATATTGTTAGATTCTCGAATCGCGCTAGCTACTAAATTTTTGTTTTCGTAAACTTCGTCAACATGGTTGTTTTCTTTAATAATCTTCATACCTTTCGCCGTTATTACACCTTCGGAAAACAAATTCTTCCTGAGATCAGGTATGTACAACACATTTGTTATTGTTGATTCGTGGCATGTTTCACCAATTAGTTTTTGAATTCTTACGGTGCCTTTTCCTTTAACCACTAGACCTTGATTATTTCCGAGTTTTACAGAAGCGTATAGTCATCCATGGTTTCAAAAATTGAGAAGTATTCACGTTTATGTGTCATAAGCGCAGATGGGCTGCTATCCATTACCCAATAATCATCGTCGATTGTAGATGTTAGTAGCGAGCTATTTTCAACAGTCGAAAAAGCTGTGACATTTGATTGTGAGTGCTTTTCTTTTGAATCATCAGATTTCTTTTCTCCTCGATTTTTCTTTGGAGCCCGGCATTGACTTGCAAAGTGCCCCTTCTTTTGGCAATTATAGCAGGTTACTCGAGGTCGATTACTATACTTCTCATTTGAGTTACGTTGTATTGATGAGCTGCTGCATCGTGCTTTAGTTACTACCAATGACGACTAAGGTTCTTCATATGAAGTTAGACTGACTTCTTCATCTAAAAGTCGTGCTCTTAGAGTAGCTACTGTTTGCTTTGCCTCATCCATTGAAAGCCAGACTTGTCTTAAATTTTTGTATTTTTGAGGCAAGCTTCCGAGAATTTTTATAATAATGGCTACTTCACTGACATCGTCTCCTGTTTCTTTGATTTGTTGTGCCAAATTTTCTACTTTAGCAATGTGCTGTGAGATGTTGTCACTTGAGATCATTTTATATTGATGGAATTACTCGTGCATTATCATTTTATTCATTTCCGTCTTTTGTTCGTAAATAGAATCCATAATAATTTTGTTTTTTTTACGAAGAGTGAAATTATCAAAAGTTTATAATTTCAGTTTCGACCAAATGAAAATTTATTTTTCAGTCATCTTATCATGGCATAGTGAGTTAGTGACTTAATTACCCTGATTACTTCATGCAACCATGTAGTGAACAAAGTGAACTACCTACCCATGCGTATTCAACTCTTAAAGATTTCAATTTTATTGTATTTAACACACACGAATTCAATTTGAATTATTAGTTTCTTCGGGAACCAGGATATAATTAGCGATTCAAATAATTTATTTCTTGTTTTAAACTTCAATAATATCAAGGACATTAAAGGTGTATATCGTAGGTATTAATTTTCGATTCAAAAATGTAGCACAATAATTTATCGAAAGCAAAAAATTAGGTAAATAATTTACAATTACATAATTAACAAATTCTAGCAATCGCTGAAATTGCGTGTAGATTATTGTTAATTTAATACATTTGAAAGTAAACATACACATATCGGATTACTTTCGAAGTGGTGAAACAATCCAATGCTAATATCGGTCTTTTGAATGTAAATAAACAAAAATATGTAACGAAGTCCTTTTGACGAATTGCCCAATTTTTGCACAGTAAAAATAATAATACTCTTTAATTAAAATGTTTATTCTAGTGACTGGCCGAATAATTATACAAAAAATCTATTCAAAAATTTAATTATCATGACCTTTTATGAAAAATCCTTAGTTTGCTTCATTTCACTTATTTAATGTGCTGCTTCAATAGTAATCGATTCTTTATTTTCCTGTTCACGTTGTTGTTCAGTTGACCCGGCATTGGAGGCACCATCAGTTGGAATTTGAGCTTCTCCCGCAATTGCGTATGTTGGGTATGATGATAATATTGGTTGTTGTACATATAATGATGTAGCTGGATATGCTGCTGTTAGTGGTACAGTATTATATTGATATTGTACAGCAAGTGGCCGGACAACATTACTGATAACAGGTGTAATGGTTTGATACGCTTGACCCTCAACGGTACTATAAGCAAAATTTCCACCAAAACGGTCAGATTGTATTACGGCGGAATCATAGCCTGGTGCACGAATATATGTTGTTGCGGGAATTATTGGTGTTATAGCTCCGCTTACTAAGGCTAGTGCGGCTGAGAATCCAAAAATTGCAATCATGTACTTCATCTAATAAAACAAATATAATTAATTCAATTAGTACTACTGTTACAAATCTATATATTTACCTTTGAAATGTTTATAATTATTTCGCTTGTGGTTCAATTTACTATGAGCAGTCACAGAAGCTTATTGACTATCAATTGATTTAAAATCAGTATTTATACTAGAACAACTATCATCTTTTTGGTTTTGCTTTGTTTCCTTACTTTGTTATTGGTGTATGAAACTGGATCTCTAACACATAAGTTAAATTTTTTATTGTAAATCAAGGTTTATTTATATAGAAGAGGAAAGTGAAACCTGCATATAATATGAATTTTTGGTGGTTGAAATAGTGGCGAAACATAACTACGATTATAATAATCTCGCAATACATTTTACGGTTCATTATCAAGGTTTCGAGGAGGTTTAAAGTACATTTACAATGTCATATGTATTTAAATTATTTAATTAAATGCATTTTAATATAAACTATACCTACCTAAATCTTTTGCATATAGATTTTTATAACAATCAATTCAATAAAATAATTACTCTACCTTGAACTTTTCTCTGTAAATTGATCTACCGAAACTTAAAGGGATAAATTTACTTTTAAATATTTACAACAATAATATACTCTAACCCTACTCAGCATGGGTTAGCTAAAAAAATAACCGAAAAATATTTTTTATGAAAATTGAGCTTTATGTATTCCAATACGTATTATTTAAGACCTAGAATCACCTACTTATTTTTTTAATCGTACTGGTCTAACCCGCCACATTACTAAACAAGCAAGCATTACTAAATTTTGTAGAAATATTACATTTGGTCTTTAAAATATAAAAAGCTTAAATCGCACATTTCTCCTTCAGCACTTGGGCAGGTTTATCAACTAGTTAACTGCCAAATTGAATTTTATTTTTGTTATTAAAATCTGTAAATCAGGTCTTTTAAGTTGCATGGAAAGAGTGGTGCGTTCCAGCGAACTGCAATTTTATATTAATTATTATTCAATTAGAACGATACTAAAAATTTCAGAAAAAAATTAAACGGAGTGGGGATAATTTTTTTTTTTTTAAGTACTGGTTTCTTTACGGGTTTAATGTAGTAAGCTTTAAAACTTATACACATAAGCCCGAGACACCCATCGCATGCCTTTACGTAAGTAAAATAACCCATGCTGATTAGGGTTAATACTGTAATGTAGTTGTAGACGATACAAGAAGGAAGCAAAAAATAAAAATTGCGATATTGTTAATAATTTTCGTAAACATGTTTTTGGTCATTTTCAATTTGAACAGTCCAACAGATACAATAAGGCGGTTTACCTTTTTGCGAATAATATATTTACGCTTACATGTTGAACAATTATAATTTTCAAATCTGATCAAATGCCAAATACATACGTATCATAAAGTATAATAAATAATATGCGGTGTTATCTGATATTTCATAAATACAGTAATAAGATTGTTAGTAATAATAAGTAATAAGATTGTTTCGAAATTCTAAAATGTCTGTTTTTATAACTATTATGTTGCAATATAGGAATAATGTATGAGTTAAGGTGTTTAGCAGAAATAAATAGACAAAATGCAAATTTCTAATATCTATATTTTAAAGATTTAAACGATAGCCCCGTATCAGTACCTATAAAAGCTCTTCTCTCAAGTTGATCTCTCCATAAAAAAATCAAACATAACGCAATGCTTATCTTATCATAATGTTTATACAATTTAATTACAAAAAAAAAAAAACTCATTTAGATGTACGTAGAATTTTGTAAGTTAAGTCAGTATCCATTAAGCTTCGATTTAAAGTGGTTTTAATAATTAGCATAATGAAAATTGTATCTATAATACTGGTGGTGAACATTTTGGTTCTTTTGCAAATTTTATGGATAAATGCAGCAGCTAAAAATGCTACAACAACAACGACACTTCGGCCAACATTCTCGCGGAGCAAATATGCACGAAAACGGGGCAATGAAAATAGCACGGAAGCGACTACAAAACTAGCAGCAGTAAAACCAACTTCAACAACTCAAGCATCAGTTGCAAATAAGATCAACACAGTGACTACATTAAAACCTGTTACTGTTACTACACAGAAATTGCCTGCTATTGCAAATAAAACAAATTTAAGTTATGAAGGTTGCGGTATCCGAAAGAATGAGAATCATCCATGGATTGCGATTATTGAGCATACACCGCCAAAATATTTGGATAACTCAAAATTACGTGTACGCAAAACATTGAGTAAAGGTGTCTTAATTCATCCGAACTATGTCTTAACCACTATTTCGAGTATTCACAATTCTCACCCATTTTGGATTGTGTAAGTCTGACATATAATAAAACATATTGTTGATATTTTGATAAGAGATTGTATAAATACGCACAACATGATTTTTGTGTATACATTTTCAAATAGATCCGCGGTTCGGCTTGGTGATAAAATAACACTCGATATAGCTGATCATAATTCAACCGGCGTACTAAACCCTGTAAAAGTATCCATTCAAGAAGTGTTTCTTCATCGACATAAAGATATTGCTATTATTAAATTAGCTCATAAAATAAATGTTACAGGTAAGACAAATTATTTTATTAATATTTGTATTAGATTAGAGTCGTATACATTTAAAAGTAATTTAGTGATTGTGCGCGTTATCATAAAATCAATATTAAACAGATAAAAAATGCGAATGGTTTAATTTTGTGTTTCATGATAGTATAGCTATAGTATCGTGTACAAATACTTTTTTCCACAGATTATATTCGTCCAATATGTTTGCCCACCGACCATGCGTATAATTATCGTGAATTATTTTTACACATTTGTAAATATCGTTCATTTCGTCGCCATACACGAGAACGGCGTGTAACAACTGAGCCCGTTTCACCAATTTCTCCACAAGACTGTCGAATTTTATTCACCCGTAAACATAGTGAAATTTCGATTGATAATGAATTTTGTGCTTGGGATGAAATTGGAGATACATGTGCCGGTGATATTGGGGGCCCACTGTTTGTGGAAATTGATTCAAAAAATACTGTTATTGGATTAAAATCGATTGCCACATCGGAGGTAAGTTCTAATAATATTGATTAGGTACCGACTGTAATTTGTTTGTTTTTTGTCTTTATATATACACATAGAACGATGATCTTCAATTGGATGCTACAATACCTGGTGTGTATACACGTGTTGGATCATACCTTAAGTGGATTTCTTTCATTATGACGAATGGTAATAATGAATAAGATATTTGTAATTATCTTAAATTTTAATAAAAGTTACGCGAGGAAACTAAAAGAAAATTATATTTATTATTTTATTTAGTCTTATGTCTTTACGATACCATACACAAACGTTTGCATGTACATATACAAAAAACGTGTCATCACTTGAATCAATTGTGCGATATGGAATTTCCGCTCAATTTAAATAAATTATTTGAAGAAAATTCAACCAGTAAAATTATGAAAACTATTTACGATACAATAGCTGCTGAGCTTTTTGTATTTTTACTGTATAAGCGGTATTCCTACTTTTGACGAATTTTCTTATACAAATATACATATATACATAGATATGTTGTTCATTTTTTCGTTTTTTTTTTTTCTTCATTGAGGTTAATTTTTTTTATTGAAAAGGTCAGTTATATTTGTTTTTGATAAGACAATTTTTTTTTGTTAAAGAGTTTGGCGATTTAGTATCATATTAACGATTATTCTTGTGGACACATTTTTTTGTATTTTGTTGATTGTACAGTGGAAAAAATGAAATTTTTTTTTATAAATTTATTTTTCATATTTTTCATCGATAAATGTTATAGTTTTGTTGTGTCAGACAAATATCATAATATTATGAAACGAGATATCGGGGCCAAAGTGGATACAACAAATTTGTTTGAAATGCAACGACCCGATGTGGTGGTATCCACGGCCACCATAACAACAGTAAAACCAAGTGGCAAAGGAAAATCGAAAAAAGTTGTGTTGCCGGGAAATGACTTATTTGTTGGAACGTGTAATGAGCACGATAAAATGTTGTACATTGATAATACTGTAATTAATAATGATGGATCGAGTACACTTAATGGGACTATTGAGGTGAGAAAGTAATGTGATTTTTAGTGTGTACGTGAGTAATCATTATTTTTTGGATTTTTTAAGTAGGACTTATTACGAAAAATTCTTATAAACAATATAATTTAATTTAATAAACAAGTCTGATTTTCAGCTGATTTATTTAGTTGTTTCTTATCGATTATCATCTTTAAGACTGTATAGGGTGTCCTCGAACCTAGTGCAGTAAATTCACACGGCTTTAGCCAACCAAAAACGGCTGTATAGATACGCAAGCAAAAAATATTAAAATAAAGAGGATGAATTCCTGTATAAATATTAAAAAGTACAATAATATAGTAAATTTTTAATTATCCGAAGAGGTTAAGAAACCAAATTTTCAAAACCCCACTCAAAAAAGCACTGGCAAAGACGACTTGTCATGACCGGGTAAAATAACTTATAACAATTTGAAAAATATGACAAATATTTTATTCAAATTTTATCGTTTTATATTCACCTTGTTAACATTTAAAATATAAAAAAAATATTAGAATCGCCCAACTAATTTATTTCGAACTGTCATTGAGAATGTTCGATTGTTTATGTTTAGTTATTTTTTCTGTTAATAATACAATAGTTTAATTTAAATTAAATTTAATTAATTATTCTGTGATTAAAATAATGTTCTTGTAGTATTGGCCAGCTTGGTTCACTTAGGATTCACGTTTCATGTATGTAAATTAGAGAGATCAATCATATTTTATTAAAATTTAGTGGATGAACTCATATAAATATTAAACCAAAAAAGCTTTTAATAAAGTTTAAAAGTATAAGGGGACGACAATTAATTCGCTAATACGATTAAATTGTCTCTTTTGGTATTTTTAAACCTCAATAAATTCATAGATCAAAGTGTAAATTGAAGTTGTAGTGGATATTGGCGACTGCAATCGGTGAATAAAATTGGCATTTTAAATCGAATTTATCATTTCTAATTTCGATGTATATTTATTTCATTAAAATAATAATAAACAAAATACTTATGTATATTTAGAAATCAAAAATCAATTAAGAATATTTATATTGATTTTGGCGTTTAAAAAAGGTAGAATTTGTTTGAAAAGCTTTATTGTTTGAAAATTATACTAGACTCCTGATTAAATTTGCAGTCTAACCATAGAAAAAAATGAACAGATATGGAAGTTCCATGTCAAGTATTTACATTTGAATTCTCTAATCTAGCCAGTTAAGACAGGGACCATACATCTTTTCAACTTTTTTGTTTTTGTGCGTTCAATCAAAAAAACAATTGTTGTATTGTATTTTTTGTCACACAATTCTACTAAAGTAAAACTGGTTTTAGGAATCAATAGAAACAAAAATTCAAATTATAAATGAAACGAAATTGAAAAATACACCTAAGCCGGTTTTTTCATGGTCCTTTTTCACACAATTTTTTTAAATTGCGTAAGCGTATAATCAAAAAAGAAGAGAAACGAAATATATTGTATTGTATGGTCCCTGTCTTGGCTAGATTACAGAAGGAATAAATTTCTTAGATTGAATATTCAAATGTAAATACTCGATTGACATGGAACTTCCATATCTGTTCATTCTTTTCTGTAGTTTAAACCGCATCCCCAATGAAATAAGTAAAAAGTATTTCATTGGGGATGCGGTGTTATTCTGGTTTAAAAATACGTTATTCAAGCATCAATTTTGAAAAAAGAGTGACTGCAACTAAAAGTTTTAGTTATTTATGTCTATCGATTCAGACCTAAGTGATTCTTTGATAATTATACATATATAGGTGTCAAACAGAGTGGTCTGAAAATTAATAAAAATTACATTTTATTATCAAAATTTTACTATTACAATTGGTTAAGAAATACTTCTAGCTTTTAGGTATTTTTACGTGGAAATAATATGCATAAATATTTTTGTTTAACGAAAACAAGTCAAATGATAGGTAATTTAAGGTTTCCTGAAAAAATTTAAGCATTTTCAATTTAAGGTAATTTAAGGTTTCCTGAAAAAATTTAAGCATTTTCAATTTCGCTATTTCAAAATGAATCAAATCGGTTGCTTTTCTTTAAAAAATTTAAGTCATAGGAAAAAAAATCAATATAATTATGTAGGTATCTATAATCGGCTGATTTTTGGGTCAGGAATGAGCTGGTGAATTTTCTGCACTAAACGTTTAGGAACACTCTGCACATAAATCTAGTCCTATACCTGTATTTTCCAGATATACATTGATGCAGCTGAACCAATTAAAATTACTTGCATTCACATTTATGATCAAATAACAGATGGTACTGGTGGTAAACCAAGTTATAATTCGGGTGGCATTGGTTTTGATTGGGTTAAAATTGATGTACAAGGTCAATATGGTAAAGGATTTCACTTCAAAACCTATGTATTTGGTGTAGTCGATTTAAGCCGAACAACAACGACAACATTAAGTCCAGCCACTGAAACAACCGCTAAAGCGACTTAAATATGTAAATTATATTTTGCGTGTGTGGAACCTCAATTAAAAGAATTATAAGATATTTTTGTTAATAGAATTTAATTTATAGTAAATTATAATAAAAATATATAAATAATATAGATATAAAAACAAAATAATAATTATAATAATACAAAATACCTAATGTGTATGAAAAAAAAAAAGGTTTACATTTTATATAATAGAATCTATTGCGATTTTCGCGATGTCGGTAATGGTGGTGGTGGTACATCGGGGATATTTTTATTTTTATTGGCATAATTAATCACATCGCCGTTGGGGAATGGTTGCAGCGGTACTAAGTTTTGTTTAGACGCGTTCGATTGTGATGGCTGTGGAGCACTATCATCCCTCGCCTCGAGACCAAGTATTGATTGTTCACCAGACGGCTGTGATAATGATCGCCCTTTTTGGAAATTATTTTCGAATGCATCTGATGAATCACCTTGCACTCCGCTTGATGATGGTGGATAAAACGTGAATGGGGGAAGTAATGGATTTCCCTGGTAACCATTATATGAATCAAATATTAGAGGGTAAGATTGGTATTGATATGGTTGTAAATTGTATGGATTGTTTATATGACTTGGAAGTTGTTGACCGTACGATGAAAATGGTACTAGACTTGGTGGCAAACCAAACTCATTTAATGGAATTGGTGATTTATCAGCGTTTTGCGGCTGATGTTGCTCTTGTAGTTGTTTTTGTTGCTGTGATTCGTTTGTATTTTCTTTATTGGGAATTTCAGAATCATTTGGTTTATTTGCTAATGTTGTTTCCGGAATATTGTCAAAAGTTTTTGGTGTCATTGTACTACTAAGTTCTTCCGAATTTTGAGCAGGTATTGAAGGTTCCTAAAACATAAAAATAAAAATATTTATTGCATTCACATTAAAATTAGAACATTAAAAATTACCTCTTTATTTCTTGATTGAATTTTTTCGTTTGGTCTAGGTGCATTTTGTGTACCTGTATATCCCAGATTACCGTGGAAATTGGAATAATCATAGAAGCCACTAAATGGATGGCCAAAACTAGTGATCCCATTAAATGATGAAAAAGCAATGGGTTGCTCATGTATGTAGGGTTGGATTAGCGGAAATGCTCGACTGGGTGCTAAATTATCATCCGTTGTAATTACAGCATTGTAGACTTTTGGTGTTCGAAGTAGTCCATTTTTTCCGGGCGCTGGTAGCGATGTTGTTAGACTAATGATTGTGAATAAATTGATTAATTTAATCTGCAATTAAAAAAAAATTTATCGTTATTCAGGCGAATTAAGATTTGAGTACGACAATCAAAGCACAGAACAAAGAACTGCACAATTGCAACCCAACTTTTATGTAGGTATAGTGCACTGAGCATGAGCAATGTATTTTAAGTTTATTGATTATTTTGTTAAATGGAAGTATAAATAAATATATAATTACTTTAGTAATTTTTAAGGTTAAAAATGAAAGTTGAATTTTGAGATTAGAAAATGAGTGAATGTAATTTTATATAATTTAACATGTACCTAACCTCAATTTATTGGAATTTTTTTTATGCCTTTTGATTATTATTGTTCACTAAACCACATATTAATCGACAGACATACGGAAATTTGTGAAATGTAAATATTTTAATGTTATCATTTTTTAACGTGATTTAGCACAAATATAATATATTGTCACATCCCTGAATTTACTTACGTATATTACGTACGTTTTTTATCTACGTACACTTATGATATGATCTTAAATAAATTCTAATCATAATATATCTGATTGGTGTGCGATCATTAATCATTGTTTTATCAGAAATTTATCTCTCGCCACGTTTTCCGGTGTTGTGTTTTGTTAATTGTACAATTCAAATCGCGAAAACGTGTTTTGTTGATAGATATTTATTTTATTTTGCTATGTGTGCTTTTTGTTCGCTGTTCAAAGAAAAGTTGCTATGCGCGGTCATGTTGGTAATAAATTATTATTGTATTCGTACATATTTTCCAGTTTTTTATTTTTTTTAGTTGTATGGATTTATGTTAGTAGTTCGAATTTATTATACCTATAATTGATTGGAATTTAGAAAATTTTAATTTTAATTTTTATTTTGTAGAACACTTTCCACGCGGGTTAAAAGAGCAATCTCTTTAGGAAACAAGAAATATTTCTATATGCTAAGAGGCTATAACCTATACAAAAAGAGATTTCAACCCATTTTTGAAATTGTTTGCAAATCATTTGAATTCCATATTTGAGTCATACCAAAACCATTTTACTCAAACACCATTCAAACATGAATTAAATCAAACGTGTATCCACGGGATTAGCTATATACAGTTATAAAAAGATAGCCGCTCCTTTTCTATATATACCTAAATCCAATGTCATTAAAATTAAAAAATCACCACCATCAATAAATCATTCGTCTAATCATGTACCACAAATAAATTAAAACAGAACCAAAAAAAAAAAACATTGTCATTGATCAGTATATATGTAGAGTATAGTATGTAGTATACAATAAGAGTAAAATCATCGAAAATTATGGTTGGTTTAAGAAGTTCAATGTCTTATTTCAATGATTTATGATCAGTGTGTAGTTGGTCGATCAATCGATTTTGAACCGAAATTATGACTTTTCAATGTTATTTTCATGATACTATACGTTATACGATATTTTTTTCGGCGATCGTGCATCGAAACTTCCGACATATAGCATTTTTTGCTTTATACAATATAAATATTACAACATAATATTATAATACAATTAATCGTATATTTGTAAGACACATATGAGAATTTAATTAGCGATTGCAAAATATTCAATCAATTTTAGTACCATGACCGACGATACGGTTGAGATGTTGTATGATGACATTTTTAATGATACATGTAAATCTAATTTGTCGTTCCGTATTTCTCAAATGTAACGGAAATTAGGTTACAGTTACATTACAATTATGGATATATCGTTTGCTTGAATTAACCAAATAATGGTCAACCAACCCTCTTAAAAGCATATTGTACATATAATCCGAGTATTTCTGTCGACATTTATAAATAGATATTTTACAAAACACAAAATATTTGATTCATTCATTTTTATTTCAAATTTGCGGTTTGTCTAATGTACAGTGTAAACACACTTATTTGTGTTTCAGTTCACATTTACTCGCGTAATACAACAAAAAAAAAAAAACTCAAAATATTCAGTTTCTTAATCTTATCTTATGTAGCTATATACCTACTTATATACGTTAATTCAACTTTACATATATTTGATTATAAAATGTGTAGTTGAAAATTAATGAATGATTTATCTCGTTTTTTTTGTGTAATTTCAGAAGTGATTAATAATTTTTATAGTTTCTCACTAGAATTGTTATTGGTGGATCGGTTTCTTTTTTCTTAAGACAAATTTGCGTCTTTCAGTGCCAGTATGGTTTCATGAAATACGTCATTGTTTTATTTATATGTGGCATAGAATGTGAGATTATTCTGTTGTGATTCAATTGGCTCCAACTTTACAAAATATGATATTTACACATTACACCACGCTCAAAAGTCATTGGGTTGATATAGAGTATAGGGTGATTATTATATTGTTTTGCCATTATGCGATCTAATATCACTTTAATTATTTATTTTCTGTAAATGATTATTATAGTTAAAAACTGTTATTATACGTATTTTAGAGCAAATAATCGATTCAGCTGTGTATTTATCTAGATGGGATACAATATTTTTATTGCAATTTACATTGGTTTACTGAACGGAAAGATTCGAAATTTCATTAAAATCTAATGGAAATTATTCAGTCATTGGATTTGGCCAATTTTTCTAGACATTTTTGATAATTATTAAGAAACTTGGCTTTGGTTAAAATCAGGGTTTCATCGTCAAATTATTTTTTGACTAATATGTATTACACACATACATACATATATTGAAACTTTTACAGCTCCAAGCAAAGTGAGCAAATTTGGGAAATTTATCGCCGCTCGTATTGTCAAAAACCATCTTATATTGAGCCTTCCTTTCCGTTCCAATTCATTCTTATATGGTAAACTGTAATGTTCATTTATGACCACTTTAACACATGAATTCGGTTTCTGATTGTTTATAAATTCAGCATTATTAAATGATCGCGAATTTAACTAGAATATGATTTATCAATGCCAAAACGAAATTGTTGATCTTATTTAATTGGCAATGATCGCCACCGTTTCAAACTTTTTAAAATTTTAAAATTCTGTATTTTCTGTGTTTACAGAAAAAATGATCTTTTTCTTAAGACTTAAACAAGAATAAACAAGCTCTAACAGAAAGTTTGTAGGTTCGATCTTGACCAGAAAGTTTCATTTGAAATATTTTTGTTATAATATGAATATTTAACTCGAAAGCAACCGTCCAATAAAAAATTAGTAGATTTAAATAATTAGCGGCGAGGATTGAACTGAAGACCATCAGTATGTTAAGCTACTCTCTTACCACCGCTATATAGTTCTCTATTACATATTTAATTTTCTAAGATTAATTAATGGCAATAAATAATAAATGTAATATCTGTATTATACGGCGACATCTCATTTGTATTTTCAAAATAGATTTATTAAGTCCCCACGCAGTTGGGCTCATAATTATCACGTCATAAATGCCGATTCACACTCAAAATTGGCGATTCGCCTCGTGAATTTATTAACTCTCGATTTTGAAGCGATGTATATAGGTAATGATTCGGGAAAAATTGTTAGCTCGCGTCAGTGTACTAACTGAGCCTATCTGCACGCCTATTTTGTTTGTTTATTTTGGGATACCAGTCCACAAATCTCCAGAAATCAGACCGTGACTATACTTTAGACCGTGTCCGAAACCTGCGTGATAAATATTTTTTTGTACTAATTTTTGATATTTATTTGAAAAATATTCCCCTACAATCACAATTTTTTATTATGCTGCCCGAAAGTGGCTAGTTATAGTGGCATTTGTACAGAATAGCACTGTATGCTTATATAAATATCAATTGTTAATGAAATATTGAATAAATTCTACAATCCATTATCATGCTATTGAATTATCAGGAATTGGGCGAATATAGACAAGCCGGCACATTTTTGTGGATTAATCCTTGGCCTAATATTTTTGAAAATTGATTGCGATGAATAAGTGTAATGCGAACCTGCTGATATGCGTTGCAAATCCGCGGAAATATCAAATTTGCCTTATCACCTTCATGGCCAATATTTCAACCAGAAATTGAACTTAGGTATAATGTCAATGATATCTGATATCAATTTCCGATTTCTGGATACATTTATCGGAAGTTTACGATACTCCTACTCCTACACTACACAATAGCTTAATTATGCTACTTAGACTGTGTCCGAAACCAAGTGGCAAAGGAAAATCGAAAAAATTTGTGTTGCCGGGAAATGACTTATTCGTTGGGACGTGTATTGAGCACGATAAAATGTTGTACATTGATAATACTGTAATTAATAATGATGGATCGAGTACACTTAATGGAACTATTGAGGTGAGAAAGTAATGTGATTTATAAATAAGTATATGTAAAGTATTTTATTTAGTACTTATTCTGCTACGTGAGTAATAATTTTTTTGATTTTCTTAAGAAGAATTTATTACAAAAATTCTTATAAACAATTTAATTTAATATAATAAACAAGTCTGATTTTCAGCTGATTTATTTAGTTGTTAAGACTGTATAGGGTGTCCTCGAACCTAGTGCAGTAAATTCACACGGCTGTATAGACAAGTTTCCAAAAAGGGATGTAGGCAAGCAACCAAATATTAAAATAAAGAGGATGCCTTCCTGTATAAATGTTAAAAAGTAGAAGAATATAGTAAATTTTTAAATATCCGAAGAGGTTAAGAAAAAAAATTTCCAAAACCCCACGCAAAAAAGCACTGGCAAAGTCGACTAGGTAAAATAACTTATAAAAATTTGAAAAATATGATAAATAAATATTTTATTCACCTCTTATCGTTTTATATTCACCTTGCTAATATTTAAAATATTATAAAAATATTAGAATCGCCCAACTAATTTATTTCGAACTGTCATTGAGAATGTTCGATTGTTTATGTTTAGTTATTTTTTCTGTTAATAATACAATAGTTTAATTTAAATTAAATTTAATTAATTATTCTGTGATTAAAATAATGTTCTTGTAGTATTGGCCAGCTTGGTTCACTTAGGATTCACGTTTCATGTATGTAAATTTGAGAGATTAATCATATTTTATTAAAATTTAGTGGATGGACTCATATAAATATTAAACCAAAAAAGCTTTTAATAAGGTTTAAAAGTAAGGATCAAATCGACATGTTCGAAACCTGTGATAAAATAATTGTTAGTACTAGTTTTTGGCATTTATTTGAAAAAAACTGCACACACCCAAATTATCATAGTCAAATTCCTATGATAATTTGTGACTTATAGAATAAAATCATTTTGTTATTTACTAGCTGTAATTTTATTTAACCTGCCGATTTTACTTAATTGGTGTAATTATGCCTTAATAATTGTACCATCCAGGACGTTTTCTGTCCAAACATCTATCCATTTCTCGGAAATTACTGTAATTAAAATTAAGCAAGAAATATGTGAAGCGGGTCAATATACTTAAAAATTATTACAATATTCGGACAACATATTATAAACAATTGTGAATGTAGGGGAATATTTTTGAAATAATTGTCAAAAATTAGTACTATTTAACAAATATTTATCACAAGATTCGGACAGCCATTATAATAAAGATTTTAATTAATAATATATAAATTATTGAAAATACTACCTACTAAGCGCCCCGATTCTGAAATTATAAATTTTGGAATCTAACATAATACATAATTAATAAAATAACATTAACTTAGTCTGCAATTTTAGAAGTCTAAATCGGACCTATTATTTTAAAATTTATATTGTGTATTATGCTGTATATAGTGTGCGCCGCATATATATTAATGCACATTATATTAAATGCGGGGAATTTAATAATATTCCCAAAACTAAAAAAATTTTTTTTTTTGGTTCGTTTTTTGTGCTTTAAATAGGTATACTTATACTCGTATCTGCCGACAGTCAGAATAGGGAGTGTTAGTCCATTAATTAATTGAGAAACAAATTTAACAAATGAAATGAATGGTTTAAGTGTTATACGTAATGGGTATTCCAACTGCGTCAACATAAAAATCAATATTTTAGTATACAAATTGAGTTGACAATGACACAATTATATACTAAACCATAACCAAACCAATTTTATTGAAATCACAATCAAATTTCCATTCCCGTAATAAAATTTGGTTTGGCTAATAAATTAGAATGATGTATTCGTCATATTTTGTGTTTCATTTAGGTTTGGGGAATCCCAATGAGTGTCCTAAAATCTGTGAATGTTGTTTTTATTCCAATAAAGTTAAAATAAAAATACTAATAATCGAAATTGTTAACGATCAAAAGGGAAATGATTAAAGTGATATTTTGTATATATATAGAGGGATGCCGTATGCAGATGGACTACGATCCGTGCTTCCTCGGAGTATAAACTGAAAGAAAGGTGATAAATTTTGGAAAAATATTCAAAATCATTCGTAAATTTGAAACCAAAATTAAAAATTCGTTAATATTTTCTAAATTCGATTTTCTAAAAATGAAAATTTTTAAAGTTGGCTAATTTATGGCTAAAAATGATTAATTAATTTGGAATTTTAAATGATTCGTTAATTTGAATTGAAATTTCGAATTCAGTGCTATATGGACTGGACGAATAATAGTTCGATTTATGTGAGGACAAGAAATAAGAATGGAAAATTATTAAGTGATTTTCCCGTGAAAAAATTAATTAAAGGAACATTTTTCTAAACTTTCACACTTTTTTTTGAATTCCGCAAAGTTGTTTTTTGTTTTTTTTTTATGACAGCTATAAACAAGATAATCTTACAAAACTACCTATAGATGCGGTCTAAGTATCGATTAAAGGACCAATAAGCCATAGATTTTATCATCAAAATAAAAATTTCGAATTTTTAGGGAATTATTAAAAAATTATTAATTTAGATTAACTGCACTACATATGTTTTGTAAGTGAATATTCAAGATAAACGGAAACGTTTGCCTATTTAGTATGTAAAGTAATTTTTTTTTTCAATAATGATTTGAACAATTTAAAATCATGATTTTCCATTTTTAGTTCATATACTTTATATCGATCCATTTAAGGAAGTCGCCTACATTTATCTAATTGCTTGCTAATTTACTTTTTAACGGTTCATCCACCAAAACAAAAGATCAAGAAAAAAGTAGATCAAACTTTTTATGTCGTGTATATAAATGTGATCAAGCAAAATAAAAACGTATGCATATTTTAAAAACATATGTAATTGATCTAAAACCTATTAAATCAATTTTAGTTCCGTTATTTTGCATGTCATGAACATTAAACGTAATAATAATAGTGATCAAATTAATAATTGTAATGGTAATTTCTACCCATGCGAATTTTTTGAAGAAATTTTTATGAGGTGTGTGTTATGTATGGCACCGAATAACATGGAATTTTATGAGACTGTATACGTCTTTTTAAATATGATCAAGATCATGTAGCTGATTCCAATGAAATTGAAAAGATCGCGAAATAGCGATAATTTGTAACATAGCAAAAATCATATTTACAAAAACTAAAAAGAAGAATAAGGAAATATATTTATGTGTTATATTATAGGTACTCGTATAAATAAGAAAAAAAATTTAAAACTTCTATTGTATTTTGTGTTGTTGCTTTTCATTTCTCAAGAGACGATAAAGAGGTCAAAATCTTGCAACTAAAAAGAAATGCCAAGATTTATTAAGTTCTTTTTTGCAATTTAACAACATAAAAACCTTTATTCAGATTAGAGATTAATTTAGATGGAATTTGTTTGTCTTGATCATATAATCATTATATATTGAGGTCATTGGAACTATGTTTTATGTATTTATATATTATGTACATTTATAGGGAAATATGTAGGTTAAATCTAGACTTTTCGCACAATCACTTAATCACAATATAATAAATATTTAACGTACCTTAAAATTCATTTTAATATTCCACTATAAACTGGGCGAGCTTTATAAAATTTTCTTAGTTTTCACTTTCTGTTATAAAAAATAAAAAAAACAAATATTTATTTTCAGATCATAACAAAACACGCACGCGATATTTTCACACTTGATTTAAATTGTCTTTTAAACGATTTTATACAAAAACAAATATAAATTAACAAAAATTAACCGGGATTTTCTTATTTATTTATTTTTTTTATATATTAATTCACTTTTGATGATCAAACGGCTGTATCATATATTTATGATGATGTATCGAAAGCTGCGCGCGATCTTATGAAGGAAAATTAATTTTTATTTTTTTATTTATTTTATTTACGGAAACGATTGCCGCGTCGCATTGAAAGAGAGACATGTACAAGAAAAAATGAATTTTAGCGTTATTGTAACTTTTATATACCTTTCGATTATATTTTGTTGTTGGTTTTTATTATATACATTCTTATATATAATGTATACATACATGTATAAATGAATCAAATTGTTCATGGTAGTACAGTCAAACCTGTCTAATCGGACCACCTTCGGGACCAAAAAAAATTGGTCCGATTAGAAGTTGGTCCGATTACAAAGGTTTTGCTTTTTTTAATTTTTTTTTTGCTTTATTTATATTATATACATACAGACATATATGTACATATGTATACATTTATATATGAAGACATAAATCTGCAATTTATTTCAAATACATATGTATGTAAATCATAACACATAAAAAAAGAATCAAACATAATTAGATACATAATTCAATTAATTGACATAATGAAAAACTATAAAGTAAGTTTAATCCATTTTTGCAAAATATGTTGTTATTTTAGATTGATGCTTTTTCATGGAAATCTCGTTTTCAAGTAATTTTTGCTCCGCCTGAGCCAGATGAAGAAACATTTCGTTCAATCCTTTATCACTCGCATAATCTTTCAAAGTTTTAAAATAAATTTGTGCTTTATTAAATGTAAAATCACTAGTTGTATTGTCATCTAACTCGACACCATCAGAAGATCAGCTAAAATTTATGGTTTCGATGTTTTCATTTTCACATTCTCTATGTACCGACTCAAAAAATTGATCTTCCCAATCATGGCAATTCCTTGAATGTTTGCAAATTCTGATCGAAAGCCACATTTTCAAAATGAGATTCAGATTCACAATTCTCCTATGCATATAAACATGTACGTACAATGATTATAACTGCATAAACCCGTTACTTTAGTTTAAAAATACATACATATGTATAACATAGATCACAAATAAAATATCAAAAACTAAACTACAATACATAATGCAATAAAATTTTTTGAAGTGGTCCTATTCAAAGGTAAAATAAACCAAAATGGAATGAAATATGTGGTCCATAGGTCCGATTTCGAGGTGGTCCGATTACACAGAACAATTTGTATTGAAAACCTTTTCTGAGTAGTAATAAGCGGTCCGATTTCAAATTGGTCCGATTACAAAGAGGTCCGATTAGCAGGTTTCACTGTATTATGTTTAGTATGATGATGGCTTTTAGTGGTGGTGCATGTACGATCGTATTTTATTTCGCGGATTGTAAAATAATATATGGATTATTGTTTCTGGTATATGATAAATTGGTATATAATTATTGTTAAGTTGTATAGACAATAATAATTGTTAGGTGTATAGGTTGTTTGATCGAGAAAAGAGTTGTTGCAAGTCACTGATTTTATCATTTCGTTTTACAATTATAGGTAGGTTTTTTGTTTAATTGTATTTGTGTGTGGGGGGTCTACGCGAATAATAATATAGGTAATATATTAGGTATATAGCATAGGAAAATATGCTGTGGTAATGGAAATTTTTTTATAAAACGGTGAATGTACATATTCATACAATTTTCTGGAAATTTTATTCTATTTTGTTCTTATTTTTATTGATTAGTGACTGTGTTCTGCGCGGATTTAACTTTAAGAATTCAGTGAAAGTCATCGTTTTCACATTTATAAAAATTTATAACAAACTCGTATTGTATACATATTTACTTACTAAAAGATATTAATTTTTCGTAATTTGGTCCATTTCTCATCACAACCCCCTCCTTCTATTTTAATGAAATACAAATGCATGAGAATGTCAGTTCCCTATGGTGGTGTTCAGATCTGAGAAATAATTGGCTAGATACTCGATACTCAGATAAGTAGATATAAGCAGTTATTTTTTGAGAATTTGCTAGAAATGTTATACACTATAATTTAGCAACCCAATTTGTTTCTGAATTTCAGAAAATGAGATACTTTAACGCACTTTATCGTTTGTGCTGAATACAAAAATATATATTTTTTTTTTCGCTGGCGCTACATCCCATAGAGGGATTTGGCCGCTTCAGTTGAAGTTTCGTAATCATTTGATTTAACGGATAATAAGTGATTAATTCATTGATCCAACATTAACCAGCCGTGATTTTTTCATCACCCGCCGGGAATCGAACCCGGGACCTCCGGAGCTTAAAGCAAGCATACTAACCACTGTGCCACCGGGGCGGCAAATATATTTTACTTTGCTAAAATAATCGAGTAGCTTACGCAAGCAAATTTTCGATTAGCAAATCCGCCATATTTATCGATTTGCGAATTACTAGAGTATCGTGTATCTGGCCCAATGTGAGGTAATAACAACAAATCCTGGAACAAGGATCTTGCTTTCTATTAACTCCATACAACAACGGTTTACAAACTTTTTAATTTTAGTATACAATCGAAAAAAAGTTTGGCGTACGATTTATTAGCTTATAATTTTTCAAATTTATCTATTTAATACTTAAGCTTCCACGATATTGGGGCTGCTGAAATTAAGCTAAGAGAAGATTGATGAGGCATCAATGTGAATCTACAATATTCTATAACCTATACCGCGTGCAACCAACCATACGGCACTAAATTGACACCACTATAATTGGGGGAAATATATTTTTTTAATATAGAATACAAATAAGGGATGAATTTTCCACTAAAATCCCTAAACTCACCATAAAATAAGCCAACGTATCAAAAGCTTAACCAATTACATCAGTACATATATACATAACAACATACTTTTTAAATATAAGATCGATTTATTAGAATAGACATTTTTCATAGCACCGCGTATCAAACTGACTTTTTAAACTAAACTTCAAGCTTGTTTATATGAACATTTGATATAAATTTTCCTTAACGAAATTTTCGATTATTAAGAAGGATGTCAACTTTGTTGGAGGATTAGTTGCTCGAACCATCAAATCTTGTATGTACCAAATCTTGACACAACACCTAAAAGTACACTGACTTTTTTTTTTTTAAGTTAAAACAAATAATTTCGTTTTATAATATACCTAGTTGATTAGCATCTCTAATGAGTACATATAGCCAGTAGCGGATTTACGGTTATAGTTATGCACAGTAGATATGGGCTAAATCGATCTTTTTTTGTTAAAAGTCATGTATACATATATACTATATACAGATGGTTAGATATTTTTACAAGTATAGAATTTCCGTTCCATTGGGTATATATATTCACAACTATAAGCAAGTATTACATTTGTCCCATTGGAACATATAATGCTATGGATATGAATGAAAATAAATTCTTAGGACAGAATCGGTTGCGGTTGAGGAGCAAAACTAACCAGCTAAAATTAGAATATAGGAAAACAAAACTGAATTTTATTAAAGTTCAATTAATGAATATGCGCGGTTATATTTTTTACAAAATTAGCAAATTCAGCATTAAATAGTTGACACCAACGACAACGATATAGTTTTAATGATTTATTTGATATTTTAAAAAACATTATCTGGGATCAAATATATGGGTTATAAAAATAAATCGATTGAATTAATATAACGAAGATATAGAGTTATGTATATGTGGCAGACATTTAAACAATAAACAAATTTGATATCCTTGACCTACCTCAATAAATATTAAGTTATTTTTTTTACTGTATAAGTTCAACGTACACTAATTACAGTTTGTATATTAAATTGTGTGTACAGTATGTATACATAAATACATATTTAGTCGTGCAGGCGAAAATCTAATGACTGCGCGAAATGAAAAGGAATTTAAAAAGACTAAAAAGTCGGTCAAATTAACTCACGAACAAATAAAATTTTTAATCACATTTTATATAAGACGAACAACCAAAAGATCAATTCTATACGCGACCTATGTATATAAACTCTGAGAAAATGATAAAATCGATCGCACGAACAAAACAACAAAGAAGAGAAGCTGCAAATCATCATTCTCGTCTATGGAATTATGGATATAACGTTTATATTATATGATATCGATTTGAAAATTACTTATATACAAACTAATTTATAAAGCTCCAATATGTGTACTAATTATATTTATATAAAACATTAATCGATCGGTCGATTTTGATCAATTGATCAATCACATTATGTTTGTTTTTGCTTTTCTTTTAATTTATTTAAATTTTTTGTTTTATTGATCCAAATGCATGATCGATCAATCTTTTAAATTTGGTATACAAAGTTTTGGTTTCTTAAACACGGCCATGAAGTCTAATCGTTACGGTGTTTGAAGTAGGTATATACAATATACATTGTTTGGAGATCTCTTCCGGTATATAACGTGTAGTAAAAGAAATATACACGATTTTTGTCATATTGCAAGAATTTTTTCTTGTTTGTCATGCATTTAAAATTTATTTCATTACAACAAAATTAAACTTAGTTTCTGCTTTTGATTTGTAGGTGGAGCTCAGGGTATAATGTGCATAGTAGTAAATACGCAAACCAATTACTTTTTTTTTATAGCAGATTGCCTTTAAAAATATTTAGTACAAAATTATGATCGGTTTAGTTTTGGACATAATTTATGAAAACTATTTTTACTTTTAAATAAAATTCGTAATTTTTTCTGTCATATTATGTATCGTAATGTAATGAATAGTATAACGTTTAACATCATTTCATGAAATTACAAATAAATTATTTACTTTATAAAAAGAAACACATTTAAAATTATATTAACGAAACGAGTGAAACGAACAAACCTCCTACATCATTTCACACTCCCGTTAAAACAAAATTTCTCGGTTTTTGCATACAATTTATATAAGAATTAGAATTACTTTTAATAACAGAAAAAAATTATAATTTTATTACAACAATAATAATATTTAAAAGAAAAACTGAAAATCAAATATAGAATAAAATACAATTTTCCATTATATACAGTATAAAAAATAAGCCACACCCC
The DNA here is from genome assembly GCA_963556165.1 of Tipula helvola. Classification (NCBI taxonomy): domain Eukaryota; kingdom Metazoa; phylum Arthropoda; class Insecta; order Diptera; family Tipulidae; genus Tipula; species Tipula helvola. The sequence goes on along the minus strand of OY744483.1, from coordinate 342,079,852 downwards.
GACAAAACTTTTCTCCTCTTACCCGTTTTATTTTAATTTATTTAATTTTTTTTTTGTTAAACAAAAAATTGAAACATATATTTAATTACGCCACGCCCCTCAAATAGTTAAACAAAAAATTAAAATTGTTTTAATTTTGTATCTCATTTTTAAGTGGTGACATCCTCCTTTTTCCCCCGAATTGTTTCGTATATAAGTAGATATATTTCATTATGCAATGTACACTATACCCGATTCGTTTTATCATATTCAAAATGTACAATGGTTTTGTTTCATTTATATGTAGTATACTAGTATTACATTTTTTATTTCGTTACGAATGTAACAGTAAAAAATTTTTTCTTTCAACTTTGGTTGGTTGAATAAAATGATGTTGATGATGATTATGATGATGGTGGGATTGTATTTCTATTTATACGAATCAAAAATGTTGTTGTTGTCAATTTGTTTTATATTATTATTATGTTGAAATGTTGAATGAAAAAAAGAAAACAAAATTTTGTTTCAGTTGCATTTGAATGTTTCATGTGTAATGACGTAATTTACTTTGGTGTGTTGTGCTTATTCTATTAAAAACAATTTGTGTTGTTTTGTGTCTTTTGTGGATAAGAAGAAAATTTTGTGGTTCTTGTGACGAATAAAATTCAAGTGATGATATTATGTGAATGGTATAGCAACAAGCATTAATCCGAATTCAAAGTGTAGTGAAGTTTGGTGACCATAAATTAATAAATATAAATTTAATTACATTAAAAGTGAATTATTATTGTGCATATAAAAAAAATGAGTCTGCCTAGTGGTGTGGATATGACTAATTTAATGTCACAACATCCCGTACTTGGAGCATTACCACCAGCATTTTTTTTGCGTGCAGCCTCCGAACGATACCAGCGTACACCAAAATGCGCTAGGTGTCGAAATCATGGTGTGGTTAGTTTTATATTTAATTTACTATACTTATTAATTATGTGCTTAAAATATTTAAGTTAATCCACGTATTTTTATACTTAATCGTGTGAATAATAAAATCTTTATAATCCGCTTGTTTTTATATGTACAATTCAGGTGAGTGCTTTAAAGGGCCACAAACGATATTGCCGTTGGCGTGACTGCATATGCGCTAAATGTACTTTAATTGCCGAACGTCAACGTGTTATGGCAGCACAGGTAAATTTTAATTTTTGTGTTTACATCATTCGCAATCATTGCATAAATATAAAGCAAAAAAACCGAATTTTAGATTTGTCTTTTAAAATATGAACAGGTGGCATTGCGTCGGCAACAAGCACAAGAAGAGAATGAGGCACGGGAATTAGGTCTATTATATTCAAGTGTGCCCACCGGTGGTGGTAGTGGTGGCGGAAGTACCGGAAGCAATGGTACAATTATAAATGATTCATCTTCCCAGACAGCATTTCCATCTGGAATACCATCGCCGCCGAATGAATGCGACGGCTTAATGCGTGGACAATATAATAATAGTGAGTCAGGTGATCTATAAACTTAGTTTAAATTTTCACATTGCTTAATATAATTGTTATGTAATTGTTGTTTTTCTCACGTAGATGTTGAATCGGCCCGTATGCGATCCGAACGTTTATCATCAACATACTCGCCTGACCGGAATGATTCAAATAGTCCTGGTAAGTTTAAACAAAGTTTTTATTCATTTATTTTATAATATAGGTATATTCAAATTTATAGTTATCGGTTTATTTAAAAGAAGGGATATGGTAAAATCACAGGAATGGGGTGGAAGAACATCTTCCTCTGTTTTACATTGATTTTAATGAGATTTTTATTTTTTTGAAATTTTCGACGATTAAATGAAGTGCGTGCGGTACATTGTTGAGTGTTGATTGCTGGTTAATTTTTTGTTTTCCTTTCCGACTTAATCTTTCAGTAAAATAATATTGTGTAGATACCTAAAAAGGGGTTGTTGAGTTATAAGTTTAATAGGGTTAATAATTGAGATGTATTATAGTATAACATATTGAAATGCATATAACAATTATTGATGATGATCATAATAAGAGTATTTATAAATGCAGTGTCGTAGAAAACCAAAATTTTTGTTATGTCAATTCCAATAAAAATACTAATCTTCTAATTAAGACAAATAATATATATGATCAATTGCAAATTTTATACATATATTGACATTAGTTAATGACAAATAAAAAACTAACTGCGGTTAATTTACTTTTCACCGCGTAAATTTACATAAAAATTGTACCTAAATATACTTTCGACCTCCAGAGTAGTTTCTTTTATTTAATTTCATCTTTTCGTGGCATCAAATAAGATATTTAAATGTGACGATATGTGTTTATATACGTTATAACTTCTTTCTAAATATACTCAATAGTCGTTTAGCTTTTATTTTTTGTATCTTTGGTTTTGGACCACTTAAGTGATCATCAAATATTTAACAATATATTTTAAAAACTAAAATTATAGTTTCAAACTTTTTTTTTTTTTTAATTTAATATTGTATTTTCTAAATTGAAAGTAGGACCGCGTAACGTAAAACTAAATAAAAATAAAAAAACTGTCATTGTCATGATTTTACAAATTTTGAAGAGGTGGATTAAGGGGGGATACATACTTGTAGGTTAAATACGGTAGCTGCGTGTATTTAAAATTATAAAATATTATTTTCAATATACGTTTTATCGCAAAATCTAATCCTATAATAAATCGATCGGTTTCCCACGCATCAATTGAGGTTTGAGGGCGCGTTTATATCATTAAATCAGATGTATACTCGCCTATACATCATATACAACAATTTTATTCGGTACAATAACCCCGTCACATCTTCAAATCGTATCAATTACAATTATATAGATGATTTATGTGTACGAATCCTTTTTTGATCCCTTTTATTTTCAAAATTATATATTTTGACAAATTTGTGCGGTTTATCGAGATGATTATCTCAGTGTATAGAATATTTTAGAAGAATATTTCAAAAAGGACATTATTATTCAAGTACCGATATGTCATTCTATGCGTGATGTACAAAAAAATAAGGATCTGACCTGAAATGACTCTACCCCAATTATATTGTCCTTTAACCTAATTTTTTGTTCAATCAACCGCACTAAACGCTGTAAAAATGTTCACTAATAGTCCTTATTTTTATATAAACCATCATTAAGACAATTTATCTAACTTTTTACAATTCTCTTAAAAATAAACTTCCACTTCAGGTTCAAATCATTATATCCTTTTAAATAAGTGAGTGTATATATTGCTTCTAAAGAAAGTATCTAATTTAAAATATATACAAACTTTTTACATTTTTTAATTTAATTAAAAAAATACACAAGGTATGCTGGCATTCAATACAAAAATATCCTTTTTCTTTTTCACAAGGATCAAGTGGTTTTTGTTACAAAAAGAATTCGAAAGATATGCGCTCATAATATATTGACTATAATGTATATAGGGTGGAAATAATTGTGAAATAAAATAGGAAATCTATATACCTTGTTGCTGTTTGTGAGGATGAAAAAGGATATTTTTTAAAAAAATTTTACTTTCTATTGAATTTTTCAAGTGAATTGAATATACAAGTCTGTTTAAGATGTGGACGATCTGTCTTGCTTTTGTTAGTGGGTTTTATCGATCATAATGTATACATTTATAGTATAAACGATTTATTTTTGTAAGAATTTGGTTCAGGTAACTTAGTATACGAATTCACATATAAAATCAATCATCCATATTTTAATTAACAAGGACACCTTTACACACCTTCTATACGCGCCGTCCACTTTTATATACAGTTGAATATTTTTAATATAAAAAACTGACCAATCGTTTACATATTTGAAATTTTTTTGATCGAAAACATTTTATTTTTTACATTTCCTCATAAAAAATAAAATAAAAGTTTTTCTTTTTAAATGTTAAATAATTTTTTACGTATTTCTGTATTATGTTTGTATTTAGTTAGGGTTTGGTCAGTTAAATTCAATAATATAACTAGAAAAGCCAACCAGCCATCATACACCAAAGTTACCAAAAAATTGTAAAATTTTAATTTTCAGTTTTTTTGCGAATTTTCCAACAACCACTTAAAGAAAAGTTTTTTCTCAAAATTTTTTATGAAAATTGGGTTTCCATATTTAACGATTTATTTGTATATTCACATAATTATAATCTCTTATAATTTGTGTATGTATGTGTTTTCAATTTATATAAACGGTTGGATTATTCAGTTTAAGGTTTTTTTTTAAGTTTTTGCAATTTAAACAAAATTTTCATTTTATATCGATTTTAATTGCTAATTTGATGTTAAATATCTCTGTATACATTCTTGGCGGAGTTAATTTTTTCAACTTTTTGCAAAAATTAAAACTATAATTTTTACTAAAAAATTTTCATAATATAAAGAAGAGAGGAAATTATATGTTTGATTAGGAAATATAAAAAAATAATTTAAAAACAAAAGGGTTCCTGAATGAGACTTCTCATTTAACATTCACTATAGATTCTCGGTTCTTTTTAGCCGTTTTAAATACGCCGTTCATACATTTAGACTCTATTTGAGGGGTTGATAATACCACCCTAGCGGAAGACCGTATCTAAATTCTGATCGAGTATTTCAATATATTTAAGAATATCCACATAATTTCATAGATTTTGACGATAGCCAACTCCTCGAAAAGTGAAGCATCCCCAAACCATTATTGATGCACTCCTATGATTCATTGTTTTTTTTTTTTTTTGGCATACCGAGGGTTAAGTTCCTGGTTTGTGGGTCCATCCTATTTATGGTCTACCATAACCTAAACCCACGTTGGAATTATTCTCATCCCTCCAAAATATTAAATTATAAAATGCCATATATAGGTTTTGCTAAATGCTCTTAATAGCAAAAGCAATTCTTTTAGCTATACGTTCCGTTTGCTTAATTTGATTTCCATTTCTCTTTGAGTCTTTATTGCTTAGTGGTTTAATTATAAAGCCGCCACTATTTCCAAAATCTAAAAAGTTAAAATTTTGTAATTTAATGTTTCAAGATATCCAACATTAGCATTGTTTTATTTGTAATTCAGTTTCTGAAAATTCAAATTCAATCGAATTAAAAATTTGATGATTTATTTTTAGAGTTCCAGTATTATTTAGCATAAATTTAAAACTGAAGCTTCTATAAATGAAAAACTTTATTCTAAAATAGAGCAATAAAACCTCGATTAAAAAAAGTCAAATGTATAAAGCGGTAATTAGGGCCATAGAATTTATCACGATGGAATGAGTGTGAGGGCCACCACAATAGTTATTCCATTGTAAATTTAAAAGAATACATTTTTATTTTATTTTTTTAAACAACTTTTTTTTTGAAATTTTATTCAAATACAAAACTGAATTTTGTAAGTATGTATGCGACGGATCAAATAAAATTTTCAAAATTTTCAAAATGTTTTAAATAAGATCGTTATTGTTACTGTTTGAATTGAAAATTAAAAGAATAAGAATATTTAAATACTTTAAAATTCTCTTGGTTAGAAATTTATAATATTAACATACATATAACGGAAAGCGTTCTTTAAAATAGAATCTATAAATTTTACGAATTTAGGAGTATCATAATTTGAAAATTACAAATTTATGGGTGCTAAATTTTTCAGAAAAAGTAAATTAAAATCTCTTAAGAAAGATGCTTATAAATGTTTAAATTTTTATATTCTATATTAATTTACTAAATATATTGCATAAAGCTCATTTTCTTTGCTAAATTTATAAAAAAAATAATTAAACTGATCCTTTAGCATGACGTTATAATTTTTCATATTTTGCAAGATTATTTTAAGTCTATATATTTAATTATTCAAATGAGCTTAGATATTATACAGAACTTACTTTACTTAAATTTGTCTCTTTTTCTACAAATGCTTTTAAAAATTCAGTGGTGCTTTATAAGTAGCCTCAAATACGTCATTTGTAAATGTGTGGCTATCGAATTCAAAGCTTTATGATGCCAGCAATATTCTGCAAATTAGTACATGAAGAATCTTTTTAAGCCTTTTACTTATAAACTATAAAATATATATTTATATCAGATCTATAAAAAACATGGCTTATTATGAAAAGAAAAAATTAAAATTAAAATTGAAATCGATTTCTTTTAATAAGTTATTGAATTTTTTAAAAACGGATTTCGAAGTATGCAATCCATTAAATTTTGAAACTAAATTTTACATTCAATTCTGTATTTGATAAACTTACAAATTTCAAGTTTCGATTCGCAAGCACTTCTAGTTTTCTAATACCATAATTTCAATAAGTGTCAATGTCTTCAACGATTATCGCATAGAGGAAGCAGACAGACGAATGGAAAATGTCGATGAATATTGAGGTGTTTGTGCATTAATCGCCTGTTGAGTAACTGTAAATAAATGCCAATTTTAGACTATTTTTAAATTTATCAGACACTTTATGTTGGAGGTAAAGCAACATATTGGCCAGCGGTCCAGCGGATACAAATAAAATACCATATTTGTAGATTTCTTTGTGACAAAAGGGATATCTGTAAACTATACGTAGTACTCGAAAACGGTGAAGGGATTTCGTCTGACTACAAGCCTGTCATTGGGCGATCATACTTAAAATTGAGATTGAATATAAAGTCGTTGTTGAACACGTTGAATATAGAAAACATATCACTTTCCTAAACGGTGATAACCTCAATGACCATCGGTCTAGTGATAATTTTCTATTGGACTAAACAGTTTGTGGATGGGTCTTGATAGTTTGGTTTAATTACGCCATCTGGAAGCTGGTAATTTTGTTTGGTGTTAGTTGCTTTTGTCTTCGATTATTGCAATTGCCCGCATTTTTCTATTGGCAGCTGCTTTTGTTTCGAGAATCTCTTTTGCATATGTTTGGGATCATTTCTTGCCCCTTGTATCTTGTTGTTGGTTTGTGCCCTCTTATTTCCTTCGGATTTCCGTTGTGTCTTGCGGTGACTTAGTTGTAACTTGTGTTGATGACGTTCTTTGATTTTCTTCCATATGAATCATCGCTAATCCTTATGGTTTTCTATATAGTGTTGTTTTGGTAGCCGAAGATACTGGTAGCAGAATCTTGACGTAATCTTCTTCTTTCTATATTTGTTCCTATTTTTGATCGATAGTTTCTGCGTTTCAACATTGCTTGCTATATATTGAGTTGCAGCTTTCTTTGAAGCTTTGACTTTGGTTGTCGCTATGCACATCCGCTCCAATATCGTTCTGACATCTTGTTGTTGTAGTGTGTTTTTGTTTCCTAAGTTTCTTTATAACCAGGCAAAATATAAAAAACAAAACAGATAACACAATCATGATCACTCTACGGCCAAACATATATCGTCATGTGAATGACGCTGATGCCAAAGATATTTTATTTCAAAATTTCCTCATATACAACAGAATAACTGGACAAAGATGAATTAATTAGCACTAATTATTTCAGAATCTATAAAAGATAGGACAATTTGAATTAAAAAATTTGAAAGAGCATGGCCGATTTTATAAGAATCCATTAATAAGTCATGGAGTACTTAAATTTTTATATATTAAGAGATATGTTTAATCTCTCCAAACGATCGATAAAAGTTGAAAATATAGTTGACGTTAGAACTATTTGACCGAAACTTTTGGAAATACATATTTAGTTTACCAGATTGAACTTTCAACTATCAAATTTTATCGAATGTTTTCAATCATGACTATTAATTAAAAAAAAAAAATAATGTTTTAATCAACGAAAGTCGGTATTTGATTCCATAACAAAGAATTAATGTATAGGTTTGAAAAATTATGTTAAGGAAAGGTACCAAATATTTTAAAAATCTGTGTATGTTACTCTATAATGTAAAACAGCGGTCTTCACAGTTTATAGGTAGGTATACTCGCGTATACTATATAAGTATGTATTTGGTATATTGGTAGACCAATAAGTTTCACCAATAAGTTGTTACCTAAAATTTCTAATTCTCCTCATCGTGTAGCACTGTAGACAATTCTCTTTAAATATATACCGTAATACATTTAATTTGGCGTAAATTTTGTGATTTTTAAGTTTATAGCAAATATTTTACTTTAAAATAATTTTCAATTAAAACTAATTGTATTTTTTTTATTATTTATAGTTATATACATATTAGTATTAATGATTTCGCGATTTTTAATCTTTTATAAAGAAAAAGTGTTTATATTGACAAATGTTTTAATTCGCTTTATTTTAATCATTTTGCCTATAATATACAATATGATGTAATTTTGAAATTCCATTAGATTTGTTTACCTAAATTTAGTGGTCGACCAGATTTATAAATTATATGCCGAAAAAGTTGTTAGTTTTATAAAAGGCATGGACCCGCACGACTAAGCTTTTAAAAATTATTTTGTTAATTTTTTAGGTAGTTACACTGACATTTAGTATCTAGTATATGTATGTACTCTCATCTCATTCCATTTTATTTCGATATGTATTTTTTATTTTTTTTTTGTATAAGTGCTGTCTTAAGAAACAATAACAAATAATATGGTATAAAGAAGAAGAAGGAATAATGAAGATAATAAACTAATATTTGTTGCTGTAATAACTTTATTTTCATAACTATACACATAAGAATACACTTGACAACAAGCAATTGTTAAGTTGCTTTTCTTATGTGTATTTAAAGAAACGTTTAATGAGGTAACAATGATTGTGTGAAATTATTGAATTTGAAAACATCAACTCGAGAAAATAAGAAGCGTTTCGCCAAATTTGTCCATTCTAGTAATATTGGCCGCATATTTCGCTTAGCAAAAAATATTATTTTGAAGCATTGACATTTTAGTGGTGAAATGCGTTCCCTAAAAATTAAGTAGAACTATGAGACGCGCAGATGTTTAATATGATCTTGTTATACATTTTTATTAATTGTATAGTTAGTTAATATAAAAAACATCAAGGGGGTATGTCAGTGTTATACATATAGGGAATATAATAAAAAAGGATTTACCTTTAGAAAATTTTAATCCTTTTTTGAATGAGTTTGATATTAATTAAATTATATAACAATTGCTTGAATACTACTCCCTCCTCCTATATATCAATGAAATATTAAATGATTCAAGTTTATAGTAACCATTTTTAAAACATAATTTCAAATTTTGTTCGTTATACATTACATTTATGTATATTTAATGTATGTATTTATGTAATACATTGCGCATAGTATAACAATAACATAAAATTATTGTAATTTTTTCGTTTTATTTACACATCTTTATATTGTTATCTTTATACCCATTGCCAATATCAATTCATCTTCAAGAAATTTCTTTAGTTTCTCAAGTTTTCTATTCTTTAAAACAAAAATATATTTTTTTTAGTTATAATATTTTAAGTGGATTGTGAAAATTAACAATGATTTTTTAATTTTATTTTTTCTTCCATTCTTGTTGTAATTCCAGTAGCTCAATTCAAGTAATTGGTAAATAATACCAACACAACATAGTATATAAGTATATAAGAATTGTAAAAATAAACGAAGAAAATAATTAAGAAAATTATGTTCAATTATTATACAAAAAATGAAATAAGTTTAAGGTGTGGTAACACCGTTTTGGTGGTGTTTGAATATTTCTTTTTCTATATATTTTAACGAGTATGATAATGAATTTTATACTCGTGTTCGAGTGGATAAGATTTATGTAAAACTGTTTTTTTTCTCTTTTATATTTTCAGGAACTAAACGCCAAAGAATATCGACAGAAACCGATCATGATACAGGGTCAGAATCAACACCAAGCAGTCCCCGACTAAAAAATGCTCAATTTACCTCAATACCAATAATTTTATCACCGTCGCGCAATGGGCCACCAAGTTCACCGGAATCTGATCTAGACGTTGATTCAGCACCGGATGATGCAACACCAGAAAATTTAAGTTTAAAAAAAGATGATTCACAATCGCCGCAGCCACTATTATCTGCGGCCTCCCTAGTCCATAGCGATAATTTAGCAATTTTACGACACGCCGGAAATAATTTACAAGGATTTTTGCCTTATCATCAAGCCCAATATGTACAACAACAAGCTGGACTAGTCAATCACCACCACCACCAGCAGCAGCAGCATCAGCAACGATCACCGGTCGATGTTTTACTTCGGGTGTTTCCCAATCGCAGACGCAGTGAGGTCGAACAACTTTTACAAAAATATCGAGGTGATGTTGTTCAGGCTATGGAAGCGATGCTCTCGGGTGAAGATATTCTACAAGCAATGATGCCAAATTCGGCACCGCCATCACCCCCATTTACCGTAAAATCAGCATTCTCCCCATTAGTAACGGCAGCGACAAATCAAAATGCCGGTAGTGGTGGTGGTGTTGGTGGTGGTGGCGGCGGAAGTAATAGCAACGCATTTAATTCCCGTTATCCATTCATTCAGCAACAATCCCACGTAGCCAAACGTTTTTTAGCTGCACCGTACACGGGCACCGGTTACCTATCGACCATAATCCAATCCGATCCAGAAACTCAGGCTCAAACCCAAAATGGGAACGAATCGAACGGCACCACAAGTTCATTAGGTAGTAGTAACGGTAACAGTAGTAATAGCGGTAGCGGTGGCCCAAATGGCACAAATGAAAATGGTACACGAAATAGTACCGAATCTCAAGAATAGTTGTTGTAAAAAAAACATTGTAATTAATTTTTATCACGTGATTAATATATTATTATAATATACGACATTTATGTACATACAAATTTAACTTAGAAATATATTTTACTCGTGAAGTAATAAGATAATTGGAAAATTTTGTTTGCTTTTTTTATATTTTAATTAAAAATCTGTATACGAAATAAATAATGTTATAGATATAAATGAATATAAATATTATATATGTATATGAAACAAAAAATTAATATTATATAATTAATTAATTAATAATAAGATGAAAAGTTGTAGTTAAAAAATTTTATTGAAATTATAATATTAATAAAAGAAAAAAAAAATAAATTATATGATAACGCATTGTAGTTTTAATCAATTATTTTGCTGAAAGCCTGCCGAATTGTTTGTCTGAATTGATATTTAATTTTAAAGATCTGTCGGTTTGAATATCAAAAAATCAAGCTGATCAAGAGATTTTGAAATGCAGGTAAAACTGTACAGAAAATTAAACAAGCGACAAACGGTAAGCCAGCTACATTAAAATACACAAAAAGTGAGCAAGCGAATAGGAAGAGGAACTATTCCTCTTAAGATCTATTTTCTCGCCGACGGTGGAGCCCTGTCAAAGTGTCAACTATTTCCTACTATGCCAATTCTATACCCGAAACATTTTAGCGGTTATTTTTTAGACAACAAACATTTTGAACAAATATTTTAGTTTGGATTATTTATTTTTTTTTGTCATCGCGCTTTACACTGCCGTTCTTTAATTTTATTTGCTAAGATATTTTTGGATGTTTGGTTATGTTTATATTATAACTTCAATGATATGATTTCTAATAATTTCTAATTCCGGATGAGATCGGGCCGAAAACTTTAAAATAAATCAAAGAAAATATGAATATAAAAATGCGCTCAACATCGCGCTATACATTTGGAATTTATAATAATATTAACACATATCATCTGCTTAGTTCAGTGGACCTGCTGAATTTTGCAACAGAAGAACTTGACGGCGAAATTTTTTTTAATAATTTTTGAAAAAAGATGAGGAAAAATTAATTCCGTCAAGTTTGAATCGACGATTTTTGATATATATTTCATACTTTTTGGTATATAAAACTGAAAAAAATGAGATATGACAACAGAATATGGAGTACGAATTCAAAATCATCAACCCAGTAGGAATTCGAAGAATTTAAAATTGGAATTGAACACAGTCTACTACTTTCTATATCCCGACCCGACTTCTTCTAACTCGATTCTTTCTTTATTTCGATGTTTTTTCGGTCCTTTAATTTTTTATTTAAGTAGATAAGTTCGGTATTGCTTTTCTCGATAATTTTATAACTCTACATTACAATACATACTACCAATTCTCCTTTGTTTTTACATATTTTAAATTGCATTCTCAATATTTTGACCTCGGTTTTTACCGTTATTCAGAACCTGTTATGTTCTTTTAAACCACAGACAGCACACATCTCTCTATTTCGACAATTCTCTTTCTCGACGATTCCTTGAAAATCGAGATAAAGAGAGTTGAATAATTTGTCAAATAAAATACGACTTGCATGATTTCACGTGATTTTTCTTGCATTTCATTCAATTCACAAAATCACGTGACCGGTTGGCGTTCGATTTTGTTAGCTATATTAAGGTAACAAAATTAATACAAATAGTGTGAAATATTTATTGTTTAAAATTATAATTCGAAGTAAACCAATTTTACCGCACTACACTAGCAACATCTCCATCAGAGAAGTCTTTAAATGTAAGTTTGATAATTTGGTAGTATGAAGTAAATTTCATTTCTATTGAGCATTCGTTTTAATCGTTGTTGACAAAATTATTCCTACTTGTGGTCCTCATTGTGACTTGTGATTGTGAACTTAAATGTTGATTGTGATTTGTGTTTGTAGTAATAAAACCAACGTTTTTATAAAGTGAGATAAATGAAATATTATCCACAACGAATAATTTAGTCCCATACTCTTGTAAAGTATATACCTTTTGCCACGTATTCAAGTTTTTTCAATTGCGGCTCCTACGACTGTTGAACGTTTTCTCGAAACCCCGAAAAAACGGGTAGATTTTTATTTTTTTTAAATCTATCAGCAAAAAATACGAGTATACTTAGATCGTTATGAAATTATCTTTCAATATCCTTTCAAATTATATTATTCAAATGAGTTTTGATACAAAGAATACACCGCACCACACAAATAAGGAATAATAAAACGGAATTATCTGTATTTTATTGTTTTTCAAAAAATTTTATAAAAAATTACCGTTGTTTCCTAGAAAAAAAAAATTGGAAACAAAAAGTTTTTTTTTATCATATTCCTGATGCAGTATTGCTTTTCTTCGTTGTTTTTGATTTTCATTCCATATACTGCCATTAAGAACAGATAATGTAATTTGATGATTTGTATCATAAGAAATTTTTATTGCTTTTGTGTGATTGTTACTTTAAATGAAAGAGGTTTAAGGACAATCATATCAGATTTAGCTTTCAATATCAAACATCATTAATAAATCCATAATTTAATTAAACTTGTATTTTGACATATTGGTATATTAATAAATTTATCACCCTTTATTCAGACCTAATTTAACCACCGAATAGACAACACCAACCGTCAAAAATTCTAATCAAATTTATTTTTTGTCTTGTTTATGTTTATTATAATCTCTCCAAATATAATATACATAATATAAAATTAATTTAAAATTAAATGTATATAAATTGTGTGCACCCATTCCTCCTATAAACTTCAGCCCTCAATAACATAAATACTATATAACTCATCCCATATATACATACTATATAAAAATCATGTTAAAAATATTTTATATCCAAAAATGAAAATCACACAACCCCTTTTTTTCCGAAAACTCGAAACATAAAAATAAAAAATTTGCATAAAATTTTTGTGTGTAACAAATTTTCCGGTGTTGGAAAATGTCACCCGCAGATCTCGATAGATTTTCTATCAAAGCACGTTTTAATAAAGTATTTATTTTCATACAAAAGCAAAAGAAAGGGATGAATCTGTTATAAATTTAAAGTATTTTATTTTATACATAAATATTGGGGGTCGAGTACGAGTTATTCATCTAGTCAGCATTGATGACACCAATGACTTCTTAATAAAAAAGAAATTAGCAGAGATCAAATAATCAACCGGATACAGTCAGATACTAGTAATTTATTTCGTTAATTCATATTAACTAAATTATATGGTGTCTATATGTTAAACTGTATTATATGTATATTTATGATTTTATTGTTTTTCATTTGGTTTTCCACCCTTATTGTAACCAAGATATGTATTTAAAGAGGGGTTAGAAAAATTTATATTTTCTTCGTAATAAATTTAATTAAATTATTTTTGTATTGCAAAATGACTTGAATGAACAATTGATTTAAAAAATATTGTGTTTTGACGACAAACAGTGTAACACTGTGTATAGAGTTTCGAGACAGCGCTCAGTGGGGGATGGTCACGATCTTAAATGTTTGATTTTCACCTCATATCTTAATAGTATATATAGGTACATTTAAAATTAACTCGATGTATCGTTTTTAAATTAAAAGAACTCCGAAAAGTGGTTAATTTCGTTTGACAGTAATCCTTTTGGAAAGCGTGTCGATTGCGGGCAATAATTTGTTTTCGACACATTACTTGATATTTTTTTTCCAGAATTTTTCCAAATCGACGACAAATATTTGGTAACGTGTGACATATTGTTTAGGGATGCATTTAAATTAAAAAATGGGATTAAAATAAAATTATTTAAAATTTTATTTGTATGGCATTTGGTCATGTGGGATATGAGTGGAAAGTTCATTATATCGAAATCGGCACCCTCTTCCGCAACCAGCTTTTATACCGAGAACTAAAAGTATTCAAATATGTATATGTATATGTATGTATATAAATTCATAATTGTTTAGCGAAATAAAATATAATTTTTTATTTCCAATCAAAATAAATAAATAAAAAAAAAGTTAAATAAGTTTTCCAATTTTCCATTTGCCGACTAACAAAAAATAAAAAAACCGTCGAGACCAGAATTTTATTTTTTTATATTTATTTATTTTAATTTTGACCATAAATTTGAAATTACTGTATATGTATTTGCTCTACGTATATTCTAAATTGTATCCTGGAAAATGGAAAACATAAAGTGTGTTGTTGCGGAAAATGTTTAAATGAACATAAAAAAAAAATTGGAAAAGTATATTGAATCGAAACATATACGGTTTAGTTTTGAATTTTATTTTTACTCGTTCAATAGGAAAAATGCAGAATTTTCGTGAGGAGATTAAATAATTTGGTTCCGTGGTGTGTGTGTGTGGAAAGGTCATTGGGTGTGTTTCTGATCCAGCAAAACCAAAAAAAAAAAAAAACGAGTAATTCGTGACCAGCAAAATATTGCTTTTTATTTATTCAATTTTTAATATACCCAAACCCAACCCAGCAACTTGCCCAAACCACAAATCAAACGAAAAAAGGAAAAATTTTTGCTTGGTTTCAATTATGTATATATGATGCGGATAAAACTTTTATTTTGGCTGGTCAGTTGATTTTTTGTTTTATTTTGTGCTTTACGTTTTTTCTCCCTTAATAAGCATAAATACAATCGGCAAATAGCTATACAGTATTTATATTTAAAAAAAATAGAAATTATTATTCGAGAGCAACAAAAACGGAAAGCTCTTCAGATTTTACAAAAAAGCTGAATAATACAAAATTATAAGTTTGTTCAAAAAATATAAATAAATTACTTGTACGAGTACAGGGTTGATGATGTTAAATGCGAGCTATGGGAAATATTAGTGCGATGGCTATTTTTATTTGTAAACCAAGCTAAATAGGGCTCTTCGCTTATTATCATTCTCAGCTCAAAGTCAATAACGTATGTTAATCGAATGAAATTATTCGGTATGAGCAAGAACGCGCATTGAGGGTTGAACTTTTCATATATGTATACTTGTATAGAATTTTGTAAGACACTTATGTACATAAGTTATAAAGTTATAACGTAAGACTTTTTCAGTAAATGTTTAGTGTAGTAGTATACAGGCATCGATTAGTAGATGCACCGGAAACTAAAACTTAAAACGTTTTAGTTTCGCATATATATTAAGTGAAAGTGTATGTGTACTTGTCCTTTAAGTATAATATTTCTACATGAATAAATGGTATTCGCTTAATCTACAATTGAGGAAAGGGTTGGATATTATTGTGCTCGCGGATTTCTGGCCCTAAATTTGTAGGCTCTAGCTAGTGATTTTCAATAAAATTTAATTTCCTTATGAAATGTGTAAAACTAAAAATACATGTTACGCCATGTTACAACATAGGTTCCGAAATCTATAAGTGATCCCTTTTAGTATATATACAGAGAAGAGGAAAACAAAGTGCCTCCATTCACTCGTTATAAGTACTCGTTTAGTGATTTGATAAATGTTGCTCAACTTAATTCCTCACAGATCTATTCAACATATATAAGTTGAGTCTCATTGATACTCCCATAATCGAATTTGATTCGAAGATTTTTATTGGAGCTATATCTTTACGGGCATTTTGATGTATTGCTTTTTCCAAACATTTGAAGTACTTATATACTCGCTTTACTTCATTTTCTTGATTGCATTATGACAATTTAACAGCTTATACAATAGCAGTCCAAAGTGAAATCGGTTAAATTTTGATTTAATTTTTGTTCAGTAGAGCAGTTGCGCTCATTATGAGAGTAATAGACAAACGATTTGTCAACCATGAGTTTAGTTGTATGAAGTAATCGCGGTTTCAACAATGAATTGCCACATAAATCAGGATTTATTTGTTGTTTGGTCAAATTGTAGGTTTATTTTATTGATCCGTATATCAGCATCCGATTAATAGTCTTGTGCACAGACGTTTTATGCAAGGATCGCTCTCTGGTCAACAAAGGTCAAGCTAAAAAATAGAAGCTCTAAACTCGAGTGCTCTCTCAATTTTTTTTTTTTTACATTGCGAAACTAGTACTGTGTCCTAAGTCCGATACTATAAATTCAAAAATTCTAAACTTTCATTTTTCTGAATGTTACAAAATTTTTGAAAATTAATTGAATTTTTTAGTATAAGTGGCGCGGCGCGACAATTTGAATTATTATGAATTTATTAAAATCAACAACGCCATTTTACTAATGTAGTCACTACAAACTACAAAACCACATAATTCTTTAACCAATACACAACCACTAAAGCCGTTTCAATCGTAAAATATCTTTTCAGAGTTCGAGTTTTTACCTACTACTTCAGAATTTTTGGAATAACAATTAACGCTGACTTCACAACATTCAATAAAACAAAAACAAATAATAAAATCCATTTTGCAGTTCGCAACACTCTCGTTTTGAAGTAAGTACATAAGTAAAATGTTGAAAAGCAATAAAGTTTGTGTATAATAAATAAATCAATGATACCTGTAAGATTAACCAAACCAGATCAAAAATAATTAAACGTGTAGTGTGTGTTGTGTTATTAATTTGGAGTCATTGTTGACCAAAACCTATTTACAATGGTAACTCCTTACTCCGACGGTTTTTACGGAAACCAAATTAGAATAATGCGCAAGGACCTTGGTATGGAATATGCGTACTAAGCACAAGGTACGTATCCCGTATTCCCGTCTAATTAATTATTTTTTTATAAAATATTTCTCCAAAAATTTTATGTTGTATATAATAATCGCCGCAGTTTTAATAAAATTATGGCTTTGAAAATTATTTTATAAATAATAACGCCATCGTGAAAACATTTTTTTAAATAAAAATTAACAGGTCTAGTCTTATAGGCCGCTAGCGGCAAAACTATCCATACATAAGAAACTGAGTTTGTCGAGCTAAATATCGGGCTCGAACGAACCTTCGATGCGGTTTCATTTGAAATGAAGTAAATCGTCCAATCATTGGCGTCTATTTTCTGAGTAAATTGGACCTACTTGTTGATTTCAAATGCAAAAGGCTGGTTAATTTAGCGACGCATAGCTGTCAATCAATACCACCTTAGCTCGGGTTAACACACCCAGGTCAATTTACTGCACAATTGATAATGGCTATGGCGAAATATTTACGAAGTTTCCTTCCTTATAGCGGAGCCTTCTACAATTTATCATAGTCCGACACAAAGTATTTGATTGTCACGTCAGACCGTTTGCCAGTGCATCACAAAACTGTATTCGTAGAATTCCAACACATGGTGGAATTAGTGATTTGCCGACCGTACCCATTTCTCGTCTCTTGACCAATTCACATAGCCAAAAAGGAACGTATAGATTGGAGGCTATGCGATCGCTATCCAATTTGGCGTATTCAAATTTGCCCCAGGTATATACGATGGATAGTATGTAAGTTTGCCTGTTGAGGTATCGCAAAGTTTCAACATTTATGATTTTCTGTCATTGAGCTCAGTGTTATAGAAAGAAGAGAAGAACGCCTGTTTTGTCAGAAGAATGCAGAAAAACATGACAAAATTTACCCTAAATTAATTTGCCTTTATAAGAGTCTCAAAAATACTACAAAATTGTCGCTATATAATATGCAGTTCAACCATTTTAGACAAACATGTTCGATAAACTGTTCAATACAAAAACACCCCCGCAACTATATAAAAAACATTTGATGGAAAAAGGATTTATATTTTGTTTAGATAACATAAACAAAACCAACAAATCGAGACATCATCTACACACATAAAAAATCGACAATCAATCTGGAACAATAGGGCGAGCAAGCAAAACAATGGCCACTTAAAATACGATTTTTATAAATAAATTGAATATATACCAATCTGAATTGCGGGACTAACGAATCCTTTTTATAATTTTTTGTTTTTGGGTTGTTTTGTTCGAAATAAACATTTTTATATCCTTGTATCTTTACATTCTTACATGCGCGTAATTCTTGTTATTATTCGAGTTTCAAATTATATCTTCCGAAATTTATTTCTTATACAATTTATCATTAGACGAAGGATGTTTGGTTTCGAAGTATTTTGAATTGAGTGCGCGTGATTTGGATATTTTAGATTTCGTTTTTCGTTAATTAATTTTATGATTGAGGCCTAAATTTGCAATCGCTTAAGGTTTCCAAACAAATGAATAAATGTAATATTATATCCTTTCAAACTTCCTTATGTGTATATTAGGGGTAGAAAATCGGCAAAATTCTATATTTGTATAATAAAATATTGAAACCTTTTAATGATACATCATCGAGTCAAAATAAAAAACGCGGACTTTTCCACGAATTTATTTGTTTTAAATTTTTTTATTTTTATTTAAACGGAAATAAATTGGTTTGTGTTTCAGGGCTTCACGTGATGAATTTTTTTTTAGGTACTTGGGGAGGATGAAATTTAATACAATTAATTGTTTTTTTTCAACATATCTATTGCAATACAATATTTTTATTTGTAATAATTTGATACACTGCGATTTTGCAAAGTTGTCGAGAGGATGAATATTCATAAATCAAAAGGAAATCCCATCCTATGTTCAATAAAGCATATACTATACTGCGCGGGGCTTAAAACATTTATGATTCATGTTTTTTTACGGTTGTAGAATTATAAAACCAACATCGGAACGATAATTACACCAACATCTTATATATGGAAATAAATGTTTTTGTTCCGTTTTTAAAGGAAATTCTGAGAAAAACACTTTTCGCCTTTTATCCCTTATGTAAACACAATTCACTTTGTCATTTAAAAAACCGTTAAATTTAATAAAATGGAAAAGAAGTTTATGCTTCCAGAAGAATACCTATATTATGTATACTCTTGTAGACACACCACATACAAACACACAGAATAAGGAACAAGTAGGAAAAAAGAAAATGTTTATTTTCATTTGAACATTTTAATGTTTTCAATTGTAATTTTCCGTCTCTTATCTTTTTCGCATAAAAGTGAATACAGCTATAACCAAAAGTTAAAAAGGTCAAATGTGGTTCTTGTGTTTATTCTATTGTATAATATCATTTTGCAAAAAATTGTATGCGTATATATGTAATTATTTAGAGGCATTAGTATACTTGGATTTAGCATATTTAGAATGGAGACTAGCAGTAAAGTAATTTCCAGATATACAATATTAAAAATTAAAAAAATATGTAGGAGTGATTTAAATTTTACAAATATTTCTCCTGTTTTACTTTTAATTTGAAAGTTCATTTAGCCCGACTTGTTTTTACCATTTTTTTTACTACACCACGTTTTCACATAATTTGGGCTCAAAAAGAGCATGCAGGAAAAATTATGTCTAATGAATGGCATGTGCGATACCTTTGTAATTTTTATAATCTCAGAAGGTCTATATTAGAACCGTCGAGCTCCTCAAAATAGCCATCAACCGCAAACAATTTGAACTTCAACTCTTTGATTTTGGCCATCGCAGTAACGGGTGCATGAACTGGTGAATTGTCTTGATGAAACAGCACTTATGCTTTTTCGCTAAATGCGGCCAATTTTCTTAATTTCATATCTCAAACGCTGCAATAAGTTCGCATAATACTCGCCGTTGATTGTTTTTCCTTTTTGAAGATAATCAATAAAAATTATCCCACGCAAACTGACTTCGCCTCCTTTGGAGACGACTCTACCCTTTCCGTCCATTATTTGGTGCAACAAAGCAACGCCCCTGGAAAAGTGAAGATTTCAGAAAAAGTGGTGTACTCTTACACAGCGAAATGTGTTACTATACTAACTACAAAATATGTGTTACATTGCAACAGCAATTACTAAAAGTTAATATTTCCTCCGTTTGGAATATTTTTAAGTAAAATTAAGATTTGCCAGTTAGCTACCACTGGAACCAACTTTACCATCCTGGTTATGTTCCATCCTAAACCTTCGACGTGTGTGGTAAAGACCATATTATCAATCACCTTTCGGGACAAAAATTAATTTAATATGTCATTGTGTCTCTGTAATAAGTTCAACAGAATACTAAAAGTCCAGTTTCGGTACAAAGGTTTTTTCAAGGCCTTTACAACGACATGCTACACGCCATTAATTCGACTGAAAAATTTGATTCTCACCTCATCATAGGGTGGCGAATTTTTCCAAAAAGTTTGGGGTTTTCTAGCGCCACTTGCCAAGATCTTTCCTTTAAAAAACCATTTCTAAGTCTATATACGACTTTCAAAAGTAACCAAACAGGTATATCTGCTACCAGCGCTACAATGGTGCATTTGTTAGCTAAAGGGAAATGCGAGAAGAAATTTTGAATTTTGCATTGCTGCACACATTTGGTCTGATGAAGAAAAATTGATCCGTATGAGAGTTGATAAATGGCTAGGATTATTTGAGAATCATCGAGGTAATTTGTAAAACGTAAGGATCTGCGTTTGTTGCCTTTAAATTAAATTTGTTTAGAACATCCTCAAACCTCTTGATGCTATAGTTTTATACCGTAAAGGTGATCTATAGTTTACATACTCTATCCCTTCCATCCTCGTAACCAATGGGTTGCCGCATATAGATGTTCTCCTTTAATTCTCAATATAAGTATGCAGTTTTGACATCATACTGATAAAGCTTCATTCTTTTTGAAGCAGAGATCGAAAGTATATCACTCGTAAAGTGTCAAATCTAACTACATGACTAAATATTTCATAATAATTTACGCCGTTCTGTTGTTTGAAGCCTGGAGCTATACCATTCGAGCCTTGAAACGACCGGTACTTTCCATCAGGATATTGCTTGATTTTGAAAACCTAATTATTCTCAATAGCTGGCTCTTCTTTCGGCAAATCGATTAACTGCCATGTGCGTGATTTTGGTTAAGTGATCCAATTTTCTCATCTATTGCTTTTTTTCATTAATTCGAATTTTCACATTTAAGGGCTTCTTTGTATGTATAACGGGTTCATAATGCTCCGTTGAGAATGCTGAGCATTCAGCTAAATCAGCAAAGATGGTTGGCCGCCTTAACTCTGTTAGATCTCGCAAATTGCGAACCTCTATTGAATTCTCTTGAGTGGAGATTATTTCTTTTATAATATTTTGAAATTCAAGTTGGTCTAATAAATTCACGGTTTTATTATTTTCGTTTTGAGTCACAGCATTGTCTCCTTTAATGTTAACTTCTTCAAACCTCGGCTCTTCAAGACTATTCGGGTTTTCGCGGCTATTGGATCCACATAGGGTTTAAGCATCTTGTTCTCTGTTACAGCGTCAAACGTAAAATTTATCTTACAACTTCACGTCTTCTTGTGGATATCATATTTTAAGCCCTTTGTGTGATGATCATCATATGCATATCCCACAAAGATACCTTTTTCTGCTTTATGATCTTTCTTTGTTTTCGAACCAGGAAATGAAAGTCGATGCATCCCTAGAACACACGCATCGCAGTAACCATCGCTTTTTTCATCGAAGGGTAAATTCTTCTTTTTCAAGAAATTTCGCACGTGTGGGAAATTTTGATGGGCTAACTTTTCGTGCCATATTTTGTCATCTGAAATTTCATCCGATACAATTTCTTTTTCCTTTCTCCCATTGCAACAACATTTCGAGTCCGAAGTAATCTGCAGTCTGTGTCATTTGACTTGATTTATACGCCTTTATCGAGAGCGGCTCCTATAATGAAAAGAGGTTATATTTTATATGTTTCCACTCATTAGTGTCCAACAAATGCTGCGATATTTATATCGCATTTGACGTGTGGGAAGATATATGCTCGCCATTATCCATCAGTACTGGTAAATTTAATAAAATTAACAAACCACTCAAAACTATTTGACATATGGTCCACTGGTACCGCAATTTAAAAACAATGCCTCAATTTCCGCATCGAGTAATATCATTGATGTTAACGATTCATGCCTTGCATCTATTTTGAGAGTTATTTTGTATTTTTTTTTCTTGTTTTTGTAAATCGTTGTTTAGATTTTTCAGTGAATAAAACACATATAATTTTCAATAGGCCGTGTTTAAATTTTTTCAAATTCCTCAAATTTTTTATTTTAAACGTTTCAAACTTTCGCAAATTTTAACTTCGACAAGAAACGATATTTGAAATCGTAGTGAATTTTTAAGTTCTTCCTAAACAAAGGATTTTAGCTCGAGCAAGATGTATATGCCGCATAAAATGAACCTTCTTTGCCATAACCTATACATATTTCTATATCTAAATATATAAATAATTAATTTTTATATTTTTCATTTAATATTAACTTTTCGTCACATCTTTCCTTTCCACAATATAATATTTATGGGAAGTTTTATAATAAAAGCGGAATATACGCAAAGATGGAATGAGCGAAATGTTAAGAAAATACCATTTCTTTTTAATTTATTTTTTATTTTTTCATTTTAATTTAACAAATATATACGACATTTTACAATTGTTTTTAACCTCGTATATACGAGTAAGGTGTGAGTTGTGAAATCGAAGGACTAAATTTTGTTGTGGAATGTAATTTATATTTATGTAGCTATATCGATGGTCGAATTCTTTCAATATAAACACAATAATGGCATAAGAGGTAGTTGTAAATATATAAGGTTGAATGAATTCTATTCAATAATATGTTTAATGAAATTTTCCAATTCCGTATTTCATTTTTACAAAACATCAAATTCATTATTTAAGAATTTTGATATTCTTATAACACCTTTTTCATCTTAACTCAAATTTAATCTATTCATTGAATTTTAATTTTCTTATATTAATGGAATTTTTTGTTCCCTTCATTTTTTTCGATCATCATCATTATCTATATAGCTCGTATATTAATCTCGACAAAAACCCAAACCAATCAGAACCACTCCAACAATACACCAAATCCAAAAAATTTTAAAATATTGAGGTTATATATTAAAACATACCTACATTGCGGCATACGCCGCCATATTGTTCAGGCGAAATATTTGAGGTTAAAACCTTCAAACCATATACAGGATATAAAGTCACGGTTCATGTCTTTTAACAATATAATTTATTAACAGTTTTTGAACAAAAATGTATAACTATTTATTTATATTCCAACTTGTTCATTTTTATTTTATTTTAAGTAGTAAATAAATGAAAATAGTTTAGTTTTCATAAGCATTTTCCTCAAATAGATGTAGATAGATAAAAATAAAAGAGAGATGTATGTACCTATATAGATTAAAAAGGTATTTTTTAATAATATAAGAAAAGTGTAAGAAAAAGTTATTTGGTTGAAGTTTGAGGGTGGAAATAAACTTTTTAATATAAGATGGATTAATTTTACTTTTAAAAAATGGAATGGAATTTAAGGATTAAGATTTTAAAAGAATTTCATTTGTAGATAAATTGAAGAAAATAAGAATACATATACAAGTTAAAATTTTTAATTGTTTTTAACACAGGGTTCGGATGAGGTGATGACTTTAAAAAAAATGATTAATGTACGAGTTTAGTTGAGGATTATTTATTTACCTGCGTGGAATGTGTGAATAATAATTATCAATAAGACGTGTTCGTTTTACTCTTATTATTCGTTTTACAAATAAAATGTTCGTTCAGTAGTGGGCTGTACTTTATGTGCGATTTCGGCACTATTTTAATTACCAAATAATTACAATTTTATGATACTTTATGTCGTTTTTTCGAAGCGTTAAATTTAATCAAGATCCATAGTAGATTTTCTCGAATCTTTCTGAAAGTTTTACAAATTTCTTCAAAAATAATGTTGATTAAGTGTAAACACTTTTAAAACATTATGATCATCTTTTAAAACATCTTAATTTTTTATTTAAAGGCCAATATTCGGATAAAATTGGTTCAAGATTCAGAATGAGTTAATTTCAAGAGAAAGACCTAATTGCAGTTTAATTACAATGAATATTTTTAAAACGATATTTTAAATATGGCAACTATTGAATAAACAAGCGTGACCATACTGGAGAGAGATCGCGATGAATTTCGAATTCTAAAATAATTTGAGTTTAGTTGAGTCTATATAGGCGGGATCCAATTTGCAAGAGTTTGTAATATTTCCGTTTGCATATGTGATATATGAAAATGCGCACGATAAATATATGTTGCCTAAAAGTTATTGGCAAGTACATATTATATAATTGAAAATTAGATGTAGAAAAAGAGATAAGAACAATGTGGTTAGAGATCGTGGAGTTCCATTAAACAAATTTCTAAGTTTCTCCTTCAAAGTCCCCAAATTTTTCACAATTTTTTATACAAAGTCGCTCATTTTGAGTAATTTCCTCATTAATTCTTGAAATATACCAATACGGTACTAAAAATAATATATAATAATGATTTATTTTAACAGTTTTTCATTTTTCAAAATTGCTCAAATTTAATTAATTGACTAGAACGAGACAAACAGCATCCCGTTCAAAGTAAGGCCGGGACAGGAGACATTCGATTCTAAAACTGGTCTGTCCCGTCGAAATCGGGATGGTTGGCAAGTTCAGTAATAAAAAGTTTAAACTTGACCGCGGATGAATTATTCGGACGCCCGAATTGATTAACCACGCAGGGACAATTTTACGGAGAAATTTAGAGTATGATATACATAACTTAACGACTACCGTTTGCATGAAAGCCGCTTTCAAAATAATTATTTTTAGTAATATAAATTAAGTTGTTAATAAATTTTTATTAAAATCAGACAATAATCATTTATTATGAATTTTGATAAAAGTTAGAGCTATTCAGATGGCTGCTTTCTATTTTTAGCGATAATAGTTGTGCTGTCAAGCAAACTAATTGAAAAACAATGATGAATTGTTCCAAATATTTTGTAGAACAAACTATACTTCATATTAGAAAATTGATTCAATTTGATTACTATAAGGAAATTAAGGAATATCTTGCTTACAAATATACATATCCAAATGTGCCAAATAATTTTTAAATACACACCACAGAACTATAACAAAATTGTGTTTTGTATCTTAAAGATTTATTATCTGCATTTCGTCTTAAGAATTTCAATTCTTTTTACCAACAAAAGAATTATTCTCATGGGCATTCAAGTAGGCATGTCCGTAACATGTATTTTTCTCCATAACCTTCATCTTATATACATTATTCTTATAACCACTTTTTATATACTATTGTGTTGTATACTTACAAGCAAAAAGAAAATAAAATAAAATGTAGAATAAAATACAAAAAAATAAAAGAAGTATGATGATCCCCTCTTATCGCTGGACCAATCCTTGAAGATATAAACAAAAATAAATATAAACACAATTATCGTCATCATCATCGCATCAACATCTTGATATTATAATCATCGTATACAAATTTTGAATTACAGCCATCCAGTTTCTATATGTTCATATTATACTGTATCTCTGTATCTTTACTCTTCTTTACTATTACGTTTATAAAAATGGGGGGATAACTGCTGCTATTAACAAACCGCTTCTCATACCCTGCGAGATGATTTTACTTTGTCGCAGCAGAGTGCACAAAAAAAAAATTGTGTATATAAATTTTATATAACTAAATACACAAAATAAAAAGGCGGAGCAGAAAAAAAAGTCTGTATCGAGTTTGTAAAAATTTTCTGTATTTTTCTCGGAAAAATTAATAAATAACTTTTCATTTGCGCTAGGAAGTATGTATATACTATAGTATATGTGCATACAATATATAACAAGGATTTTCATTATTTAATTTTCTTTCTGGTACGGTTGCTGTATTATAGAAAATATGTTTGTAATATAAAGTAAAATTGTCATTTTGTGAAGTCCTAGAAGTTTTAAACGACTCAGAGACGACATTTTGTAATAATGACTTAAAGATAATACAAGTGTCGGGGAAAGGTGTACCGTGTATGACTATTTGTGGGTGGAAAATGGCTGTTGAAGAATATTTCTATGAAGCTTTTTTTTATTTAGCTTTTTTAAGGCCGCTTCATCGAATATTGCTATTTCTAATAATTATCAGTTAACAGAATTGATTATTTTAGATAATTTAAAGAGTTTACAATATAACAAAAATAATAATAAATATAACCAGATACACAAAGATCATTTTTTAGCCGGAAGACCAAACGATCTGTTTTTATCGAAATTTTCACTCTCGATATTTCACTAAAAAGAACTCGGATGTACACAAAAGCAACAACTGGCAGATCATTCAGCGCCCTTTTTTTTTTTTGACAAATTGAATAATATTAGGAATAATGAAATTGGGGATTAATTAAAAGATATACGATGAAATTTGATTCGGGTTTTACCCTCGACACACCATGCGATGTAGATATATGCAAAATGGGTTTTTAACTGAATCTCGATTTCTCGAGTGTTTTTTTCCTGATCGAGTTTAGAGCTAAAATCGCTTTGCTAAACCGCAGTATAGTACTATAGTTTTGAAACTGTGTTCAAAGAAATACCTTAGCATTGATGTTAGACTTGATGTTATAGATTCTGAATCTAGACTGTGGATGCATTTATTTGAATTTCGGTTTGAACAATTGTTAACCTTGTTATAAAGGATAACAAATTATCGGATTTAGGGGATTGGTTAAAACGAGAGGTTAAAATAAATTTGTGATTTATATTGGACACTATACCTCGAAAACCTCGCTCGGTTAAACGGACACCTCATTTGAACAGACATCTTATTTGGTCTCGTCGATGTTTTCTATAGTGAGGTTTCACTGTCGTATAGATATATTAACTAACGGAATATGTTTTCCCTATATTTGAAAAAATACCAAACGCCATATTTTTCATTTTTCGACTATACTAACTTGATGAAATTCACTAATGAAGACTACTTTTCGCCAGCATTTATTGTAGTAAATTTTCATGGTTCTCTTAACCTATAATTCTATGAGTTATTCGAAGAGATTTGCGTTCCAAATGTGAATTATCGCAAATTATGAGTTTTAAATTTTTAGCTTAATGCCCATATGTATATGAAGGATGTTTATATTAAACAGACGATAAACGATAGCATTTAAAGAATTGTTTGAATAGTTATCATTGGTTTATAATTATACATTATTTTGAAAATATAGATTTTGGGATTGGTTAATTAAACAATTATTAACTGATGAACAATGAAATATAACTTAAAATTCTAAAACAAACTATATGTACCTATTATTTAAGAATACTTTTAACTATATGAGTTTCTGACAATACGGGAGGGAGGGTATAGCAAAAACATTTACTAAAAATATACATACCAATGTCAAAGTGGGAAGCTTTCCTGAATTACAATAAAAATCAAACAATAATTTATTTAAAAATTTTAGAATTTTACTAACGTAAGTAAATTAATAAACAAAAAAAAAACTACAAAAAACCCCAAAATTTGTTTTTTCACTAGCCATTACCACATCGATGTTATATTTTTAAAAAGTAGGCAGCAATGGTAAGAGAAAATTCATAGTTACAATATTATGGACAATGCCATAACGTGATCTATTTTTTCGAATTTATATTATTTATGTCATTTGTCTTTTTTGAAATTGAAATACATTTCGTAATTTTGTAGACTAATACCATATATTTTTTCTAATGCTTGTAGTGGAAAAAAAACTATATATGCGCAACATGCGAGTAAGTTTTCGGACTACAAACTTTCACCTAGAAAAGATACTTGCCAACACCTTGCACCCTTATTCTCAAAAAAATAAGATAATGTGTAAACTTGTAAAAGAAAAGCTTACTTTTATGAGTTTGGAATTTTGCGATATTATTTTAGTAATAAGTCAAATCGAGAAATTGCAAACCATAAAAGTAAGCTTTGCTTTTTACAAGTTTATACATTATACGTTTCCTTATATACATGCATTGAAATATCTTTATGAAGATCACCAGTTTAACGAAATTTTCAGTATAACGAAGTTTTGCAACGGATTTCCTTAGCTATAAACGGACATTTTATTATAAGGATATGCATTATGTTTATGACTATAAATGATTTTTCACATTTCACAACTATACAAGTTATAATGAGATTTCAGTGTATTCTTCGCCTTGGCAACTTCTAATTCCGATTCTCCAAATTCTGTCAAATTTTTCAAAATCAATACAAGGTTAACTATTCAGCGTCCAAATATTGACTCTAAATTCGAAGCCCAACAATTATAGTTGCTTTAAAGCTCATCTGGGCGTATAATCTAACCTTATTACTTTTATTATAAGTGGTTTATAAGTTAAACAATATTTTTCACATTTCATATTCTTATAATTATTAGTTTCAAATTTTGTGAATGGACTGTTTCAACCTATTATACTTACATACGGTAAATTATAAATTAAATGTAACTCCTTCACAATCGCGAAAGCGCGGTGTGTTGCGATATTATACATATACATATAAATAGAAAATATCCCGAAACAATAAAACTTTTTTTATACATTAATTTATAACAATAAAAATTATACTAAATCATAATAATGCCATGTCCATAAAAAATATATAATTTTATTCAACCATTGTACATATACACATATTACTCCTCATACCATATATGAATGAATATTTCATTGAATATACAACTGTATCATCCCATTCCAGTTGTTTTTTAAGTTGAATTCTTCTCAACCCTCCCAGCATCCCAGATTAATTTTATTTTATAAAACCAACCCAATCAATTTAAAAACTAAATTTCATTTAATAACATTTCTAAATGTGTACATAGTTGGTTGGATGAGTTCCTACCTCATTATTTTATTGTTTGACGCTCCTTATACATATTCAAAATATGTGTATGTGAAATATGTTGTTTTTTATTTTTGTTTTGTTCACCCCTTGTTTATTGTGTTTGCCACAATTTAATTGTTCCCCATATAAAATTTTTCTAAAAATTATACAAATATAAAATAATAAATAATAATAATAATAATTATTATTATTAATAGTATTGTGACGTATTGTCAGTAATACATAATAAATTACATAAAATAAATGACGTGAAGGGATGGGGCTATGGATAATCGTATGTGATATTATGTTGAATGAATAAATTTTAGATTTATGGTTGTTATATGAGTTTGAAATTATGTATGTGTAATTTTCAAAAAATTATATATCCATACATATATGCTATAAATGCTTAATATTTATTTGGATACAAACATGTTAATAAAATGTATGTTTAAACATAATATAACCACACGCCATCTTGAAATAGGTCTAGTCGCGTTTCAAATAGAACACCTTATTCAAAAATATAAGACACATTTTGTTTGTAACTCTAATTTATTTTGCGTACTTATTGATTTTAATGCTTTCCAACACAAGAGTGATTGTTGTCTCGCATATTAGGGAACGGCTGATTCTTCTAATTTTCATTCTCCTGTATTTTCTTTTACGTTAGTAAAATAAAATTTAATAATCATGAAAATTTTCAACCTTGAGATTTTTGGGATTTGTTGTCGAGATCTCTGAGTTCGAAAAACTGAGTTTAGAAGTGGAATCTGTCGATTAATCGAACAGAAACGTCATGTTTAAGCTTTTATCATAAATTTGGAGGTCCCAAATTTGTTTTATCTGAAAAAAATCAAGATTTCCAGAAAACTTTAAAGTCCATAAAGTTAAAAAAGAATAAGAGGGCTCCCGCCTCCAAACTGCCGCTTTGACGATTTTTTGAAATTCTATAGCATTCATAGAAATTGGAACATTTTTGAAAAATTTGAATTTCCGTTTAGCTTTGATTTTTTCTGCGCAAAGATGACATGAAATTATGTAGCTTTCTTTTGTTTTCATATATTGTAGTTAACAAATATTTATTGTGGCCATCCGCATTTTAATGGGCCATTTTTTTTTTTGGGAGGATTTTTATTTTCGGTTTCGGTGCAGTTTTGTAACAAATTTGACGTTTTAGAGCGCCACTTGATTGTAGGTCAGAAAATCTGTCATATACAATTTACAAGTAAGATGATACCGATAAATAATAAATTCATATACCATTTTCACAAGATAATCATATACATAATATAGTTATTGTTAAATAAGCATGTATTTGACAGTTAAAACAATAAATATTCTAAGTAATTTTTCTCTTGCAATTAACAACAATGGTAACAATAGTCGATTCAGATTAGTGTGAATTAAGAAGGACGTGGGAGGGCAAAAATATCCAAACATATACAAATAGGTACATATTTTGCTGTTTTGCACCACTTAAGAAAAAATTTAATTAATAATCCACATACATATACTGTATTTGGAATGAGCATAAAATTACAATATATAAGGTGGAAAATCATCGGTGTGTATAGAATTGAAACAGTCCCACAAGATAACTATTTGAGGATGAGCGAATTGTGAATCATTAACTCCGTTTCAGAAATTTTTCCATTGTTTCCAAAAATTACAGAATATTTTCCATATTGAACAATAGAAAAAACTAAATTTTGTCTGCATATACCAAATACCAATCTCACCTAATATTCATACCTATACCTACTTTATGGGGAAATATTCTTAGAAACAATATAATATAATAAAATAATTAGAAAGGATAAAAATTGAAAATTTTGATCATAGGGATGGTAAAATTCTATATAATTTACGAACAAAAGAGAATAATTTTCTATTTTGTACGTATCCTTTTTAGAAATTATTTATATTATCTTTGATAATAAGAAAAATTAAATTTTATATTTACACAAAAGAATGCTAAGGCGGATAGTTACAGTTAATTAGGATTTCAGAAATAAAACTAAAATATATTTTATATACACTTCGCAGAGAACGGTAAAATTTAATTTTCCATTTTTTCGCTACATATAATTCGAGCTCCCCTATATACTTATATGTATAATGTATATGTACTATACCACGTATATAATATACTGAACGCCTTAGATATTCAATAAAAATATTTTCACGTTTTTCATAAAACACAATGCAAATAAAAAATATCCTTTTAGCCATTACAAAAATATATAAAAAAGGATATAAGGACAATTTTTATATAAATTTTATGGTCAATAATCAGAAAAATGATTATCCCTATTAATACTCCATATCACATATGTCGATACGAACAATTATTGAGGTTATATTATGTGGTTTACACGAATTATAAGGACATTAGATTTATTGACGACGTGACCAAATGTATATTACACAATGTTACGAAGGATTGTATACATACATATTACTGATCACTCATAATATCGAACCATATCTTTTGTTTAGTTACAAAAAAATTAAAAAGAAAAATTCCGATCAATTTACTTATACATATTTATGCATCCATATTTACATTGGACCATATATTTTTGAAACTTTGTCTATATTTTACGTAATCCAAGATTTTTTTTTTGTAAAATTATGGAATAAACAGAAAATACAGACAAAAATCAATAAGATCCGAAATATGAGATTCTTGAGAAGTTCTAACTTGTTGGCAAATATTGAAAATACGCACTGTGTATATATACATAAATATGTAGATGTTTACAGAGAGCCTAGAAAAAATTGAATTAACTGTTATAATAAACGAGTTTATTTATAAATAAATGAAAGTTTAACAACAATAACAACAACAACAAGAAAAAAATAAAATTTGAATTCATCTCGTCTGGATCTGACATTGCCACTTAAAAAGCAGAGAATTTATTTTTTCTTAATTGAAAATTTTAAATTTTCTTTTATTAACATTTAAAATTGATTTTAATTTTTTTTTTTAATAATAATTTTCATTTGTTATAGATAAATTTAACCGTTATTAAATAATTATGATACCTTTTGATTCATTATATATGTACATATGTATGTATTTATCAAATTAACCCATCGTTTCTCCCTTATCGCTGCGGATCATATTCGACTGTGTTGTATGGGAATGGTTTATTAAAAATCATAATTTTTGAACCTTTCACAAAGATTTTTTTTGTGTATTTGTAAATAATTGATCCAATCAAACAATGTTTTTATTATACATATGAGTTGAATCCTTTTTATCCTTTTCGTAACGTAAATTTATTTATCGTAAAATTAGAACCGAAAAATTTATCATCGCATATAGTAATAAAAAAATTATAGGAGAAACTTTCGATATATGGATCGTTCACAAGTGATACTCATATAGTCTGATGTTTTCGAAACCTTAATAGTAGAAATGGTGTCGGCACAATTATCGAGCAGGCCACAGTGTAGCAGAATAGCACCTCATACAGGATTATATAGTTTATTTGAATAGCAGTTTTTATTTGAATGAATTTATCTTAAACGTCTGTTGATTGATGATTAAATATTATGACGTGTGCTAATTTTGTAAAGCTGTTCCAAATTCTTTATCCACGCGCGTTCGATAATCGTTTGAAAGCATATGCTATAGGTAATCGGTTAGGCATCGCTTTCATGAAGTTTTGAACCATGATTTGTGCTAACTTTCAACAATAAACATATTAATTACGTTTTTTTCATTACGTTTGCTTCTCCTATTTTCCTTTTCTAATATGAATCGAGTTCCGAGATTAGATGTATATCCTTTGTGTAGTATAAGCAAAGTCTACGCCGGTGTGCTTATTAGGACATGACGAGAATATCGTTTCTTGCAGTATAGGTCTGCCTTTATTTATACCTTAGAGGTATTCCAAAAGCGATGACATTTTATGCCATTTTGTAAGGCGATTTCCTAATCGAAGTATTTTTTGTTTGTCAATGGAAGTGTCTTTTTCTGAATCTGATCCGTGTCTGCGTATAAGTATCTTATTTCCATAAAATTTTAAGCCAGTTGATCAACTTTGTTTCTCTGAGATCTTTTTCAACCCAAATATCCCTAGTTCAGCTTCGGCCATCAAAGGCTTTAATACAAATAAGAAAGATAGAGATCCGCTTAATTATGGTGGTTTATGTATGTCTGTAGGCGATCATTTTGCGGAAGACTTGCTAATGACTTGGTCGTGTATTGCAATCAATCAATGGGAAACAATGACATTAGACAATATCTCAGTCAATATAGGATTTTTCAGAGGTGTGCTCCAGAAAATTCAGAAAATATCGTTTTTGAAGTTGAAGTAGATAACTTCGGCTAACATTATAATATTTAGAAGAAGATTCCCTCAGCTATAGGGTGGTGCCTCCGAATAGAACAGAAAGCCAAACCAAAATATGTTTTTTAATAAAAGAACTCCAGGGGACGTCATAGCAATCAATAAGCAAGGCTTTCCAAAAATTCGTGGGAACAAATCGGTAAATGAAAACGGGCATAAGAGAATTTATGAAAGAGCATTTTCTTGAACGATCATAACATTGTATTTTTAGGAAGTTTCATGACATCCAGAGACTGATACCATAATGCTGGTAAACAAAAATCGAAAATCAATTTTATGCAGCTAAAAAATCACTCATACAAAATCTAATCTTGTATATTTACCTATAGCTTAAAATGGGATAATATGTATGTCAAATGATTGTAACTTTTGAAAAGTTCCCATGTTTAACATCAGTTAATCATTTATATAAAAAAAAAACAATCAAACAAATCCTTTTCATACCAAATACAATTAACTAAAAAAAATCCTTCCTTAAGGACATGTTAAAAAAATAAACAAAACAAATAAAACTTGTGGGAGATAAACAAACAAGATATAACATAATATGGTAATATAGAGATTCACCCTCCAGTTCTTTAACAAAAAATATAAATCCTTGAATACAAAAAGATACTCTCTCTCACTGTATCTTCGTTCTTTTCTTTTATATAATTATGTATATAAATGGTTATATAAATGAAAACAATTAAATTTCAATTAAAATCTAACGATCATCAGCCTTTTTTATTTTATTTGTGTTGTTGAATGATTTGATTTGATTGAGATCATCATCATTCTGCATCACAAACATAAACAAGAGGTGAGTTATGAAAACATTGAAAAAAATACGCATATTAGATAAATAAATAAAAAAGGATTCATAATCCTTGTTTGCTTGATTTTTTGTTTCGATAACGCGTCTGGTATATTAGGTAATTGTTTGTTTTGAATATTTTGATGGCGCGATATGTTATCTCGACCAGTGAATCTCGGACTCTAAATTGCATATTGCGGGAATTATATTATAAATGTACCGAATAAAGACTGGTGTTGCATAATTTTAAAAAGGAGTATATTTCATAAAAATTGTATATGATCCCACTTGAATTATAAATATATACGCGCACAAAGCGTCTTGTTATTTCCGTATTTTATGGTAAAGAAATTATGCATTACTATATATGAACAAATAATAATATAATAAAAAAAATCTTCATTACACAATAGGGATGTTCGATCGATGAGAGAAAAGCACAAAAGGTATAAAGGTATATTACTTTTCGCGGTCGCTCCGAATATGTTAAAGCTTATTGTTTGTTTTATAACATTAGTATTTTATTGTTACTGCTATATTGTATGAACAAAACTATAACAATACTTATAAAATAATATAGTTCAATTATTAAACTATTACGATTAAATTACAAACCACCGGTGAATTCATTCTATTATTTAAAAATGTACCATTGTTCATCGTTGATCTTAAATTAATCGTATGGAGATCGTTTATTGTATTTGTTGAGGATCAAAATCAATTTTTGATTATTTTAAACAATATATCATGCAGAACTCTCTACAATTGTTGTGTTACCATTGTGTTTTATATTGTTGATTGAATTGGTATATAACAATGGTAAAAACATAATGCATGGAGTGGTATAATATGTGTATATAATCGCGGGAACAATGAAGGGAGGTATAGTAATTGATTTCAATTGGTTGTTACAAATATATTAAAAATGATTCGTTAAATTTAACATTCGTTATGTAGCCTCCATATATATAATATATGTATATACATATATAACGATCAAAAATCTTCAATATACGTATATTGAAACTTTAGCCTGTGGTACCATCATCATAATAATGTAACATAATATTTTAAATATTTTGCTTTTTACAATTACTAGATTAATGTAATATAATTCGATAATTATGTGTTTTATATAGATGTCCTTCATTTAAAGTAAACATATACGTTAGAACAGCAAAAGCTTTGTAAAATAATCGTGTTACCATACAGTGTTCGCGATCTCGATACCAATATCGCGCTTCTTTACTTACGTCCATATACTCGTATACCTATACAAACTTTAATATTTTATGTTATTTATTATATACAAATACGATTGTTTTAAACTGTTGGTTTTATTTTAAATTTATTTAATTTTAAATGTTCAAAAGATTTTTATTTTATATTGTTTTAAACAATGCGGTTGGGGTACAATATAATACAATTCTGTCATTAAAGAAATAAAAAATAATAATTCTATAGAGACTGAAAATAAACCTCCTCAAACCCAACAACATCATCGTCATCATCATCATCATCATCATCATCGTCATAATCATATTAAAACAGCAAACAATTAAAAATACAAATAAAACACTGTTTGTGTTTCCATTGTGTTCCGCAATTATTGTTTGGTTGGGTAGCTAGCAGCATAATATAATAAAACGAGTACATATAATATATAGTTTTTGACAATGAACATTTTTTTCTGTTGTGAAAAACCATTTCAATTGGTTTGTTGAACAAAAAATAATTAAAAAAATAGTCGTATTGTATAACAGTTTAATATTTACGCGATTTTGCTACAAACATGGTGGAATAATATTATACATAATGTATATGTATTTGGATGCTCATAAATTCCTATATATAGGTAGTATACTTAAAAAATATAAGTGGAATTAAAGTTCAAACCTATCCAAGATTGTGTGAATTTTTAATTTTGAAATCAGCAAACGTCTAAAGCAATGTTTCAATTTAACATATTTGTTTATTTATACGTTTTAGTACAAATCCTGAGAAAGAAGTCTGAAGCATCTGTTTTAATAATGGATTCATTCGATATTTGCCTGACAGTCATCTCACACCATATATGTGTACGCACAAGAAAAAAGTAGACAAAATAATCGGATTGACTCGAATCATTCGAAGCTGTGAAATTTCTTTTATATAATTAGGTTAGATTTGGGACCTAAATGATTTGTTATTCCCTTGTTTAAAATGTCTCCCGGATCGCACATTTTGGGAACATATATGGCTTACGTGAATTCGCCCATTGTGTACAATTTACTCGTTGTAAATTCTAAAATTTATTATGTGTAACTTTTTCTGTGTCGGATTAAATCACATATTCTTCTTTAAAATATTTTCTGTAAAATCCCAAACAGCAGCCAATTTGTGCCTATAAGCTCAAAATTCGATTTGATTTTAATCTCAAAATACCTTTCATTTTCTGCCTTACCTTTTGAAATTAGGAACCCTATTTAGAAAGATGCGGTGACTAAAAATCTCGCGAAACCTTCCTGCATTATTATGATGGTATAGGGCTTTTAAAGAAATTAAAACAATAAATAAATAAAAATAAATAAATAAATTAAGCATAGAAAATAAATTAATACATGAAAGAATTTAGCCTATTAGAAAAACCGACCTTTAAGACCAATAGATCCACAAATCAAATTTTACCATATTATTGTGATAAACGGTATGAACTAAGATGTATATACCTATAAGGTTAAATTTTTTGTTGGTTTTAAGGTCGAAAGTTTTTCAATCTGTTCATGAAGTATATTCAATCAAGTTAAACTTTTGTAATCAAACTTTAAACCGAAACTTTCTAAGAGCCCGTCGGAACTCATTTTTAATCTGGTAAACTAAAAGTTCTTATCAAGTTTTAATTTAATCAAATATACTTCAGTCGTAATGATTTAAAATTTTAAACGTCTGAATTGTCATGATCTGGCAGAAAAATTGTGAAAATGCAATATGCTGCACTATTTGGCAGCTAAGTCGTATTTTCGTATTATGAAAATTGTTTGAATTTATTTGTGATCATAGCAATAATTTTAATAAATGAGTTTAAAATACAAATTAAATTTAGAAATGTGTTAAATTAATGGTGTGTTAAAGCTAAATTATACAAAAATACGTAGATACATGTTATTTCCAAATGTATACATAAAACGGAACTTAAAGAGTGGAATGCTACATTAAAAAATGGGTAAGGATTCTCAAAAATGTTTTAAAGCGGCCATGAATGGTGAAAACCATTAAATTAGTCCCCAAAGCGAAACAAAATTCAAGACTTGCAATAGTTATGTTTTAAGTTAGGGATAAACGAAGAAAGAAATCAGAAGATTAAGAATCAGAATTTTCGGAAAGCAGTTGCCTCAAACGTAAAATTGTTTAACCTAACTGTATTGTATATATATCAACACATACAAATTTCGCAACCTAACTGTATATTTATCACTTTCGATGCTAGCAAAAATCTTAATAAAATGGAACAATTTGCAGAAATAGCATAACCTGTGGAAAATCTCTAATAAACATAAAAAGCCAAATTCTTCCGTAACGATGTTAAAACCGTTTTTAGGCTTAAAGAGGTTGACATTTTCTGGAAAAGTTCGGTGTACTGTGGCACACGAGCCGAACTTGAAAATTTTGATTGAAGTTTTACGTTCTTAAACGATATATTTTATTAGTCAGCCGTGAGTGGTAGACATTTTATTTCCGCTAGAAGCATTTTTTTAACTTTTCCATTCACCAAATTCTGTTTTTTTTTTAAACTATAACTACTTTCTTATCCATTTTAAGTTAAAAAAAACAGAATTAGCACCGACTTTTCTTTCAAAAACAAAACAAAAGAAAAATGAACATTTTT
Source organism: Tipula helvola (assembly GCA_963556165.1). Taxonomy (NCBI): domain Eukaryota; kingdom Metazoa; phylum Arthropoda; class Insecta; order Diptera; family Tipulidae; genus Tipula; species Tipula helvola. Next base: position 342,041,491 of record OY744483.1, on the reverse strand, counting down.
ATTCAAATAAATTATAATAATTTAAAGGACATCGCTGTCAAAAAACGGCGATAGATGGATTAAATCTAAAGATGGCACTACTAGGTAGATTGTTCTAAATATTTTTTTTTGTATCGAAACAAAAATGTAAACAAAAGCAAAAAACACGAATAAATCTAACAACTTTAGACTAGTAATGAATTATAACAAAAATTAATTTAATATTTTATTTATGTACCAACAATTAAAAATCCTTAAAGCTGACATCTTTAGAAATAATACCGTACTCAGTTTTCACGTATCAAATATACGGCAAGTTTACTATGGAAAAGTACAGTGATGTCCCTTATAGTATTATGTATAATTTATTTGTTTTTATTTATTACATATTCGTTCAATCGTTCGCTTCAGTTTCGATTTTGCATCATTCTCGAGCAGGGGCACAACTGCACACGTCCACGATTAAACACGTCGATGATATATAAATAAAATTTACGTTATGTAATAACGAAGTAGAAAGACACTTTAATAAATAAATGTATTCATATTTCAAAGCAACATTTTCTAAATCAATAAGTGAAACAAAAATTATAAATAATTTTAACCAATTTAATAAAATAGTACCTATACCTAAACCTTATTGGTGTAAATATCATTTCGGCCGGTAAGTTACATAAAACGATTAATTAATACAATATCAAATTTATGATGAAATGATTAAAATTAAATTTAGAATGTTAAGCTAACTAAGTGTTCATCCGCGGCTAAAACTCTCGATGGTAAAATTCCTCATTGACTAAACTTACATAGTTAACTAATCAAGAGTATAAGGATCTAAAATAAGTTTTGGAGACTGTACTACATGATTTTTTAAACCGGTTTCGATTTCTTTGTTTTAAAAAATAATGAGATGTCGTGTTTAATAAAAGGGATTAATTTTGGCAAAAAGATAACCTGCACCCAAAAAAAAAAACACGTTATGCCAGGCATAGATTCAATGTAGTTGGTTTTGTTCTTACATATTTTCCATTTTCGAAATTTAAAATCATGTTGCGACTAAAATCATTTTGTTGAAAGTAATTTTTTGACGGATATCGTTTTTAGATTTCAATTCTGGCCCAGTGTATCTTATTGATCTGAATTATGCTGTGCTCCTTTAACCTTTTTATAAACCGCAGATTACTCATTTTATATCCAGAACTTCCCCTCTGGTTTTGTTTGTAAATGAGTCTTTTGGAAAAAAATAGAGTAAACAAAATTCCACAAATCCGCATAACATTAAAACCAGCCAAGTGAACAGAGCAACGAGATTGTCTCGCCGATTCGCGAAACTTAAGTTTCTGTAAACTTAAAATTAAAAGTCTGTAACAAAATACGGGTTGGGCTTGGGTACAAAATACCACAAAAAAAAATCCATTTTCATTATTCCAAAAATTTAAATTAAATTTAGGAGTGGGAATGATTTTCCAAAACGCAATATTCCAGGCATAAAATTCCAAATTCAAAATTCTAGAATCAAAAATTCCAAACCCCAAAATTCTAAAATTTAAAAATTCCAAATCCAAAATTCCAAAATCTGAAATTCCAAATTCCAAAATGGAAATTCCAAAAATTCCACTCCAATTTATTTTACTGAAAATAGATAAAATCGCGAGGGCGCGATACTGGCATGTGGAATTTTTTGATGTGGAGCTATGGTTTAAGGAATTTTTATTTTTGGAATTGTAAAAATGGAATTTTGCAAATGGAATATTTCTTTTGGAATTCCGTTTGGAATTTTGGATTCTAGAATTTTAAATTTGGAATTTTATGCCAGGTATATTGCGTTTTGGAAAATCAACCCCAACTCGATTTTTTTCTGTAGCGGTGTTTTTTAACATTTATTTACAGTGGCGAGATCTTTTCTATAATTGCAATTTTTAGTGATCTGCTTCAGCTACTCACATTTTACAGTTTATGATCAGGAGGCTAATCTCAAGACTTAGCTCTTAACAAAATTATCGATAATACTCTCAGTCAATATATTCCTGACAGTATACCTCTCGCATAAAAAAGATTGTCGTCGCACGATTTCATGATTCATAAAATATATCAAAATATCTGCATCCTCGTAACTTCTAATTGCTGTGTTTGGCGAATCTAGCGCTTTTTTACCGATTTTGTTGTACTAAATCGCGGACTAAGCCGATTTATATCTGATCTGTATATTCAACAAGTTTCGCAGATACAGGCTATATGTACACTGTTCTCTAAATGAAAATTGAGCTTTCTTTAAATAACGACGTCGATTTTTGGATTTTTTCTCGCGTTTTAAACGACTATTTTTAGCAGATGATAGTGCTTCTGTGAAATAAACTTTAAAGTAAATTTTTTATTAGATCAAAATATAATCAAATGGTTAAAATTATGCAAAAGTAGTCGAAAATCAAGGAAAAGAAGAGTGAATCTGAACTAAAGAAATTTAAGCGTCAGGAAGATTATTATAGTAATCGATTATTGTTTAATGTTTTTATGTGAAAATAGTGTTTTTAGTCATCCAAATAATAATTTATGATATGGGAGCTCTGTTGACCGTGTCGGTCTGAATTCTAGAGGAATTTTATATTTATAGTGCGTGTAATATTTTCTCCTTACAAAAAAAAATCATCTCAAATATCCTAAAATTGAAAATTTAAAATCTAAAGTTTTTATTTTTGTATTAAATTTTCACCTTGTAAGATGATTCGTTTTATAAACATAAAACAAATTTCTAAAACATCACTCAAAGATCAATTGACGTACATATGTAACGAGTAAAAATTGATCCGCACAAACGCAAACAATAAGAAACAAACTCAATTAAATTTTCCCCTACGTACATGTATACAGAATTTTCCGGTATTTACGAGACAAAACAAAAGTGTTTCAAAGAAAATTAAAAATGACATAAACACAATTTATAAACAGTTTTATGGTTAACTGCTGCCACATTGCCAAGAATGGGTATAGTATTGCATGTACAAATTATAAAATAAAAAAGTGAAAAATCTTGATTTCCGTTAAATAAAAAAACAAAAACAAAATAAATAAATAAATATCAAACGAGAACTGTTTTGTCACAATTTCTTATGTTTCGTTTATGCCTTATCTTCGTCTTTGGCTTATTGTTTCTACAATATTTTCTTCATTTTCTTCTGGAACAAAACTGTATAATATACAAAAAAAAGTTTGTTTCAAAAGATTTTTGTTTTATTTCCTCTGTTGTGTGTTTGCCATTGTTTGGTTTTTGGGTTGTAAATTTTCACTTTGTCCAGTAAAGCGTGAAATTACAAAAAAAATATACAACAACAACAACGACTCGATATACGGAGATGGGGTTTAATTGTTTGGCATGAGTAGTAAAATTGTTTTTCCTTTTTATCTTGCTTATGGATGGTAGGTGGGTGTATGTGTCTATCTGTGTGTGTGTGTGTGTGTGTTTATGTCATGAACATTTTGTGCGAAAAATGAGAAACTGTTGTTATAGTTTACATGTATTAACGATATACCATTCATAAGCATATACATAAATGACAAATTTTTTGAAATATGTATGTATTTGACAATAATTTTTCGTTTCTAACAAATATGAAAATGTCAATAGATATAGTCTCGTTCAAAAAAAATAAAATTAAAATAAAAAATTGTTTCCCTTGTCGACAGAAGAAAAATGAAATTTTTCTCTGACTTGACCATACATACAGACATATCCAAAGTGTTTACATATTTTTCTAATAAAACAATAAATTTTTATTTTTTTGGAAAAATTGTATGCTTATCACACATTGCTGTTGTTGTTCTTCTTAATGATTCATGATATAATAACACAGGAAAATATAAAAAAATAAAATGAAAAATTCATTTTTCCATTTATATAATGTTGAAGGAAAACACTTTACTGATATTTTACATTGACAGGTAATTTTTTTATTCATTTGTCTTTAGGTATTTTTCAAATTTTTCATGTTAGATAATTTTTTGTGTTTTAGATATTTTTTGCTTTGTTGAGAAGGTAATATCTTCAGGATGAACAAGGATAATTTTTATATAAAATCATCATTCAAATGCTTCAGATAATATTTATGGTCGTATAAGTACTGTGCCCAGGTATTTACACTGTGTCCTACATATATAATTTTTAACTTACTGTATTTATAAATAAATGTGGCGCTAAATCTCTCATATTTCAATAAAAGAAAAACAAATACTGTATATACCTTCTCACCTTACCAAAAAAGGACAAATCCTTAAATTATCCTTCGAATGGGTAATTCAAAACTATTATATTGTTAGTTCGATAATCAAATTAATAATATTTCGACAAAAAAGGTCTCCTTTATACAGGAATATAATATGTAAGCTCAAAATAGAGTATTGTAACATATTAACATGATCCTTATCCTTTATTATTGTTATTATTATAAAGTCCTTATTATTACAAAATCAAAAACTAACAGATGCTAATCTTTGAGAGTGTTTATTAAACTTGAATATTAACAGTATATATACAAAACCCGAAAGGATATATTGTCATAAAAAGTCCTTAATATTAGTGTACCTATATGTTGTAACTTTTAAATTTATTTATTTATTTTTTTTTTGGTATAATCATGATTTCGATACTTGAAACTTTATATACCCTAATTTATAAAAACAGGATGTTTCGTTTTCTTTGGGGTATGCGAGTTTAACCCTTTTGTTTTAAGTTATATTAAAATTCCTACAGAGGCGTGGTTTCTAGAAAATAAAATGTTAATTTATTCGATGTGGCTGTAACATGTATTCTCAAATCATAGTTCTGTAAAGTATCCTGTTTATTGGTATATAGAGTATATAGGTATATACATAAGTAACAAAATATTGTTATGATTTTTAAGTATTATGTTGCAACTTGCAATCTGTGTTACAATCATTGTATAAAATTGGGGGTTGAAGTGACATAATGAAAGGTGTAATGTGACAACAAATTTTAAAATAATAATTTTATTGAAATATTTTTACGTCTGGAATGGTTTATTCCCTGTGATATGGTGGTTAATTGAAATTATAGATGATTTCTAACACCCCGATAACTTTAATAAATAATAAATCGACTAGCAATTTTGTTCAATTTTGATTAATGCTTATAGAACCGCAAGTTCATACAACTTTTTTTGATCAATACGTCAATGATTGTGATGGTTGCCAGGACACCTCTAACAATAGGTTTCGAGGCCCATGGTTGTTGAGCCAACTTGCATTTGTATCCCTCGATTATTTCTACATATTTGAAAGAAAATTTAATTGTATTTGAAAAGCCTGTGCAGTGCTCTCAAATCGGGAGAATCATTAAAATATTCGTTTTGTTTCCGCGGGCCAGAAATTGTCTTTTTATAAAACTCCATTATTAGCATTTTCTATATGTTAGCGATCGATTGCTTTTCTTTTATAACGTCTATGGCTTAGAGGCCAAAATCGACCTTTACCACATGTCTACTAAGCTTGATCTTTCGAACCGTATAAACTCATAACGTATTAGCGCACATTATTAGGTGATAATGATTTTACACATAATCGTTTTTAAGTCTGTCTGAGCATGTAGTTGCTAATTAATTAAATTTTTTGGTCAGCGGGGATGATCAAACTCCTGGCTACAGCTTGGTATAAATAACTTTCTTATATCCGCATTGTTGTATACATTCTGAAAAAAAGGAAAATGTCGTTTAACAAAGGTATGTGTTGTATAGGGAAATTTAGCCAGGATTTCATTTTGTTTTCTTGTAAAATGGGTTTTTCATTTGAACAGGCCCAATTTTGTTAATATAGATTTAGAAAAGTCAAGTTTCTCTCTTAATTAAAGTAATCGTGTTAAAATTTTGCCTCGCAGGTAATGGGACTTCTGCAAGAAACTATAAATAATTGTTTTTATACTCTTTTAGAGGAAGAACAATTATCTATACTCGAACCAAAAGAAATAAGCCATGGATAACTTGTGGTTCACGGACCATCAGTTGAGAAACGCTTGGTAATCTCATACAAATTTTTAGCTAAAAATCCAAAATCTGCAATTGTGCTCCGGTTGCGATTTGCTCATTTGGATCGTTCGATGAACAACCGCCTGAATTTAATGTTGATAAGCATTTTATTGTTCACATTTTTAATGAAACGCAATATTACGAATTGATGTCTCTTTTAAAGGCAACAATGAACTACGTTTTTTGAAATTAGCTTTCTAACACCTTTTACATAAGAAACTATTCATGTATATTTGTAAAAACACTCAACAATTAGTCACCTTCGTTTATACAGATATGTATATGTGTACTTAGACCAAAAATAAAAAAAAAATAAAAGCGAATTAAAAAAAAAAAATAAGAACAAAAAAAAACACTTTTCACATCCAATTTCCATTCCATTCATCCGAAAATAAAATATCGAAAATTTCAAAAAAGAAAAACTGTAAAAGGAGCAAAAATTCATTTCGGTGCAGCACTTTATTATTTTGAACATTTCGAGTGGAAAATTCTTTTTTTATTTTTATTTTTTCGTTGTTTTGCTATTTTCACAACAATTAAAAATTTACCTTCATTAATTTGATTACTATTGTTTATTTTTCATACATGATGCGGTCGGTACTCATAGAGAAATTCTTACAATGGATTGTGCAAAGTGCAAAATAAAATTAAATCGAGAATAGACGTTGTATGCATATGCATTAATAACAATGCATTGTGAATTAATATCGTTAATTTGACATTTACACAAATTAGGTAGAATTATGAGGGAATGTAGTTTTTATTGGGAAAAATAATATAAATGTTAAATAAGTTTCATTTAAGATTTTTAGCAATGGGAATTATTGTGCTATAAAGCATTTGGTTCAAGTCTAGGGTGTTTTTTTTTTTTTTTTTTTTTTAAATATTTTTTATGTCAAGCTATTTTCCTGCAGGTGGCTGAATTTATTTAAATTTACTTTTTGTAGAGTGACATCTACCTTAATTTGGATAAAATTGTAATGACTAGTGTAAACATTTATAAAGTTTTATGAGTTTTTTTAAATGTGATGCTGTATGATGTACAATATATAGTTGGAACATTTCACTTTTACTATGAATCCATCTCTGTTCTGTTGACCAATGAGATGCGTTTCATAACCTAAAGAACTAAAGAATGATATATTATTTTAAGTAGACAAACAGACAAAGTGGATTTATTATTGTCGATTTAATACATAAATGAAAGAAAAGAAAATTAAATTAAATAAAATCAAATAATTTAACTACTTGAATTCAATTTACATCAACTGGAATCACATCTTGGGGTCAAATTTTTCTTCCAGCATTATGTATGCACACAAATTTGTATAGGCTTGAATGTTTTATTATAATTTCGGAAACGATCGAGTCAATAAAATCATTTATGTAGAACATATAAAAAACAATAAATAAATTCAGTAGATGTCACACCAAATTCAATCACTTTTCTATATACTATATGCACAGGATTTATAGGAAAAATCAGACCCGTAGGGAATTCACCATCTTATGCTATATAAAGTACTTATTTATGTATATTTGGTATCTCGAAGACAAGAAAATTGGTGGTAAAACAGTGTAAAAAGTGGTTTGATGATAAAAACCAAATTGAAAATCGATTTTCATTTATTTCTATTTACTCGTTTGAAGTGAAAATTTTCTTGCGATTTTATTATTTTATGGTTGGTTAAAGGTATTGATGAGATGAAATTGGTGAAAAACGGCTGTTAATGAATATTGATTGTTTTATCGTTGTTCTGATGCGATTACCTCACTTGTAATAGTCTTAAATAGTACGCTATGTATGATAGGTACGCGAAAGGTTGCCCTTCTACGTCTCATTGCTGCTAATTAATATCTATTATCATTCATATCTTAATTTCTCTTAACCGTATAAGTGGGAATATTAATTTAACCCTAATATCGAGTAAGTAATAAATCTAAAAAATTCTCAACCAGATCTACTCCAGATCGCATTTTTATAACGAAAACAATAAAATCAACCCAATCAAAATCATTTTGTTATGCTAAGTACACGCAAACAATAGCATTAGAAAAGATATAAAATGAGTAGATTTCCTTTAAATTAGAACAGTTACTGTTTGGTCTTAATAGTGATAAGAACTCGAATTGCTTAAGTGGAATATATTGTGATATTTTGTTTAAAAAAAAAAAAAATTAAATTAAAATGAAGGTTTTAGTGATAACTCTATTCGCCATTTTCGCTGTTGTAAGTACTCGCACTTAATTTGTAAATTGTGTTGTTTAATTTGGCTAAATATCGCGTGATTTATCTCCATATATATGTAGATCTCAGCCGAAGATTTTCATCTTAAAACCCATGAAGATTTAATGCAATTCCGGGGACAATGTGTCCAAGAACTATCAGTGCCTGAGAGTCTCATTGAAGAATACAAAAAATGGAATTTCCCCAGCGATGACAAGACTAAATGTTATATTAAATGCGTTTTCAATAAAATGGGGTTGTTCCGTGACGATGAGGGCCCAATTGTCGATAATTTACTGGTTCAATTGAAACGGGAAGATTCGGTTATGGATGATTTACAGGCTGAAATTAATAAATGTGTTGATGCCAATCCAGAAAAGGATGATAATTGTACATGGGCATATCGTGGATTTATTTGCTTTAATAAGGCTCATTTGGATTTAATTCAAGCTAGTGTAAAAAAAGATTAAACATTTTGCCTACCAGTGTATCTATTGTGACCCCAACAGTTTTTGTATAATAAATAAATAAACGCAATTCAAATAGTGTTTCCTTTAAATTTTTATTTAATTTTAATAAATTTTTGTATGTATTTTTACCAAAAGGGTTGACTATTAAAAAAAATTGGCCAAAAATCGACTAAAATTAAAAACCATTAAATGTTTGGATATTCGGATTAAAATGATCAATTAAAAATGGCACTACGTATTTTAGTGATTAGTTATTTTATATTGGCACAGAATTACAAATAATAAATCAATTTTTAATTTTAGCTTTTCGATTAGGAAGTTGGAAGAAATAAATTTAACTTAATTTTCCAGTGATTTAACTTTCCACCTCCGAGTTGATTTCGTTCATGGCGGCCTCAATGTGCTCGACCAGTGTTGCAGCTGGATCTACGGTGGGATGTTGATACCCTTCTAAGAAATAGCAGGTTTCATTCGAATCTTCTGTCTGATGATATTCCTTGGGTAGAAATGAGGTTTCGCGTGGTTCCAATTTAAAATTATCAAATTTCGAATGCTTAATCAACCAATCGCGGGTCGTTGGGCTGATATTGATTTTACATGCGGCACTTCCCGATTCAAATTTATTAGCAATCGTTACATTGTGTCCAAATAGGCAATATCGTGGCATTTTACGTCCTACCACACCGGCCAATACTGCTCCCGTGTGTAATCCAATTCGCATCTTTATATGTTGACCATCATGTGTATTATGCTTTGCACAATTTTCAATCATTCGTAATGCCATCCATGCTACTTTATGGGCGTCGTATTGACTTGCGCGATGAAGCCCCGAAGCAACACAGTACGCATCGCCGATTGTTTCAACTTTGTAAACATCGAAAAATCCACAGAATATATCAAAGTCGTGATAAAGCGCCTCAAGCATACTGATCACCATAAATGGGGTCGCGGTTGAACAAATACTTGTAAATCCAACAATATCGCTGAATAGTATCGACACATCAGAATAAGTTTTTGCCTCAATTGTGGCGCCGGTCCAAAGTCGTTCGGCAATTTCGGCGGGGAATATTAAATGCAACAAGCTAACATTTTTTTTTCGTTCTTTTGTTACGGCCACATTACCCTCTTCAATCGAATTTTTAAGTTTATCCATGCGTCGACGTAACCCGTCCTGTGCTCGAGCCTGTTCACCAACTAGTATAACTTCCCGCGTTGCATCATGCAGTGGGATATCGGATATGAAAAGTCCGTTGCAAGTTAGGCCTTCGAGCCCGTCCAAGAATGGCGAACCTATAAACAAAAGTGTATTTGATTCGGGACAATGAACCATTTGCCCTTTGATTTCCAATCCTTTGGCACTAAAATCAGGCCGATTTGGTGGTGCGCGCAACGATATTAAAAATGATGTATTGGTGCGGCGACAAATCTCACGAAATTTTAATGGCAGTCCTTTTGGCCGTTTGAATTTAAAATATTTAATTGCCATCCGACCATTAGTGTGAATGGAATTTTTAAATAATCGGCTAAATCCTTTCCCCAACTGTACGATTTCCAAATTTTCGTTCATTATAAAATGCCAAGGAAATGCCTTACAAAATGTGGTCGCATTTAGCTTTAGGTCAGCCGCATTAGTTGAGATGTGCGTATCTTCAACTTCTTTAAAGTGTAACTTCCGGCGACGGTCACTAGTTCCGGCTTCACCACGCGTGTCATCACTTTCGTCTTCAAAAAGATATCGATACCGTTTAACATCACCTTCGACCGGTTCCATCGTTATATTAACATTTCGATTGAATAAATGTTTTGTTAACGCTTTTAGCGAGCCGAGTAACAACCATGCAATCACCGGTCGTTCAGATGAGAATATTAATTCACCCTCACCGGCACATACGAAACCGGTGTCAGTTAAATCCTCCTCCTGAAATTTTAATACATCGTAGACACCATCCAATGAAGCCAGAAATTCTTGTAGATTCCCTCCAAGACAATTAAATGCCCGTTCTATGATTTTCGTATAATTTGTTACAATTAATTCCTCGCCCAACTGAATTAAAATATCGCTTGCGGATGACTCATCAATCTCCAACAGGGAATCTTGTATATCGGCCAAATAATCATAGTTGGGATAAACGGTTAGCGATTCTGATTCCACTCGTCTGAAACAATTTATTATTTAATTTGTTTAGCAGCAAATTTGTGTTGTTCCATTACTTACAGATTAGAAATGCCAGGCCATTTATCATTATACTTTGTTATCAATGATTTGACAGCTTGATGAATATTTTCATTCTAGTGAATATAAGAAAATACATAGCAAGATTTTTTGTGTTACATACATAATTTCGAAAAATAAACATAAATATAAATCAATAATATAAAGTTGAAGGAGTATGCATATAGTTAGGGATGTGGCGCTTGCATGGAGGGTTTACTGAACTGTGAATGAAATATTTGTGTGGAGCATGCACTCAGCATCAATTGATATTTATTTTTAAAGTGATTTTTGACATAATACATGCGGGTACTTACCGTTGGTCCAGTTAATAATTGTATTGCAGCATTTAAATGTGTCAACGTTAATGCATCAGGCAGTTCACTTAGATCTTCTTCTAAATTCCAAGGGCCACCATGATCAATAATCGATTGTTGCCGGGTCAACACATCACCGCTGTTACCTTTAGTACCTCCTCCTCCACCTCCAGGTCCCCGTCTCAACATAAATGGACAAGTCATCGCTTTTGTTATGTAAGTGATGAAATAAAATAAAAATCGAAAAAATCTGGTCCCTGATATAATGTAATAATCTCTTCTGGAACAAAAAAAAAAACAATAACACTAAAAGGAAAATGATTTTTCACGTCAACATGGGAACATTTTTTGATGAGACTTTTAAAAATTTAATGATTTTCATTTTTTTTTTGTATTATATGTATACATAAATAAATCATATTTATGGATTTTTGGGACGTGTATATATTTGTTTGGGGTAGAGAACAAGAGAATGAACTAAGAACATCTAGGAAAAAATAATTTATTATTTTCTGGCGGGAAACACATTACATTGCCTATCTCTTGGAAGGTCTACTATACTAAAACTACCAACACATCATGGGTTGGAACCGACATTTTAATTGAAGTTTCGAATTAACTTTAGTTCGAACCCAGTGTGTTTTGTTTAATCTTAATTTCAAATCAGTTTAAATTCAATTTTAAATTACATAGTTTTCTCATATCGTTATATACTTTATACACTACCTACTTGTATATTTCTATAGTTAATTCAAAAATAAAAATGTTTAATAAATCAAAATGGATGAATTGCCAAGTAAAATATTTATATAAAATTATCGTATCTGCAAGCTGCGAAAGTTTAGTTTCCTGAATAAAAATCGTTTAAAAATTAAAAAATCGTTTTAAAATGAAACATTCCATAATGGACAGTGCAACTAATAAACCCAAATTTTCCGATTTCTTGTTTGTTTTCTTACACCATTTCCTTTATGAGTCTAAAATTTTAAGCTTAAGAAACTAAAAAACACGTATCGTATCTTGGATTACGAGATATTCGAATTTATTTTCGAATTGGCAGATAGAAAATATAAAAAATGATTTTTCTGGAAACCAAAATAGGTAGGTATAATTAGTGTTCGGAATACGCTGTTCACAATAAAATTCAACGAAATGGGAACAATTACGCAATGCTGAAGCTGAATTCAAATTAAGTTGAAATTGAAACTAATTTCGAAACTGTGGCTACGAAAGCCATGGTTAGTGCGTTTTTTTATTCGCTATCCGGAGCTGCTATCGAGAGCAATCATATGAAAATAGCTCCGGATAGCGGCTCCATATAAATAGGTAGAGCTAAATATTTTTTATTTCACGTTTTCACTTATGAATTGATTTAAAAATTATATTTGACGTTAAATAAATGTAATTTACCAACAAATAGCACGTCAAATTTAAATTTGGGTGTAGAAAATTGACTGCTCCGCATAGCAGCTATCGGGAGCGAATAAAAAAACGCAGCAGATGTAATATAAGGTTTATGAAATTTGAATCAAAATTTGACAAAAACTTGACAATTTAATTTTCAAATTCTAAATTTCTATAGAAATCGAATAACTATTATCAACTAATAGTTTGACGCTTTTAAAAACGGTTATTTTTAGTTAGGTTGGTGCAAAAATACTAATGAAATAATTCTTTATAAATATTTTGTGAATTGAACGATGATAAACAAACTGTAGTTGTGCTTTAATTTTTCAATCCATTAAATTAAAAGTTTCTTCAAGGTGAGAATTATGAGAATTCTTTTTGGGGTTCGGTACATAATAGTTTAAAACAAAACTAAGAATCTACAAAACAGATACACTTTTGTTTTAATGGAGAGCAACAATCTAATCAAATGTTTCCCAGCACTGTAATCAGATTCATTAAAAACCCACTCAAATTTGCAAATTAAGTCTTCATTCACTGCCATTTCGCTTTACTCATGTTACTTGGAAAAACAAATATACGAGTATATCCATATAAAAATAATTATCATCTCCCACTTCTTATGTATATATTCTACAACAACAACAAATTGCGTAGAAAATCTACCTCTCAAAAAATAAATGGAAAAAACGGACTTTTCATTAAAATATCTACGCTCACACAAACACACATACAAAAAAACATAAATTTATTTTATTTTCATGTCAATTTTCTACTTATTGATTTTAACAATGAATCGAGTAAAAACTTTTCATTTTTCTGTATTTTCACTCATTATTTCTAATCGCGATTAATTAAAAATTCATTATAAGTCCACAATCATCATTAATTATGACAAAATAATATTTAAAAAATTACATAGGTAAATACACCGATTAGGTATAATAATTTGTCCACCCAAAAAAAAAAAAAAAAAAATGTAAGAAAATTAGGAAAAACAATTTTTGATAAGTCTGAAAAAAAAACTCTATACAACTAATTGGTTATTTGGAAAAAATAACAATTTTCACGTAATCACTACTTTACTGAAAAAATAAAAATTTTAACAAAATGAAAAACTTAAAATTTTTATTTTTATTTTATTTCGATTTTTACGAAACACACCTTTAATGTAGAAATGTCAACAGAGACTGAAAAGGAAATTTAACTTAGTGCGAGAGAAAAGCTTTGTGCTTTTGTGGAAAAACTTGTGAACAATTTATGCGCATGTTTTTTTTTTGTTTTAATATAATTTTTATAACAAAGATAATGCAGAGTTTTGATGATTTACCGACGTGCATGTGGAGGGTTTATTCATGAAATGGGATGAGGTCGTCGCGTTGTTAAGAAATTCGAGAGGACTAAAAAAATATTATGGACCATAATAAATATCGTTTCGTTTCGGGTTAGTGGAACGAGTAAATACATAAAAAAAAAGTAAGTTAGAAAATCACATCAATCAATAGAGCACGTAATGTATCGGATATATGTGTGGAACCGAATGACCAAAATGAAAGTTTTGTTATGTATCTAGTTCGTAAAGCCCAACAAACTGTCGATGTGGATAGATTATGAGTTTACGTGATATTTAGTTTATATTGTTGGGATATAATACCAAATATTAGACTATACTTGAATTAAAATCACCTCGATTAGTTAAGGTGCAGTTATGAGATAAATAAAGATAAAGAGAGAGGTGTGAAGTAAATAAAGATTTGGTGATTGCTGTTGTTATACCATCAGAACATTTATTATTAATTCAACATAAATTATTCATAAAACTAAACTTAATTAATTAATTTTTTGGTTTTATTTGAAATAATTTGCGGGATAAAATTCCTTCACATTATTTTATTAGTTAGGGTTTTTAATGGAAAGCACTTTCTACGTCGCTTTTCCACGGTTTGATCCTACTCGCTGAGTATGAGCGAGAGTTCATTAAGGTTATCATTTAGTTTTTTTTTAAATTTAACGACGTTTTTCTACCTTTAGTCAAAAACTAAACAAACTATTCAGATGCTTAGTAAATAGCCCTAAAAAATTTAGTGCCTTAGTCTAAAGCTTAGTTAGCCTTACGGTAAATCCGTCCTTATGGCAATTGTAGAACATTTAAGCCAGTTAAATTTAGGAACACAAGAAAATTTGCTATATAAATATTTCAGATTGTAATAATGGAGTAACTGGCACTCGTGTTCATGTCTGGCACCAATTAAGCTAATTCTTTGACTATAAAGCTTATATATGCTTTCGATTATGACTTATATTTCTTTATCGCTTCACCATTACTAAAAACTACTAATGTACAACTATTTGTTGTTGTCCTGTCTTATCCATAGTACAAACATCGACATAATAATAGATTAGATATGTGTAGGACAAGATCAAAATAATAATGATAAATTGCTAGACTTTATTGTGTTAATATATGAATTTTCTCGTTCAATATGCAGAGTATACGGTTAACCCATAATAAATAAATTTGTGGTCGGTAGTGGGTGAGGGTGGTGCACCTCAATTATAATTAATAAATATATACATACTTAATTTTATTATTGTGACTTTTTATCTTACTGCATGCAAATTATTTTATTATACCAGTTCCCTAATTGAATTTAACTTCTATAAGTTTTCTCCTTGACCTTCTTTTATCAATGTGCATCGTCACGTAATTTTATTGTTTTACTTTTAATTAAAACATTATTTTTAATTGAACAATTTTTAGTGCCATCAAAAAAGAGTGATAAAATTAAAAATAAAATATTTCTATTTTTTTTTGTTTAATCGAAATTGTGCAAAAAATTGTTTAATACAAAAATGTGATTGTTACGCCTAAATGTAGATTATGTAAGTAAAAGTTCGTTTACAATGAATTATTTATTTATATTTTCTAATTTACTGTGTAAAAAATGCAATTTAATATTATTGCGACGGTCAAAAAGCCTTGAAGTAACAGGTGTTTTATTTAGCGAAAACAGACAGTCGGTGACCTTAGTCAATCGACAATAAATAAATATCGGTCATTTTAACAAAGCAAATTTTAGCAATATGGTTGTTTATAATAGATTGAATGTATGTGTTATTGATTTTTGTTGGTGTAGAAGAAAATCGTAAAGAGACGGGAAAAGTTGTCCGTATTGGTCAGAACGGCAGAAACTGTTTTGATAGAAGCGTTTCTGTTGTAAATTACTGACTATCTAAGCTTTCTCAAATACACGTGGTGATGTTCTGGAAAGCAAATGTACATACCAAAATTATTTAATGGGACTTTTTTTATTTTTTGCCTTATTCAATCAGACAGTCTGTATACTCTCAAATTTACAGAAATGTTATATTTAAAGCACTGGTGTGCTGCTCACATTGTCTAAACAGATTCGATCATCCAAAATTAAAACGATTATTTTCGAGTAAAGCGAAACCTAACTATTTTAATTTTTCTAAATTAAAGTGTAAATCATTGCGCTCAAATGCCTCAACTGCAGGGACCTTTCAAGCTTTCAAGGGCTTTATAAAACTTGCAAAAGAACATAATTCATCATTGATCAAAAAATAGATGATATACATACTATCGAAGAGATGTATGTATACATATACCTATGTTACTCGAAGGACTTATCTCACTGTGCTACCCTGTTTTGCATATATGCAGAATGTTTTTAACTATACTTTGTTTTTGTACACTGACACTTTATTATGAATGAGCTTATGCTAAAAATAAGATGTTCCAAAATTTTAGTAATTAAACAAACAAATAAAGGAAGCATTGTACAATCTTCTACTAACTTCTTTTCAAAATCCCGTTTTCGAAATTCTAATTTTAAAATACTATTTTTAATAATTCCCCCTCGTACGCAAGATTTAAAATATTAAAATCGGGGCTTTCTTTACCAAATGCGGAATTTTGAAAATTGAGATTTTGCAAAGCCAAATTTTGATCAAATGGGATTTTGAAAAGCAGAGTATCGTCACGACACCCCTAAAATAGCTTAGAAAATGGCATGAAAATAACAAAAAAATGGTAAATTTTTATAGAAAGAATTCTGGAAAAGGTGAATTTAATGAGCTTTTCTAGTTATTAAAATTTCCGCTATTGCTTTATACAAAAAAGAAAACGCAACAGACGACTGAGTAGAACATTGTGCGTCATAACTTAAATAAATAACTACAATATTTTATAAAATTTCAATTTTAATTTCATTTAGTTTCCAAGTTTATAGCTGCTTATGGGTTGTCTTGTACATAGGAAGTATTTTTATTATTTTTGTAAATCGGCTGTGTTTATATATAACAAGTGAACTCTGAGATTTAGAAGTACGATATTTTTTTAATTTGATAATCTGATATTATTATGCCCTTTCGGCCACAAAAGTTCCTGTTTCTTTAACAAAATGCTGGATCGATATATTATAATTTGTGATATTGTCTTCCATTTTTGAGTCGATATCATCTTAAAAATTCAAAAATTAATCTCTGTATGGTTAGAAAACGAATATATAAGATTACGGTTTCAATTTTCAAAATATTATTGCCCTTGACTTTGTGCGGTTGTTTGTTCCGTTTATGGTTTCGGCTTGACTTGTTTCAAGAGTAGCTAATGATCTTTTATTTAACCACATATCAAATTTCAATTCCGTCAAATCATAAACGATAAATATGAAAAAAAATCATTGAAGATAGAAATTCCAAAAACGTTTGCTTGGGAAGAGTGATTGGGTAGTACTAAAATGTATGGAATACAGCTAAATCATACTTTTTGTAATCTGCTTTGCAGGTAAAAATAACAACAGTAGTCTTTTTATGTCCAATAAGGTGCTCATTTAATAGTCAAAATATTATAAAATGTCTGTGTATGAAATAGTAAAGCTTTTATGAAAAAATTGTGAAAAGTTCTTTGCCCATCTTCCCTGAGGTATTGAATTCCTCATCACTGCTGTAATCAAACGATTAAACTTTATACAAATTGATAAAACTGTAACACAGATATTTCGTGCGGTTGCCGTCTAGAAGTGTCTTGATTCAATCGGTGGATGTAAACATGTTTATTGCTACCACCATTAATACCATGTTTCCATTATGCGTGCTTTAATAGTAAAATAAGGTATCTTTATCCTTCGGTATACACGGTGTAAATCTATACTATAAAGTTTATTACTTTATTGTTTTGACCAACGTATGTGCACGACAACGTATTATATACCAATACTTTGGGCCGAAAAGTTTGTTGTTTATAATGGAATTGTCATTATTAGATTTCGAAAAACAGATCAGTTCTTATTAGGTAGGCGCTATTTAAATTTTCAAGTCGATCTGTCATTTAGTTTGCATTTTACAAGCAACAAAATTGACGTATTCAGCATTTTGAGAAGAATGGATAAATTTCAAACCCGTTTTGCATTTCATTACCTTTATTTGAAAGGCTTATCAGCAACCGATATCAAAAAGGATATCTATCTAACATTGGGCGAGTCTAAACCATCCTGTGAAACTGTCCGTTTTCGAATCGGTGAATTTTAACGCGGTCGCAAAAGTGATCGTAAAGTGAAGTTGTGTGAGATTGTTAACACTGACAAGCATTCAATAGAATTTATAAAAATGATTGATAATTTCGATTAAATTGGACACCAAGTAACTTAATCCTATTCAAACCCAGATATCTTGATTATTCGAAAAATCCCAAAACTTCGAATTTCGAAAATCTCAGCTAACTCAATGTTAATGTCCACGCTTATTATTTCAATCCAAACTAACTTCAATAATATCGACAAATTTATAAAATCTCGAATAATACATGTCTCGAATAATATCGAATAATATATAGGCCAAACAAACCAAACCTCGAATAATCTTAGAAAGTCGGTAATAAGACCTATAACTTCAAAATTCAAGGAATTCAACTAATCCCTATTAAGACAATTCGGTTGTTTAAAATTAAAAGTTAATGTCTGAAACCATCCAAATGTGGAAATCGAGATGCCTAGTTATTATGTAAGGATGTTTCGGGATTTTTTTTGAAATTACGACAAAATGTAATTATACATTTTGAGTTCTCGCTGTATAATCATGCTTCCTCGCTATATAATTGTCTTTGCTTGCGGAGCCTAATACATTTGTGACAATTTTTTCACAAAATTTAATAAATAATTCGTACAAATTTTATACTCGGTAAAAATCGGTTAATATCAAATTGATTATTCGAAAAGTTTAAATAATTAGGTTATCCTCTGATTTGATTTGCTTCCCCTACTAGTGTATCTGCAGTAGCTATGCGGTGAAGTCTAATTTTTTTCTTAATTTAATGTTACTCTTGTAGTCATTTTAAAATGGCATTAGAAGGAAAGCTATTAGTAAATATAATTGCTTCTTGCCACCATCGGGAATCATATTCGAGACTCGCAAGTTGTAAAGGAAAGCTCTTCTATACGATTTTGCATTATTAAAATTTGTATATTACCATGTTTCCCTTATAATGCTTTAAAAGGCCTGAAAATTATTTAAAAATTTAATGAAAATCGTTAATAAGTCGCATTCCATGAACTATCCGCCCCCTATTGGAAGCCGCACTCCATTAATAAGTCGCATACTTTATTTAGAAAAATAAAAATTAAACTAACAAGCCGCTGCTTATAAAGAAAATTGTTTAAAATACAACGAGTATTATGTACTACATACTCGTAAATATAGAGAAAACCGCATCCTAAATAAAAGCTGCTAAAAATAAAACTTATTATTGAAGTAAACAACGAGGAGTCAAGAATAGGCACCTCGTTCCGTGATATACACATTTTTACGCATTATAAGACAAGCTGTGACTCAGCAATTGATAAAGGTTAAATTAGGCTTAATTTGCTATGTATAAGCTTACCAAAACAATGCTCAAAATAATTTATGTGAATAGTGATTACATAACAAAAAAAAAAAAACATCATTCTCATCTACAAAAAATCGAAATTACCCTGTGCCCCATACATATCTACATATACATATATATATCATTATACTTACCGCAAAACTACATAATTAAAGTTGAATGCCATTACAATTTATTCAACTTTATAAATACATAGAATACAAGAATAGGATTTTCTTAAGAATTATATTAGTACGAAATTTAAAATGCAGTTACTTATAATTTTCTCGTCATTAATGCTAAGCATATACATATACTCGTCAACATTGGGAAGAGACTAAGAATAACCAGCTCGGTCAATGAAACGTATTGCTTTGCAAATTCATAAAATATAAGTTGCAAAATAATACAAGATTTCTCACATGTTGAAAGGTGAAAAACAATTTTTTGTTGTCATTTTTCTTTCTTTTCTTTGTTGTCTATTTATTGCGTATGTTCAAGGTTATTTAGTAATCTGATCTGGAGTGGTGGCATCATGCTTCTATTCAATAGGATATGATAATGAAAAACTTGTCTATATTTATTAACATATGCGGTCAAATGTAATGATGAGCAAGCATATTTTTGCGCCGATATTACAATATTAGCCTTGAATTGAGCGCGGCGACTACAACAGATTATGTAATCCATTGATCTTCGATCATCTTTTCTATAGTATTGAATTAAAAACACAAAATACGCAAATACCAGTGTGTGAACCAAGCCCCCCGTATATATTATTGAATCGTGAAAAAAAACTAAAGTACTCGTTCTCGTATTATAGTCATTCGTATTCAAAGTTAAAAATAAAAAATCGCGAATACAATAATAAAATGTAAGATAACGCGCACGTTATTTAATTTAAACAACACTGAGCGATAAACAAAATAAATTGTGTATTAAATCTCACTACACCGATACGCAGTAATAATCAGAATTAGTTGTGTTTGATTACGAATTTAAATGCTTTGGGGGTGAAACGCAGTTAAAATTTTATTAATCGGTCAATTGGATTGGAATTTCGAAATTGTTTATGGTTTGGCGCAATTGTTTTTATTATTATACAAAAAACCGTATCATACAAAGATAAAGTAATTGATATATTTTGATACCGATTTATCAGCGCACTTACTTATATTAAAAATTTTTTGCGTTGAGGCCATATATCAGATATTCTCTGTTGATTAGCATGTGTACTTTAAGTGCTTTATACAAAAATTCAATTATCGTTGGTAAACAGATTTTGTTTAAATGGAATATGGAAATTATTCTCAACAAAATATAGTGTACATACTTAGTAACAACTGGGTTTATGATTGACATGTATTTGTCTAGTTAGGAACACGTTTTCGTAATAATATACATACAACATATTTTATTTGGCGTCAGCATTATGTTCATGACAAGCTAAAGAATTTAATAAATATTATTCGAATTTCTCTGTATAAACATTTTATTGTTTTTGCGATAAGCATAATAAAAGTAGGTAGGCTTTTCGAAACGTAAAATTATTGTTTGATAAACAGTTTAATTTTTCGCACGTGACTCATAAAGGTATGCCAAAAATATTTTTTTTTCTTGTAGTGTACTACAATAGTAAGGAAAGGAAATAGAGTAAGTAAGGAAGGAGTTATTCAAACCGCAGGATTTCTCTTCTTATTTGTATTTCTCAATCGCCTTCCATAAAAGCAAAACGGACGCATCTTTACTAAGATTGCCCATTTTTCGTCGCCGTTTTAAAGCCATTTCCTCTTATTTCGTGTAATTTTGAACATGTCCCATGGAACGCAAAAGCAAATTTATTTTGTATTGATAATAAAACAATAATTTTTTATGGTTTGAGGTTAGGAGTCAGGAAACATTTTTGTTTGTCTTGTTGAAGCAAACTATAAACTTAATCGCAAAGTCGTAAAAATATTTAACAATTGTGTTATTTTAATTCGTGATAAAATATTATAAAACTATTGTCTCGTTTGTTGTCATAATTTTTATTTTTGCTGGAATAAACTACCGCTTGTCAGAAAATTTACCAAAAAGAATCATCAGTTATCTCACTTTTTTTCTAGACCAGCGAAAATTTCATTTCACTTGAACTAGCTAGGCTTTTTTTTAGTAAACAAATACCATGTGCCTAAAACGTGTCTGCTTAATAGGGAGAATTGGCGATCCTTTATTTAGAGTTATAGCTTTAGATTTTAATGGGAATTTTGCTTCAACGAACAGATTTTCTTCCAAATAAATTAACTTTAATGCGCATAATTTACCTAAAGTGAATCAACCGCATTCTGAGGTCTAGGGACAACTAAAGGTACAGATTTTTCACGTTATTTGGAACTAGTGCAGAATGCAGAGTATAATTTTCATATCTATTTAGTAGCTATCATAAATTGATTGTTTTATTTGTCATAAAACAAGAAATAATTTTTGTATTCAGGATAAAAGTATTAAATTTAATGTTAATTTATCAACTCTCATTGCATGATCGTTTTCAAAGATTAGATTTGATGGGGTACCGAATTAAAAAGGCTGAATTAAAAAAAGTCTTCATTAATGAAATAAAAAAAGCGAAAATTGTATGAGAAAGGAATACTTTTTTTATTTCAGAAAAAAATGAATTAAATAAGGTAACAGGTGTTCATACAAATTCATACAAAAATCACCATTTTTAATTCACTTATTTTAATTCAGCCTTTTTTAATTCATGTAGCCAGATTTGATGTATATCAATATGTATGAGTGTATATCGAATTTGTGAAATTATGATAAGATTATCTAATGAGATATTAAATCAAATGCTTTAATAAAGTCGTTGAACAAAACATAATTTGTGATCCATTTTCAATTTGATTTATTAATAAGATTTGGGTTTTAATTTTAAAAATAATTGTTCTCCCCAAATTTCCACTTCCCTATATGTATACTTTATTTTTTGGAAGATTCTCAGTTGAAGGCAAAAGAAGCAGACGAAAAATATTTCAAAAATTTCTCCGCATATTCCATTTAACAATTTAATATGGAATGATATCAAAGGGCCGAATGTCGAAGGGCCGAAATGGGTCGAAGGGCCGAATTTTTAATATTCACTAATTTACATCACTAAATCACAATGAAATTATTTTATTTGTCTAAATAGAATTTTCCTTCACTCTAACGAATATAAAATGGTCTGAAAAAAAAAAATAATCGGCCCTATATTTCTAAAAACAAAAAAAAAAAATAAACAAAAAAATTCGGCCCTTCGACCCATTCGGCCCTTTGAAATTCGGCCCTTCGTAACCATTCCTTTAATATCCGGCTACTATTTGACATTATTTATTTTAAATTCAAATAAAATTCCCTATTCCTAGTGGTTCCGTATTATTTACAAACCCAATCCTCACTGCTGTCATAAATGCAAGCAGTATGATTCTAGGAAATGCTTGCATTTATTTCGTGTATGAAAATATTGACGGTAGAATTAGCCTGCTGAAACTAGGGGCCGTATTATGAAAGAAAATTTCGATTTCGCATTTTGATATTAAAAAGCGACATTTTCTGCTTAATATTCATTCATTGACGATTTTACAGAAAAAAGATGAAACTCGACATCTACAAAAAAAAAAAAAAAAGAAGATATGATTGATGATGATTTTTGGATGTGTTTTCTCGGGTTTCAGTTGATTTTTCTAAGCAGATGTTTATTTTGTGTTTTTAGTTTTTTATGTTTTGTTTCAACTTTCTTGCGAACGTCGGATGTCGTTTAATGTAAGCGGATTTTTGCAAAATTAAAATTGAGAAATGCGCTCATAGTAGTGGGATATCACAATTGCAGATGGGTTGTGTCAATAAATATTTTTTCTGTCTTTAAAATGTGTTTATTAAGAAATATCTTAAACGTCTTAAAAGTAGCCTGTTTTAAAACTATTTTTGGTATTAAAGTTGGCATTTTTGTTACTATTGTAAAATGTACATGTTGCTAAAATACCTATAAACTAAAATCAAGGCCTCAGCTACGTAAAATATTTCAACAAAATTTTCAATCTTGAAATTTTAATTGAAAATACATAATTTGTACTTATAGGGGCAGATACTCGATTGTCTAGCAAGTAAGCAATTTCCGTATGAAAAAAACGAAATACATATTATGTACAAACCATTTTTTAACTTTAGTATTCATTTTCTTGGCTTACTCATTTTATTTGCAGACTCAAAAAATTGATAGCAACTTTACGGTGTTTTTTTTTGTAAAATCAAACAGAAAGTAGAAAAAATTTAATTCGCAATTAGAATTTGCTTGATAAAATTGATCGACTAGTCTTATCTATTGACTTGCTAATGTAATCAGCTAGATTATCGAGTATTTACCCCAAGTTTACAATGAATATTTTTCCGTTGGGGAAAAAATTGTTTGTGTAATTCGGATTAAAAGTGACTTTGTTTGACTCGCACTCTCATCATAATCTCTAATCACCAGAATGGCTAGCCTAACACAATCCTTATTATTTAGCCATCTAATTAGTAAATCCTTGTTTTTATTGCTCTCTTTTAACACGATTTGATAAAATATTTCTATAATCAATTATTTGAACAGGAATTTTGTGAATAATTCAAAATATATACCTTATCAATTTTTGTCATTGTGGGTATTGGTAGTGCGTGGAAACCTAATATCGTTAATTTCACGTTTTCGCTTTTAATTTAATTAAACATGTTCGATAAAGGGTTAACATTTATTTAAACTACAATTTACTGCCATTCCTCCTCAGCCGCCACAAAACTTATATCTTTCAGTATAAAACTGACCATCCGTAACATAACTCAAATTGTATTCCATCTCCTTTTGTTAGAATAAAACCAGCGGTAATAACGTACTAAAAGTACAAACAAATTTCCAACTCGTTTTGATTCTCTTTCTCAGACAATCTCAACTAATACTACCACACAAAATACCATATGATCATGTGCACAAGTAAATATTTGGTTTTGATTTCAATTTTAATAACCACTTAAAACCGCGACATACAAAACAATATTATATTTACAAGTATAACAAGATATACATTCACAAAAAAAAACAAACAACAAAACGTTATTCGACATACTATAAAATCGCGAATTTTCTCGCGAAAACTCTGTTTTTCGTTTTAGTTATATTACACATTCTCGCGATTTTTGTTTTGTTGTGCATTTTTATTTAAGTATTAAGCTCAGTCTCAAAGTTTCAAGCAAGCGGGCATGTCGTAAAAAAAATTTATAAAAATAAAATTTACGAGTGAAGAAATAAAAATTCAAATTAATTTCTTATTGTTATAAATTAAGAACGGTCTGGTCTGGTCTGTAAATATATTTTGAACGGTTTACAGAAAATTTTAGTTTATCTGAATAAAATCCACTCGTTCGCGTGAATATTTTGTGATAATATGTGAATTATTATTATTATTTTGTATACGCATACATATTTTGGAAAAATCAATAAAAATTTTCCTTGTTCTCCTTTTGAAAATATATTTAAGTGTAGTAGTGAGAAAAATGTTCATAATTGAATGAAAAACTATAACCATAATCAACCATAATAAAGTTTAATAATACAATAGTTAGGCTTAATAAATTATAATCTTTGACCCGTACCATATATCGCGCACATCTAATCAGTATTATCAACACCTACTTTATACATAACACTAAAACACAGACAACATGACAAATTTAGTGCAATTGGTGAGTAATACTTGTTATTGTTTTCGTTTTGTTTTGACGGTATAGTATACAGAGGCTGGCAAAAAATTATCCGCTACAAATTTTTCCGACACGTTCCTAATATAGGAATTAGGAAGTATTTTTTAGCTATTTAAATATACCTTATCAGATTTGTGTGCACCAGTAAAATAAAAAAATCCAACGCCCGTTTATTTGTTCGTATAACGAAAAAAATTAAACTTTGAGTGCGCCAAAGATACCGACGCACAAACTGTGGCACATATTATTTTTTTAGGAATACATATGTACTTTAAACAATTTAACTATGTGCGATTATTATGTACATTCAATAATAATAAAAAATATTAATTCAATGTGTTTGCACAATAGATTTGAAATAATTTAGCAAAGTGAGAAGTGCGCAGAGAGGTTTTACTCTGAGACAATATTTGTATTATGTATATAGTAGGGTAAACCAATTATTCGACACATACAATTCTCAAAATGACAAAGTCCGCGAACGAGGTCATATCCTGAGAAAATTTTCTTTTGTGATCGCAATTCCCTATACTTTTAAGTTGGGTATCGTCTGTTTCTTAATATGTTTTTGGAATTTTATTTGGTTTTTTTTTATTTCGGCTGAATTTTGATTTATTGCATTTTGCCATGCACAATGCACATAAAAAAAGAAATATCGATTGAGTTTTTAAATTTAGGTTCTATTTTAGTTTATTGCAAAGAAATTATAATGTTTTTAAAAATAGATATAATTTATGTATTATTATTATCATCACTACGATATAAATATAAAGAAAGCCGTAATTTAATTATAATTGTAATTATCATGATGTGAATTTTAATTCGATCGTAATTTGGGCCTTAGATTTAGATTAGTTTCCATTCGGTATGTATTTACAGCATTTCATATCGATCAACTGTGATCTCAATGGTATTACATACTTCCATTTCCATCACGCACGTGATTGAATTAGAGTATATACCAAATCAACTCAAAATTAAAAAATACGTGTATTGCGTGACAGTTTAATATAATTTGTTATCAATAAGTTCAATCAATCCGCAGCTATATAATTTTTCAAATCGCGTCCTTCAAAATTCATTAAATTCATTGAAGATAATTTGTTTTGGTGTAAAACCCATGGTTTGGTTTAGTCTAAAGCTAAACCATAAATACTGTATTCACGTACTTATATAGACTAGCTAATTGAGGAAGTCAATATGGATGTCGACAAAATGTAAACATGGCATAGAAAATGTAACGATGCCAATTTTGTTTTTAATATTTTTACAAATTTCACTTAGTAACTTCACGTCTCGATTACCTTTATGGAGAATTAATTTAGAACATTGAATAGATAATCATTCATAATCTTTACATTGTTACAAAAAGTCATGAAAATAAACAGATTCAGAACAAACAAACTCATTTTTCTTATGTACATATGTATATGCAAATTTTAAAAATTGAATTCTATTTTTATCTAAAGAAATACAAATAATTTCACCTTTTTCATTTCTCTCTTAAATCTCTTCTATTCATATGTGTATGAATATTTCTTTTCATTTAAATAAACATATAAATTTATTTATTTTAATATTTATAGATTTTTTTTTTATTCTGTTTATAAAAATTTATTTGAAAATTAATAGAAAAAAATTAGAATGACATTGAATTTTATTAATGTTAATGAGTAAAGCAAAACAATAAAGGGGACATTTTACCAATGTGAAAATTGTGAAAATATTGTGTTTATGTAATTTGATTATATCGCTCAAAAATAATTTTGTTTAAAAATTTGCACGCGATATCCAAACAACAAAGAGCCTACATATTTAAACGGAGTCAAAGGGGCTGAAAACTGATAAGTAAACACGGACACACCTCTTATTATGTTTATAATAAATTATAATGGTATACATCAATTGATCTAGTACACCGTTTATGTAATATTTATAATTAATCTGTTCTTTCATTTATAAGGTCATGAATTATATATATGTATGTACGTGCTTATAGTATTTTTCAATTGTACGAAATAAATATAAATTAGTTATTCTATTAATAAAACACTAAATACATATAGTATATTATTAATAGAACTTTGACCAGCGGCGTAACGGTAACGATAATTTGGAGAATCTATTTACTGCAAATATCAAAAAGATGGACCACTTATTTATAGGCATAAATGAAAATTTCGCTTATATGCTTAAAAACTTTCAAAACAACTCGTGTTCGAAAATTAAATTTGAGTACATTTAATTTTGCTTACATGCAAAATTGGCGACCTGAATCCTAAAATTGTAAACAACAATTTTTATCAATTGTACTCGCTGTAAATATACGCAATTGTTCATTTATAGGGTGACCAGGACAAAAATGACTAAACCTGGACGAATACTGTAATTGTTTGAAAAACCAGAAAATTTCGACTTAAAAAAACCAGAACAGTTATTAAATCTCGAAATATGTTATAAGTAAATATATTTGATTTAAAAATATTGCTGTATAAAATTGGTTTGGTGGTGAAGATTATCGCCTGGTTACAAAACAGGCTTGTGGTAAAAGCTCTTCTAGAAAAGTTTTAAATTCATTACCTTGGTTCACCATTTGGATGTGTTGTTGCAACTGATTTATTCCTCATCAAAATTTTTTGTTAAGTTAAATACCAAATTTCAAAAGAATAGATGCATAATCGCAGAAGTTCCATTTAGGGTAACGGCAACAAGTATTTTGGAACTCTACTGATCTACTCTCATACTAATAGTAAATTGAACTATACCATAAATCAAAAATTAGATTTTCCAATTTTACTTTTCCGTACAAAGCCAATCCAGACTATTTTCTCCTCCATCTCTCAATGGAACACACACACACACACACACTTATTTGTCGATTTATTTTAGTGAAATTTTATAACTGAGATGTTAAGCAGATTCTGTAAATAGTACCTTAATCTAAATAGATTAAATCACGTACTGAAAAATTTCTTGGGCCGTTCATTACATTTGGGCTGGAGTTTGTTTCTTAAATAAAATGTTTACGTTAGAAAGACTTATTCATTGTGTAGGAAGAAATTGGGAATTAAACAAGTTTACGCATTATACATCTAATAGAAATTGATTCCTTTCTTTGCGTCACTGGATCGATTCAAGGAAAATGCACAAAAAAACGTATTGGCACATTTTTAAAAGTTCATAATAAAGTTTTATAATTTGCGGCTGTCTAAAATATTCCAACCATTTTTTATGTGCTACAATCAATTCCATTCTGTCTTATTAAAAGTGTTGACATTATTATTTTTCTGGTTCCTCCGGCATTTTTCATTGCCTCTAATAAATTTAGCGATCTGCTGAATGATTATTATTTATAAACCAGGGCAATTAAGAAATTTTCCCGGACGCCCGCAGAGGTTTCAAAACCCAGAACATATACAGGGAATCCAGTACGTCTGGTCATCCTATCCATTTACCATAATTATACAAACAAAGAATTTAAAATTTTCCAAAATAAAATCACCCCAAAACCGGAAAGGAAGAATCACCCACAATTCTTCGAAAATTTTAATTTTTTCTTATATAAATTGAATATTCATAAATACGAGTAAAACGTAAATTTTGCAAATTTTTATCATTCGACAAAATCCTCATTGGCATTGACCCTCTTAAATTTGGATATTAACCCCAATAATGGGCATGTCACGGGCTCGAATCTTGCAAACGTCAAATCGTTTTGTTTCCAAAATAAAATTTTCCATTTCCAGAATTTACACATGAGCGAGAAAATTTAAATCAGCGCCAGGAAGGTGATATTCCTTTATTTTTTAGGAAATAACATCCAAACACATTATTTTTTAATGATTTGAAAACGAAGCCCACTATAGAACAGCAATAAGACTCGCGGTGGGTTGCTATCGACTTAATATTTTACGTTCGTTTGGAAATTCTGGAAAAGAGAAATTTAGTAAAAAAAAAACAATAAGAATGTTCAGGAATATGCGTGTGTTACTAAACCATTAAAAATCAATAATCGCCCTAATTTTTTTTTGTCAATTATTCATTCTCAATATTTTGATCGTTTCTTCGAAATACATAATCGGCAATCGCCAACATTTTAAAGTAAGCACAATCGCTAACTAAACTCGTAAAATTCACTTGAGGTATAATACCTCTGACAGACTGCGGTTTAATAAATCCGATTTAGTGAATTTTTCGAGATAAGTCGCAGTATGTCAACCTCTATTTTAGCTAATCGCTTTGTTTTGCATAGAGTACTTGAACGAATTTAGCTAAATCGGATTTATTAAACTGCAGTCTATCTAGGATATGCTACCGATTTTTTGATGACAAATATAAAATGAAGTAAGTTAAGACAATTAATAATAAAGATTAAAATGAGTCGCAAATAATTTAATTTTTCATATTAAAATTGCTGACTTGCGACCGGATGTAGAATATCTAATTTAGATAAAAAATATATTTTTATTTTTATTACCTATAGGTATGGTTTAGTACAAAGTTTACCTTGTATTTTGAATGCACTTTTAAATGTAATAGTTTCTGCTGGCTGTGCTTACAAATGTTTAGTTAAATAAATAAGTAAATTATGCCGATATGATTCAACGTATCCCTAATAATTCGGAAACCCACTATAGAGTGGGCAAAGTAATACATATTACGAAAAAAATATTGGATGTTTTTTCAATCACTAAATTAAAAAAAAAAATTTAAAATTCCACATTGCGAAAACTTGCTTCTCCCAAGTTACGCTAATGTTTCTTCTTTTTTTGCGAAACGTGACAGACAAAGTTGGGTTAATTTTGCTGTAATGTAGTTTATTACTCGTTAGTGGAAATTTTCCTTTGAATAAATATTTATTTTGTAAGTAAACTTTTGCGATCATGCTTCATCGGTTTACTTAAAAAAAAAACACAATTTGGTACTTTATTGACGCACTGTGTTTCCACAGCATAATTAGATTTTGTATTGATCCAAAACCAACACAAATGTCTTATATGTGTAATGTGTGTCTTATAGCTGTGTAATGCAGCTCAAACGATGTGTCGGCTTATGGACAAGGTCATACCTCACCGATTGCATGATCGTGTATTCGTTTACCTGGACGATTTACTAATTGTTGCAGAAACGTTTGATGAACATATATCACTTTTGTCGGAAGTGGCTAGATTATTAAGATCTGCAAATCTAACCATAAATGTCGAGAAAAGTAAATTTGTACAAGGAAACGAAGTACCTCGGTTATGAAAATTGGTGAGGGATGCCTCAGAGTGAACCCCGAAAAGTCAGAGCCATAGACGAATATTCCGTTCCAAAAACAGTTAAACAAATTCGAAGATTCCTGAGGATGACTGGCTGGTACCTTCGCTTCATTCCGAATTACTCTCGCATTACGGCACCAATTACGGACTTACTGAAAAGGGATCAAAACAGGTATAGAATAATGGTGCTCAAGAAGCGTTCGAAAATCTTAAAATGGCGTTAACTTCAGCCCCAATTTTGGTAAATTTTGATTTCTCGAAACCATTTTATATACAATGTGATGTGTCAACAACGGGAATTGGGAGTGTTCTTTTTCAGAAGACTAACGATGACGAAGAACACCCAATAGCATTTATGTCGTATAAGCTGAACAAAGCGCAGAAGAATTACAGCGTTACTGAGTTGGAGGTTATACATTCACAATCATTACCGATCATTCCAGTTTGCGTTGGCTCAAGGATCAAAAGGAGTTGAGCGGAAGGTTAGCAAGATGGTCAATTAAGTTGCAAGCATTTGATTTTAAAATTGAGTATAAGAAAGGTTCGCTAAATGTGGTTCCGAACAGTTTATCAAGGGTCAATGTGGAGACGATTGAACATCCTGAGGATGAGTCAGATGCATTCAATGACCCTGAGTATATGGATAGAATAAAGGCTGTTCAAGAAAATAAGGCATCTTCAAGTACTTCCAAAGTTGTAAATGGCAAAATATACGTCCAGGTAGGGTAGGAATTAGAAACCGATATACCAGTCTGGAAGTTCGTGGTGCCTGAACATTAACAGATACACTAATCGAAAGAGCGCATAATTCACCGTCAGCCGCTCATCAAGGGATTGCAAAAACAACGGAATTGCTGAGGCGTTACTACTTTTGGCCTAATATGGTATCCCAAATTAAAATTTTATCAATGATTGCAGTATTTGTAAAGGTAGCAAGGCTGTGAATTTTGCTACTAGACCAGAAATGGGAAAACAAATTGAGGTTTATCGACCATTCCAGAGACTTTTTATAGACTTTCTTGGTCCTTATCCAAGAACCAAAAATGAATTTACCAATTTATTTATTGTTTTGGATCAATAAAGCCGATTCTCCGTTTTATACGCTTTTCGTACAGCTTCTGCTGCAAAAATTGTTGAGTGTATGAAAAATAAAATTTTCCATCTATTTGAAGTTCCAGAAGCGATACTCTCAGACAGTGGCACGCAATTCAATTCAATCCTGTTCGCAAACTTAATGAATAAGTATGGCGTGAGGCACGACTTTACGCCGAAGTACTCCCCACAGGCAAACTCATCAGAAAGAGTGAATAGATCTATCTTATCAGCGATAAGAGCTTACCTTAAAGATGATCACCAAACATGGGACTTGTACTTAGACGAAATTGCAGGAGCTCTACGAAATACAGTTCATTTGGCAACGGGTTTTCTCCACATTATCTTGTTTTCGGACAACATAAAATTCAACACGGGTCCACATATTCACTGTTGAGGAATCTAAATTGTCTGGGCGACAACCATAGGCTGGTAACGAATAATGCCGATCGTTTGTCGCTGGGTCAGGAGCTCGTATTGAATCATTTAAGAAAAGCACATGAGCAAAACAAGTAAACATACAATCTTCGTGCAAGACCAAGGTGCTGAAACAGTTTTCCGGAAAATTAGCAATGAAATTCATATCCGCTGTAGTTTGCAAGAAAGTTAGGAGCGTTGCTTATGAAGTCACCAATGAATCTGGGAAACCACTTGGAATATATCACGCAAAAGACATTCGGTTTAGAGAAAAAGATATTTATCGATATTTGCTGTACGTCTATTATACACTTACGGGTCTGTTTGAGTTTAGGTTGCTGGCGATTTTCAAATTACGTATTGTCGTTTTCAAATTCATATTGTGCCCGGCGTTGAGACTTATCTCATGGGTGTGGGTCGCTCCCACGAGTTGTAACAATTGTATTGTTAAAAGTAAAATTCTGCGATCATGCTTCATCGGTTTACTTAAAAATAAAAAATAAAAAACAATTTGGTACTTTATTGACGCACTGTGTTTCCACAGCATAATTAGATTTTGTATTGATCCAAAACCAACACAAATATTTTATAGAAGCCATTTGCCATACAAACTCAAAATAAAACCTACTATTTCTGTAAGTATTAGCGTCATAATACAGTATAATCTTTATCTTGATTGTAAATTCTAATTTGTGTCAAAAACAGTATAAAATATCAAACACTTACAGAAATAGTAGGTTTTGGATTTAATAATATGCGTGCGTCAAGGAAACAATATGGCTTGTATACATAGACATTTGTGTTGGTTTTGGTCGGCCAAATAACTATTTTGGAACAGTTCAATGTGTGTGTATATACATATAGGAATATTAAAAAAACAAAATTATTATATGACCAATGCCGAGAAAACCCGAACTTGCTTACATTGGCTGTTATGTTGTTTTATTGTATGAGTTCTTGTCTGGAGAAAAATCGTAAGGCATATCGATAATCAATTGCAGTCTAACAGTGGTAACAGTGACTTGGTATTTAAATTAACTCGTGAAAAATAAAATTAAAAGTAATTTCTTTAAATTGTTAAATAAAAATTTTGTCAGAAGATTGTAAAGTGAAACATTAATTATTGAAGCCAAGGTAATATATTTTTTTGTAAACCTTATGGTTTTCCAGACGGGAACCCTTATATCTTTGAACAACAATTTAAATCTTTTTTTATTTATTTTTTTGTTTTTGTGTACAGAAGAAACCCTAAGTTAAAATTGAAGGCTTATGCACGGATAGCTGTATGTACAGTAAGCTACAAAACTGTGAGTTTTTTTTATCTAATTAAGGTAAATCGCATTATTCATGCGATATCTAAAAATTAATTCGCGAGTATAGAATCACTGACTTGGTGCGGTTCTTCTTGGCGAAAACAAAAATAAAACTTAAGAATCAAAAGCCAGAATAAGAATTAAAGGCTGATACTACACACAAAGTATCACACAAGGTTACGATGGTGTGGATATACCGTCAGGGACGAATGATACCTTACAAGTCAAGGTCGTTTCTTAAGAAGAAAAAATATCCGCAAACTTTTTTTGTTATTAGTAAAACCCTTTTGTTTTAACGACCATGGTTCTCGTTATTGTTGAAACTTAAAATTTTTTGTTAATTAATTTAGTGTGACGTTATATTATGTAAGGTGACCATATTATTGTCAAATCAAAAGATGACATTTTCAAAAACATATATACCCCCCCCCCTACCATTTACCATATAAAATAAAAATTTTAAAACACATATAAAAATTTATAGTAAAATTATTAAATATTAAAAACATTCAAATTGCGTTCTTTTGACAATAAATGTGTTCAACCATCGAAATCGGAGCACAATTGCAGATTTTCGATTTTTCTGGCTCTGAATTTGTGGGCTATAGTTCAGTTGGTTTTCAATAAAATTGAATTTTCTGCTAAATGTGTAGAAATATTCGAGCTATTCAAATGATCGTTGGCATAACGATTACAGGTCTCAACGCCTATTGATAGAGGTATCAACCATCGAAATCGGAGCACAATTGCAGATTTTCGATTTTTCTGGTTCTGAATTTGTGGGCGATAGTTCAGTTGATTTTCAATAAAATTGAATTTTCTGCTAAATGTGTAGAAATATTCGAGCGATTCAAATGACCGTTGGCATGACGATTACAGGTCTCAACGCCTATTGATAGAGGTATCAACCATCGAAATCGGAGCACAATTGCAGATTTTCGATTTTTCTGGCTCTGAATTTGTGGGCTATAGTTCAGTTGAATTTCAATAAAATTGAATTTTCTGCTAAATGTGTAGAAATATTCGAGCGATTCAAATGACCGTTGGCATGACGATTACAGGTCTCAACGCCTATTAATAGAGGTATCAACCATCGAAATCGGAGCACAATTGCAGATTTTCGATTTTTCTGGTTCTGAATTTGTGGGCTATAGTTCAGTTGATTTTCAATAAAATTGAATTTTCTGCTAAATGTGTAGAAATATTCGAGCGATTCAAATGATCGTTGGCATGACGATTACAAGTCTCAACGCCTATTGATAGAGGTATCAACCATCGAAATCGGAGCACATTTGCAGATTTTCGATTTTTCTGGCTCTGAATTTGTGGGCTATAGTTCAGTTGATTTTCAATAAAATTGAATTTTCTGCTAAATGTGTAGAAATATTCGAGCTATTCAAATGATCGTTGGCATGACGATTACAGGTCTCAACGCCTATTGATAGAGGTATCAACCATCGAAATCGGAGCACAATTGCAGATTTTCGATTTTTCTGGCTCTGAATTTGTGGGCTATAGTTCAGTTGATTTTCAATAAAATTGAATTTTCTGCTAAATGTGTAGAAATATTCGAGCTATTCAAATGATCGTTGGCATGACGATTACAGGTCTCAACGCCTATTGATAGAGGTATCAGCCATCGAAATCGGAGCACAATTGCAGATTTTCGATTTTTCTGGCTCTGAATTTGTGGGCTATAGTTCAGTTGATTTTCAATAAAATTGAATTTTCTACTAAATGTGTAGAAATATTCGAGCTATTCAAATGATCGTTGGCATGACGATTACAGGTCTCAACGCCTATTGATAGAGGTATCAACCATCGAAATCGGAGCACAATTGCAGATTTTCGATTTTTCTGGCTCTGAATTTGTGGGCTATAGTTCAGTTGATTTTCAATAAAATTGAATCTGCTAAATGTGTAGAAATATTCGAGCTATTCAAATGATCGTTGGCATGACGATTACAGGTCTCAACGCCTATTGATAGAGGTATCAACCATCGAAATTGGAGCACAATTGCAGATTTTCGATTTTTCTGGCTCTGAATTTGTGGGCTATAGTTCAGTTGATTTTCAATAAAATTGAATTTTCTGCGAAATGTGTAGAAAAGTTCGAGCGACTCAAATGACCGTTGGCATGACGATTACAGGTCTCAACGCCTATTGATAGAGGTATCAACCATCGAAATCGGAGCACAATTGCAGATTTTCGATTTTTTGGCCCTGAATTTGTGTGCTATAGTTCAGTTGAATTTCAATAAAATTGAATTTTCTGCGAAATGTGTAGAAATATTCGAGCGATCCAAATAACCGTTGGCATGGCGATTACAGGTCTCAACGCCTATTGATAGAGGTATCAACCATCGAAATCGGAGCACAATTGCAGATTTTCGATTTTTCTAGCTCTGAATTTGTGGGCTATAGTTCAGTTGATTTTCAATAAAATTGAATTTTCTGCGAAATGTGTAGAAAAATTCGAGCGACTCAAATGACCGTTGGCATGACGATTACAGGTCTCAACGCCTATTGATAGAGGTATCAACCATCGAAATCGGAGCACAATTGCAGATTTTCGATTTTTCTGGCTCTGAATTTGTGGGCTATAGTTCAGTTGAATTTCAATAAAATTGAATTTTCTGCGAAATGTGTAGAAATATTCGAGCGATTCAAATGACCGTTGGCATAACGATTACAGGTCTCAACGCCTATTGATAGAGGTATCAACCATCGAAATCGGAGCACAATTGCAGATTTTCGATTTTCTGGCTCTGAATTTGTGGGCTATTATAGTTCAGTTGAATTTCAATAAAATTAAATTTTCTGCTAAATGTGTAGAAATATTCGAGCGATTCAAATGACCGTTGGCATGACGATTACAGGTCTCAACGCCTATTGATAGAGGTATTAACCATCGAAATCGGAGCACAATTGCAGATTTTCGATTTTTCTGGCTCTGAATTTGTGGGCTATAGTTCAGTTGAATTTCAATAAAATTGAATTTTCTGCGAAATGTGTAGAAATATTCGAGCGACTCAAATGACCGTTGGCATGACGATTACAGGTCTCAACGCCTATTGATAGAGGTATCAACCATCGAAATCGGAGCACAATTGCAGATTTTCGATTTTTCTGGCTCTGAATTTGTGGGCTATAGTTCAGTTGAATTTCAATAAAATTGAATTTTCTGCGAAATGTGTAGAAATATTCGAGCGATTCAAATGACCGTTGGCATAACGATTACAGGTCTCAACGCCTATTGATAGAGGTATCAACCATCGAAATCGGAGCACAATTACAGATTTTCGATTTTCTGGCTCTGAATTTGTGGGCTATAGTTCAGTTGAATTTCAATAAAATTGAATTTTCTGCTAAATGTGTAGAAATATTCGAGCGATTCAAATGACCGTTGGCATGACGATTACAGGTCTCAACGCCTATTGATAGAGGTATCAACCATCGAAATCGGAGCACAATTGCAGATTTTCGATTTTTCTGGCTCTGAATTTGTGGGCTATAGTTCAGTTGATTTTCAATAAAATTGAATTTTCTATTAAATGTGTAGAAATATTCGAGCTATTCAAATGATCGTTGGCATGACGATTACAGGTCTCAACGCCTATTGATAGAGGTATCAACCATCGAAATCGGAGCACAATTGCAGATTTTCGATTTTTCTGGCTCTGAATTTGTGGGCTATAGTTCAGTTGATTTTCAATAAAATTGAATCTGTGAAATGTGTAGAAATATTCGAGCGATTCAAATGATCGTTGGCATGACGATTATAGGTCTCAACGCCTATTGTGATAGAGGTATCAACCATCGAAATCGGAGCACAATTGCAGATTTTCGATTTTTCTGGCTCTGAATTTGTGGGCTATAGTTCAGTTGAATTTCAATAAAATTGAATTTTCTGCTAAATGTGTAGAAATATTCGAGCGATCCAAATGACCGTTGGCATGACGATTACAGGTCTCAACGCCTATTGATAGAGGTATCAACCATCGAAATCGGAGCACAATTGCAGATTTTCGATTTTTCTGGCTCTGAATTTGTGGGCTATAGTTCAGTTGAATTTCAATAAAATTGAATTTTCTGCTAAATGTGTAGAAATATTCGAGCGATTCAAATGACCGTTGGCATGACGATTACAGGTCTCAACGCCTATTGATAGAGGTATCAACCATCGAAATCGGAGCACAATTGCAGATTTTCGATTTTTCTGGCTCTGAATTTGTGGGCTATAGTTCAGTTGATTTTCAATAAAATTGAATTTTCTGCGAAATGTGTAGAAAAATTCGAGCGACTCAAATGACCGTTGGCATGACGATTACAGGTCTCAACGCCTATTGATAGAGGTATCAACCATCGAAATCGGAGCACAATTGCAGATTTTTAAATGTGTAGAAATATTCGAGCTATTCAAATGATCGTTGGCATGACGATTACAGGTCTCAACGCCTATATTTTCTGCGAAATGTGTAGAAATATTTGAGCGATCCAAATGACCGTTGGCATGACGTTTACAGGTCTCAACGCCTATTGATAGAGGTATCAACCATCGAAATCGGAGCACAATTGCAGATTTTCGATTTTTCTGGCTCTGAATTTGTGGGCTATAGTTCAGTTGAATTTCAATAAAATTGAATTTTCTGCGAAATGTGTAGAAATATTCGAGCGACTCAAATGACCGTTGGCATGACGATTACAGGTCTCAACGCCTATTGATAGAGGTATCAACCATCGAAATCGGAGCACAATTGCAGATTTTCGATTTTTCTGGCTCTGAATTTGTGGGCTATAGTTCAGTTGAATTTCAATAAAATTGAATTTTCTGCGAAATGTGTAGAAATATTCGAGCGATTCAAATGACCGTTGGCATAACGATTACAGGTCTCAACGCCTATTGATAGAGGTATCAACCATCGAAATCGGAGCACAATTACAGATTTTCGATTTTCTGGCTCTGAATTTGTGGGCTATAGTTCAGTTGAATTTCAATAAAATTGAATCTGTGAAATGTGTAGAAATATTCGAGCGATTCAAATGACCGTTGGCATGACGATTACAGGTCTCAACGCCTATTGATAGAGGTATCAACCATCGAAATCGGAGCACAATTGCAGATTTTCGATTTTTCTGGCTCTGAATTTGTGGGCTATAGTTCAGTTGATTTTCAATAAAATTGAATTTTCTATTAAATGTGTAGAAATATTCGAGCTATTCAAATGATCGTTGGCATGACGATTACAGGTCTCAACGCCTATTGATAGAGGTATCAACCATCGAAATCGGAGCACAATTGCAGATTTTCGATTTTTCTGGCTCTGAATTTGTGGGCTATAGTTCAGTTGATTTTCAATAAAATTGAATCTGTGAAATGTGTAGAAATATTCGAGCGATTCAAATGATCGTTGGCATGACGATTATAGGTCTCAACGCCTATTGTGATAGAGGTATCAACCATCGAAATCGGAGCACAATTGCAGATTTTCGATTTTTCTGGCTCTGAATTTGTGGGCTATAGTTCAGTTGAATTTCAATAAAATTGAATTTTCTGCTAAATGTGTAGAAATATTCGAGCGATCCAAATGACCGTTGGCATGACGATTACAGGTCTCAACGCCTATTGATAGAGGTATCAACCATCGAAATCGGAGCACAATTGCAGATTTTCGATTTTTCTGGCTCTGAATTTGTGGGCTATAGTTCAGTTGAATTTCAATAAAATTGAATTTTCTGCTAAATGTGTAGAAATATTCGAGCGATTCAAATGACCGTTGGCATGACGATTACAGGTCTCAACGCCTATTGATAGAGGTATCAACCATCGAAATCGGAGCACAATTGCAGATTTTCGATTTTTCTGGCTCTGAATTTGTGGGCTATAGTTCAGTTGATTTTCAATAAAATTGAATTTTCTGCGAAATGTGTAGAAAAATTCGAGCGACTCAAATGACCGTTGGCATGACGATTACAGGTCTCAACGCCTATTGATAGAGGTATCAACCATCGAAATCGGAGCACAATTGCAGATTTTTAAATGTGTAGAAATATTCGAGCTATTCAAATGATCGTTGGCATGACGATTACAGGTCTCAACGCCTATATTTTCTGCGAAATGTGTAGAAATATTTGAGCGATCCAAATGACCGTTGGCATGACGTTTACAGGTCTCAACGCCTATTGATAGAGGTATCAACCATCGAAATCGGAGCACAATTGCAGATTTTCGATTTTTCTGGCTCTGAATTTGTGGGCTATAGTTCAGTTGAATTTCAATAAAATTGAATTTTCTGCTAAATGTGTAGAAAAATTCGAGCGACTCAAGTGACCGTTGGCATGACGATTACAGGTCTCAACGCCTATTGATAGAGGTATCAACCATCGAAATCGGAGCACAATTGCAGATTTTCGATTTTTTGGCCCTGAATTTGTGGGCTATAGTTCAGTTGAATTTCAATAAAATTAAATTTTCTGCTAAATGTGTAGAAATATTCGAGCGATCCAAATGACCGTTGGCATGACGATTACAGGTCTCAACGCCTATTGATAGAGGTATCAACCATCGAAATCGGAGCACAATTGCAGATTTTCGATTTTTCTGGCTCTGAATTTGTGGGCTATAGTTCAGTTGAATTTCAATAAAATTGAATTTTCTGCGAAATGTGTAGAAATATTCGAGCGATTCAAATGACCGTTGGCATAACGATTACAGGTCTCAACGCCTATTGATAGAGGTATCAACCATCGAAATCGGAGCACAATTGCAGATTTTCGATTTTTCTGGCTCTGAATTTGTGGGCTATAGTTCAGTTGAATTTCAATAAAATAATAAAATTGAATTTTCTGCGAAATGTGTAGAAATATTCGAGCGACTCAAGTGACCGTTGGCATGACGATTACAGGTCTCAACGCCTATTGATAGAGGTATCAACCATCGAAATCGGAGCACAATTGCAGATTTTCGATTTTTCTGGCACTGAATTTGTGGGCTATAGTTCAGTTGATTTTCAATAAAATTGAATTTTCTACTAAATGTGTAGAAATATTCGAGCTATTCAAATGATCGTTGGCATGACGATTACAGGTCTCAACACCTATTGATAGAGGTATCAACCATCGAAATCGGAGCACAATTGCAGATTTTCGATTTTTCTGGCACTGAATTTGTGGGCTATAGTTCAGTTGAATTTCAATAAAATTGAATTTTCTGCAAAATGTGTAGAAATATTCGAACGATCCAAATGACCGTTGGCATGACGATTAAAGACTCAACGCCTATTGCTAGAGGTATCAACCATCGAAATCGGAGCACAATTGCAGATTTTCGATTTTTCTTGCTCTGAATTTGTGGGCTATAGTTCAGTTGATTTTCAATAAAATTGAATTTTCTGCGAAATGTGTAGAAATATTCGAGCGACTCAAATGACCGTTGGCATGACGATTACAGGTCTCAACGCCTATTGATAGAGGTATCAACCATCGAAATCGGAGCACAATTGCAGATTTTCGATTTTTCTGGCTCTGAATTTGTGGGCTATAGTTCAGTTGAATTTCAATAAAATTGAATTTCCTGCGAAATGTGTAGAAATATTCGAACGATTCAAATGACCGTTGGCATAACGATTACAGGTCTCAACGCCTATTGATAGAGGTATCAACCATCGAAATCGGAGCACAATTGCAGATTTTCGATTTTTCTGGCTCTGAATTTGTGGGCTATAGTTCAGTTGAATTTCAATAAAATAATAAAATTGAATTTTCTGCTAAATGTGTAGAAAAATTCGAGCGACTCAAATGACCGTTGGCATGACGATTACAGGTCTCAACGCCTATTGATAGAGGTATCAACCATCGAAATCGGAGCACAATTGCAGATTTTCGATTTTTCTGGCACTGAATTTGTGGGCTATAGTTCAGTTGATTTTCAATAAAATTGAATTTTCTACTAAATGTGTAGAAATATTCGAGCTATTCAAATGATCGTTGGCATGACGATTACAGGTCTCAACGCCTATTGATAGAGGTATCAACCATCGAAATCGGAGCACAATTGCAGATTTTCGATTTTTCTGGCTCTGAATTTGTGGGCTATAGTTCAGTTGATTTTCAATAAAATTGAATCTGTGAAATGTGTAGAAATATTCGAGCGATTCAAATGATCGTTGGCATGACGATTATAGGTCTCAACGCCTATTGTGATAGAGGTATCAACCATCGAAATCGGAGCACAATTGCAGATTTTCGACTTTTCTGGCTCTGAATTTGTGGGCTATAGTTCAGTTGAATTTCAATAAAATTGAATTTTCTGCTAAATGTGTAGAAATATTCGAGCGATCCAAATGACCGTTGGCATGACGATTACAGGTCTCAACGCCTATTGATAGAGGTATCAACCATCGAAATCGGAGCACAATTGCAGATTTTCGATTTTTCTGGCTCTGAATTTGTGGGCTATAGTTCAGTTGAATTTCAATAAAATTGAATTTTCTGCGAAATGTGTAGAAATATTCGAGCGATTCAAATGACCGTTGGCATAACGATTACAGGTCTCAACGCCTATTGATAGAGGTATCAACCATCGAAATCGGAGCACAATTGCAGATTTTCGATTTTTCTGGCTCTGAATTTGTGGGCTATAGTTCAGTTGAATTTCAATAAAATAATAAAATTGAATTTTCTGCGAAATGTGTAGAAATATTCGAGCGATCCAAATGACCGTTGGCATGACGATTACAGGTCTCAACGCCTATTGCTAGAGGTATCAACCATCGAAATCGGAGCACAATTGCAGATTTTCGATTTTTCTGGCACTGAATTTGTGGGCTATAGTTCAGTTGATTTTCAATAAAATTGAATTTTCTACTAAATGTGTAGAAATATTCGAGCTATTCAAATGATCGTTGGCATGACGATTACAGGTCTCAACGCCTATTGATAGAGGTATCAACCATCGAAATCGGAGCACAATTGCAGATTTTCGATTTTTCTTGCTCTGAATTTGTGGGCTATAGTTCAGTTGAATTTCAATAAAATTGAATTTTCTGCGAAATGTGTAGAAATATTCGAGCGATCCAAATGACCGTTGGCATGACGATTAAAGGCTCAACGCCTATTGCTAGAGGTATCAACCATCGAAATCGGAGCACAATTGCAGATTTTCGATTTTTCTGGCTCTGAATTTGTGGGCTATAGTTCAGTTGATTTTCAATAAAATTGAATTTTCTGCGAAATGTGTAGAAATATTCGAGCGATCCAAATGACCGTTGGCATGACGATTACAGGTCTCAACACCTATTGATAGAGGTATCAACCATCGAAATCGGAGCACAATTGCAGATTTTCGATTTTTCTGGCACTGAATTTGTGGGCTATAGTTCAGTTGAATTTCAATAAAATTGAATTTTATGCAAAATGTGTAGAAATATTCGAACGATCCAAATGACCGTTGGCATGACGATTAAAGGCTCAACGCCTATTGCTAGAGGTATCAACCATCGAAATCGGAGCACAATTGCAGATTTTCGATTTTTCTTGCTCTGAATTTGTGGGCTATAGTTCAGTTGATTTTCAATAAAATTGAATTTTCTGCGAAATGTGTAGAAATATTCGAGCGACTCAAATGACCGTTGGCATGACGATTACAGGTCTCAACGCCTATTGATAGAGGTATCAACCATCGAAATCGGAGCACAATTGCAGATTTTCGATTTTTCTGGCTCTGAATTTGTGGGCTATAGTTCAGTTGATTTTCAATAAAATTGAATTTTTTACTAAATGTGTAGAAAAATTCGAGCGACTCAAGTGACCGTTGGCATGACGATTACAGGTCTCAACGCCTATTGATAGAGGTATCAACCATCGAAATCGGAGCACAATTGCAGATTTTCGATTTTTCTGGCTCTGAATTTGTGGGCTATAGTTCAGTTGATTTTCAATAAAATTGAATTTTCTGCGAAATGTGTAGAAAAGTTCGAGCGATCCAAATGACCGTTGGCATGACGATTACAGGTCTCAACGCCTATTGATAGAGGTATCAACCATCGAAATCGGAGCACAATTGCAGATTTTCGATTTTTCTGGCTCTGAATTTGTGGGCTATAGTTCAGTTGAATTTCAATAAAATTGAATTTTCTGCTAAATGTGTAGAAATATTCGAGCGATCCAAATGACCGTTGGCATAACGATTACAGGTCTCAACGCCTATTGATAGAGGTATCAACCATCGAAATCGGAGCACAATTGCAGATTTTCGATTTTTCTGGCTCTGAATTTGTGGG
Source organism: Tipula helvola (assembly GCA_963556165.1). Classification (NCBI taxonomy): domain Eukaryota; kingdom Metazoa; phylum Arthropoda; class Insecta; order Diptera; family Tipulidae; genus Tipula; species Tipula helvola. Next base: position 341,997,847 of record OY744483.1, on the reverse strand, counting down.
CTATAGTTCAGTTGAATTTCAATAAAATTGAATTTTCTGCGAAATGTGTAGAAATATTCGAGCGATCCAAATGACCATTGGCATGACGATTAAAGGCTCAACGCCTATTGCTAGAGGTATCAACCATCGAAATCGGAGCACAATTGCAGATTTTCGATTTTTCTTGCTCTGAATTTGTGGGCTATAGTTCAGTTGAATTTCAATAAAATTGAATTTTCTGCGAAATGTGTAGAAATATTCGAGCGATCCAAATGACCGTTGGCATGACGATTACAGGTCTCAACACCTATTGATAGAGGTATCAACCATCGAAATCGGAGCACAATTGCAGATTTTCGATTTTTCTGGCTCTGAATTTGTGGGCTATAGTTCAGTTGAATTTCAATAAAATTGAATTTTCTGCGAAATGTGTAGAAATATTCGAGCGATCCAAATGACCGTTGGCATGACGATTACAGGTCTCAACGCCTATTGCTAGAGGTATCAACCATCGAAATCGGAGCACAATTGCAGATTTTCGATTTTTCTTGCTCTGAATTTGTGGGCTATAGTTCAGTTGAATTTCAATAAAATTGAATTTTCTGCGAAATGTGTAGAAATATTCGAGCGATCCAAATGACCGTTGGCATGACGATTAAAGGCTCAACGCCTATTGCTAGAGATATCAACCATCGAAATCGGAGCACAATTGCAGATTTTCGATTTTTCTTGCTCTGAATTTGTGGGCTATAGTTCAGTTGATTTTCAATAAAATTGAATTTTCTATTAAATGTGTAGAAATATTCAAACTATTCAAATGATCGTTTTCATAACGATTACAGGTCTCAACGCCTATTGATAGAGGTATCAACCGTCGAAATCGGAGCACAATTGCAGATTTTCGATTTTTTTGGCCCTGAATTTGTGGGCTATAGTTCAGTTGAATTTCAATAAAATGGAATTTTCTGCGAAATGTGTAGAAATATTCGAGCGATCCAAATGACCGTTGGCATGACGATTACAGGTCTCAACACCTATTGATAGAGGTATTAACCATCGAAATCGGAGCACAATTGCAAATTTTCGATTTTTCTGGCTTTGAATTTGTGGGCTATAGTTCAGTTGATTTTCAATAAAATTGAATTTTCTGCTACATGTGTAGAAAAGTTCGAGCGACTCAAATGACCGTTGACATGACGATTACAGGTCTCAACGCCTATTGATAGAGGTATCAACCATCGAAATCGGAGCACAATTGCAGATTTTCGATTTTTCTGGCTCTGAATTTGTGGGCTATAGTTCAGTTGATTTTCAATAAAATTGAATTTTCTGCTAAATGTATTGAAAAGTTCGAGCGACTCAAATGACCGTTGGCATGACGATTACAGATCTCAACGCCTATTGATAGAGGTATCAACCATCGAAATCGGAGCACAATTGCAGATTTTCGATTTTTTTGGCCCTGAATTTGTGGGCTATAGTTCAGTTGAATTTCAATAAAATTGAATTTTCTGCTAAATGTGTAGAAATATTCGAGCGATCCAAATGGCCGTTGGCATGACGATTACAGGTCTCAACACCTATTGATAGAGGTATCAACCATCGAAATCGGAGCACAATTGCAGATTTTCGATTTTTCTGGCTCTGAATTTGTGGGCTATAGTTCAGTTGAATTTCAATAAAATTGAATTTTCTGCGAAATGTGTAGAAATATTCGAGCGATCCAAATGACCGTTGGCATGACGATTAAAGGCTCAACGCCTATTGCTAGAGGTATCAACCATCGAAATCGGAGCACAATTGCAGATTTTCGATTTTTCTTGCTCTGAATTTGTGGGCTATAGTTCAGTTGATTTTCAATAAAATTGAATTTTCTACTAAATGTGTAGAAATATTCAAACTATTCAAATGATCGTTTTCATAACGATTACAGGTCTCAACGCCTATTGATAGAGGTATCAACCATCGAAATCGGAGCACAATTGCAGATTTTCGATTTTTTTGGCCCTGAATTTGTGGGCTATAGTTCAGTTGAATTTCAATAAAATTGAATTTTCTGCGAAATGTGTAGAAATATTCGAGCGATCCAAATGACCGTTGGCATGACGATTACAGGTCTCAACGCCTATTGGTAAAGGTATCAGCCATCGAAATCGGAGCACAATTGCAGATTTTCGATTTTTCTGGCTGTTGTTAATTAATTTAGTGTGACGTTATATCATGTAAGGTGACCATATTATTGTCAAATCAAAAGATGACATTTTCAAAAACATATATGCCCCCCCCCCTCCCCTACCATTTACCATATAAAATAAAAATTTTAAAACTCATATAAAAATTTATAATAAAATTATTAAATATTAAAAACATTCAAATTGCGTTCTTTTGACAATAAATGTGTTCAACCATCGAAATCGGAGCACAATTGCAGATTTTCGATTTTTCTGGCTCTGAATTTGTGGGCTATAGTTCAGTTGAATTTCAATAAAATTGAATTTTCTGCGAAATGTGTAGAAAAATTCGAGCGACTCAAATGACCGTTGGCATGACGATTACAGGTCTCAACGCCTATTGATAGAGAGAGGTATCAACCATCGAAATCGGAGCTCAATTGCAGATTTTCAATTTTTTGGCCCTGAATTTGTGGGCTATAGTTCAGTTGAATTTCAATAAAATTGAATTTTCTGCGAAATGTGTAGAAATATTCGAACGATCCAAATGACCGTTGGCATGACGATTACAGGTCTCAACGCCTATTGCTAGAGGTATCAACCATCGAAATCGGAGCACAATTGCAGATTTTCGATTTTTCTGGCACTGAATTTGTGGGCTATAGTTCAGTTGATTTTCAATAAAATTAAATTTTCTGCTAAATATGTAGAAATATTCGAGCGATCCAAATGACCGTTGGCATGACGATTAAAGGTCTCAACGCCTATTGATAGAGGTATCAACCATCGGAAATCGGAGCACAATTACAGATTTTCGATTTTTCTGGCTCTGAATCTGTGGGCTATAGTTCAGTTGATTTTCAATAAAATTTAATTTTCTGCTAAATATGTAGAAATATTCGAGCGATCCAAATGACCGTTGGCATGACGATTAAAGGTCTCAACGCCTATTGATAGAGGTATCAACCATCGGAAATCGGAGCACAATTGCAGATTTTCGATTTTTCTGGCTTTGAATCTGTGGGCTATAGTTCAGTTGATTTTCAATAAAATTGAATTTTCTGCTAAATGTGTAGAAATATTCGAGCTATTCAAATAATCGTTGGCATTAGGATTACAGGTCTCAACGCCTATTGATAGAGGTATCAACCATCGAAATCGGAGCACAATTGCAGATTTTCGATTTTTTTGGCCCTGAATTTGTGGGCTATAGTTCAGTTGAATTTCAATAAAATTGAATTTTCTGCGAAATGTGTAGAAATATTCGAGCGATCCAAATGACCGTTGGCATGACGATTATAGGTCTCAACGCCTATTGATAGAGGTATCAACCATCGAAATCGGAGCACAATTGCAGATTTTCGATTTTTCTGGCTCTGAATTTGTGGGCTATAGTTCAGTTGAATTTCAATAAAATTGAATTTTCTGCGAAATGTGTAGAAATATTCGAGCGATCCAAATGACCGTTGGCATGACGATTATAGGTCACAACGCCTATTGATAGAGGTATCAACCATCGAAATCGGAGCACAATTGCAGATTTTCGATTTTTCTGGCTCTGAATTTGTGGGCTATAGTTCAGTTGATTTTCAATAAAATTGAATTTTCTGCGAAATGTGTAGAAATATTCGAGCGATCCAAATGACCGTTGGCATGACGATTACAGGTCTCAACACCTATTGATAGAGGTATTAACCATCGAAATCGGAGCACAATTGCAGATTTTCGATTTTTCTCGCTTTGAATTTGTGGGCTATAGTTCAGTTGATTTTCAATAAAATTGAATTTTCTGCTACATGTGTAGAAAAGTTCGAGCGACTCAAATGACCGTTGACATGACGATTACAGGTCTCAACGCCTATTGATAGAGGTATCAACCATCGAAATCGGAGCACAATTGCAGATTTTCGATTTTTCTGGCTCTGAATTTGTGGGCTATAGTTCAGTTGAATTTCAATAAAATGGAATTTTCTGCGAAATGTGTAGAAATATTCGAGCGATCCAAATGACCGTTGGCATGACGATTACAGGTCTCAACGCCTATTGATAGAGGTATCAACCATCGAAATCGGAGCACAATTGCAGATTTTCGATTTTTCTGGCTCTGAATTTGTGGGCTATAGTTCAGTTGAATTTCAATAAAATTGAATTTTCTGCGAAATGTGTAGAAATATTCGAGCGATCCAAATGACCGTTGGCATGACGATTACAGGTCTCAACGCCTATTGCTAGAGGTATCAACCATCGAAATCGGAGCACAATTGCAGATTTTCGATTTTTCTTGCACTGAATTTGTGGGCTATAGTTCAGTTGATTTTCAATAAAATTGAATTTTCTACTAAATGTGTAGAAATATTCGAGCTATTCAAATGATCGTTGGCATGACGATTACAGGTCTCAACGCCTATTGATAGAGGTATCAACCATCGAAATCGGAGCACAATTGCAAATTTTCGATTTTTCTGGCTCTGAATTTGTGGGCTATAGTTCAGTTGAATTTCAATAAAATTGAATTTTCTGCTAAATGTGTAGAAAAGTTCGAGCGACTCAAATGACCGTTGGCATGACGATTACAGGTCTCAACGCCTATTGATAGAGGTATCAACCATCGAAATCGGAGCACAATTGCAGATTTTCGATTTTTTTGGCCCTGAATTTGTGGGCTGTTCAGTTGAATTTCAATAAAATGGAATTTTCTGCGAAATGTGTAGAAATATTCGAGCGATCCAAATGACCGTTGGCATGACGATTACAGGTCTCAACACCTATTGATAGAGGTATTAACCATCGAAATCGGAGCACAATTGCAGATTTTCGATTTTTCTGGCTTTGAATTTGTGAGCTATAGTTCAGTTGATTTTCAATAAAATTGAATTTTCTGCTACATGTGTAGAAAAGTTCGAGCGACTCAAATGACCGTTGACATGACGATTACAGGTCTCAACGCCTATTGATAGAGGTATCAACCATCGAAATCGGAGCACAATTGCAGATTTTCGATTTTTCTTGCTCTGAATTTGTGGGCTATAGTTCAGTTGATTTTCAATAAAATTGAATTTTCTACTAAATGTGTAGAAATATTCAAACTATTCAAATGATCGTTTTCATAACGATTACAGGTCTCAACGCCTATTGATAGAGGTATCAACCATCGAAATCGGAGCACAATTGCAGATTTTCGATTTTTCTGGCTCTGAATTTGTGGGCTATAGTTCAGTTGAATTTCAATAAAATTGAATTTTCTGCGAAATGTGTAGAAATATTCGAGCGATACGAATGACCGTTGGCATGACGATTACAGGTCTCAACGCCTATTGATAGAGGTATCAGCCATCGAAATCGGAGCACAATTGCAGATTTTCGATTTTTTTGGCCCTGAAATTGTGGGCTATAGTTCAGTTGAATTTCAATAAAATTGAATTTTCTGCGAAATGTGTAGAAATATTCGAGCGATCCAAATGACCGTTGGCATGACGATTACAGGTCTCAACGCCTTTTGGTAGAGGTATCAGCCATCGAAATCGGAGCACAATTGCAGATTTTCATTTTTCTGGCACTGAATTTGTGGGTATAGTTCAGTTGATTTTCAATAAAATGGAATTTTCTGCGAAATGTGTAGAAATATTCGAGCGATCCAAATGACCGTTGGCATGACGATTAAAGGCTCAACGCCTATTGCTAGAGGTATCAACCATCGAAATCGGAGCACAATTGCAGATTTTCGATTTTTCTGGCTCTGAATTTGTGGGCTATAGTTCAGTTGAATTTCAATAAAATTGAATTTTCTGCGAAATGTGTAGAAATATTCTAGCGATCCAAATGACCGTTGGCATGACGATTAAAGGCTCAACGCCTATTGCTAGAGGTATCAACCATCGAAATCGGAGCACAATTGCAGATTTTCGATTTTTCTTGCTCTGAATTTGTGGGCTATAGTTCAGTTGATTTTCAATAAAATTGAATTTTCTACTAAATGTGTAGAAATATTCAAACTATTCAAATGATCGTTTTCATAACGATTACAGGTCTCAACGCCTATTGATAGAGGTATCAACCATCGAAATCGGAGCACAATTGCAGATTTTCGATTTTTCTGGCTCTGAATTTGTGGGCTATAGTTCAGTTGAATTTCAATAAAATTGAATTTTCTGCGAAATGTGTAGAAATATTCGAGCGATCCAAATGACCGTTGGCATGACGATTACAGGTCTCAACGCCTATTGATAGAGGTATCAACCATCGAAATCGGAGCACAATTGCAGATTTTCGATTTTTTTGGCCCTGAATTTGTGGGCTATAGTTCAGTTGAATTTCAATAAAATTGAATTTTCTGCGAAATGTGTAGAAATATTCGAGCGATCCAAATGACCGTTGGCATGACGATTACAGGTCTCAACGCCTATTGGTAGAGGTATCAGCCATCGAAATCGGAGCACAATTGCAGATTTTCGATTTTTCTTGCTCTGAATTTGTGGGCTATAGTTCAGTTGATTTTCAATAAAATTGAATTTTCTACTAAATGTGTAGAAATATTCAAACTATTCAAATGATCGTTTTCATAACGATTACAGGTCTCAACGCCTATTGATAGAGGTATCAACCATCGAAATCGGAGCACAATTGCAGATTTTCGATTTTTCTGGCTCTGAATTTGTGGGCTATAGTTCAGTTGAATTTCAATAAAATTGAATTTTCTGCGAAATGTGTAGAAATATTCGAGCGATCCAAATGACCGTTGGCATGACGATTACAGGTCTCAACGCCTATTGATAGAGGTATCAACCATCGAAATCGGAGCTCAATTGCAGATTTTCAATTTTTTGGCCCTGAATTTGTGGGCTATAGTTCAGTTGAATTTCAATAAAATTGAATTTTCTGCGAAATGTGTAGAAATATTCGAACGATCCAAATGACCGTTGGCATGACGATTACAGGTCTCAACGCCTATTGCTAGAGGTATCAACCATCGAAATCGGAGCACAATTGCAGATTTTCGATTTTTCTGGCACTGAATTTGTGGGCTATAGTTCAGTTGATTTTCAATAAAATTGAATTTTCTGCTAAATGTGTAGAAAAGTTCGAGCGACTCAAATGACCGTTGGCATGACGATTACAGGTCTCAACGCCTATTGATAGAGGTATCAACCATCGAAATTGGAGCACAATTGCAGATTTTCGATTTTTTTGGCCCTGAATTTGTGGGCTATAGTTCAGTTGAATTTCAATAAAATTGAATTTTCTGCTAAATGTGTAGAAATATTCGAGCGATCCAAATGACCGTTGGCATGACGATTACAGGTCTCAACGCCTATTGATAGAGGTATCAACCATCGAAATCGGAGCACAATTGCAGATTTTCGATTTTTTTGGCCCTGAATTTGTGGGCTATAGTTCAGTTGATTTTCAATAAAATTAAATTTTCTGCTAAATATGTAGAAATATTCGAGCGATCCAAATGACCGTTGGCATGACGATTAAAGGTCTCAACGCCTATTGATAGAGGTATCAACCATCGGAAATCGGAGCACAATTGCAGATTTTCGATTTTTCTGGCTTTGAATCTGTGGGCTATAGTTCAGTTGATTTTCAATAAAATTGAATTTTCTGCTAAATGTGTAGAAATATTCGAGCTATTCAAATAATCGTTGGCATGACGATTACAGGTCTCAACGCCTATTGATAGAGGTATCAACCATCGAAATCGGAGCACAATTGCAGATTTTCGATTTTTTTGGCCCTGAATTTGTGGGCTATAGTTCAGTTGAATTTCAATAAAATTGAATTTTCTGCTAAATGTGTAGAAAAATTCAAGCGACTCAAATGACCGTTGGCATGACGATTACAGGTCTCAACGCCTATTGCTAGAGGTATCAACCATCGAAATCGGAGCACAATTGCAGATTTTCGATTTTTCTGGCTCTGAATTTGTGGGCTATAGTTCAGTTGAATTTCAATAAAATTGAATTTTCTGCGAAATGTGTAGAAATATTCGAGCGATCCAAATGACCGTTGGCATGACGATTACAGGGCTCAACGCCTATTGGTAAAGGTATCAGCCATCGAAATCGGAGCACAATTGCAGATTTTCGATTTTTCTGGCTGTTGTTAATTAATTTAGTGTGACGTTATATCATGTAAGGTGACCATATTATTGTCAAATCAAAAGATGACATTTTCAAAAACATATATGCCCCCCCCTCCCCTACCATTTACCATATAAAATAAAAATTTTAAAACTCATATAAAAATTTATAATAAAATTATTAAATATTAAAAACATTCAAATTGCGTTCTTTTGACAATAAATGTGTTCAACCATCGAAATCGGAGCACAATTGCAGATTTTCGATTTTTCTGGCTCTGAATTTGTGGGCTATAGTTCAGTTGAATTTCAATAAAATTGAATTTTCTGCGAAATGTGTAGAAAAATTCGAGCGACTCAAATGACCGTTGGCATGACGATTACAGGTCTCAACGCCTATTGATAGAGGTATCAACCATCGAAATCGGAGCTCAATTGCAGATTTTCAATTTTTTGGCCCTGAATTTGTGGGCTATAGTTCAGTTGAATTTCAATAAAATTGAATTTTCTGCGAAATGTGTAGAAATATTCGAACGATCCAAATGACCGTTGGCATGACGATTACAGGTCTCAACGCCTATTGCTAGAGGTATCAACCATCGAAATCGGAGCACAATTGCAGATTTTCGATTTTTCTGGCACTGAATTTGTGGGCTATAGTTCAGTTGATTTTCAATAAAATTAAATTTTCTGCTAAATATGTAGAAATATTCGAGCGATCCAAATGACCGTTGGCATGACGATTACAGGTCTCAACGCCTATTGATAGAGGTATCAACCATCGAAATCGGAGCACAATTGCAGATTTTCGATTTTTTTGGCCCTGAATTTGTGGGCTATAGTTCAGTTGAATTTCAATAAAATGGAATTTTCTGCGAAATGTGTAGAAATATTCGAGCGATCCAAATGACCGTTGGCATGACGATTACAGGTCTCAACGCCTATTGATAGAGGTATCAGCCATCGAAATCGGAGCACAATTGCAGATTTTCGATTTTTTTGGCCCTGAATTTGTGGGCTATAGTTCAGTTGAATTTCAATAAAATTGAATTTTCTGCGAAATGTGTAGAAATATTCGAGCGATCCAAATGACCGTTGGCATGACGATTACAGGTCTCAACGCCTATTGGTAGAGGTATCAGCCATCGAAATCGGAGCACAATTGCAGATTTTCGATTTTTCTGGCTCTGAATTTGTGGGCTATAGTTCAGTTGAATTTCAATAAAATTGAATTTTCTGCGAAATGTGTAGAAATATTCGAGCGATCCAAATGACCGTTGGCATGACGATTATAGGTCACAACGCCTATTGATAGAGGTATCAACCATCGAAATCGGAGCACAATTGCAGATTTTCGATTTTTCTGGCTCTGAATTTGTGGGCTATAGTTCAGTTGATTTTCAATAAAATTGAATTTTCTGCGAAATGTGTAGAAATATTCGAGCGATCCAAATGACCGTTGGCATGACGATTACAGGTCTCAACACCTATTGATAGAGGTATTAACCATCGAAATCGGAGCACAATTGCAGATTTTCGATTTTTCTCGCTTTGAATTTGTGGGCTATAGTTCAGTTGATTTTCAATAAAATTGAATTTTCTGCTACATGTGTAGAAAAGTTCGAGCGACTCAAATGACCGTTGACATGACGATTACAGGTCTCAACGCCTATTGATAGAGGTATCAACCATCGAAATCGGAGCACAATTGCAGATTTTCGATTTTTCTGGCTCTGAATTTGTGGGCTATAGTTCAGTTGAATTTCAATAAAATTGAGTTTTCTGCGAAATGTGTAGAAATATTCGAGCGATCCAAATGACCGTTGGCATGACGATTACAGGTCTCAACGCCTATTGATAGAGGTATCAACCATCGAAATCGGAGCACAATTGCAGATTTTCGATTTTTCTGGCTCTGAATTTGTGGGCTATAGTTCAATTGATTTTCAATAAAATTGAATTTTCTGCTACATGTGTAGAAAAGTTCGAGCGACTCAAATGACCGTTGACATGACGATTACAGGTCTCAACGCCTATTGATAGAGGTATCAACCATCGAAATCGGAGCACAATTGCAGATTTTCGATTTTTTGGCCCTGAATTTGTGGGCTATAGTTCAGTTGAATTTCAATAAAATTGAATTTTCTGCGAAATGTGTAGAAATATTCGAGCGATCCAAATGACCGTTGGCATGACGATTACAGGTCTCAACGCCTATTGATAGAGGTATCAACCATCGAAATCGGAGCACAATTGCAGATTTTCGATTTTTCTGGCTCTGAATTTGTGGGCTATAGTTCAGTTGAATTTCAATAAAATTGAATTTTCTGCGAAATGTGTAGAAATATTCGAGCGATCCAAATGACCGTTGGCATGACGATTACAGGTCTCAACGCCTATTGCTAGAGGTATCAACCATCGAAATCGGAGCACAATTGCAGATTTTCGATTTTTCTTGCACTGAATTTGTGGGCTATAGTTCAGTTGATTTTCAATAAAATTGAATTTTCTACTAAATGTGTAGAAATATTCGAGCTATTCAAATGATCGTTGGCATGACGATTACAGGTCTCAACGCCTATTGATAGAGGTATCAACCATCGAAATCGGAGCACAATTGCAGATTTTCGATTTTTCTGGCTCTGAATTTGTGGGCTATAGTTCAGTTGAATTTCAATAAAATTGAATTTTCTGCTAAATGTGTAGAAAAGTTCGAGCGACTCAAATGACCGTTGGCATGACGATTACAGGTCTCAACGCCTATTGATAGAGGTATCAACCATCGAAATCGGAGCACAATTGCAGATTTTCGATTTTTTTGGCCCTGAATTTGTGGGCTATAGTTCAGTTGAATTTCAATAAAATGGAATTTTCTGCGAAATGTGTAGAAATATTCGAGCGATCCAAATGACCGTTGGCATGACGATTACAGGTCTCAACACCTATTGATAGAGGTATTAACCATCGAAATCGGAGCACAATTGCAGATATTCGATTTTTCTGGCTTTGAATTTGTGGGCTATAGTTCAGTTGATTTTCAATAAAATTGAATTTTCTGCTACATGTGTAGAAAAGTTCGAGCGACTCAAATGACCGTTGACATGACGATTACAGGTCTCAACGCCTATTGATAGAGGTATCAACCATCGAAATCGGAGCACAATTGCAGATTTTCGATTTTTCTTGCTCTGAATTTGTGGGCTATAGTTCAGTTGATTTTCAATAAAATTGAATTTTCTACTAAATGTGTAGAAATATTCAAACTATTCAAATGATCGTTTTCATAACGATTACAGGTCTCAACGCCTATTGATAGAGGTATCAACCATCGAAATCGGAGCACAATTGCAGATTTTCGATTTTTCTGGCTCTGAATTTGTGGGCTATAGTTCAGTTGAATTTCAATAAAATTGAATTTTCTGCTACATGTGTAGAAAAGTTCGAGCGACTCAAATGACTGTTGGCATGACGATTACAGGTCTCAACGCCTATTGATAGAGGTATCAGCCATCGAAATCGGAGCACAATTGCAGATTTTCGATTTTTTTGGCCCTGAATTTGTGGGCTATAGTTCAGTTGAATTTCAATAAAATTGAATTTTCTGCGAAATGTGTAGAAATATTCTAGCGATCCAAATGACCGTTGGCATGACGATTAAAGGCTCAACGCCTATTGCTAGAGGTATCAACCATCGAAATCGGAGCACAATTGCAGATTTTCGATTTTTCTTGCTCTGAATTTGTGGGCTATAGTTCAGTTGATTTTCAATAAAATTGAATTTTCTACTAAATGTGTAGAAATATTCAAACTATTCAAATGATCGTTTTCATAACGATTACAGGTCTCAACGCCTATTGATAGAGGTATTAACCATCGAAATCGGAGCACAATTGCAGATTTTCGATTTTTCTCGCTTTGAATTTGTGGGCTATAGTTCAGTTGATTTTCAATAAAATTGAATTTTCTGCTACATGTGTAGAAAAGTTCGAGCGACTCAAATGACCGTTGACATGACGATTACAGGTCTCAACGCCTATTGCTAGAGGTATCAACCATCGAAATCGGAGCACAATTGCAGATTTTCGATTTTTCTGGCTCTGAATTTGTGGGCTATAGTTCAGTTGAATTTCAATAAAATTGAATTTTCTGCTAAATGTGTAGAAATATTCGAGCGATCCAAATGACCGTTGGCATGACGATTACAGGTCTCAACGCCTATTGGTAGAGGTATCAGCCATCGAAATCGGAGCACAATTGCAAATTTTCGATTTTTCTGGCTCTGAATTTGTGGGCTATAGTTCAGTTGAATTTCAATAAAATTGAATTTTCTGCGAAATGTGTAGAAATATTCTAGCGATCCAAATGACCGTTGGCATGACGATTAAAGGCTCAACGCCTATTGCTAGAGGTATCAACCATCGAAATCGGAGCACAATTGCAGATTTTCGATTTTTCTTGCTCTGAATTTGTGGGCTATAGTTCAGTTGATTTTCAATAAAATTGAATTTTCTACTAAATGTGTAGAAATATTCAAACTATTCAAATGATCGTTTTCATAACGATTACAGGTCTCAACGCCTATTGATAGAGGTATTAACCATCGAAATCGGAGCACAATTGCAGATTTTCGATTTTTCTCGCTTTGAATTTGTGGGCTATAGTTCAGTTGATTTTCAATAAAATTGAATTTTCTGCTACATGTGTAGAAAAGTTCGAGCGACTCAAATGACCGTTGACATGACGATTACAGGTCTCAACGCCTATTGCTAGAGGTATCAACCATCGAAATCGGAGCACAATTGCAGATTTTCGATTTTTCTGGCTCTGAATTTGTGGGCTATAGTTCAGTTGAATTTCAATAAAATTGAATTTTCTGCTAAATGTGTAGAAATATTCGAGCGATCCAAATGACCGTTGGCATGACGATTACAGGTCTCAACACCTATTGATAGAGGTATTAACCATCGAAATCGGAGCACAATTGCAGATTTTCGATTTTTCTCGCTTTGAATTTGTGGGCTATAGTTCAGTTGATTTTCAATAAAATTGAATTTTCTGCTACATGTGTAGAAAAGTTCGAGCGACTCAAATGACCGTTGACATGACGATTACAGGTCTCAACGCCTATTGATAGAGGTATCAACCATCGAAATCGGAGCACAATTGCAGATTTTCGATTTTTCTGGCTCTGAATTTGTGGGCTATAGTTCAGTTGAATTTCAATAAAATTGAATTTTCTGCGAAATGTGTAGAAATATTCGAGCGATCCAAATGACCGTTGGCATGACGATTACAGGTCTCAACGCCTATTGATAGAGGTATCAACCATCGAAATCGGAGCACAATTGCAGATTTTCGATTTTTCTGGCTCTGAATTTGTGGGCTATAGTTCAGTTGAATTTCAATAAAATTGAATTTTCTGCTAAATGTGTAGAAATATTCGAGCGATCCAAATGACCGTTGGCATGACGATTACAGGTCTCAACACCTATTGATAGAGGTATTAACCATCGAAATCGGAGCACAATTGCAGATTTTCGATTTTTCTCGCTTTGAATTTGTGGGCTATAGTTCAGTTGATTTTCAATAAAATTGAATTTTCTGCTACATGTGTAGAAAAGTTCGAGCGACTCAAATGACCGTTGACATGACGATTACAGGTCTCAACGCCTATTGATAGAGGTATCAACCATCGAAATCGGAGCACAATTGCAGATTTTCGATTTTTCTGGCTCTGAATTTGTGGGCTATAGTTCAGTTGAATTTCAATAAAATTGAATTTTCTGCTAAATGTGTAGAAATATTCGAGCGATCCAAATGACCGTTGGCATGACGATTACAGGTCTCAACACCTATTGATAGAGGTATTAACCATCGAAATCGGAGCACAATTGCAGATTTTCGATTTTTCTCGCTTTGAATTTGTGGGCTATAGTTCAGTTGATTTTCAATAAAATTGAATTTTCTGCTACATGTGTAGAAAAGTTCGAGCGACTCAAATGACCGTTGACATGACGATTACAGGTCTCAACGCCTATTGATAGAGGTATCAACCATCGAAATCGGAGCACAATTGCAGATTTTCGATTTTTCTGGCTCTGAATTTGTGGGCTATAGTTCAGTTGAATTTCAATAAAATTGAATTTTCTGCGAAATGTGTAGAAATATTCGAGCGATCCAAATGACCGTTGGCATGACGATTACAGGTCTCAACGCCTATTGATAGAGGTATCAACCATCGAAATCGGAGCACAATTGCAGATTTTCGATTTTTCTCGCTTTGAATTTGTGGGCTATAGTTCAGTTGATTTTCAATAAAATTGAATTTTCTGCTACATGTGTAGAAAAGTTCGAGCGACTCAAATGACCGTTGACATGACGATTACAGGTCTCAACGCCTATTGATAGAGGCAGGGCCAATCAGAGGGTGGGCCAGCCGGGCCATACGGCACGGGCCCCCGATTTTTAGGGGCCCCCGAATTTTTTGTTACTATAGATTTCTCATTTGCGCTTGCTCTTCGATAGTATTTTGTCTTTGTAACAATAACAAGATGTGTGACAATTTAAAATTTGACATTGAAGAGCGTTTTATTTGCTTCGATTCATTCTCTGGAAAAACCGGAGAAGAAATGGTGCCAGAATTCTTGAAATTTTGTCGGATATGGAATTAAATTTTAATTTATGTATTGCCCAAGCATATGATAATGGTGCAAATATGGCTGGCAAGCTAAACGGTGTGCAAGCCATTCTTACGAAGCGTAATGCTAATTGTATTTTTTCCAGCTGTGGGAACCACACATTAAATCTTATTGGAGTTGATTCAGCTGAATCGTGTAAAGAAGCTGTACAATTTTTTGGAGTTATACAACAAATGTATAATTTTTTTAGCAGTAGTCCGCGGAGATTGGAGGTTTTAAAGAAACATATCCGTATGTCTCTTCACTCGATTTCCAAAACTAGATGGTCTGCTAGAATAGATGCAGTAAATCCAATAGCCAAATGTCTATTATCTATTCGAGATGCTTTAAATGAAATGCATTCCTTTAATTTACCACCACACGCAATCGTTGAATTACACTCAATTGCGAAATATTTAAATAAATTTGAATGTGTTTTGCTCTCTATCATATGGCTCGAAATTTTGACAGATTTGCATCAGACAAATTTGGTAATTGAAGCTCGAAATGCTACACTTGATATTGAGCAAAATAATATTGAAAGTCTAGTAATGAGATTTCGCAATTTAAGCGGAATGTGGAATGAAATATTTGCGAAAGCAAAAGCTAAAGCACGTGAATATGGAGTTACATGTGATTTTGCCATTAATAGACCGATACGGACACAATCGGATGCTGAAAAATACTACAGGATAAATGTGTTTAACGTAATAGTTAATTCGTAATAGCTGGCTTACAAAGGCGATTTCAATCTTTACAAAAAATCTTCAATCTTTTCGGTTTTCTTTGGTCATTTCCAAATTTGACTGTTGAAAAAATTGAAGCTGCAGTAAACCGTTTGCATTCAAAATACACGAGTGAGTTATCAAACGAGATACTAGATGAGGTAAAATTCCTTAAAAAAATGTATGCAGCTAATTTCAATGCAGATCCGACACCAACAAATTTATTAGAAAATATTCTCAGTAAAAACTTAGCTGGTTTATTTCCGATTCTTATCATTGTCTTAAGAATATTTTTAAGTATTCCTGCATCTGTGTCTTCAGCCGAGAGGAGTTTCAGTGTTCTTAAAAGAATAAAAAATTATCATCGCTCAACAATGGCAGAACAACGGTTAAATGGATTGGCAATGTTAAACATTAACCACGACATCGCAAGAAAAATTAATTTTGAGCAAATCATTAGAGAATTTTCTAATAATAAAGCGAGAAAAGCTTCAATCTAATAAATCCTAATAAATACTAAAATGAATTCATGTGATATAGTTAAACTTAAGATTGTTTTATTTTATTTTTATGGGGCCCCATTTTAATAATTTGGCCCAGGCCCCCTGCTAGCTCTGAAAGGCCCTGGATAGAGGTATCAACCATCGAAATCGGAGCACAATTGCAGATTTTCGATTTTTCTGGCTCTGAATTTGTGGGCTATAGTTCAGTTGAATTTCAATAAAATTGAATTTTCTGCTAAATGTGTAGAAATATTCGAGCGATCCAAATGACCGTTGGCATGACGATTACAGGTCTCAACACCTATTGATAGAGGTATTAACCATCGAAATCGGAGCACAATTGCAGATTTTCGATTTTTCTCGCTTTGAATTTGTGGGCTATAGTTCAGTTGATTTTGAATAAAATTGAATTTTCTGCTACATGTGTAGAAAAGTTCGAGCGACTCAAATGACCGTTGACATGACGATTACAGGTCTCAACGCCTATTGATAGAGGTATCAACCATCGAAATCGGAGCACAATTGCAGATTTTCGATTTTTTTGGCCCTGAATTTGTGGGCTATAGTTCAGTTGATTTTCAATAAAATTAAATTTTCTGCTAAATATGTAGAAATATTCGAGCGATCCAAATGACCGTTGGCATGACGATTAAAGGTCTCAACGCCTATTGATAGAGGTATCAACCATTGGAAATCGGAGCACAATTGCAGATTTTCGATTTTTTTGGCCCTGAATTTGTGGGCTATAGTTCAGTTGAATTTCAATAAAATTAAATTTTCTGCGAAATGTGTAGAAATATTCGAGCTATTCAAATAATAGTTGGCATGACGATTACAGGTCTCAACGCCTATTGATAGAGGTATCAACCATCGAAATCGGAGCACAATTGCAGATTTTCGATTTTTTTGGCCCTGAATTTGTGGGCTATAGTTCAGTTGAATTTCAATAAAATTAAATTTTCTGCGAAATGTGTAGAAATATTCGAGCGATCCAAATGACCGTTGGCATGACGATTACAGGTCTCAACGCCTATTGATAGAGGTATCAACCATCGAAATCGGAGCACAATTGCAGATTTTCGATTTTTCTGGCTCTGAATTTGTGGGCTATAGTTCAGTTGAATTTCAATAAAATTGAATTTTCTGCGAAATGTGTAGAAATATTCGAGCGATCCAAATGACCGTTGGCATGACGATTACAGGTCTCAACGCCTATTGATAGAGGTATCAACCATCGAAATCGGAGCACAATTGCAGATTTTCGATTTTTCTGGCTCTGAATTTGTGGGCTATAGTTCAGTTGAATTTCAATAAAATTGAATTTTCTGCGAAATGTGTAGAAATATTCGAGCGATCCAAATGACCGTTGGCATGACGATTACAGGTCTCAACGCCTATTGATAGAGGTATCAACCATCGAAATCGGAGCACAATTGCAGATTTTCGATTTTTCTGGCTCTGAATTTGTGGGCTATAGTTCAGTTGAATTTCAATAAAATTGAATTTTCTGCTAAATGTGTAGAAATATTCGAGCGATCCAAATGACCGTTGGCATGACGATTACAGGTCTCAACACCTATTGATAGAGGTATTAACCATCGAAATCGGAGCACAATTGCAGATTTTCGATTTTTCTCGCTTTGAATTTGTGGGCTATAGTTCAGTTGATTTTCAATAAAATTGAATTTTCTGCTACATGTGTAGAAAAGTTCGAGCGACTCAAATGACCGTTGGCATGACGATTACAGGTCTCAACGCCTATTGATAGAGGTATCAACCATCGAAATCGGAGCACAATTGCAGATTTTCGATTTTTTTGGCCCTGAATTTGTGGGCTATAGTTCAGTTGAATTTCAATAAAATTAAATTTTCTGCGAAATGTGTAGAAATATTCGAGCGATCCAAATGACCGTTGGCATGACGATTACAGGTCTCAACGCCTATTGATAGAGGTATCAACCATCGAAATCGGAGCACAATTGCAGATTTTCGATTTTTCTGGCTCTGAATTTGTGGGCTATAGTTCAGTTGAATTTCAATAAAATTGAATTTTCTGCGAAATGTGTAGAAATATTCGAGCGATCCAAATGACCGTTGGCATGACGATTACAGGTCTCAACGCCTATTGATAGAGGTATCAACCATCGAAATCGGAGCACAATTGCAGATTTTCGATTTTTCTGGCTCTGAATTTGTGGGCTATAGTTCAGTTGAATTTCAATAAAATTGAATTTTCTGCGAAATGTGTAGAAATATTCGAGCGATCCAAATGACCGTTGGTATGACGATTACAGGTCTCAACGCCTATTGATAGAGGTATCAACCATCGAAATCGGAGCACAATTGCAGATTTTCGATTTTTCTGGCTCTGAATTTGTGGGCTATAGTTCAGTTGAATTTCAATAAAATTGAATTTTCTGCTAAATGTGTAGAAATATTCGAGCGATCCAAATGACCGTTGTTGGCATGACGATTACAGGTCTCAACACCTATTGATAGAGGTATTAACCATCGAAATCGGAGCACAATTGCAGATTTTCGATTTTTCTCGCTTTGAATTTGTGGGCTATAGTTCAGTTGATTTTCAATAAAATTGAATTTTCTGCTAAATGTGTAGAAATATTCGAGCT
Source organism: Tipula helvola (assembly GCA_963556165.1). Lineage (NCBI taxonomy): Eukaryota > Metazoa > Arthropoda > Insecta > Diptera > Tipulidae > Tipula > Tipula helvola. Next base: position 341,979,080 of record OY744483.1, on the reverse strand, counting down.
ATTCAAATAATCGTTGGCATGACGATTACAGGTCTCAACGCCTATTGATAGAGGTATCAACCATCGAAATCGGAGCACAATTGCAGATTTTCGATTTTTTTGGCCTTGAATTTGTGGGCTATAGTTCAGTTGAATTTCAATAAAATTAAATTTTCTGCGAAATGTGTAGAAATATTCGAGCGATCCAAATGACCGTTGGCATGACGATTACAGGTCTCAACGCCTATTGATAGAGGTATCAACCATCGAAATCGGAGCACAATTGCAGATTTTCGATTTTTCTGGCTCTGAATTTGTGGGCTATAGTTCAGTTGAATTTCAATAAAATTGAATTTTCTGCGAAATGTGTAGAAATATTCGAGCGATCCAAATGACCGTTGGCATGACGATTACAGGTCTCAACGCCTATTGATAGAGGTATCAACCATCGAAATCGGAGCACAATTGCAGATTTTCGATTTTTCTGGCTCTGAATTTGTGGGCTATAGTTCAGTTGAATTTCAATAAAATTGAATTTTCTGCGAAATGTGTAGAAATATTCGAGCGATCCAAATGACCGTTGGCATGACGATTACAGGTCTCAACGCCTATTGATAGAGGTATCAACCATCGAAATCGGAGCACAATTGCAGATTTTCGATTTTTCTGGCTCTGAATTTGTGGGCTATAGTTCAGTTGAATTTCAATAAAATTGAATTTTCTGCTAAATGTGTAGAAATATTCGAGCGATCCAAATGACCGTTGGCATGACGATTACAGGTCTCAACACCTATTGATAGAGGTATTAACCATCGAAATCGGAGCACAATTGCAGATTTTCGATTTTTCTCGCTTTGAATTTGTGGGCTATAGTTCAGTTGATTTTCAATAAAATTGAATTTTCTGCTACATGTGTAGAAAAGTTCGAGCGACTCAAATGACCGTTGACATGACGATTACAGGTCTCAACGCCTATTGATAGAGGTATCAACCATCGAAATCGGAGCACAATTGCAGATTTTCGATTTTTTTGGCCCTGAATTTGTGGGCTATAGTTCAGTTGATTTTCAATAAAATTAAATTTTCTGCTAAATATGTAGAAATATTCGAGCGATCCAAATGACCGTTGGCATGACGATTAAAGGTCTCAACGCCTATTGATAGAGGTATCAACCATCGAAATCGGAGCACAATTGCAGATTTTCGATTTTTCTGGCTTTGAATCTGTGGGCTATAGTTCAGTTGATTTTCAATAAAATTGAATTTTCTGCTAAATGTGTAGAAATATTCGAGCTATTCAAATAATCGTTGGCATGACGATTACAGGTCTCAACGCCTATTGATAGAGGTATCAACCATCGAAATCGGAGCACAATTGCAGATTTTCGATTTTTTTGGCCCTGAATTTGTGGGCTATAGTTCAGTTGAATTTCAATAAAATTAAATTTTCTGCGAAATGTGTAGAAATATTCGAGCGATCCAAATGACCGTTGGCATGACGATTACAGGTCTCAACGCCTATTGATAGAGGTATCAACCATCGAAATCGGAGCACAATTGCAGATTTTCGATTTTTCTGGCTCTGAATTTGTGGGCTATAGTTCAGTTGAATTTCAATAAAATTGAATTTTCTGCGAAATGTGTAGAAATATTCGAGCGATCCAAATGACCGTTGGCATGACGATTACAGGTCTCAACGCCTATTGATAGAGGTATCAACCATCGAAATCGGAGCACAATTGCAGATTTTCGATTTTTCTGGCTCTGAATTTGTGGGCTATAGTTCAGTTGAATTTCAATAAAATTGAATTTTCTGCTAAATGTGTAGAAATATTCGAGCGATCCAAATGACCGTTGGCATGACGATTACAGGTCTCAACACCTATTGATAGAGGTATTAACCATCGAAATCGGAGCACAATTGCAGATTTTCGATTTTTCTCGCTTTGAATTTGTGGGCTATAGTTCAGTTGATTTTCAATAAAATTGAATTTTCTGCTACATGTGTAGAAAAGTTCGAGCGACTCAAATGACCGTTGGCATGACGATTACAGGTCTCAACGCCTATTGATAGAGGTATCAACCATCGAAATCGGAGCACAATTGCAGATTTTCGATTTTTCTGGCTCTGAATTTGTGGGCTATAGTTCAGTTGAATTTCAATAAAATTGAATTTTCTGCGAAATGTGTAGAAATATTCGAGCGATCCAAATGACCGTTGGCATGACGATTACAGGTCTCAACGCCTATTGATAGAGGTATCAACCATCGAAATCGGAGCACAATTGCAGATTTTCGATTTTTCTGGCTCTGAATTTGTGGGCTATAGTTCAGTTGAATTTCAATAAAATTGAATTTTCTGCGAAATGTGTAGAAATATTCGAGCGATCCAAATGACCGTTGGCATGACGATTACAGGTCTCAACGCCTATTGATAGAGGTATCAACCATCGAAATCGGAGCACAATTGCAGATTTTCGATTTTTCTGGCTCTGAATTTGTGGGCTATAGTTCAGTTGAATTTCAATAAAATTGAATTTTCTGCGAAATGTGTAGAAATATTCGAGCGATCCAAATGACCGTTGGCATGACGATTACAGGTCTCAACGCCTATTGATAGAGGTATCAACCATCGAAATCGGAGCACAATTGCAGATTTTCGATTTTTCTGGCTCTGAATTTGTGGGCTATAGTTCAGTTGAATTTCAATAAAATTGAATTTTCTGCTACATGTGTAGAAAAGTTCGAGCGACTCAAATGACCGTTGACATGACGATTACAGGTCTCAACGCCTATTGATAGAGGTATCAACCATCGAAATCGGAGCACAATTGCAGATTTTCGATTTTTTTGGCCCTGAATTTGTGGGCTATAGTTCAGTTGATTTTCAATAAAATTAAATTTTCTGCGAAATGTGTAGAAATATTCGAGCGATCCAAATGACCGTTGGCATGACGATTACAGGTCTCAACGCCTATTGATAGAGGTATCAACCATCGAAATCGGAGCACAATTGCAGATTTTCGATTTTTCTGGCTCTGAATTTGTGGGCTATAGTTCAGTTGAATTTCAATAAAATTGAATTTTCTGCGAAATGTGTAGAAATATTCGAGCGATCCAAATGACCGTTGGCATGACGATTAAAGGTCTCAACGCCTATTGATAGAGGTATCAACCATCGAAATCGGAGCACAATTGCAGATTTTCGATTTTTCTGGCTTTGAATCTGTGGGCTATAGTTCAGTTGATTTTCAATAAAATTGAATTTTCTGCTAAATGTGTAGAAATATTCGAGCTATTCAAATAATCGTTGGCATGACGATTACAGGTCTCAACGCCTATTGATAGAGGTATCAACCATCGAAATCGGAGCACAATTGCAGATTTTCGATTTTTTTGGCCCTGAATTTGTGGGCTATAGTTCAGTTGAATTTCAATAAAATTAAATTTTCTGCGAAATGTGTAGAAATATTCGAGCGATCCAAATGACCGTTGGCATGACGATTACAGGTCTCAACGCCTATTGATAGAGGTATCAACCATCGAAATCGGAGCACAATTGCAGATTTTCGATTTTTCTGGCTCTGAATTTGTGGGCTATAGTTCAGTTGAATTTCAATAAAATTGAATTTTCTGCGAAATGTGTAGAAATATTCGAGCGATCCAAATGACCGTTGGCATGACGATTACAGGTCTCAACGCCTATTGATAGAGGTATCAACCATCGAAATCGGAGCACAATTGCAGATTTTCGATTTTTCTGGCTCTGAATTTGTGGGCTATAGTTCAGTTGAATTTCAATAAAATTGAATTTTCTACGAAATGTGTAGAAATATTCGAGCGATCCAAATGACCGTTGGCATGACGATTACAGGTCTCAACGCCTATTGATAGAGGTATCAACCATCGAAATCGGAGCACAATTGCAGATTTTCGATTTTTCTGGCTCTGAATTTGTGGGCTATAGTTCAGTTGAATTTCAATAAAATTGAATTTTCTGCTAAATGTGTAGAAATATTCGAGCGATCCAAATGACCGTTGGCATGACGATTACAGGTCTCAACACCTATTGATAGAGGTATTAACCATCGAAATCGGAGCACAATTGCAGATTTTCGATTTTTCTCGCTTTGAATTTGTGGGCTATAGTTCAGTTGATTTTCAATAAAATTGAATTTTCTGCTACATGTGTAGAAAAGTTCGAGCGACTCAAATGACCGTTGACATGACGATTACAGGTCTCAACGCCTATTGATAGAGGTATCAACCATCGAAATCGGAGCACAATTGCAGATTTTCGATTTTTCTGGCCCTGAATTTGTGGGCTATAGTTCAGTTGAATTTCAATAAAATTGAATTTTCTGCGAAATGTGTAGAAATATTCGAGCGATCCAAATGACCGTTGGCATGACGATTACAGGTCTCAACGCCTATTGATAGAGGTATCAACCATCGAAATCGGAGCACAATTGCAGATTTTCGATTTTTCTGGCTCTGAATTTGTGGGCTATAGTTCAGTTGAATTTCAATAAAATTGAATTTTCTGCGAAATGTGTAGAAATATTCGAGCGATCCAAATGACCGTTGGCATGACGATTACAGGTCTCAACGCCTATTGATAGAGGTATCAACCATCGAAATCGGAGCACAATTGCAGATTTCGATTTTTCTGGCTCTGAATTTGTGGGCTATAGTTCAGTTGAATTTCAATAAAATTGAATTTTCTGCTAAATGTGTAGAAATATTCGAGCGATCCAAATGACCGTTGGCATGACGATTACAGGTCTCAACACCTATTGATAGAGGTATTAACCATCGAAATCGGAGCACAATTGCAGATTTTCGATTTTTCTCGCTTTGAATTTGTGGGCTATAGTTCAGTTGATTTTCAATAAATTGAATTTTCTGCTACATGTGTAGAAAAGTTCGAGCGACTCAAATGACCGTTGACATGACGATTACAGGTCTCAACGCCTATTGATAGAGGTATCAACCATCGAAATCGGAGCACAATTGCAGATTTTCGATTTTTTTGGCCCTGAATTTGTGGGCTATAGTTCAGTTGAATTTCAATAAAATTAAATTTTCTGCGAAATGTGTAGAAATATTCGAGCGATCCAAATGACCGTTGGCATGACGATTACAGGTCTCAACGCCTATTGATAGAGGTATCAACCATCGAAATCGGAGCACAATTGCAGATTTTCGATTTTTCTGGCTCTGAATTTGTGGGCTATAGTTCAGTTGAATTTCAATAAAATTGAATTTTCTGCGAAATGTGTAGAAATATTCGAGCGATCCAAATGACCGTTGGCATGACGATTACAGGTCTCAACGCCTATTGATAGAGGTATCAACCATCGAAATCGGAGCACAATTGCAGATTTTCGATTTTTCTGGCTCTGAATTTGTGGGCTATAGTTCAGTTGAATTTCAATAAAATTGAATTTTCTGCGAAATGTGTAGAAATATTCGAGCGATCCAAATGACGGTTGGCATGACGATTACAGGTCTCAACGCCTATTGATAGAGGTATCAACCATCGAAATCGGAGCACAATTGCAGATTTTCGATTTTTCTGGCTCTGAATTTGTGGGCTATAGTTCAGTTGAATTTCAATAAAATTGAATTTTCTGCTAAATGTGTAGAAATATTCGAGCGATCCAAATGACCGTTGGCATGACGATTACAGGTCTCAACACCTATTGATAGAGGTATTAACCATCGAAATCGGAGCACAATTGCAGATTTTCGATTTTTCTCGCTTTGAATTTGTGGGCTATAGTTCAGTTGATTTTCAATAAAATTGAATTTTCTGCTAAATGTGTAGAAATATTCGAGCTATTCAAATAATCGTTGGCATGACGATTACAGGTCTCAACGCCTATTGATAGAGGTATCAACCATCGAAATCGGAGCACAATTGCAGATTTTCGATTTTTCTGGCTTTGAATCTGTGGGCTATAGTTCAGTTGATTTTCAATAAAATTGAATTTTCTGCTAAATGTGTAGAAATATTCGAGCTATTCAAATAATCGTTGGCATGACGATTACAGGTCTCAACGCCTATTGATAGAGGTATCAACCATCGAAATCGGAGCACAATTGCAGATTTTCGATTTTTTTGGCCCTGAATTTGTTGAATTAGTTGAATTTCAATAAAATTAAATTTTCTGCGAAATGTGTAGAAATATTCGAGCGATCCAAATGACCGTTGGCATGACGATTACAGGTCTCAACGCCTATTGATAGAGGTATCAACCATCGAAATCGGAGCACAATTGCAGATTTTCGATTTTTCTGGCTTTGAATCTGTGGGCTATAGTTCAGTTGAATTTCAATAAAATTGAATTTTCTGCGAAATGTGTAGAAATATTCGAGCTATTCAAATAATCGTTGGCATGACGATTACAGGTCTCAACGCCTATTGATAGAGGTATCAACCATCGAAATCGGAGCACAATTGCAGATTTTCGATTTTTCTCGCTTTGAATTTGTGGGCTATAGTTCAGTTGATTTTCAATAAAATTGAATTTTCTGCTACATGTGTAGAAAAGTTCGAGCGACTCAAATGACCGTTGACATGACGATTACAGGTCTCAACACCTATTGATAGAGGTATTAACCATCGAAATCGGAGCACAATTGCAGATTTTCGATTTTTCTCGCTTTGAATTTGTGGGCTATAGTTCAGTTGATTTTCAATAAAATTGAATTTTCTGCTACATGTGTAGAAAATTTCGAGCGACTCAAATGACCGTTGACATGACGATTACAGGTCTCAACGCCTATTGATAGAGGTATCAACCATCGAAATCGGAGCACAATTGCAGATTTTCGATTTTTCTGGCCCTGAATTTGTGGGCTATAGTTCAGTTGAATTTCAATAAAATTAAATTTTCTGCGAAATGTGTAGAAATATTCGAGCGATCCAAATGACCGTTGGCATGACGATTACAGGTCTCAACGCCTATTGATAGAGGTATCAACCATCGAAATCGGAGCACAATTGCAGATTTTCGATTTTTCTGGCTCTGAATTTGTGGGCTATAGTTCAGTTGAATTTCAATAAAATTGAATTTTCTGCGAAATGTGTAGAAATATTCGAGCGATCCAAATGACCGTTGGCATGACGATTACAGGTCTCAACGCCTATTGATAGAGGTATCAACCATCGAAATCGGAGCACAATTGCAGATTTTCGATTTTTCTGGCTCTGAATTTGTGGGCTATAGTTCAGTTGATTTTCAATAAAATTGAATTTTCTGCTAAATGTGTAGAAAAGTTCGAGCGACTCAAATGACCGTTGGCATGACGATTACAGGTCTTAACGCCTATTGATAGAGGTATCAACCATCGAAATCGGAGCACAATTGCAGATTTGCGATTTTTTTGGCCCTGAATTTGTGGGCTATAGTTCAGTTGAATTTCAATAAAATTGAATTTTCTGCGAAATGTGTAGAAATATTCGAGCGATCCAAATGACCGTTGGCATGACGATTACAGGTCTCAACGCCTATTGATAGAGGTATCAACCATCGAAATCGGAGCACAATTGCAGATTTTCGATTTTTTTGGCCCTGAATTTGTGGGCTATAGTTCAGTTGATTTTCAATAAAATTAAATTTTCTGCTAAATATGTAGAAATATTCGAGCGATCCAAATGACCGTTGGCATGACGATTAAAGGTCTCAACGCCTATTGATAGAGGTATCAACCATCAAAATCGGAGCACAATTGCAGATTTTCGATTTTTCTGGCTTTGAATCTGTGGGCTATAGTTCAGTTGATTTTCAATAAAATTGAATTTTCTGCGAAATGTGTAGAAATATTCGAGCTATTCAAATAATCGTTGGCATGACGATTACAGGTCTCAACGCCTATTGATAGAGGTATCAACCATCGAAATCGGAGCACAATTGCAGATTTTCGATTTTTTTGGCCCTGAATTTGTGGGCTATAGTTCAGTTGAATTTCAATAAAATTGAATTTTCTGCGAAATGTGTAGAAATATTCGAGCGATCCAAATGACCGTTGGCATGACGATTACAGGTCTCAACGCCTATTGATAGAGGTATCAACCATCGAAATCGGAGCACAATTGCAGATTTTCGATTTTTCTGGCTCTGAATTTGTGGGCTATAGTTCAGTTGAATTTCAATAAAATTGAATTTTCTGCGAAATGTGTAGAAATATTCGAGCGATCCAAATGACCGTTGGCATGACGATTACAGGTCTCAACACCTATTGATAGAGGTATTAACCATCGAAATCGGAGCACAATTGCAGATTTTCGATTTTTCTCGCTTTGAATTTGTGGGCTATAGTTCAGTTGATTTTCAATAAAATTGAATTTTCTGCTACATGTGTAGAAAAGTTCGAGCGACTCAAATGACCGTTGACATGACGATTACAGGTCTCAACGCCTATTGATAGAGGTATCAACCATCGAAATCGGAGCACAATTGCAGATTTTCGATTTTTTGGCCCTGAATTTGTGGGCTATAGTTCAGTTGAATTTCAATAAAATTGAATTTTCTGCGAAATGTGTAGAAATATTCGAGCGATCCAAATGACCGTTGGCATGACGATTACAGGTCTCAACGCCTATTGATAGAGGTATCAACCATCGAAATCGGAGCACAATTGCAGATTTTCGATTTTTCTGGCTCTGAATTTGTGGGCTATAGTTCAGTTGAATTTCAATAAAATTGAATTTTCTGCTAAATGTGTAGAAATATTCGAGCGATCCAAATGACCGTTGGCATAACGATTACAGGTCTCAACGCCTATTGATAGAGGTATCAACCATCGAAATCGGAGCACAATTGCAGATTTTCGATTTTTCTGGCTCTGAATTTGTGGGCTATAGTTCAGTTGAAATCGAACAAAATCCATACTATAAACATTGCTACAAAATATCCAAGACAACAAAGTAAATTCGAAATGTATATTGAATTTTTGACATGATTTTGAACTGATTTTCCAAAATCGTTGCTATATAGTACATAATAACAATAGTTACGACTATAAATTCGGGCCTAGGTTATGTGTTAAACTAATATTGTAGCCAAATCCGGCGATTTTAGGAGTATATACTTAGTCCATTCCAAATCGTTATAAAACGTCGTAGAGGTGCAGCTCCAATAAAGGCCTTAGTAACGGTGTTTATTTGCACAAATTTGATGGCGATTATGGGCCAGTCTACAGACATCTTGGTGCGCTTTGTGCAGATTTATAAGTAACCTAAATGCACCAACTGATATCTATTCTGACAATGGGACCAATTTTAAGAGGGCTCGACATAAGCTGACGGATTTGGAGCAAGTGTTACAAAATTCAACATGGAAAGAGAACTCATTTAATGGCATTTTATAACACATACAAGTCCTTCAATGAACTTTAGAATGCAGGTGTAAAATACCATGAAACATCATATAAAAGCCACGAAAAACGCAATATTAACCTTCCTTAAACTTTCGTTCATTTTCTCTTTCAATCGATTCAAAAGACGAAACGCCGCTGATACGTGCGTACTTCTCACTTACGGAACCGTTGGGAGATCAACTAGATGAAGAAATACTGGATGTGACAGAAATTAAATCGATGACAATGTTCAAAAGCAAGTCCAGCGTTATTGGTGACGATTTTCCGGAGATACCTTTGTGCGCCGCAGCATAAGAAGAATAGAAGCCAGGAATAAATTATAAATTTGGAGACCAGGTATACACCAAAAACTAGGCAGAATCATCAATATATAACCTAGTAAAGACAACATACTTCCTACAAGTTATAAAAAAAAATTTCAACCATAATATTACTTTCTTTTCTCTCTTTTTTAGTAGATTTATAGCATAATTTGTCGTCTTATTGAAGCCAAGTCAACCCGAGAGTTATATTATTACTATACAAAGAGTTTATCAGCTTGGATTATTCATCAGCTGTTTGGGAAAAATAAGCACTTCATCAACAACAATCAATAAAGTGAGGTTATATTTTTCCTTGCAATCTATTTCACTGTTACAGCTTGCTCATTATCAGTTATCTGTAAACATTGAACTAGTTTTTGCCTTTAGACCAGCATTTTGATCCAAATAGTTTGTGCGAAACAAGTCTTGGTCGGGAGCAGATGTGAAATAGGTTCGTCCGGATCATATATAGCCATATAATAATTATGTTTTTTTTTTTACAAAGAGTGAAATTATGAGAAGTTTGCAATTTTATGTCATTTTCTACCCCTCTCTTAGAAAGCAATCTATATTTTTCTCCACGAGTCGAACAATACAATTAACACTATGTCCCTTATAGATTATTATAATTTATTTGTACATTAGAGATCATTTTGTTTTGCTCTGCACGAATGCGTAAAACAAACAAATTTATATTAATATGTATATGATGTGATAGCCGATGAAGTAAGGGGATGGACTGGAGACATGAAGATACTGAGTTCGATTCCAAGCAATGCCAAGGTTTGTTTTTATACAAAAATATTGAATTAGGGATAATCGGAATCTGGAGTCGTCACAAAAAAAATGGTCAAATTCGAAGAAATTTTTGGAAACAAAAAAAAATCCAATTTTTGTTTTAAAAAAAAAATGATATTGTGAGTTTGTAGAATCGAACCCGTGACCTCTTGCACAACAATCCATTAATTTACCAACTGATTTCCAAGTGCCAAGTGCCTACGGCAGAAAGTATAAGAAGTACCAACTGATTTAATACGTATGACCTAACAGAGATATCACCATATCCATATATTAAAGACAATTTTGCTGAATGATTGTATAAAACAAACAAATTTATATTAGTTTGTATACGATGTGATAGACGATTCAGTAAGGTGATGGAGTGGAGAAATGAAGGTAGCGAGTTCGATTCCAAGCAATGCTAACGTTTGTTTTTAGATGAAAAATTAAATTTATGAATTGTGGAAGATCTGGCACCCGGTCCCCGGCGGTAATTCGCCACAAATAAAAAAAAATCTTGGAAATACAGAAATTATCCAATTTTTGCTTAAAAAAATAATATTGGAAGGTTGTAGCATCGAACCCCGGACCTCCTGCACGACAGTCCATCATCTTACCACTCTACCATTCCACTATATAAAAATCTTACGCAAATTGCGTCTCTGATATATGGCCTATGGTGACATCTCTGTTAGGTTAGCGTTAATACGTAATTAATACTTATGCCCTAACAGAGATGTCACCATTTGAATGATATGGATATGGTGACATCTCTGTTATGGCTTACGTATTTAATACGACTGCTGAATACAAACAAATTGGTGTATCATTGTATATGAGGTGATAGCCGATGCAGTAAGGTGATGGACTACAGAATTGAAGGTATCGAGTTCGATGCCAAGCCAAGTCAACGTTTACTTTTAGAAGAAAAATATATGAATTGAATTTGGGACCGCGAAAATCGGCGGATCTGGAGGATCGGCCAGAAAAAAAAAAAAATTTCGCGAAAATCGAAAAAAAACAGAAAAAATCAAATTTTTCTTAAAAAACATGGGAAATTGGTAGAATCGAACCCGGGACCTTTCGCACATCAAGCCATCATTTTACCACCCGACCACTCGCCACTATATAATAAGTACTCAATTTTTCATATTTAACTCGTTAAAATCGGACTTGGCGAAAAAATAACTTTGATCTAAAATATTTCTTATTTTCCAAACATAGGCAAGTTACCTTATAATGTATGATACAAACGACGACGCTTCAGAATTTTACAGATAAATTTTTCACTTGTTGCCGAAACAGAATTATTTTTTAACATCGTACAATTATTTTTTGAACAACGCTTCGTCGCACAATGTTGTAATTTCTCAAATATTTATTGTTCAAAAATAAATTCGTATTCATCTACGATTCGAACTTGCAATCTTCTGTTCTGCAGTCCACTACACTAACCACTCAGCTATCTCCATATAGTAATTTTACTTGTTTTATTCGATCATAATGCGCTAAATATTTGCATTTAAAGTTAAAAAATATTATTTTATTAAAACTTATTTATTTTTGGTACAACACGAACAACTACGAAATTCGGTTTTTTAACACGAACAACGTCGTGATTTCTCAAATATTTATTGTTCAAAAATAAATTTGTATTCCAACTACGATTCGAACTTGCGATCTTCTGTTCTATAGTCCACTACACTAACCACTCAGCTATCACCATATAGTATTATTGTTTGTTTTATTCGATCATAATGCGCTAAATATTTGCATTTAAAGTTAAAAAATATTATTTTATTACAACTTGTTCATTTTTGGTACAACACGAACTACGAAATTCGTTTTTTTAACACGAACAACGTCGTGATTTCTCAAATATTTATTGTTCAAAAATAAATTTGTATTCCAACTACGATTCGAACTTGCCATCTTCTGTTATATAGTCCACTACACTAACCACTCAGCTATCACCATATACTACATTAAGTTGTTTTATTCGATCATGATATACGCAAAATACTTGCCTTTAAATTATGTATATATTTTTTTTATTATTATGAACATGTGCAATCATGATTGTGCACGACGTTAAACAGAATGAAATGTCGTCTTAAAATAATTTGTGCTAAATAAATTTTGAGATTATGTTTAAAGAAAATCTAGTGTGTTTTAATGTAATAAATTTTAGAAATATTGAATTGAAAAATGAGTCTAGTCCCGTCCAGCTGATTTACTAGCTATATTTTAGCGAATCACTATCACAGTATTTTATTTCTCTGTCTAGGAAGCTAATCCCTAGTCTATCAACGCAAATCGCGCTTAGCGAATCCCTAGTCTGTCAAAAAACACCTAATTATTGAAATTCATTAAAATCGATTAAGAAGCAGCCATTGATCTTGTTAAGAAATAGGTTCTATCGTAATAGACACGAGCAAAGCAAAAAAAACCCGTTCCTCTCACAGAAATTTAAAAAAACTGCTTGTACAAATCGGCAAAATCTTCAACAAAAAAATTCAATTCTAACAGGCAAGCAGAATAAGCAGAATAACAAGTATATCATGATTTTGAGGGGAAAAATAAAAAATGTATCACGGAAACAAACCCCCCGCTATTAAAATCATTTATACGTATAAATACGAAATCATTTATACGTATAAATGATTTTGACAGCGGGGGGTTTGTTTCCGTGATACATTTTTTATTTTTCCCCTCAAAATCATGATATACTTGTTATTCTGCTTATTCTGCTTGCCTGTTAGAATTGAATTTTTTTGTTGAAGATTTTGCCGATTTGTTCGGAGATTCAATATGAATAATCGATATATCTTCAAAACTAGATCGAATTTTTAAAATCTGATTAAAGTGTATATATAGCTAAGAAATAACCTATTAAATATATTGTAATTGAAATTTATAGTCCCGCTAGTATTTTCTAGAGAAGTTATTAAATTTTGAAAGAAAAAAAATACGAAGAAGCTAATCCCTAGTCTATCAACGCAAATCGCGCTTAGCGAATCCCTAGTCTGTCAAAAAACACCTAATTATTGAAATTCATTAAAATCGATTAAGAAGCAGCCATTGATCTTGTTAAGAAATAGGTTCTATCGTAATAGACACGAGCAAAGCAAAAAAACCCGTTCCTCTCACAGAAATTTAAAAAAACTGCTTGTACAAATCGGCAAAATCTTCAACAAAAAAATTCAATTCTAACAGGCAAGCAGAAATAAGCAGAATAACAAGTATATCATGATTTTGAGGGGAAAAATAAAAAATGTATCACGGAAACAAACCCCCCGCTATTAAAATCATTTATACGTATAAATGATTTTGACAGCGGGGGGTTTGTTTCCGTGAAACATTTTTTATTTTTCCCCTCAAAATCATGATATACTTGTTATTCTGCTTATTCTGCTTGCCTGTTAGAATTGAATTTTTTTGTTGAAGATTTTGCCGATTTGTTCGGAGATTCAATATGAATAATCGATATATCTTCGAAACTAGATCGAATTTTTAAAATCTGATTAAAGTGTATAGCTAAGAAATAACCTATTAAATATATTGTAATTGAAATTTATAGTCCCGCTAGTATTTTCTAGAGAAGTTATTAAATTTTGAAAGAAAAAAAAATACGAAGAAGCTAATCCCTAGTCTATCAACGCAAATCGCGCTTAGCGAATCCCTAGTCTGTCAAAAAACACCTAATTATTGAAATTCATTAAAATCGATTAAGAAGCAGCCATTGATCTTGTTAAGAAATAGGTTCTATCGTAATAGACACGAGCAAAGCAAAAAAACCCGTTCCTCTCACAGAAATTTAAAAAAACTGCTGGAACAAATCGGCAAAATCTTCAACAAAAAAATTAAATTCTAACAGGCAAGCAGAATAAGCAGAATAACAAGTATATCATGATTTTGAGGGGAAAAATAAAAAATGTATCACGGAAACGAACCCCCCGCTGTCAAAATCATTTATACGTATAAATGATTTTGACAGCGGGGGGTTTGTTTCCGTGATACATTTTATATTTTTCCCCTCAAAATCATGATATACTTGTTATTCTGCTTATTCTGCTTGCCTGGTAGAATTAAATTTTTTTGTTGAAGATTTTGCCGATTTGTTCGGAGAGATTTTTTAAATTGATTTTCGAGTAATTTTGAATTTTAAAACGTGTAAAAAAATACGTGTTATTTTTGTTTTATTTATTGTTTTTATTAATAATTATTTATAACTTATTACTTTTTTCATTAATTTCACAAATAAAATAATTTTTATCGACATTTAGCGTGGTTAATGAAATTAATTTGTTGTATTTAAAAACCTTTAATTTTTACAAACTATGTAATATGTATTCTGTAAATAACAATAAAAATTATGATTAAATTAATTAATTATTAAATATCTATAGTAGGCACGTATTAATTATTTATTATAATTTGTTTTTTTGCTTGTTTATTAATCTTGTGGGTATTCATTTTATTTATATATAATTAATTTTTAACATTAAAGTTTAGTTTTAAAAATTTTGCTTAAATACAAAACACAATTACCATTATTGTAAAATCTCTAATTTAAGCTGTTCTTTCTCCCAGCTTATTATTATACATGCGTTTTATTTATGTTCATGTTATTGTATTAAATAATTTAATAAGAATTATGTAATACAAAAAGAAACTTAAAAATAATTTTTGTGTTAATTCTTTCCAAGATAAAATAATTGTGTAAAATTTTGACGTTCTTTTATCATGGCGTTTTGAATTTTATCTTAAGAATGCAAAATGACAAAATCAGCAAGATAACTTTAGGTTTACCCGTTTATACATTGGATGTATGTGTTCAATCGGGCAAAAGTGGTAAAAAAACCATGGTTTTATCCCACCCTTGCTTCATTCCATAATATCTTACTGCTTAGAGAATCAGGGTACATACTGGCAAGCAGAAAAAAAAACTGTTTTAAATAATTTTAATTGACGAGTGGGAAAGTATAAAAGCCGTGCAGGTAAGTTTGAAATTGATGTAAACAAATTTTCGCAGTAGCAGTTATATGGGAATATTATTCAAATAATCTTAATTTTAATTAATTAAAATTGCAAAGAATTCGACTCAAAATGCTACCCATACATAATGTAAAGTATGGTTTTACTGTATTTGATTGATTTAGTTCAATTTTAATATGTCCGAGTTCGCGACAATATTCCGCGGAAAAATTTGCAGCAAGCAACCAATCAAAGTAGTCTATTTCGTAAGCAAATTTCCCCTTCCGAATAAAATATTTTTAAATCGCATGCAATCCTGCTGAAAATTTTTCCGCAGAATATTGTCGCGAACTCGCAGTAAAAGTGCCAAAAAACAATGTTCAAAATTGCATAAATTTGATATTAACATAGCGCCATTGACTACAATATAATATAGGTATAATTTTGCAGTTTGGTTCGTTGTAATACATAAGATGTAATTATGTATAGTGGTAAATATATTTAGTGTAACAAAACTAAAATAACGATGAATGGCAATAACTTATTATTAAATATATGCTAATTTGAACACTACTTTATGGTACTTTTAATATTAAAATTGAACTAAATCAATCAAATATAGAAAAATCGTACTTTACGTTATATATGGGTAGCATTTTGTGTTGAGTTCTTTGCAATTTTAATTAATTAAAATTAAAATTATTTGAATAATATTTCCATATAACTTATGTACGGCAAAAATTCGATTAAATCAATTTCTCGGTTCCAATTCCTTCCGCTAGACGCACGGTGCAAGTCGTCAAAAAAGGGGCGTTAATAAAGGGGTTTGTTTCCGTGATAAAACAAACATATCTCAGAAACGAACCCCCCTCTGTTAAAATCATTTATAACGTGATTCAACTTTCAAATTGATTTTTTTTTAAATATTTTGCCACGTGTTTGAGGAGATTTTTCTGTTGTTTTAAATTTTGTTCGCCTGTTACATGAAATTGATTATGGCGTAAAAGATCAATTTTGAATTTTAAAACAAAAATTGTTCACATCTGTGGCAACAAGGCAACTCGTTTTTCTGACAAAATTAAGAGTTACTCAAAATCGTTTGAATTTTTTGAATTTTTGCTTCGAGTTATTACGTTTTGCCTTGTTACCACAGATATATACTTATATATAAATGTACTTGGAGCGGCATTTCGTACTAAATCGACGACCATCGCGCGACAAATCTGGCTTATACCAATATTTCGATGAATCACATCAAAACCAACAAAAATGTTTATACAAGCCGTAGTATTTCTGTGACGCACGCGTACTATTAAATCCAAAACGTACTATTTAAATGTTACCGATTATTCGGCGTTACGACACTAGTACGTACGTACAGAAGGTCTGTTTGAGGAAATAAATCAAAGGAGACAAGGAAAACAGTATGCACTGCACCGCACTGTGCGAGAATTATCAAACAGGCCCAAAAATAGTAGGTTTTATTTTGTGTTTGTTCGCAATAGTACGGCTTGTATACACATTTTTGTTGGTTTTGATCACATACAAATTTAACATGATGTGTGGCGACTTTTTGTGATTCGCTGTTTGTATTCGTTGTTGTTGAATAATGACTTGATGTGTTATTACCTAGTTTGATTTCCAGAGAATAGATCCTTGCTCTAAAACACAATATAAAAAAAATAAATTAATAATTAGTAATTCGTGCATATCTCAAAACGTTAGTTGTGATATATGTGCTTATTGCATTTCTGTATTAGATCATGTTACAATACGGTGATACATCGATGCCAATTGAAGCCGATACGTACATTTTATTTACATGTAAAAAATTGATAAAAGCGGCCGAACCTCGGACTCGTCGAACATCTCAACTTTGTCGATGGCCTCCTGGCACAGCTTGCTCAGTTCCTTCATCAAAGCAACTATATCTATGTTGTTCTTGTACTCCTTTCGCTTATTCATTATCATCGCTTGTTCGCGTTCGTAGATTTATTTGATTTTATGGTGATCGAGAATGTCGACTAGCTCGTTTCGTAATGGGTGGCGTCACCATTTCGTATTTTTAATTGAGTCTTCGATGCCGTGGTGCCAATAGCGGATGACCCTCGGAACGTCTCTAGGGCAATACTGTTTTACGACTGTTTAGACTTTGCTAAAATTTTTGGCCCGCTCCTTATACTTTTCGATGATTGACTTGCTCCTTATATTGATCGAATTTTCTTCGATGCCGTCCCTGTCCTTGTTTTACAGTTCCTTTTTAATTTTTGGCACTCTGCGTGGGAAAGGAAAAGGAAAATTAAAATTTTGAAAAATGGAGATTTAATTTTAAAATTATAATGGAAATCTCCATTTACCAGAAAATTTCAAAACTAAATCTTCTTTTTCCAGAAATTTTGGAAACGGAAAGTTTAATTTTGAAATATTCTAACATTGAGTGCCAAAAATCAATGTTCAAAATTGCATAAATTTGATATTAATTTAGCGCCATTGACTACAATATAATATAGGTATAATTTTGCAGTTTGGTTCGTTGTTATCTTGTAATAAATAAGATGTAATTATAGTGGTAAATATATTTAGTGTAACAAAACTAAAATAACGATGAATGGCAATAACTTATTATTAAATACCGTATATCTTCGATTCTAAGACGCACTTTTTACCTCATTTTAAGGTTTCTGAAAATGGGGTGCGTCTTAGAATCGAGGGCGTCTTAGAATCGCAGGTTTTCTCGTATATTTCATGCGTCTTAGAATCGCATTTTTTTCTTAAAATTTCTTGCGTAAAAGTGATGCATTGTATGCTGCAAATTAGATGGCACTGTGATGAGTTAAGGAAAAACCAACTATTAATCAATTGTTAATCCCTTTAATCATAAATTTTTGTCAAAATCTACATAATAACGTATATTTGAGTAAATTACCGATTAGTCCATTGCCATTTCTTGATAATTTCATTTAACAAAAATTAAAATGCCGTCAAAACGAACGAATGTTGAATATTTTTTTTCGTCAGTAGCATGCGTCTTACAATCGACATATTAAAAAATGTTTCTATTAGGGGCACTCAAATTAAGGTGCGTCTTGCATTCGAGGGCGCCTTAGAATCGAAGATATACGGTATATGCTAATTTGAACACTACTTTATGGTACTTTTAATACATATTAAAATTGAACTAAATCAATCAAATATAGAAAAATCGTACTTTACGTTATATATGGGTAGCATTTTGTGTTGAGTTCTTTGCAATTTTAATTAATTAAAATTAAAATTATTTGAATAATATTTCCATATAACTTATGTACGGCAAAAATTCGATTAAATCAATTTCTCGGTTCCAATTCCTTCCGCTAGACGCACGGTGCAAGTCGTCAAAAAAGGGGCGTTAATAAAGGGGTTTGTTTCCGTGATAAAACAAACATATCTCAGAAACGAACCCCCCTCTGTTAAAATCATTTATAACGTGATTCAACTTTCAAATTGATTTTTTTTTAAATATTTTGCCACGTGTTTGAGGAGATTTTTCTGTTGTTTTAAATTTTGTTCGCCTGTTACATGAAATTGATTATGGCGTAAAAGATCAATTTTGAATTTTAAAACAAAAATTGTTCACATCTGTGGCAACAAGGCAACTCGTTTTTCTGACAAAATTAAGAGTTACTCAAAATCGTTTGAATTTTTTGAATTTTTGCTTCGAGTTATTACGTTTTGCCTTGTTACCACAGATATATACTTATATATAAATGTACTTGGAGCGGCATTTCGTACTAAATCGACGACCATCGCGCGACAAATCTGGCTTATACCAATATTTCGATGAATCACATCAAAACCAACAAAAATGTTTATACAAGCCGTAGTATTTCTGTGACGCACGCGTACTATTAAATCCAAAACGTACTATTTAAATGTTACCGATTATTCGGCGTTACGACACTAGTACGTACGTACAGAAGGTCTGTTTGAGGAAATAAATCAAAGGAGACAAGGAAAACAGTATGCACTGCACCGCACTGTGCGAATTATCAAACAGGCCCAAAAATAGTAGGTTTTATTTTGTGTTTGTTCGCAATAGTACGGCTTGTATACACATTTTTGTTGGTTTTGATCACATACAAATTTAACATGATGTGTGGCGACTTTTTGTGATTCGCTGTTTGTATTCGTCGTTGTTGAATAATGACTTGATGTGTTATTACCTAGTTTGATTTCCAGAGAATAGATCCTTGCTCTAAAACACAATATAAAAAAAATAAATTAATAATTAGTAATTCGTGCATATCTCAAAACGTTAGTTGTGATATATGTGCTTATTGCATTTCTGTATTAGATCATGTTACAATACGGTGATACATCGATGCCAATTGAAGCCGATACGTACATTTTATTTACATGTAAAAAATTGATAAAAGCGGCCGAACCTCGGACTCGTCGAACATCTCAACTTTGTCGATGG
The DNA here is from genome assembly GCA_963556165.1 of Tipula helvola. Classification (NCBI taxonomy): domain Eukaryota; kingdom Metazoa; phylum Arthropoda; class Insecta; order Diptera; family Tipulidae; genus Tipula; species Tipula helvola. The sequence continues at coordinate 341,959,196 of OY744483.1, read as the reverse complement.
CCTCCTGGCACAGCTTGCTCAGTTCCTTCATCAAAGCAACTATATCTATGTTGTTCTTGTACTCCTTTCGCTTATTCATTATCATCGCTTGTTCGCGTTCGTAGATTTATTTGATTTTATGGTGATCGAGAATGTCGACTAGCTCGTTTCGTAATGGGTGGCGTCACCATTTCGTATTTTTAATTGAGTCTTCGATGCCGTGGTGCCAATAGCGGATGACCCTCGGAACGTCTCTAGGGCAATACTGTTTTACGACTGTTTAGACTTTGCTAAAATTTTTGGCCCGCTCCTTATACTTTTCGATGATTGACTTGCTCCTTATATTGATCGAATTTTCTTCGATGCCGTCCCTGTCCTTGTTTTACAGTTCCTTTTTAATTTTTGGCACTCTGCGTGGGAAAGGAAAAGGAAAATTAAAATTTTGAAAAATGGAGATTTAATTTTAAAATTATAATGGAAATCTCCATTTACCAGAAAATTTCAAAACTAAATCTTCTTTTTCCAGAAATTTTGGAAACGGAAAGTTTAATTTTGAAATATTCTAACATTGAGTGCCAAAAATCAATGTTCAAAATTGCATAAATTTGATATTAATTTAGCGCCATTGACTACAATATAATATAGGTATAATTTTGCAGTTTGGTTCGTTGTTATCTTGTAATAAATAAGATGTAATTATAGTGGTAAATATATTTAGTGTAACAAAACTAAAATAACGATGAATGGCAATAACTTATTATTAAATATATGCTAATTTGAACACTACTTTATGGTACTTTTAATACATATTAAAATTGAACTAAATCAATCAAATATAGAAAAATCGTACTTTACGTTATATATGGGTAGCATTTTGTGTTGAGTTCTTTGCAATTTTAATTAATTAAAATTAAAATTATTTGAATAATATTTCCATATAACTTATGTACGGCAAAAATTCGATTAAATCAATTTCTCGGTTCCAATTCCTTCCGCTAGACGCACGGTGCAAGTCGTCAAAAAAGGGGCGTTAATAAAGGGGTTTGTTTCCGTGATAAAACAAACATATCTCAGAAACGAACCCCCCTCTGTTAAAATCATTTATAACGTGATTCAACTTTCAAATTGATTTTTTTTAAATATTTTGCCACGTGTTTGAGGAGATTTTTCTGTTGTTTTAAATTTTGTTCGCCTGTTACATGAAATTGATTATGGCGTAAAAGATCAATTTTGAATTTTAAAACAAAAATTGTTCACATCTGTGGCAACAAGGCAACTCGTTTTTCTGACAAAATTAAGAGTTACTCAAAATCGTTTGAATTTTTTGAATTTTTGCTTCGAGTTATTACGTTTTGCCTTGTTACCACAGATATATACTTATATATAAATGTACTTGGAGCGGCATTTCGTACTAAATCGACGGCCATCGCGCGACAAATCTGGCTTATACCAATATTTCGATGAATCACATCAAAACCAACAAAAATGTTTATACAAGCCGTAGTATTTCTGTGACGCACGCGTACTATTAAATCCAAAACGTACTATTTAAATGTTACCGACTATTCGGCGTTACGACACTAGTACGTACGTACAGAAGGTCTGTTTGAGGAAATAAATCAAAGGAGACAAGGAAAACAGTATGCACTGCACCGCACTGTGCGAATTATCAAACAGGCCCAAAAATAGTAGGTTTTATTTTGTGTTTGTTCGCAATAGTACGGCTTGTATACACATTTTTGTTGGTTTTGATCACATACAAATTTAACATGATGTGTGGCGACTTTTTGTGATTCGCTGTTTGTATTCGTCGTTGTTGAATAATGACTTGATGTGTTATTACCTAGTTTGATTTCCAGAGAATAGATCCTTGCTCTAAAACACAATATAAAAAAAATAAATTAATAATTAGTAATTCGTGCATATCTCAAAACGTTAGTTGTGATATATGTGCTTATTGCATTTCTGTATTAGATCATGTTACAATACGGTGATACATCGATGCCAATTGAAGCCGATACGTACATTTTATTTACATGTAAAAAATTGATAAAAGCGGCCGAACCTCGGACTCGTCGAACATCTCAACTTTGTCGATGGCCTCCTGGCACAGCTTGCTCAGTTCCTTCATCAAAGCAACTATATCTATGTTGTTCTTGTACTCCTTTCGCTTATTCATTATCATCGCTTGTTCGCGTTCGTAGATTTATTTGATTTTATGGTGATCGAGAATGTCGACTAGCTCGTTTCGTAATGGGTGGCGTCACCATTTCGCATTTTTAATTGAGTCTTCGATGCCGTGGTGCCAATAGCGGATGACCCTCGGAACGTCTCTAGAGCAATACTGTTTTACGACTGTTTAGACTTTGCTAAAATTTTTGGCCCGCTCCTTATACTTTTCGATGATTGACTTGCTCCTTATATTGATCGAATTTTCTTCGATGCCGTCCCTGTCCTTGTTTTACAGTTCCTTTTTAATTTTTGGCACTCTGCGTGGGAAAGGAAAAGAAAAATTAAAATTTTGAAAAATGGAGATTTAATTTTAAAATTATAATGGAAATCTCCATTTACCAGAAAATTTCAAAACTAAATCTTCTTTTTCCAGAAATTTTGGAAACGGAAAGTTTAATTTTGAAATATTCTAACATTGAGTGCCAAAAATCAATGTTCAAAATTGCATAAATTTGATATTAATTTAGCGCCATTGACTACATATAATATAGGTATAATTTTGCAGTTTGGTTCGTTGTTATCTTGTAATAAATAAGATGTAATTATAGTGGTAAATATATTTAGTGTAACAAAACTAAAATAACGATGAATGGCAATAACTTATTATTAAATATATGCTAATTTGAACACTACTTTATGGTACTTTTAATATTAAAATTGAACTAAATCAATCAAATATAGAAAAATCGTACTTTACGTTATATATGGGTAGCATTTTGTGTTGAGTTCTTTGCAATTTTAATTAATTAAAATTAAAATTATTTGAATAATATTTCCATATAACTTATGTACGGCAAAAATTCGATTAAATCAATTTCTCGGTTCCAATTCCTTCCGCTAGACGCACGGTGCAAGTCGTCAAAAAAGGGGCGTTAATAAAGGGGTTTGTTTCCGTGATAAAACAAACATATCTCAGAAACGAACCCCCCTCTGTTAAAATCATTTATAACGTGATTCAACTTTCAAATTGATTTTTTTTTAAATATTTTGCCACGTGTTTGAGGAGATTTTTCTGTTGTTTTAAATTTTGTTCGCCTGTTACATGAAATTGATTATGGCGTAAAAGATCAATTTTGAATTTTAAAACAAAAATTGTTCACATCTGTGGCAACAAGGCAACTCGTTTTTCTGACAAAATTAAGAGTTACTCAAAATCGTTTGAATTTTTTGAATTTTTGCTTCGAGTTATTACGTTTTGCCTTGTTACCACAGATATATACTTATATATAAATGTACTTGGAGCGGCATTTCGTACTAAATCGACGACCATCGCGCGACAAATCTGGCTTATACCAATATTTCGATGAATCACATCAAAACCAACAAAAATGTTTATACAAGCCGTAGTATTTCTGTGACGCACGCGTACTATTAAATCCAAAACGTACTATTTAAATGTTACCGATTATTCGGCGTTACGACACTAGTACGTACGTACAGAAGGTCTGTTTGAGGAAATAAATCAAAGGAGACAAGGAAAACAGTATGCACTGCACCGCACTGTGCGAATTATCAAACAGGCCCAAAAATAGTAGGTTTTATTTTGTGTTTGTTCGCAATAGTACGGCTTGTATACACATTTTTGTTGGTTTTGATCACATACAAATTTAACATGATGTGTGGCGACTTTTTGTGATTCGCTGTTTGTATTCGTCGTTGTTGAATAATGACTTGATGTGTTATTACCTAGTTTGATTTCCAGAGAATAGATCCTTGCTCTAAAACACAATATAAAAAAAATAAATTAATAATTAGTAATTCGTGCATATCTCAAAACGTTAGTTGTGATATATGTGCTTATTGCATTTCTGTATTAGATCATGTTACAATACGGTGATACATCGATGCCAATTGAAGCCGATACGTACATTTTATTTACATGTAAAAAATTGATAAAAGCGGCCGAACCTCGGACTCGTCGAACATCTCAACTTTGTCGATGGCCTCCTGGCACAGCTTGCTCAGTTCCTTCATCAAAGCAACTATATCTATGTTGTTCTTGTACTCCTTTCGCTTATTCATTATCATCGCTTGTTCGCGTTCGTAGATTTATTTGATTTTATGGTGATCGAGAATGTCGACTAGCTCGTTTCGTAATGGGTGGCGTCACCATTTCGTATTTTTAATTGAGTCTTCGATGCCGTGGTGCCAATAGCGGATGACCCTCGGAACGTCTCTAGGGCAATACTGTTTTACGACTGTTTAGACTTTGCTAAAATTTTTGGCCCGCTCCTTATACTTTTCGATGATTGACTTGCTCCTTATATTGATCGAATTTTCTTCGATGCCGTCCCTGTCCTTGTTTTACAGTTCCTTTTTAATTTTTGGCACTCTGCGTGGGAAAGGAAAAGGAAAATTAAAATTTTGAAAAATGGAGATTTAATTTTAAAATTATAATGGAAATCTCCATTTACCAGAAAATTTCAAAACTAAATCTTCTTTTTCCAGAAATTTTGGAAACGGAAAGTTTAATTTTGAAATATTCTAACATTGAGTGCCAAAAATCAATGTTCAAAATTGCATAAATTTGATATTAATTTAGCGCCATTGACTACAATATAATATAGGTATAATTTTGCAGTTTGGTTCGTTGTTATCTTGTAATAAATAAGATGTAATTATAGTGGTAAATATATTTAGTGTAACAAAACTAAAATAACGATGAATGGCAATAACTTATTATTAAATATATGCTAATTTGAACACTACTTTATGGTACTTTTAATACATATTAAAATTGAACTAAATCAATCAAATATAGAAAAATCGTACTTTACGTTATATATGGGTAGCATTTTGTGTTGAGTTCTTTGCAATTTTAATTAATTAAAATTAAAATTATTTGAATAATATTTCCATATAACTTATGTACGGCAAAAATTCGATTAAATCAATTTCTCGGTTCCAATTCCTTCCGCTAGACGCACGGTGCAAGTCGTCAAAAAAGGGGCGTTAATAAAGGGGTTTGTTTCCGTGATAAAACAAACATATCTCAGAAACGAACCCCCCTCTGTTAAAATCATTTATAACGTGATTCAACTTTCAAATTGATTTTTTTTAAATATTTTGCCACGTGTTTGAGGAGATTTTTCTGTTGTTTTAAATTTTGTTCGCCTGTTACATGAAATTGATTATGGCGTAAAAGATCAATTTTGAATTTTAAAACAAAAATTGTTCACATCTGTGGCAACAAGGCAACTCGTTTTTCTGACAAAATTAAGAGTTACTCAAAATCGTTTGAATTTTTTGAATTTTTGCTTCGAGTTATTACGTTTTGCCTTGTTACCACAGATATATACTTATATATCAGATACAGGAGAGTGATCAACTTCAAGTAGCTGTTAATAAAATTAACGACGACTTACAACATTTAAGTAATTGGTTTAAAATGAATAAGATGAAATTAAATATTGATAAAACTAAATACATGATTTTAAATAGTAATGTAGGTAATTGTAATATTATAATTGATGATACTTGTATAGATCAAAATAATGAAATGAAATATTTAGGGGTAATTATTGATAATAAATTAAATTTTAAGTCACATCTAGATTACATTTGTAAAAAGATCGCGAAGAAGTTGTATTTTTTTAGAAGTATTAGAAATAAATTATCCGTAAATACCTCTATTAAAATATTTAATGCCATTATTAGGCCACATTTTGAGTTTTGTTCTACTATTATGTTAATGTTTAATAATGAAATGGTTAATAGATTGCAGGTATTACAAAATAGGGGAATGCGTATTATTTTAAGAAAGAAAAAATTAGTTTCTACATCTATTTTATTAAATTCTTTAAACTGGCTGAAGGTGGATCAAAGAATTAAATTTAATGTTTTAATATTTGTGTTTAAAATTATTAATGGATATCTTCCGAAATATTTAATGGAAAAGTTAAACTATGTGAGCGATTTAACTCAATATAATCTAAGAAACAAATTCGATTTTAGGTTAGATTTGTTTAGAAATTCTAGAACTCAGAATTTACTTATTTATAAGGGATTAAAATTATATAATGAACTTCCTATAGAATTAAAAAATGAAACAAATTTAATAAAATTCAAACAAAAATTGGATTCTTATGTTAGAATGAAATTTAATTGATTAACGTGCTTATTTTTACTTTATTTTTATATGTAAATTATAAATCTTGTGCAAATAGTAAATATTACTAAATAAAATAAATAAATAAAATAAAAAAAAATAAATGTACTTGGAGCGGCATTTCGTACTAAATCGACGGCCATCGCGCGACAAATCTGGCTTATACCAATATTTCGATGAATCACATCAAAACCAACAAAAATGTTTATACAAGCCGTAGTATTTCTGTGACGCACGCGTACTATTAAATCCAAAACGTACTATTTAAATGTTACCGATTATTCGGCGTTACGACACTAGTACGTACGTACAGAAGGTCTGTTTGAGGAAATAAATCAAAGGAGACAAGGAAAACAGTATGCACTGCACCGCACTGTGCGAATTATCAAACAGGCCCAAAAATAGTAGGTTTTATTTTGTGTTTGTTCGCAATAGTACGGCTTGTATACACATTTTTGTTGGTTTTGATCACATACAAATTTAACATGATGTGTGGCGACTTTTTGTGATTCGCTGTTTGTATTCGTCGTTGTTGAATAATGACTTGATGTGTTATTACCTAGTTTGATTTCCAGAGAATAGATCCTTGCTCTAAAACACAATATAAAAAAAATAAATTAATAATTAGTAATTCGTGCATATCTCAAAACGTTAGTTGTGATATATGTGCTTATTGCATTTCTGTATTAGATCATGTTACAATACGGTGATACATCGATGCCAATTGAAGCCGATACGTACATTTTATTTACATGTAAAAAATTGATAAAAGCGGCCGAACCTCGGACTCGTCGAACATCTCAACTTTGTCGATGGCCTCCTGGCACAGCTTGCTCAGTTCCTTCATCAAAGCAACTATATCTATGTTGTTCTTGTACTCCTTTCGCTTATTCATTATCATCGCTTGTTCGCGTTCGTAGATTTATTTGATTTTATGGTGATCGAGAATGTCGACTAGCTCGTTTCGTAATGGGTGGCGTCACCATTTCGCATTTTTAATTGAGTCTTCGATGCCGTGGTGCCAATAGCGGATGACCCTCGGAACGTCTCTAGGGCAATACTGTTTTACGACTGTTTAGACTTTGCTAAAATTTTTGGCCCGCTCCTTATACTTTTCGATGATTGACTTGCTCCTTATATTGATCGAATTTTCTTCGATGCCGTCCCTGTCCTTGTTTTACAGTTCCGTTTTAATTTTTGGCACTCTGCGTGGGAAAGGAAAAGGAAAATTAAAATTTTGAAAAATGGAGATTTAATTTTAAAATTATAATGGAAATCTCCATTTACCAGAAAATTTCAAAACTAAATCTTCTTTTTCCAGAAATTTTGGAAACGGAAAGTTTAATTTTGAAATATTCTAACATTGAGTGCCAAAAAACAATGTTCAAAATTGCATAAATTTGATATTAATTTAGCGCCATTGACTACAATATAATATAGGTATAATTTTGCAGTTTGGTTCGTTGTTATCTTGTAATAAATAAGATGTAATTATAGTGGTAAATATATTTAGTGTAACAAATCTAAAATAACGATGAATGGCGCTAACTTATTATTAAATTTGGACACTATTTTATTGTACTTTTAATATTAAAATTGAACTAATCAATCAAATATAGGAAAACCGTACTTTACGTTATATATGGGTAGCATTTTGTGTTGAGTTCTTTGCAATTTTAATTAATTAAAATTAAAATTATTTGAATAATATTTCCATATAACTACTATGTACTGCGAAAATTCGATTACAAGAGGTGGAGATATTCTAAAATGTAAAATATTTCACTGAAACGAAAAGTTATCTACGTAAATGTAAACTAGAATTTTTAATCCCACTAAAACACGTAGACCCTACATTTTTTTGCTGAGTTAGTTTACATTCAATGCTTTTAGAAATGTGGAGTCTAGATATTTTCTCGGTAGAATCTAATACCATTGACACACTGCGATTTAATAAATCGGATTTATTGAATTTTTCGAATTTAGTCGCAGTATGTCAACCCTAACTTCTGCTAATCTCGTTTTGTTTCTTATACTATAGATACACACAAACTAGATAATCGCATATTCTACATTATCTAGTTAATTTTCCAATCTGTCACTGCACGATTTTGGCAAATCAGGATAGATAACTCGATTTCAAAATCTAGTTGTAGAAACAAGATAATCATGAAATGTGTGCAAAAATAAAACAATGAATGTTTAAATGGGATAACAATTATGCCATTTTTAATAACTTGTATAAACTTATAGACTTTATCTTGTAAAATGAAAGTTTGACACGATACACATATCGTTTATAACTAAATTTTTTATTTTTAATCGGATTTTTGTGTGTCACCATAATTTGCAGATCGCGATCACGAAAAAGTTTTTCGAAATCGTGATCGAAGATTATCGCGATAATTTTTGTGTGTATCTATGGTATTAGCGTTCCCAATCCAGTTTAACTAAATCAGTATAGGGATTCCGTGCAGTTTAGTAAAATTAACTAAACTAGAGTTTTTGTCAGTTGTTTTATCCCTTCAACGATTATTTTGAATAATTTCTAAGAATTTTCAATTAAAAATTAGCTACTGGCATGTAGAGGGTTTTCAAAAGCACACTATAACTTTTATTTTAGTATTAATTGTTCATACTAAATTTGTACGGAATCCTTATACATATTTATTAAGCCGCAGTCCAGCAATGCTATAATACCCCTTGACACACTGCGATTTAATAAAACGGATTTAGGGAATTTTTCGAGTTAAGTCGCAGTATGTCAACCTCGATTTTAACTAATCTCGTTGTTTTGCATAGATTACTTGAACGAGTTTAGTTAAATCGGATTTATTAAGCCGCAGTCTGTCTCTGGTATTATACTCTAGACAGACAGCGGTTTAATTAATCTATGCAAAAAACTAATTTAAGTAATCTATGCAAAAAAACGCGTTTATTTAAAATTTAGGTTGACATACTGCGATTAAACTCAAAAAATTCACTAAACCGGTTTTATTAAATCGCCGTCTGTCTAGAATATAATACCCTAAACAGATTACTATTTAATAAATCCGATTTAGCTAAACTCGTTTAAGTACTGCAAAACAAAGCGATTAGGTAAAATTGAGGTTGACATAAGACTAAACTCGAAAATTCACTAAATCGAATTTATTAAACCACAGTCTGTCAGAGTTATAATTGTACTGGATGCGCCCATCAGGTTATTTCCACGGTCATGCAACTTTCGTAGTCAATTTATAATTACTATACATAATTTATAAACAATAAGCGCTTAATTATAAATATATTTCAAGGCCACATTTAAAGTTGCAAAATCGCCAAAACAAACATACAAACATCAATATAACAGTTTTTCTCGTCATATATGACATGATTTTTGTTAATTTTCGCAATTCTCCGGTTTTAATATGTTGTTTTCTTCGTTCCTTCCTTCCGCTAGCGCTACATCCCATGAAGAAATTTGGCCGCATCAACGTTGTTCCTCCGAACAGTTCGATCCACCGCAGGAGAACGCCAGACACGGTGACCGAATGAGTTCAGGTCCCTTTCAACGTCGCCCATCCATCGCGTAGGTCCCCACGAGGTCCTACTTTTGTTGGTGCCGACCCCAATGCCTGTTTAGTGGTTCGATTTTGTGAACGAAGCACCTGCCCAAGCCATCTTAGCCTTGACGATGTTATGTTTCCCTTATAAGTTTTCCAGGGCCTTATATACGAGTATGTACGGGAAATCCTTGTAGGTAAATGCAGTACCGTATTAAGGAACGGGCGACCGTGCCGAGCCCGTACTTTTAGGGGCCCTAGAATCAAAGCCTGAAAAATAGGAAAAGTCGACGGATTGTGTGCGACCCTTTTCAAAAACTTAATTACCTATTTGAAAATTATCTACCGTCAATTACCTGACCAATTGATGGCATTATTGAATTTTCCAGCAAAAGAACAAGCTACCTTATAATTTATTTTATTTGATGTGCTTTGCTGCATTGATATAAACTTAACTGAAACTATTGTGAATAAGCAACTGAATATAAAGCGCATCACACAATCTACGAACAGGCAATCTTCCTCTGCTCTCTGAATTCAAATACGTTGAAATTTCACCGCCGACTAGTTTTCTTGTAGGAACCAAAAACATAATTGTAAACTCGGCATCATTGTAATTTAATAATAGGTACATGAATTTGTTTTTAAATTCGGATTCGATTCTTTGTTCTAAAAAATAAATATTTGGCTCGGCTAAATGGAGCCAATCACCCTTGCTTTTGGTTCCTACTTTCAAGCCGGGGGTTACTTGAATTCATAATTTGTATACCATTGCATCGCGCTAAGCCCGGTGAAAAATGAAAAGGAAACTCAGTTTTTTCGATATAATGTACTTCTAAAACTAATAGTAAGCGGGACTTTCTTGTACTATTCCATTAGTCTAAGGCCTGTATTACATTATCACTAATCTACGTCGTAGAATAATAACTACATTTAAGTACGTAAAAGTACGACAACAGAAATGATACAAATCATTTTTCTATATTACACTATGAATCATTTTGTTCACGATACTTACCAAAGAATGGATTCGTATTTAGGATTCGTTGATAAATTTGTAATCGCTTGTTGCGATTTTTGTAATCTGCATGCCGCGTATTAAATAATATTTCGTTGCTATCATATTCTAAAATTAAGATTTTGGTTATTTTCATGCTCCAATCGTATTTTCCGTATTCTGCAATAGTTATCTTCATGAGACTAACTACGATCGTAAAAATAGTACAACTCAGAAATGTGGCAACTGGCAACATATCCATATTACACTATCGTAGAAGGTATATTGATCCATTTCTACGTCGTAGAATAATGATAATGTAATACAGGCCTAATACCCTAATACTGATAATAGTTGAAACAAAATCTAGAAGGGAATTGAAATTCTTAAAAATATCTAAGTGGTTGTCGCTTAAAATATTTAATTTACTTAAAAAGTTCAAACGAAATTTCACTAAGTTTTTAAGTATGTATTCTTGAGAGAAACAAAACAAAATAAGTGATTGGATGGTGTTTTTATAGAGCTTATTGTTTATCAAATTTCTTGCATATTTTGATTTTCAATAGTGACATTCTTATGTACATTGGACTTATTATTTTTGCCAATATACCACCAAGTTACGAAATAATACATAAAAATAATTTTTTTTTTTGTTTTTATTCTCATTTCAGATAAAAGTTGCCGGACCAAAAATGGTACCATTCCTAAAATCGGTCACAATATATTTTCTACTTGTGACATTCGACCATCGTGGTAAAATATGGTCAACCATATTAAAATGTGCCCCAATTGTATGTTTAATGCTGTTCGCTATATTGTATGGCATTAAATTTGGCCGTGAATATAATTATGCCCATAAAATATTAATTGGCCTGATATTCTCATGCTTTGGTGATGCACTACTTAACTGGAATCTATTTGAATTTGGAATGGGTGCATTTGGTGTTGCCCAAATATTTTATATATCAGCATTTGGTTTTAAACCGTTAAAAGTATGGATTGGAATTTTATTATATGTATTGGGATCGTTGACTGTTTTTGTAATACATGACAAATTAAGTACCGTATTACTTGTTGGTCTTCCAATTTATAGCCTATTGTTGTTGACCATGGCATGGCGAGCAATTGCACGTGTTGATGATTTTAGAGATTTTCAAAATTTTACAAAACTGACCTGCGCTGTTGGTGGTATACTTTTTGTGATATCCGATACAATGATCGCGCTTAATCTCTTTTATGCCGATATTCCGCATAGTCAGGTAAGTTTGCAGTGCTCATCCAAATTATGTCAGCACCCCTAATTTTATTTTATTTATTACAGATTTTGATTATGACTACTTATTATGCCGCACAATTTGGTATAACACTAAGTATTGTAAATATAAAATTAGAACCTACACCCACCGATAAATTGAGCACACCCACCACATCAAACACACCAACCAATTCTTCATTAGACAATAATAATTTGACTGATTTGCGACAAAGAATAAAATAAGCAATTTATAAAAAAATTTCCGAGTGTTTTCTTCATAAAAAGCTCAATAATTGTACATGAATAAATGTATTGCCAATTATTTAAAATAATCGGAACGGCCAGTAACTGATATTTTAAGTCGTAAAACTAAATTAAATACTTATTTTACAAAAAAATAAAAAAATATATCCTATAGAGTTAGATTTTAGAAAATTTTTTTTAGAACAATTTGTAGTGACTTGTATACTGGTGACCAGTTTCGTTTTTAAGCCAATTTATAATTTTTATAATTTATTAGACTAATTTTTTAAACAAAATGCCAAAATGTAAATTTTTTTAGAGATTAGTGAATAAAAATACATACATATGTCGAATCAATTCGCATATATTATCCTATTATAAATTTATTGTCTGCTGACGAATTCACTTATATTCCACACTTCTGTAAATTTCACACACTTGTTGATTTGCAATGAAATCAATTTTTGCACACAATTTTCGCTTATCTGTACGAGATCGTGCGCTGCATAAAATCACACTTGCGATAAAATGTTTTGCGATAGTACTATCAAACAAAAATTCAGATTAAAGACCGACAATATTTTATTTTTATAACGGTATAATTATAATTATCCGATATCGCCTAGTTTATACTGTTAGCTGTCAATGTTACGTTGGACAATTAATATTTTATGATAACTGTGTACATCTTATCGTAGTGCCTATAAATCGTTAAAGAATTAAAATGTTGGAACGATAATCGTAATGATTATAGAATCAGACATCATAACCGATATTGATTTAAATTTTATTATTGTGGTATTCAATAATAAAATCTTGCTGCAGCATTATACATTAGCCGCAGGCAATATTTTGTTCAATGATCTAAATAGAAATAAAAATAGAATAAAATAATTAATATAAAAATGAAAAATGTAATTAACAAATAATGTATCTTACAATTTTGAATACGATTTTTTTTTCGCAGGCAATATTTTAATGGATGTTGTTGGCAATATTTTGTTCAATGATCTAAATAGAAATAAAAATAGAATAAAATAATTAATATAAAAATGAAAAATGTAATTAACAAATAATGTATCTTACAATTTTGAATACGATTTTTTTTTCGCAGGCAATATTTTAATGGATGTTGTTGGCAATATTTTTGTTGTTAAAGATGTTGTTTTTAAAATTGTTGTTCTTTTAAAATTTTGATGTACTTCTTTTTGTATTATCATTTGTTTGCCGAGGTACAAAATATTTTTCCCTGCATTTACGTCACGGTTCCACGTGATACCACATTTTTTACAAAACTGGTATCTGTGTGGAGACCGTGACGTAATATGAGGTTCATGACAACGCGCGCACAATTTTGTAGTCCTGAATTCATCAATTTCCAATACATCTGAAATTTTTTTCAGGGCCCTTATCAATTTCGGTTGTGGGTTCCGAATGTAACCCTTCATTGGTGAATTCGCTGCAATTTCACTATTTCCAATTACTACCAGCGCCCTGGTTTTCACTGTTCCAACAATATACTGGGCTAATTTGTTAGTCGCCTTATCGACCATAATATATTTTTGGAGTTTTAGCCTCGCTACCCGCCTTTGAACACATTCGTTTTGTCGAATTTTAAATTGTTTTAATTGGTGTGTAGTATACTCTAAATATTCTCCCGACATTGGTGAGAATGGATCCGCGGTTGTTGACGGCGTAAATTAGTGCCTATAGTGCCTATAAATGATTCATCGTAAGTCAATTAAGCACTTAACATAAGATTGCATAGAATACATTATTTAAAATTACATATCAAAAATCTAAAATAATCTCGAACAAAATAGTAGCCAGCTTTACTCCGACACATGTAACAAAATTATGCAATTTATAGTTTAATTAATTAATTAGGTAATTGCTTTTATTTTATTATTAAATACTAATCACTACCTGTATTATGTATAAAATCCTAATATTAACCTAATTAATTAATATTGAAATTCAAATCTGTGATTTTATTTAAAAAAAAAAAGAAAACCTATAAAATATGTTTTGGATAAATCCCAAAATAAAAAAATATTTATATTAAAAATTAATTGATGGTTTAAACAAAAGTTAAATATTAAATAAACCTTATAATATTTTTATCATTATTAAATTATACATTTTAATTAAATTATTATAGAAGAAATAAAAATTGAAAATGGGAAGTTGTTGTTATAATTTTGAATACTTTAAAAAATTAAATTTTGGAATAAATAAAATATGTATTTAGTTTAAATGTGATATAAGACTTTGGTGATTTACAATCCGCTGGAAAATTTGCCTTGTGAACGAATAAACCACAAAACGTAAAAAAGCCAGCATATTTCAATTAATTGATTGTTAAGAGGTAATCGGGTTTAGTGATTCGAAAGCGTAATAAATACTTAAATATGAAAATGACTACGTTCCTTAAATATAAATTTACCTTTTCGAGCACCAAATATATTTTCATCGCGAAGCTGAATTTCTTCAAACATCTTATCATCCTCATCATAAAATGCGAGCTCTGGAAGGTTAATGTTCCACTCTACCCCATCAGGTTGTTCAAAATCATCAGCTAAACCTTTTAAATCATTTGGCATTGCAGGAATTGCAGGAATATATTGAATTACTTCGGCATTTGTTAATATGGTTGTGGTATCGCTGGTCGCAAATGAAATCAACTCATCTGAAAAGTGAATTCTATTATCAAAAACTTGCTGCTGGAACGACTCCAAAATTTCCGTTTTAGATTTCTTGTCTTCCTCAAGTGATTTGGTAAGCTCTTCGTAGTTTTTTTCTCCATTTTTCACAAGGGCTAACGTGAATTTCTTTTGCTCTAACTCAAGCATTTGTTGGGTGATTTGAGCATTTATATTATCCATTGTACTGCTGAAAAAAATGTTTGACAAGGTTGGAACATTTTTGAATTTAAGGTGCATACACCCACCAATTGATTACATTTAACAAGCCTTCCAAAAACGGCATAATTGTCTAGCAAAAAATAGAGACACAAACAAGAAAACATGAAAGAGTTCTGTTCTGCTGCTTAATTAATCACCCCTATTATGATTGTCGAGTCCGTCGATAATCGACACGACTCTGTGTTGCCTTTTTCTTTTTCATATTATTTTTATCAAATGAGAAAATGAAAACGCAATACAGAATCGTGTCGATTATCGATCGACTCGACAATCATAATAGGGGTGAATATTTCTGATAATAAGGCGCTAGTCCGTGACCTGTCGGCTTATAAATCAATTAAGTAGTGTTCTTTTAAAATATGAACAAATGTGCTTATTGGTTGAATACCATTGCATTGGTTTTACCTGATTCAAGTTTTATGGCAAATGAGAATGAGAAATAAACTGATGTTTTATTAGTAAGCGTTTCTCTACTTATCATACATAACAGAACCTGAATTCACAACAGCCCAACCTGTAAAACCGTTTGGGAAATAGTATTAAGAGTTGTCCTTATTTCCATTGTTTAATACTTGACAGGACAGGTATTCTGTAATTTTTTTTGATAATTAATAATTTTGTGCAAAATTAATTTTTTTTGTATAACATACATTATGTAGATACGATGTTTTTTATATTGAAATAATTACTATTTATCGAAATCATGAAATAAATTTGTGTTTGTATTACAAAATGAATTCTTATTGTTTATGAAGATTAGGCCTCCTGGGAAAACTTCTCTAAAAAAGGGCATCATATGTTAGGTGATGTGGAAACGGGATCGATTTAATAAAATATCTACTTTTAAAGATCCTTAACTTTCCTGAGCTAAATCTTTGAAATAAATTATTGAGATTTTACTTAAATATGCGTCTATACTTTAAGTTAAAATATTTAATGTGTATCTGATTTTTAAATTATTAATGTCTTAGGCCTGTATTAGACTATAACAGATCTTTGACAAAGATATTTTATAAAATATATTTGTCAAAGACTTTTGATAGTGTAATATGCATTTTTTATAATTTTTTTTGTTTTATCAAATTTCTTTTATTATATTTAGCGTCTTGCGGCTAAATATGATAAAAGATTTTGACTTTGCATAACTAATATTGTTTTTAAAAAATCGTATTTTATTGTCAAAATGGCGAAAAATAAATTTAATTGGAGTGATTCAATAACCAATTGTTTAATAAGTGAATATGAAGCAAATGCATTTTTATATAACAAAAAGCCTAGAGTATAAAAATAGGAGAATTTATATTTGTTAAAAGTTCTTTTATAAAATAAAATGTATGAAAATGTTTCATAAAATATATTTGTCATAGATCTTTTATAGTCTAATACAGGCCTTAGCCCTCGCAAATCGTCGTGCACTGGGCCTCGCAAAGTATCAAGTCGGACCTGCGAATGAAACTTGGCAGTTTAGGAATCAAATTCAAGGCTTGTTTGGAAATTATTATTTAAACGCGAGCGGGGTAAATAATCAGGTACAAGGAATACGATATGAGGTAGAAATAAAATTAAAAGATAATAAAGTAGTCAGAGCAAACCCCAAAGGATTTAGCCATTTTGAAAAGGCCGAATTAAACAAAATAACAGATGGATTACTTAGAACAAAAGTTATTAGACCGGCCGAATTAA
Source organism: Tipula helvola (assembly GCA_963556165.1). Lineage (NCBI taxonomy): Eukaryota > Metazoa > Arthropoda > Insecta > Diptera > Tipulidae > Tipula > Tipula helvola. Next base: position 341,942,230 of record OY744483.1, on the reverse strand, counting down.
CACAAGTGGGGTGTGATATTAGTAAAAAAGAAAGATAATAGTTGAAGAACCAGAGCACTTTGTAAAATATATTCAAAGAGTACTAAAATAATTTATACTGGCATAGACCAGCATATTGAATTATTTAAGGATCTGTTCGATAATATAAAGTTTCAGATACCAAAATGTCATTTTCTGAAAACGGAAATCGAATACTTAGGGTATAACACATAACATTCATTCAGTTATAAACATTTATAGAGAATATTGTAGCGGTCGCTTTACATGATTGCATAATACTTCGCGACTACACGATATAAAATACGCGCGCAAAACATTGTGCATGAAAATGACAAGTTCTTCGGATGCGATTGTATTTGTGTAAGCAGAAAAAATAATTAAATTTGGATTGGAATAAGTAGTACCAAAATAATAGCCATAACGCACAGTCGTCGTGGCAACATTAAAATGGTACTGTAATTAACCAAAACATGAATTGCAATACTTGGTGTAAAACTAAAACTAAAATAAATGTATTGCAACTACTATTTATTATAAAAACAAATTGTAATTGTAAACTATAATAAAGGAACTAATAAAAACACTGTGATTTAAATAAACTTAAAATTATAAACAAATAAATTAAACTGTAAAAATTATTGTATAAGTGGTTTAATGTGTGAATTGACGTGAGTACAAAAGTAGGCACCATCCTACAAGATAAATAACTACTTTGTACCAATGGATATAATAGATCAATACAACGTTACATTGGGTTAAACAATTATTTAAGGAAATTTAAGTAAAATAGCGTTACCGTTGTTTGATTTATTGATACAAAAACAAGGTAAAGAATCTAAATTTGAGAAAAAACAATGGTGGTGTATGGAACTAATCAAAAGTTAAAATTACAGGTTCAAAACGGAAAATGGAAAGGTTACGAGGTTAGTATAATATAGTTATTTTGTATAGAAAGGATAAAAATAAATTGCAGTTATTAGTTCCCAGGAAAATGATAGAATCTGTCATTTTTAAATATCACAACAATATGGGTCATTTAGGAGGTGAGAAGGTTAGCGAATTAATTAGAAGACAATTTTATTGTATCAAAATGAAAGAGACGATAACTCGACATATCGAAGGGTGTATAATATGTATTGCTTACAATCAATCCCAAACACATTAAGAAGGTAGAATTGCTAAATTCGATAGAGAAAGGAAATGAACCATTTCAAATACTCCATTTAAACCATTTAGGGCTTTTAGATGTAACAAAACGGAAACATATGCATACATATTTTTAGTGATCGATGCATTCACTAAGTAAAGGGTGGTCCATCTAACGTTTGCAATTTAATTTGGCTCTAAATTCAAAGACGAATGAATATTTTTCAAAGCCGTTTGTATTATTAGAAAGAGTATACATTGCCATTAAGTATGAAAGACAATTTCATTCAAATTACTTCCATGGCTGACTTTGCAGTACCCCATCTTGTCAACCCATTTTTTTAGAACATTTTCGATTATATGGGCTCCTATCTCATCAATGGCAACTTCGATTTGTTCTTTCAAGTCTTGGATAGTCTCTGGATGGGTAGCGTAACACTTATCCTTAACGGCTCCCCACAAAAAAAATCCCAACGGAGTCAAATCGCAGCTGCGTGGTTGCCAATTGACATCTCCGTTACGGCTAATTATTCGATCCCCGAAGACAGTGTGCAAAAGACCTATTGTTTCGTTTGCTGTGAGGTAAGTTGCGCCGTCCTGTTGAAATCAAATGTCGTGTGTGTCTTCCTCTTGAATTCTGGGTAACAAAACTCGTTTCTCATAGCTCGGTAACGCTCTCCATTGGCGAGTTGGTGTTGATGGATGCTCAATTGCTCAGACACATTCTGAGCAACAGCTACAATCCAGTTTCACGAACTCGCTTCACAAATTTTTTTTTTTTTTTTTTTTTTATAAATTTTTTAATTGGGTGCAGAGCGGACTTATTAACGGTCCTAGCTCCTTGTAACTGTCAGAGCTTCTGCACCCAATGCGCGATCCTGCAAGTAAAGATTAATAGCTACCTTAAATTTATTCATTTTATATTCCTTCGGAAATTTGAAATGTATTAGCGAATTCCACTTTTTTGATGTTCGGTATATAAATTCGCGCTTGATTTCTTCAGTTCGAGGTTTCGGGAGCTTCACCGTAAACCTATGTGCATTGGTTGTTCTTCTTGTTACTCTTGTTGTTGTAACGAATGGTGGTATTTTCTCCGATAGTTCTGCAGAACATTTACCATGTAAGCATCTGTAGAAGACGCAGAGTTCTGCAACATCTCTGCGATGCTGTAAGCTGTCTAGTTCTTGAGTAAGTCTGGGATTCCGTATTATTCTGATAGCGCGGCGTTGAACCCTGTCCAATAAGTGGAGGGTGGTACCAGACGCACCTCCCCAAACTTGACAGCAATACTCTATACATGGTCGGATGAAGGTTTTATATATCTGGAGAACTTGATGCGATTTGAAAAACCTTCTGCATCGATTCAGGAACCCGAGTTTTTTTGAAGCTGATTTAGCCAATGCAACAATGTGTTCATTCCATTTGAGTTTGTTACTTATTTGAACACCAAGCAGTCGAATTGAGTCGCAACCCACAAGAATATGGTTTTTTACCACAAATGGGTAGTCGTTGCGACTTTTTTTACGTGAGAATGTGCATATTTGTGTCTTTTTCTCGTTAAATTGTACTAAGTTGTTGTTACCCCACTCAAATATTGTACTTAAATCGGAATTAAGAGACGTTACGACTTCTGACCGTTTATTATTTAGATCTGTAATGCTAGGCTCCGCCTCGAATGAAATAGAAGAATGCAATGTGGCATCATCCGCAAAGCTATGGATAGGGTTTACAGTGCTATCCAGCAAATCGTTGATGTATAGCAAAAACAGGGTCGGTGACAAAGGTGATCCCTGAGGGACTCCGGCATTTGGGGAGTGCGTCGATGATGATCTCCCATTAAGCACGACGCTGATTTTTCGGTCATTGAGTATGGAAATTGATCCACAAATTGCCTTGTAGGCATTTCATTACTACTGAATTTTCCATGTAAATTATAGTTTGGGTAGAAGACACCACTTTTAAAGTAAGTTTTCAATATTTCCCAATTTTGTTCAAGCGTAAAGCAACCCATTTCGTAAATGTCAAACATTAAACTAATTTTATGTATTACTACACTTGAAATAACCGATAGTTGAAATTACAAACGCTAAATGGACCACCATTTATATAAACAAAGATATAGCCAACAAAAACTACAAACGGCGCAGAAGTGTGTAATCACTTGGATTTTTTTTAAATTTTAGCTTACGAATTTTAGCGTACGAATTTTAGTGTAAAGAATTATTACAGATAGGGGTAGGGGTACGGCGTTTACTTCACACAAATTTCTAACATTTATGCAGGACCAAGGCGTAATACATGTAAAAGTAGCGATATCTTGGCCAAATTCTAGCGGGCAAGTAGAAAGGTACAATAGAATGTTAGTGCCGATATTAGCAAAGCTGGTCAACGAACGTAAAAAATAATGGGACAAACTAGTAAAATAACACTTTAAATCAGTCTGTATGGAAATTCCGTTAAAATCATTATTTGGAGTGATCCAAAGAGGGAAAGTTATAAGAGTATTGAGTGTAGGGAAGAGACAGGTGAAAAGCCCGCTATCATATAGCAACAGGAATATAATAAACGATATTTCGACACACGAGTTAGAAAGGAAATTAAGTATGAGAAGGGGGATTTAGTTATGATAAGAGAAACTCCTCAAGTGGGACAGAATAACAAAATGAAAAGGAAATTTAAACGACCTTATAGAATTTCTAAGGTGTTAGAGCGGAATAGGTATGTAATTAAAGATTTGGAAGAATATCGGCGAAGGAAGAGGGCGAATGGAACTCGGAAGATTTGTCAGGGGATGAATTAGACGAAACGAAATGGGTCAATGAAGAGTATTTAGAAGGCGAATATCAAATCGAAAATTTAAACTCGAGTGACAGTTATTATAAGTTTTAATAAGTAATTTCAAAGCTCGAGCCATAAATGGAATTGTTAAGATTATAGTGAGGGCGCTAATATATGATAGTCAGGTTGGCCGAGCCTCCATCAATCTGTAAGGTAATTTTATGTTCATACAGACATGATGTTTATACCACCATAAATAATTTATATTCATGGTTTATGGAGTGTAGGCTTAGAAAAACAAAATATACATAATATAGAAAAATGTATTCACATACATATTTAATATAAGATTCGATAAAGATGAAGGTTATACAAAATAAATGTGTTGTAAACTAAAATTACATAAAGGAGTTTGTTTTATTTTGATTAAATATTAAAGATCTTATATGTAGTATAAAATCGCAAAAAAAAAATTGAAAAAATTCAACTGAAATGTCTTTATTTGGACAATTTAGATTAGACTACTTTTTAAATGCACCTGTCGTGAACTTTAATCTAAAATAGCTTCCATTTTTCAAAGTTCACTTATTTTAGTAGAAGTGAAAGAGAAATATAACTCTACCTAGGGTGTCACCCTAAATCAAAAAAAAAATCTAAAATCATTTTTTTTTAAAATCCAAAAGGTAAAATCCAAATGTTACAAAATCCAAATACAAAAAATCTAAATGGGACAAAATCCAAAAACTCGAAAGCCAGAACGATGAAATGCAAATGTGTTATTTTTTTAATGTAACATACAATTTATTTAAGAGTTGAGTTTTATTCTAAATCAATTTTATATTTTTCTTTTCTGATGATTCGGAATGAAAAAATAGTTCTGTATTATTATCCTTTAAACTGCTATTGGAGAAAGGCAGCCTTCTCTCGCTTGGATCCGATGGGGGACACCCTGTCGGAATCTGAACGAAGAGTAACTGGGAATGATTCTCAATGCAGCGAAGCGTTAACTACGGCGAGTGACATGGCGGATACCAGCGGCTCCCCTGGGGAAGGAAGCATTAGCCTGAAACAGGGAATGCATGAAGAGGTAAGTAAGATAATGCACGATGATTAATGTTGTGCAGAATAATCTTCACCATACGAAGGCTGCTTGAGAACGACTGAGAACGACTCAGACTGACTAGATCAGGAGAGGAGCTAGTGTTAATCCAGGAACCTTGGATTAACAAAAACAGGATCTGTGGCCTTAAGGTGAAAGGGTATACAACTTTGTACTCAAGTAACTCTGAGAAGATAAGATCTTGCATTTTAGTGAAAAATACTTTAAAAAATTTTCTACTTTCTCAATACAGTAGTGGTGACGTTATTGCAATCAGCGTGGAGGTTGGCAGAGACAAGTTTTGGCTGGTCTCTGCTTATATGTATCGGGAGAAGGAGATCCCGCCGGATAACCTGGGGGACCTGATCCGAGAAGCAAGGCAAAATAGGATTGGTGTCTCGGATACTATTTTTCAGTTGATTAGGGGATGGAGAGTGGCGAAGGAGCACTCATTCTCTGATCATCAATATATAACATATAACCTTAACATTCACCCGGTTACCCAGAAGCCGTTCAGGAATCCTAGAAGGACAAACTGGGAGAAATATGGGGAGGTGTTGGAGGAACTATTGCCGGAGGTCCCCGGACTTCCGGAGACAGTGGAAGAATTGAATTGCATTTTGGATGTTGTCACAAAAGCCTGCAATCTTTCCTTTAATGCTGCTTGCTCCCTGATAAAGCCAAGGGGCAGGCAGAAACCGACATGGTGGTCCATGGAGTTGGAGACCTTTCAGAAGGCGTGTAGGACAGCCTTTAATAAAGCAAAGAGCACGAGGCATGTTCGGGACTGGGACTCCTATAAGGAGGACCTAAAAAAGTACAAAAAACAATTGAGGAAGGCACAGAGGGGATCTTGGAGACTCTTCTGTTGTAGAATGGAGGAAGTCTCTGAGACTTCCCGCCTTAGGAAGATTCTATCTACTAACCCAACTTGTCAGTTACTTAATTAGACCAGACGGGTCATGGACAGCTTCAAGTGCGGAATCGTTGGAGCTTCTCATCGATACCCACTTTCCGGGAAGCTTTGATGACTCGATGGAGCCTGGAGCTTATCGAGGAACACCTCCAATAGATATGGAGGGCATATTGGATAGGGAGCGTATCCGGTGGGCGCTGCAGAGATTTAAGCCTTATAAATCGGCGGGTCCGGATCGGATTATACCAGCAGAGATCCAAAAGAACTCGGCAGTCATCCTCCTCTGGCTAGAGGTTATCTTCAGGGGATGTCTGAAACTAGTCTATATTCCTAGGAATTGGACAGAGGTCAAAGTGGTCTTTATCCCGAAATCGGGAAAGAGCTCACATGCTCATCCAAAGGACCTGAGGCCTATAACTCTATCATCCTTTCTGCTGAAAATCCTGGAAAGGTTGATAGATGTATTTATTCGATCAAGAATTGAACCCAGGAATTGGGCAATGTCGCAGCATGCGTACTGTAAGGGAAAGTCGGTGGACACAGCTCTGTACGATCTAGTACGCACAATTGAGAAATCAATTTACTCGCAAGAGTTTTTTATGGTAGCATTTCTCGATATTGAGCTTTTAATAATGTAAAAACGGAGGCGATCATGGAAGGATTGTCTTTTTTGAAGGTGGACTGCTCTATAAGTAAGTTAATAAATCAGATGCTGGTAAGCAGGACTATTACCTCGGAGCTGGGAGAGTGCAAGATTAGAAGACGGGTGGTTAGAGGAACCCCACAAGGAGGTGTAATGTCCCCATTCTCTGGAGTGCAGTGATTAATGGATTGCTGCTGGAACTAGAGAGAGGGGACAGGGGTTGTAGCATATGCTGATGATGTAGCGATAGCTGTCTCAGGCAAATATCTAGATACGATTAGGGATGTTATGCAGAATGCACTCCTGATCATTACGAAATGGGCCAGCAAGTGTGGACTGGGGATCAACCCTTCAAAAACAGAGCTGGTACTATTTACTAGGAAATATAAAATTCCGGTAGTTAGCCCAGCCCTACTATCATAAACGGCAGCGGACTAGTTTTTGCTGACCGAGCGAGATTTCTGTGCATAATCTTTGATAGTAAGCTCAGCTGGAAGTCTAACACTTTGGAAAGGGTGATTAAGGCTAATGTAGCCTTATACTCGTGTAGGAACGCTATAGGTAAGAGATGGGGCTTGAAACCGGAGCTGGTATACTGGCTCTATACCGCCGTGGTACGACCTGTGCTAATGTACGGGGTGGGCGTTTGGTGGCCAGCTCTGGATAAGGTAACATATAGAGGTATGATGGAGAAGATGCAAAGAACGGCCTGTATGCTTATAAGCGGGGCGCTTAGAGCAACACCTACACGCTCTTTAGAGGTTATGCTCCACCTTTTTCCAATCGACCTTCATGGTAAACAATGGCAGCCAACGTGGCTACGACTCTTGGCTGTCTCTCAGTGGAAGTGTCTTCAGGTGGGACACTAGACGATAGGTAGATTCGCTGGCGAAGAACTGGCGAATCTGGATTATATTGCAACAACGTTGTGCTTCGATAAACGTTTCCGGACCATCTTAGCCGGAGTCTTCTGTGATAAACTTAATGTTAATATTTCTGTTCGTCTCCCTGACTACTGCAGCGTGTACCAGGCTGAAGTGGTGGCGATCGGGGAAGTCATGACAAGGTTGAAGCATAATGTGGTATCCGTGAGGGATATCGCAATTTATGTGGACAGTCAGGCAGCGGTCAAGTCACTTGGGGCAGTTTGTCTGAAGTCGCGGGTGGCGCTGGATTGCCGATCATCTCTTAACGAGATGAGTGAGTATTTCAGCATCCAGATAATCTGGGTCCCGGGTCACTCGGACATCACGGGGAACTGCAGGGCGAACGAACTATCTAGATACGGTACGACTCTCCAGATGCAGCCGGAAATGGTAGGTCTGGGGAGGCCTATGGCAGTACTAAAATGGGCGCTCAGTAAAAAGGCAATCGCCTTGATAAATGAGAGGTGGATCAACACGCTCATGTGTAGGGTAGCAAAGAAGGTTTGGCCAAAACTGGACTTGCGGCGCTCTAAGGTATTAATATCCCTGGGAAGACAAGAAATAGGATGGGTCGTAGGGATATTGGCAGGTCACTGCCTTTTTGGGGAGCATGCGAGAAGGCTGGGGATACAGACGAATGACTTTTGTAGAAGTTGCATGGACGAAGAGGAGGAGGAGACTTTGGAACACTTCCTATGCTCATGTCCGGCGCTACCATACAAAAGGCATAAGTACTTGGGTGTGTACGGTATGGACAGCCTTTCGGAGCTCGCGGACTGTGGAGTGTGAGATTTGTTACGCTATATAAGTGGCTCTGGTTGGTTTCAACGGGAGTAATGGGGAGATGGGGTCCTGTGGTATCACAACGGGCCACTGCTGGCCTAAGTGTGCGATAGCAGCCACTCTAACCTAACCTTACCTATCCTTTAAACATCATACAAGTACTGCGCGGCAACTATTTGGATCCACCTACATTTTTGAAATTTTTATGATTTCTTTTGGTTTATTCAGGCAATAAGTTTTACAAATGGGTAAATATATAGCTGATGGATGGATAGTAATTTCAGGTAATTTAAACAATTATTATATTCTGAAAACGTAGTAATTAAACATGCGCCAAATGCCGGATTTCCACTACCGGCAGTTATGTTACTATGGACATAGCTTCGAAACTAGGTCGAATATTTACAATTTGTTTGAAGCGTATGATAGCTAAAAGGATAACCTATTAAATATATTAAAATTGAAATGTCTAGTCCTGCTGGTAGTATTTTCTGGAGAATTTAAATCAAAATTTAATTGAAACATTTTTAACATTTTTTTAATTTGAATGGTATGGAGCAGAAATGGCAAAGTACAAGGGTATAGCCCTGATAGTATCAGGAGTTGCTAAAATATTTTTTGTTCGTAATCATTTAGAAAGCTAATGATTATGACAATACAAATTATAACTATTAAACCAGCCTTGATTTCAGTTCGCTGTTACACATCCCCCTACCTAGGATTTTATTTTACTTTATAAAAGTGATAAAAAACAACAGAAAAATATTTCTGCGAATAACATACTTTACCCTAATTTTTGGGGCATTAATGCAGTTTTTCAGTGCCTTTTATGACATGGCACCGTTTAAATGAGAATTTTTCTCACAGAAAGACAAAAATGATTCTAATAATTAGAGCATGTTCTAAACAATTTCAGTTCTTATTTCTTTTATGGCAATATTAGAGCTATCGCTTTTATCCGTTTTTAATAACGATTGTAAAAGTTGAGTCATCACTCATAAGTCATAACATGTCAGCCAGCATATTTAGATATTTATTTAAAATTATAACAGTACAATTACATTATAAACAAAATGCGATTAAGTATTTACACAATAGTAATATAATGTAATAAACAATTACCTGCATTATTCTCCTCAGATTTATTTAAAACTTTATAAAATTAATTTTCGTTTGAATTATTAATTACTTTTACTTGTTTACACACACTCAACTGAACTGCAAACTGCAAACTGAACTGCAAACAAATTTCCGATCCAGTTTGTACATTAATCAACAAGTCGCAATCTATGTCTTATTCAATTGAAGATGCTGCAGAAGATTGGTTAACTTTAAAGGTCAGTTGGATATAGTGGACCAGTTTATTTTGGATAGTTTGGACAATAGTGGACTGGACAGCCTTCAACAGTTCAAATTAAATGAAGGTATATTTGAAACATTGAGGGCGAAAGGAATAACAAAATCGCGGACTTTCTGGAATTTAACAGAGAGACGTCACAAAGAGCTGGCTAGTGTAGCAAATAAATTAATGAAAATTCCAGCCTCATCAGCCCAGTTGGAGCGTTTATTTAGCAATTGGGGACATATACATAGCGCCTCGGGCGCAATAGACTGCAGTCCACTACTTCGCAAAAGCTCTTACATACGTATTATTCATTAAAACTTAATGATGTACATGAAATATCTGAATCAGAATTATCAGAAGAAGACTAATATGCATTTAGGTACTCGTATAAACGAATGATTTTAAAATTGGCTGAATTTAAATCAAATAATGATAAATAAAATAACATTGAATTTCTTAATAAAGCTCTGCTTTTTATTTTCAAAACTTAATTTTTCAAAGGTTTATTGATTCATTCACAGAATCGTACTGACGTAGTCAATGATGTTGTCAATGATGTAGTTAATAATGTAGTTTATTAAAAAAGTTGACTACGTAGTTTTTAATAAACTACGCGTAGTTTGTGAGGTAGTTTTTTGGGGTTTTAACTACTTAACAACTCTGCTCATAAGTCATAACATGTCAGCCAGCATATTTAGATATTTATTTAAAATTATAACAGTACAATTACATTATAAACAAAATGCGATTAAGTATTTACACAATAGTAATATAATGTAATAAACAATTACCTGCATTATTCTCCTCAGATTTATTTAAAACTTTATAAAATTAATTTTCGTTTGAATTATTAATTACTTTTACTTGTTTACACACACTCAACTGAACTGCAAACTGCAACTGGCAATTATGGCAAACAAAATATTTTGTTTCATTTATTAGTACGCGTTTTAAAATGTAGACGCCACCACACAATAGTTTATTTGTGGTGGCGTCTGGCGTTATAAAATTTCACTCAGCAGTCAGCATCAGCCAGCATTCAGCATGTCAAAAATGTAAACAGATAAAATCGCGCGAGGATCACAAAACAATGGAAAATATTTTAAATAAAATTTCGATAAAATATCCTTGCCGAGAACGATTAATTAAAGAGTTATATAAATATTTATTAAATGGCGAGGAAATGTACGATGCGTTATACGTGTACGGCCAAAGTGGTATAGGAAAATCGGTGATCCTAAGCCAGTTTCTTGAATTCAGTAATGCGGTGGATAAATACACCATAATTAATTGTGTCGAATGCTATTCACAAGAGATACTGTTTGAAACAATATTAACCGATTTGATTGATACGAACGAACCGGTCAAGTGTAAAAATATGATGAATTTTATACGGCTGGCAAAGAAGTTGGATAGGGCAAGAAGCTATGTGATCTGTATCGAGAATGCTGAAGAACTTCGCGACATGGAATTTAATCTATTGCCTTGTTTCTTGAAATTGCGTGAATTAACCAATCAGAATATATGCACTATACTAGTATCAACAATACCATTCGAAAAGTATCATTCAAAAATTGGAGCATTCAACGCAATCCAGATTTATGTGGATGCCTACACCAAATCAGAAATGGGGAAAGTACTATTATCGGACTACGACAATATAAAGCGGCATGTTATCCATAATTATGAAAAAATCACAGATAAAGCGCTATTGGAGAGAAAATTGAGTCAGTTTTCCGAACTAGATAAAGATTTCTATGGCAACTACGTATCAATCTTATTAAACGTATTCTACCGCGTAACCCGGGATGTAAACGAATTAAAGAATGTATCTAAATTTTGTTACGAAAAGTATATCGACCCGATCATAAACGATAATCTCTCGAAAGCAGATGTCGGCAAGCTGTGGAAGAATATAACTCAGACATTTTTAAGTGTACTACGTAATTTGCAGATTGGAACTTATAATTACGAGGAAGAACTAGGAATATACGACCAAAATAATCAACAAATAAGTAATCATTTACAGCTTGCACAACTTGAGTTGCCGTATTATACGAAATTTTTATTAATAGCTGCGTTCTTAGCTAGTAACAATAGCCCAAAAGATGATAAACGGCTGTTTATGAAAAATACCGGGAAGTCATATAAAAAGAAATCTTCCAAGACTACTAGTAAAGTGACCGAGAAGATGATCACCCAGCTTGGGCCACAATCTTTTTCGATTGATCGACTTTTGGCCATATTCTATTCAATTCTTGAAGAGAAAGTTGACTTGAACGCCAAGCTGTTATCCCAAATTTCGAACTTAGCACATTTACGATTATTAAGATTTGTGTCGGGCGAGCATAATTTATTGGAAGGAACAGCCCGTTTGCAATGTACAGTTGGTTTGGATTTTATTCTGCATGTAGGCCGTTCGCTCGGTTTCAATGTGCGTCAATATTTATGTGACTTTCTTTGATTAATTTAAAATAAAATTGCTAAATAAAAATGGAGTTTTCTTTATTGATGGATCCTCTAGAAAAAGAGAAACAAAAATTATATTTACAAATAAAAATTCTAATTGAGCCACAGTACCCATTATTTCGGTTTGCTTTCTTGTTCGTTCACATAGCGCACATAAATAGCAGGGCTTGGAACTTTCTCTGGTGGTTCCTCGAATTCATCAAGGTAAGAGCAACCAATCGCTAGTTTACTGCCATCATTACTAAACCCAAGCGCGGCTACTGTTGTATCATAATGATGAAATTGGCAAAGACGTTTCTTATTAAAACCGTCCCAAATATTTACGTAACCATCTGACCCACCAGTGGCAAAAGTGTTAAAGATGTTGTGGAAAGAAATTGCGTTCACCGGATAGATATTCTCGACATTATTGTCCTCTTTAATACGGTGGCATTTGAATGCGAATTTTTTTTTTTGCACCTCTGGATCTTGATCGAAATATTCGACTGCAACACGGCCTTCTATGGAGCTCATGACATACCCTTCTTTGTTAGGGAAACATCGAATAGCACGGGTTTGAAACTTGAGTGATGATTCTCGCCTTATCAGATATTGTTCCATATTTCGTAAATCCCATACCAATACTTTACGTTGTGAAGTCGCGACTACAATTTTTTCATCCACACAATTCATAGAATAAACACGCCCATTACTTTGTTCGTAAGTTCCAATGCATTCCTTTTCTCGTATATCCCAAAGTTTCATCGTTTTATCCCAACTCCCTGTTAGTATACCATTCACTTTGCTCGCATATTCCACACATTTGATCGCATCGTCATGTGAACCAATCACATATTCAGCATTTGTATTAAGATCATGATATTTGATTTGATTATCCAGTCCACCACTTACTGTATGTACTGGATCCTGGAATTTAACATAACCTCAAATTATTATTTTTTTTTTATAATTCATATCTCAAAGTAAAAGATAATAGTTAACTACTTACTTGAAATGCAACATCTAATACCGGAGCATCGTGCATATATTTATGGCGCATTGTATTATTTACGACATCATAAAGTCGAACGGAACAATCCCAAGAGGATGCAATCAAGAATTGATTTGAATTTGGTGAAAATTTTACCGACGAGATTACATCAGTTGGTGGATTTTGCACTTGGATTTCAGTTTTACGGTCTGTAGTCATTATATTAAACACTTTTATTTAATAAAATATAAAATTTGAAGTAAAATTGTAACTTGTGAAATTGAAGAAAGATCGTTTTGTTTGAAAATCAAGTTATGGCAAATAAAATTTTAAAATATTGACAGAAATCAAATCGTACGAAGCTGTCGTTAAATTCGTGTTGCCATACTCGAGACACTCAAATTATTTTAACTAGAGACATCTATACAAAGTAGTGACGAACTCTAGATATTTCAAAATCCAATAATTAGCGTATTCCATTGACAAATTTACAACAACAATTGCATAGGATAAACCCTCGCAAGAATAACATTAACCCAAAAAAATATTGGGTTAAATTAAACCCAATTCTAATTTTTGGTTATGATACCTACCACCAGGTCATATTACATAGTAAATTTATATTTTATTTCGAAAAGTTGGCTTTTGCCAATTATATCAAATTGGCTATTTTCTTGGGAAACATATAAACAAAAAATAATTCGAATTCAATTTTGTTGAACAAAATACGCTTAATTCTGCATTTATATATTTGGTTTTTTTTAATAGTGTTACGGTGACACCTATGATAGAGTAGAATAAGTTAGTTGATAGCGGAAAGTTTTGCTATGGAATTTTCCATGATAAAACTTTTCTAATGGGTCTAGACTATTTTTACCGGAAAAATTTTGAAATTTCGAGAAGTTTTGGTTTGCCCTTTTACATTCAATCTTTTCGTTCTTTTGCCAAAGAATAGAAATACGAAGAAAAGTGCAAATACATTTTACCCATCCATATATAAAAATACTCAAAATTTAATGTTTTCCTTTCAAAATTTACTTTGATTTTATAAATTTAGGCTGTGTGCCATACTCACGGTAAATGATATTTTCGGTAAAAAATTTAGTAAATTGAAATACTGTACTAAAAAGTAGGGTAAATAGTGAAAAAAAGGTAATTGATTGTAGTTAACGTTTTTTTGACATTAGTCAAAGTAATTTTAAATATTTATATCTACACATATTAATAAAACATTTTAATTAAGACATATATTAATATAATTCAATATTTTATCTCGATTGACGAAAATGGAAAAAATCAAAAAAAATTATTCGGAAACATGTAAGGCTAGGTATTATTTAACGTTTATTTTATCACCTTAAACCAGTGAATTCAACCCTTGAAGCTGGTATATTTTTCCCGTAAAGCCAATTTTTACTATAAAATTTACTTCAAATTTGGCACGATATTAGAAGTAAATTTGTACTAAAACTGCAATTTACCGAATTTTATGATTTACCTTGAGTATGGCACGCAGCCTTAGAGCAACTCTTACGAAAAAAGATAAACCAGTTCATCTTTTTCAGATTTTTCAGTTCTTTTTCTTCAAAAAAAGTTGAGTGTGGCAGTAAATAGTATTGAATATTACTTTTTGAAAATTCCTTCTCATTTTAATATAATCAAATCATAATAACATTTTTTAGCGTACATCTTTTATCTTTTGGAAAGAACGAAAAGATTGAATGTAAATCGGCCCGAATTTATAGTCGTAACTATTGCTATTGCTATAGCAACGATTTTCGAAAATCATTTTAAAATCATGTATAAAATTCGATACGAATTTCGAATTTACTTTCTTGTCTTCGATATATTGTAGCAACGTTTATAGTAAATAGAAGTGTTGTGTTTTATTCACAATCCAGTGATACGAAGAGAGCAGTCTATAATCCAGACTTTCAATATCCCGACAGGACAAAATCTAGACTTTTCTTAAAAATACAGAGTCGACAATTTCCAGACAGGATAAAATACGGACATCACAAAGTTCACACAAAACAAAATGCAGACACGAGGAAATCTCGACAGGGCAAAATCCAGATCATGCCAGTCATGCCAGAAATTTTAAAATCCAGAATAGTTGAAAAAAGTAAAAATCCAGCAAATCCAGATCATGCCAGTCATGCCAGAAATTTTAAAATCCAGAATAGTAGTTGAAAAAAGTAAAAATCCAAAAAAACAAAATCCTGAAAAATATCTAGAAATTACCGGTAAAGTAATCCAGAAAAAATATTTTGTTTAAAATAAATGAACAAAAATTCAATTTTATAGGCAGTTTTAGACTTTTGCTGTCACTTGAAACATTTGTGATACATCTATTAGTAGAAGCGATACGAGCGATGCAATTCCTTTGATCTGTGTCTGCAAGGTTGACAAAGCATTTACGAAGCATTAAATCCGCAATTCGCTCCAATAAATCCGTCGATGACATACTAATACGGTAGACAAACACACAAAGTTAATCGCAATTTTCATTTATCCCGATTGTCAAAAATCGCGTTGTGAAAACGAAATAATCCAGTTTTTTGTGAAAATTGTGCAATGACAGTCGTCTGTCATTACACGATTTTCACCTAAGCCGGATTATTTTGTTTCCAAAATAACTTTTTGTTAAAATGACAACTGAAAATCGCGATAACTCTGTGTCTGTCTACGATATAACCCAATGAATTAAGCCAACCATAAAAATAAAAAAAATGTGTTATAGAACTATCAGTAGGAACGATATGAGCGATACGATTCCTTTAATCTGAGTCTGAAAGGTTGACGAAGCAATTTACATTATCGTAAATATTAAGAACTTTACGGAAAAAGTAAAATTCGATAGACATTTTCTAAATTATTTTAATTTGGTCCGCACTTTGATAATTGCGTTTCTGGGTTTTATTTTTCTGGATTTTTATTGTTCTGATTTTTTTTTGTTTCTGAACTTTTATTTTTTTGAATTTTTTTTTTTCGGGATTTTCAGTTTCTGTATTATTTGTTTCTAGATAAGGTAGCCAACCCCAAAGGTTTGTCTGGATTTTCTGTTTGAATTTTGTCTATGTAGTCTAAATTTTGTCTTTTCTAGATATTGTTTTGTCTGGATTTTGTATTGTCTAGATTTTATCGTGACTGGAATGTGACTTTCGGGATTTTGTCAATCGAGATTCTGTCTTTCGGGATTTCGTGGTACACCCGATACGAACCTTGATTGACAAGGCAAAAACGTAACATGTTATGTGTTATATAAATTCTCTTATAATATATTCCCATACTTTCTGAACAAAGTCACAAAGCCAAGCTTTTATAACAATTGCAGCTTCGAAGTTCTAAGACCCTTTTCCTATTACTTACTTATTTTGTGGCACCTAACTTATTCAATGTAATTTCTTATGTAATAAGTTAGGCTCCACAAAATAAGTAATTGGAAAGGGCTTTATACGGCCAAACACCTTTCCGCTTACCCGAATTAAGTAAATTAAATTTGAATAAAGCGAATTGAGTTGCAAATCAATTATATTCTGATATTACTCATCATTTATGTCCATATGACTTGCAATTGCAAACTGGTTATTAGTCAATTTGTTAATATTTCTAGCTTAAAGTAAAGAAAACAAATAATCTTTTGCATACGATTGACATTATTTAACGTGTAATTCCCCGTTTATAAGAAGAAATATGTATTTTTTGAAGCGCACATGTTAATATCAATATAATGTGTAAGCCGTTGTATAATGCATAGCTACTATTTCACTTAATGGCCTTCTTAGAATTCAAGAAACAAAAAACTACAATTTTATTTAATTTCACATTAAAATCAACAACAACTATTAAGTTGAAGCTTACAAAATCTATAAAGTTGATTAAAAATCCCCAGGTAATTTTACAATTTGCTTTGGGTTTTTCCGTGTTTTCTGTATCGCTTGATATCTACAAAGTATGAATTTAAGCCAAATCCAACATTTTCATAATTTGCAATTAGGAAATTAATCAGTTTCTGGTTCTTTTTGTATAATATAGGCATATGTATATAGGTAATAAAAATAAAGGTAACCCATAATCCAAAGTATTTCCGTTAAAAACGTGGGTACGCCACTCGTAATCTTTACAAATAATTTCGTCTATGTGGGAAAAGTGGAATATTTTTTTGTAATTTAAGTTAGGTAATTACAACCAGTTATAAAAAGTTCTCAATATAAATTGTAAAGGAATTTTTTCAATTTATATTCTGATAGATTACAAAATATGGGTAAATAACTTTATATTTGTTTTACTTTTAATTTTTGTTATCTTTATTGCTGCGTCTGCCTTCAGATTGTAATTTCCAAATTTGTTTTTACGAAAGGAATAGTTTTGCTTTACAATTTTTGTTTTATTGATCAAACTGTTAATGAAATGAACTAAACAATAAACTCTAATCGTACTTTTACTATAATAAATAAACAGAAGTCTATACAAACTAAATTCTTACAACCTCGACCCAATTTTGTGCTCTATGTATTTAAAAATTTTGTAGACAATCTTCTTTGAACTTAACCACTTTAATTTTATTCATATTTCATCATATTTCATTTTTTAATCTTATTTCATATTTCGGGTCCCGCATATATTTTTAAACATCGCAGCTTTTTGTTAAAAATTTGAGGTACCTATTTATTAAGAACATTATTTGCCGTAACAGTCGTAACGTATTTTAGAAATACGAATGTGCCACTACACCACTGTCATAATTCAGACTTTCAATATCCCGACAGGACAAAATTCCGACTTTTATTAAAAATGCAGACTCAACAATTAACTACCAAACTACCACACAGAAAACACAAGGAAAGGTTTTCATTTTTAGAGTCAATACATTTTGTATTGACTCTCGGGTTAAAGTACGGGGGGGATTTTGATATTTCTACTTTTTTTTTGGTAGATATATTATAAATGACTGGCCTCTTCATTTTTCTGATTAACAAGTCGAAAATGTTGTGAATGCCATTATTATTAATATATTGTGTCTATAAAAAGCCGAAAGAATCTTATTGAGCAAATAACCAAGGTTTCCAGGAAGGACATGAACGATTTGGTTTATCGGATAGAGAGGGACATCGAGTTAAACCAAAAGTCGGGACGAACAGGCTTAGGTGGGTGGATAGTATTACGGTGGCACCTAGGATAGAATAGAATAAGTTAATTGATAGCGGAAAGTTCTACTATGGAATTTTCCATGATTAGGCCCGTTCTACATTTCAGCTAAGCTAAGCTAAGCGATGTGAGCTAAATTCTTATTCCCCGGTTGAAAATAAAAAAAATTAATGAGAAGATATAAACTGTGAGAAGATATATGTGTGTGTATAAGGCTAGTTATCAGCTGAAAAGTGTAAAGGGGTGAGCTAGGCGAGCTAACTAAGCTAACGAAAACCATATTTCTCGCTTAGCTTAGCTGAAATGTGCAACGGGCCTAAAACTGTTCTAATGTGTCTAGACTATTTTTACTGGAACAATCATGAAATTTCGAGAAGTTTTGGTTTGAGTATACATAAGGAGTGAACGAATTCGAATTAGAACATTAGTTGTTGGTAAGCGATAAAGTGAAGATTAAAAAGGAAATTAAAAAGTAAATTAAAAAGTGTGTTAGTGCGAAATAAAAGTTATAAGTGAACAGTTGAATTGTGCAAAAAGTATAATAAGCGATTTTGTGAATTTTTGTTAATAAATTTTGTTGTGTTAATTTTTTGTGTTAATAAATAAACTCGTGATTAATTGAAGTGTTGCGTTTTATTCATAATCCAGTACTAAGGCATCAAATGCTGTATATTCATATTTTTGTAACACTTAATGCCACTCTGCTTTGGACAACGCTTAATAGAAATAAAAAATTCTTGTTTTTCTGAATTGATAAAAGCAAATTACATTTCGATTTATCTCTTCTTTTGAATAACACCTCCGCATAATATGATTTTTTAAGAAATCATGAATAGTTTCTGTAAAATACTGAATGCTGATGTAATATAATAACAATAAATAAGTGTTCGGGGCAGGACCATAGAACCAGTGTTTAGGAAGTAAAATGCAATGTTCGAATCCAATTAAAAATACCCTAAGGTCTGTCGCGTAAAAGGAAACCATTTTAAACAACTGTACTGAATCATTTACATAAAAAATTATTGAAGTTATATTTAATTTTAATTTCATATTGATAAAGCTTTACAAAAAAAGTATTTAATTTAATCCAAAAGAGGATGTCTCTGGAATTCACGAATTTTTCCTTTGATGTTTGCCATAAGGACCCGTACGGCGTTTCCATCCATTTTTCGTTGAGTAGATTGATAAATTGTTTTGAATTCTTCAACTGATTTCACAAGAAGCAAAAACTCTCGCCAAAATCTCTCGATTGGATGCAATTCTGGAGTGTTCGGAGGATTCATCTCCTTTCGTACGAAATTCACATTGTTCACGGCTAGCCACTCCAAAGCTTTCTCGCGTAATGCCATAGACCAACAGCTTTTCTCCAAAGTTCTCTTGACGAATTGCAGTGATCGATTCATCCAGTACTTCTCCAGGTTCTGCTGTATAAAATTGTGAACCAGGTAATGTTGAAAAATCCATTTTTAGGTACGTTTCGTCGTCCATAATTAAACAGCTCGGAGATGTGTTAATGAGATGTTTGTAGAGCAATTTTGCTCGTGTTAACGCAACATTTGTTTGTTTTTTCGACCGTTTAGGAATTTTTTGCGTCTTGTAAGTTTTTAGTCCATTTTTTTTTAATTCGCTGAACCATATCTTTTGTTGTTCTTGTTTCGCGTTCCTCTCGTCGCCCACTTTCTGGTTTGGATTTTACTATGTCTTCATTGAGAAATCGATTTATCGTCTTGCAAACATTTTATTTTGTCGTTTTGCAAATTTTTGCGATCACGGAATACGAAGTTTGCTTATTTTTCTCCCATTCATGCACAATTTTTACTAGAACAACTTCTCTTTGATATTCTATTTTTACTTGTGTCACAAACAAATGCTAATAACACCTTTACTTTGTTTGAAAAAAACTGTATTTTTCAAAAAACAAAAAATAAAGATAAAATATTTTTGCGTTTTCGATTTATATAAAGGTAAAATCGTTTCTATAATTTACG
Source organism: Tipula helvola (assembly GCA_963556165.1). NCBI lineage: Eukaryota > Metazoa > Arthropoda > Insecta > Diptera > Tipulidae > Tipula > Tipula helvola. The sequence continues at coordinate 341,922,016 of OY744483.1, read as the reverse complement.
CGACAGACCTTTATTTAAAAATGATTTTTGAAATCGAATTACGTAGGTACATATACCAATTTATAATACGAGATTAATAGACAGGTTTTGTATATAGCGCTTTCATAAAGGGGTGGTAAATCTCATCTCGGATAATTGAACCATAATAGTACTCATTTTCACGTGTAAAAACTTCACATTTATAATTATTATTTTTTTTTTACCGTTCAAGGTTTGTACGATATTTATTCAAGTGATCACAGCTGATTAAACATTTTATAAAGTACATAGTAGTTATGTTTTAGTTGAAAAGAAAGGTTTTGGTTTGTTTGTTTGTGTTGTTTTTTTTTTTACAATAATTGATATTGCCAATAACAATATTGATAGATTCAGTTTAAGCCTGATGGTGATACTGACTAACGCAACAATTACAAAATACCGAAACTATCGATAGCGAAAACGTTCCACCACTAGCTCAAGGCACTCCCAACTCTTTAGCAGTTCACTTATAACGTCCTACCTTACGCAGTATTTAGTCAAATCAAGGACGTGCGGCTATAGACTCGTTTTTGCATAAACCACCTGCACATTACATTACTTCGCATACCAGCCTATAGTACTGACACGAAAGATGGGTCGGTCCAGGGATTCTGCACTCTCAACAGAGGGTCATATATGTGTTCATCGTCATCATCGATCGTAATCAGATGATGAATAATCTCTTTTGCATCCCGCCCCTATAGGGATTCGAACCCGGTACCTCCCGTTCCAACCGCCGCAGCTTTAACCACTGCACTTGTGCAGAAATTAAAATTATTGTAAAAATACAACAACAATTTCATACTCAATAAGCTCACTTATTTTGGTGTATTGTTTATGCCCGAATGAAAGGAGCCCCAATATGAATCCGAAAATAATCCGGGGCTCAAGATCGCATTATTTTAGCAACAGCGTGGGTTAGGAACACCTAAGTTGATTTGTCTACCTGTAGTTACGTCTATCTATTATGTTCTAAAAATTGTTATCTTTATGTGTTAACATTTTATTTTCTACAGACGTTATAACAAACAGTGTAAAACAGTTCACTTCGCGGAATTATTGCAAATAAATAATAAAAAAACAAAGTAAAATAAAAATTGTATAGCGCGCGCATCATCATCACCATCAATAGCGCTTATAATTACAAAACAAATACAGGTTTTTGTAATTAATTATGCCGATTAATAGTGGTGATAATGACACTTTTGAAGGGTTCACAACAACGGTTTTCAAAATTCTTTGCTCGGTAAATCTTTGACTCCCTGTATTTGTTCGGTAAAGCTCCACCATTTTGTCACCGATTTGTTATCACAAAAATAAAATAATGCAGTCTGTTGCTTTATGGTCTTTGCCTGAGGTATTTTTTAAACAATAAACATTTATTTTTATTATGCCTACGAGGTAAATAGGTACGAATCTCTTAGATTGATACAAACATTGAGTTGACCTGCGGCTTAAGTATTCGGTAGTGAAATAGAAACCTTGACATTAGTTTATAGTATTTCCCCATACCGAATACACTTCCAAATATTTGCATATTATGTACATCACGTTGTAATCAAATATGTGTGATAAGCGCGGCTATACACTTTGCGTTTCAACATTGCCCACCACCATGTTTTTAATAAATTAAGTATTTTTTATTATTATTTTTTCAACAGGTAAAAATTATTTCTCAAAGCAAAAAAGTAACAAAACGAAACTTTTAAAGTTTCCTCTCGCAAATATTTTTAGTTATTAATTAATAATCACCGTGATCGGTTGGAAAAATTGAATATTTTTTTTTATTGAAACCGAAAAATTAAAAGAGTAGTTTTTATTTGTTAGGTAAAACTAAAAATCATTTAAATGTGGCACTTTTACGGAAATATATATTTTTGTTAGAAATTAAAGAAGTTAAATTTAAATAATTGAGTTGTTGCTTATATACGCAAAATTAAGAAAGATTGTGATTCGAAAGAATTGTACATATTTACAAAATAATGAACGGTGTGGAGAATCGGGGATACAATGGGGGATCCATTGAATTGGTGGTAAGTTTAATTGTGTGTCTCTTAAGAAGTTAAGAAGACTGAAAATTTTAACCGTCAAGATTTATACAAATTGTTGTTAAACCGGCTTGTTTTTTATTGCGCGCTGTTTGGATTAACTGAGGTTTGTAACCAGGTTAACATTTTCAAATGGAATTCCCCAAGTTATTATGATTTAATTTAAAAAATATAATACAGAAACATAAATAGTGGTGGTGCTTGATAACACGGCTAAATAAATGCCATTAAAATTTGCCTTAATAAATTAAAATATAAAGCTATATATATATAGTTGATAATAATACGCAACATAAACCAGAATTTAATCTTTATTGTTTCTTGAGGTAATAATTAGTTAATAAACAAGCTAAGTTTACTCAGGGTTGATAAAATTTATTTGTAATTTAATCATTATTCAACACAAAAAAAAATTATTAATAACGGGTAGGCCTCCTTTGACATCTAGAATGACTTTACGCCAATTGGCGTAAATTGGCAATGATTTTACGCCAATATCAAAATTTTCAAGTCTCCTCATATATCGCGCAAAATAAAATTGCACATCTACAAGGCGCTGATAAGACCAGTTGTCACCTTTATCACCAGTTGTCTCTATTGTGTCTAAATATTATTAGATAATTAATTTTTTTAATCTACTTTCCATGCGTTTAATCAATATATTTTGATCACATCTCGCATTCATCTAAATTTGAAAGCATATAAATTCATATACGGGGAAACGAGTACATATGCTTACAAAAACGTGTATCAACTTTTTTTTGTAAATTACCAAAATTAGACAGACAATAATGCTCCATGCTATTTCTGGACTAATTTTAATTTCCAACCTAAAAAAGCAATACAAAAAAATTAAATTCTTTTCGCGAAGATAAATAACAAAAAAATGAAAATAATTTTATCATTATTTGTAAGTAAGATAATGATAAAAGATAAAATTATTACTATTTTATATAATTTTATGATTTTCAATATAGTAAATGGATCCAAGATAGTAAATATATTTACAATTATTTTATTATATTTACGCTTTTAGTTTTTTAAAAACGAATCGTATAGTTCATTTAATAAACATGTGATTGTTTTATTATGCGGATAAAAGTTGTTAAACAAAATGGTATATCACCAATCATTTATTATACCTAAAATTGTTGTTTTCCTTATAGTTCACGATATACCTTTGATCACTCATTACAGCTATAATACAATCTTGTTTTACAAAAAAAAAAAAAAAAAATAAATGAAAAACTTTATAAAACGATCGTCGATCGACAGTTAACCTTCAAAAGTTTGAACTTTCTCGCGCTAATTTTGATTGTAGCGTCTTTGGTATTTCCCCCTTTATCTTTCATTATTGATCGCTATACAACTTTTAACAAAATATATCAATTTAATTATAAATTAATCAATTGAATTATAAATATTATATGTCACTAATTTAATAAAAAAACTACAACAGAAAATTTCAACATATTAATATTATATGTATTATACCATGCAAAAAAATTTAGTGATCGTCACACGCAATGAAGCTTGTTTTGCAATCAAGCTTACTTTTGTTATATTTAAAACAAGTATAGTTAATTAAGGTTTTTTGATCTGAAATTAAATTTTTGTTTAGTACACAATACATACAATAGCAAAACGAATAGAGCCACGAAAAGAAAAAAATCATGCCAGTGGCACGTTTTTACTAATTGCTATTGTAATTATAGTATATAAATACCTACTAATAAACGAGTAAAGAAATACCGTTGGGAAGGTTCAAATTCAAAGAATCACATATTCAATTAAGAAGAAATTAACAAAAAGTATGTTAAACCGGATTGTAGTAGGGGTTCATTGGAAAACAAAATACATAATGTGACCAATCCATAATTATTATTTTTTCGTTTTGGGTACCTTAGTGTTAAGTATTTATTCAAGAACATTATTTCTTGATGGTTCTGTCTGGCCGCCCAAATTGGTCATCAGATGGCGAAAAATGTATCGACCATCTCGAATGCTTTAAGCGTGTATAGTTGTTCAGATTTCGACAGGGTTTTTTTTTCAAATTTTCAATATTTTCAACTCTAATAGTTTACTAAATCAGATGAACAGTGTTATTCAAAACTATTTACAGTAATACACAACTAGGTTTCATTTCACTCTGCGTCAAATTTTAGCATAGTAATATTTTGAAAAGAAAAAAGAAAACTTTTTGTATGTGTGTCTCATTTTTAAAGAGTGTTCAAATTTGAGGTATCTTTTTAAATTTTAAATAAAAGACGTAAATTGTGTGAAATCTTTATTTATTTTTATTGGAAATTAAAGTACACTAGTTCCGGTTAATAATGAAAAAGAATGTCGTTCAAGTGACCTCTTCTGCTAGCTCGGCAGACTGTAAATCTTTTACCAAAATTTTGAATAACTTTTTCGCATAATGATGGTTTAATTAGTGATATTTGCTCGATGATGTTGTCTTTGAGGTGTTCAATTGGAGAATTATCCACATAAACTTTACTCTTCAAGAAACCTCATAATGGTTGGATCCCTCGCATGATCTTGGTGGTGGCGAATTCACGTCTGTTCTTCGAGAAATTTTTCGATTATTAAACTTCTCTTTCAAAAGATCGATTGATTCCGTTGCTGTGAAAAAGTTTCTAATCATCTCTCGATATCGAGCTCCATTCACAGTAATTGCATTGCCAACTATGCCGCCCCGGTGGGACAGTTGTTACATACTTGCTTTAAGCTCCGGAGGTCCCGGGTTCGATTCCATCCGTTGAAAAAGATGATCACGAAACTTCATCGCCAAATCCCTCTATGGCATGTAGCGCCAGCGAAAAAAAAATATCTTCCGATTGACTCCACAAAAAGTTTCTAATCATCTCTCGATATCGAGCTCCATTCACAGTAATTGCATTGCCATTTTAATTTTCGAAAAAATATGGACCTTATTGAAATATGTTCACTCGTGTAGCGATCCATTTTAACTAACCGATCGGAATATTTGTACTTGTCATCTGTCAAATAACATATGGTACTCTAGTAGGAAAAATATAAATGGCGGAATATTTAAAAAGGTATCTCAAATTTAAACACCCTTTATATATGGAGGAAATGTATTTGCACTTTTCCTCGTCTTCATTCAACGAAAACCGACTGATAGGCAGATTCTATGGTTTTTATCCCATTGGTATTTAATTTTAAGGTTTATGATTTTAATATGTTCCTAAACTAAAAATGATAATTAAATCAAATTGAAAAATGTCGCTTAAAGAAAATTGAAAAATAAAATGTCGAAAAATAAAGGAACCCATTTTATTGGTACATTGAGGAATTAAGTTGTTTTATTCGGACCAAGAAATTCCACGGCACTTGCGACGAATTTTGTTGACGACAGATGTTATTTATTGTTGCTTGTATTGAAACATCAAATACGGTAAATGACACTTGAATTATGCCGGAAACAGATGTGCGGAATTTTCGCTTGCAGCACCGTGTGCATTTCCGCCCTCAAAACACTTGTGCCGCTTAAAACTGCGTATTGACGTTTATTTTACACGTATTTAATTTTTATATACAATTTTTCTAATTAAATTTTACCGTACTTAGAATAATCGGACTAGATTTGCTTTCTTTTACGTTGTGTAGCCTACTGATTCGCAGCTAAATTTGAAATTGACGATTGGAGCATCACGGATTCCACGTAGCGAAATTTTTCTATACTAAAACTATCTATCCATTAGGCGCTTTCAGAGCACCAAACAGTTGGCCACATGTTGAGTAAAATCACGGCCAACGCTATGAAATTTAAGAACTTTATTAGTAATTCAAATCAAATTAGCAATGATTTCACTAAACATGATGCCAACAGTTTGCGGAATTTTTATCTATGCAATACAAACTTCAAATAGATGGTTCTTTTAAATAAACAATTTTTCCATGAGAGGCGTGCAGCCTACTTTTACAATCGTCAATAGAGGCACCTTGCCTAATAACGCATGATGTGGGAAATACTTGTGTTTCATTCCATGGCGATTTCCATCAAATGTAGTTGGCGTTAGTTTCTATGTAAGTAAAGGGGACGAGTATTGTCAAATTCAACTGTTTGACAGTTCTGATCCCCCTCGTTCTATGATTAAATTTTGTTCATATTATTTTCACCAGATGTCAGCTACTTTGTTGGAAATCGCGAAAGTAGTATGTATATTCTAAATTCAACGCAAGGGAAATTACGCACGTGTGTTTCTACCATTTGACTATAAAATCAGTTGGCTTTTATATTTTAATCAATATGGCTAATTTTCAAATGCCTTATGTTTATTGTCTAATTTTTATCGTAATTCTTTATTTATATACTGTTACAACGAGCGAAATTTCATTAAAGAAAAAACCTTTAATAGTTGGTGGTTTACCTGCAGCGCCACATCAATTCCCATTTGCTGTAGCAATCTATTTCCAAGACAAATACTCATGCAACGGAGCAATTATAAATGCAACGACTATATTAACATCAGCTTATTGCATTATAAAGCATGATATAGATCGGGTGACGGATAAAACGTATATTCACCCGATTGGAGGAACTAGTGCACCAAACATAATTAAAAATGAAATCCAGAAAGTCGCTCAGATTATAATTCATCCAAATTATCGCAATTTTAATAAATTAAAATATGCTGATAACCTAGCAATTTTAAAATTTGCCCAACCAATTAAATTCAACCAAAAGATTAATTCGATCGAAATGGAATGTACGCACACACCAGAAAATACTGAATGCACTATAATGGGATGGGGATGTACTACATTTATGGGCAAACCGTCTACAAGTTTAAACTATGGCACTGTTAAAATTGATAATTTTGAAGTCTGTGCGCAAAACTATATACACTTGATAGCATTATCGAATAAAATGATATGTGTTGGCAAGACGGATAAAGGTTATCCGTGCCAAGGATCTGATCCTGGTGCACCGCTTATCTGCAACAAAAAACTGGTTGGACTATTTTCATTTGGCAACCAATATATTTCACCTGTTTACACAAATATTTCGGCATACTGCGATTGGATTAGAAATGAAATTGATCGTATTACATTTAATTTATACAAGACGCTGATATTTTTTCAGATTGTTTGGTACTACAATTTATAGTGTGCTGAGCTTGAATCGGAAATTCGGAAATTTACTTTATAATACTTTTGATAAAAATAAATAAAATTTTCTTTTAATAATAATCGTTGAAGTGTTTGATTTATATAAATATTTGGCTATTACACAATCCTCAAGAAATATAAAATTTCCGAATTTATACGTTTGATAAGCGTAAAGCCATTTAGTAAGATGAAGATAACCCCATTTCTGAAGCAAACATGCTTCTTTTTAATTTGCATTGCAAAAATTTGTGTCACAGTCAAACTGTTTGTACACTCAAAGTAATAGTTTGTTAATAAATTTTGTATTTTATAGCGTTTTGGATAAAAGAAGTTTAAACTAAATATAACCAAATTAAATACATATATTTGTAACTGTGCCTCAAAGCGAAGGCTTAACTAAATATTTGTATTACCCGGTAATGATGTAAACAGTATATTTAAATATATAACACAGGTCATCACACATCACACAAAAATGTATTTCTATGTACAGAACAGATCAATATTGTCACATAAGATGATTTTATCTATAAATTCTTTGTCATACTGATTTCTGGAAATGCTTTTGTTTTAAGCCAAGCAAGTAAACACTTTGTAATCGGGTATTAAACACATATCGTTTTAGTACATACTTATGTCATGACATATTGACTAATTTACTGGAAAATTATTTTACTAATTTATAGCAAGTACAATTTGCAATACGTACAATAATAAACGACATAGATACCTAATTAAAAATTGTTGCAATCCCGCATCACACACACAATACAGTGAGATATTGTTATAGAATAGACTTTACTACACAATACTGGAAGCATTAATACATGATCAATGTTTCGACACGTCCGTCGTCCATTCTTACCGAAACCAATAAAATTTACCATGGTTTTTAGCATAAATTTATATCATTTTGTAAAATATTTGTTTTACAATTTTTATATCATATATTCCGTACTTTTCATTTGCACTTTCGTTTTAATTGTATATGAATTGGTAGACAAAACGACGTTACTCTGCTTTTTAAATATGTATGTATTATGTTTGAGTTTGAATAAAAACTAGTTTTTACAAGTTGAAGTTTTTTTTGTTTTTGTTTAAATCAAATACATAGTTAATTGCGTTATGGGTGGTTGTAAAATATCTGGTTAACAGCTAGTTTAAGCTAGTAAGCTAGCAATCATTTTAGTATACTTTTGCGAATTTATCGATAAAGGAATTATTATATCTATTGAGTTCAGACAACGCATACTTAATTGGATTATAAATTATGGGATGTAAGATATTGCTAATTAACAATAATTAGAAGTGTTATTTCTAAAACTGTATAAGCATGTCAAATCGTTGATTATTTATCGGATCAGTACAACATAAATCAAATTTGTGTTTTACTCTTCATCGTTGTCCATGGAAAAGTTTTGTGTGAGATTTTGTTATAGATGAACAATAAAACAGTTATTTACCATTTTTTCTGTGTCATTTTAATAAAAAGTGACACCGAAAATTATAAAAAGTTATTGCACATGCAATAGATAAGTTTTTATTTTCCCAAAGCTTTTTATTGTTTTTTTTGTGCTTGCTTACAGATAAAGTGCAATGAATGTATATAAAAAAATACTTTCAAGTTTTTACCATATATGCTCACAGATGTAATAGGTGTAGAGAAAATAAGATTAATTCGATAATTTGCCAGAAAATGAATTAATAGTTTTTGAAGATTTCAAATAAACAAAATAATTTTAATATTCTCGTGAATTTTACCTTTTTTAAACGCCAATCATTTAATCAATATTTTATTTTGTAACTTTCAGAAAGAAATTTGGTTTTGACATACTATTAAGTAAAATTTCCAGTTTTAACTGCAGTTCAATTATTTACATTTATTACCCAATCAGGTCTATAACACACAAGTTAAATTTTTTATGTAATAATCTTTATATGATAATATACAAAAATGAACTCAAAGTAATACAAAGTAATTTAAAACTTTGCTAACTTCGAGATATGTATTTGTTTTTTGTAAAATTAAAGTGTTTTTCTTCATGTTTAATTATACAGAGTCCCAAGTAGAGTATATTTTTCCCCACATTCACATCGCGTTGTCATGTAATACTACACTTTGGGCAAAGTTAATATCGGTGTGGCGACCTTGATGTAACGTTTTCATCGTGACAATTTGCACAAAGTTTGGTTGTGCGGAATTTGTTCACTTCAAGGACGTCAGCATGTTAATTATATTAATTGATTATTAATTATATTAATTGCGGATTTCAGCAATAAATCTGCTAACTAAAAATACCCAGTATACCATATCCAGGAATTTTGCGAAAATTGTTAGAGCATCGAGTATGTGGCCTAGTATCATGCTGCGAATATCGACCTTTTATAATAACTTCCATCAATTACTTTAAAGAATGCTTGGATAAGATGAATAGTTCCATTTCACGGCAATTGTTAATAACCGCGGGTTCCGATACATAATCAAAGAAAAATGGCCGTGAACTATTTTTTGAAACTCAGCCATTCTGGAGTAAAGTAAAGCATGGCTTGGTGTATGGCATTTGAGAAACTCTTTCAAAACACTTTGATTTTATTACACAATTATTTTTGGAGATCAAATTCTTCACTATTGAAAAGACCAACCAGTTGTGTTTGTTTTTCAATCTTTTTCCAGAGTTTGAGCTGCTAATAGGGAAATTCGATCCACCAGTTCAATCCAGTTGTTTTAATTTTGGCTGTTTAGCCTCTGGGTTACGATATTTTGATTTGTAAGCATTTTTGTAAGCCGTCCGTTCGTGTACATAACAACTAGAGAACGGATGGATATAGCAACTTAATTTCTACACTAAACCTTCGAGCAATCCGAAGGGAACAACCCTATTGATTTGGATGTTACTCTGTTCAGGGTGTTCGGACCTATGACGAAATTTGTTGACCGCCCTGAAGTGAAAATTTTTATTGCCGGTACCTATGATTCGAAAAAAATTAAAACAAAAGAAAAAGAAATTATGTAGATGAGTTTGACCAAAAACATGAACACAATAATTTTACGGGTTCTGGTCAAAATCACATGTGTTTAGATGAAGTTTTGGAATATGGCCTATAAGGATGGAACTTGGATAATTCTTAACCGTTGTTGATGAAGTTCGACATGTGCAGTGGAAATGGAATTGTTATAGATGATATTTAGATGAAATTCTGAAATATGGTGAATTAGGATCGAATTTAGTTATTTCTTAACCGATTTTGATGAAAAACAATACATTGGAATGAGATCAACTAAATAATAAATATACAAACAAACTAATAACTTCTAATTGGTGTCAAGATTATTTTATTTCTCTTATTAGCATATCCACATAGTTCCGGTAACAACAAAAATGTTTATTAGAGGAATTCTGCCGCGCTTAACCAAAAAGCGGTATCTCAGTTAAAATATTTTAAGGAAAATGCCGATTATGTTAAAATCAAATTTGCATCACTATAAATTGTCTTTTATAAAAAATTAATCAATAATTCTTTGAGATTTATATTTTCTGTTTTAACTGTTAAACAGTTTTGGTGGATATCTTAAGAGAATTAGGCATTTATTGACGTATGATGGCTACTAAACTTACTTGATTGTAGTTACACCGTATTTTTTTAGGTTTATATTTCAAAATTGAGACATATAATTCTTTGTTAGTATTTTTTAGTCATGTTTCAAGGCGTTTACCACTTTTCTGATAGGTTTAAAAGATTCGTCTTGCTTCGAACTATCCAAAGCCATAAAAAAAAAAATATCTTTTGATATGCCGCTTTTGGCTAAGCACGGCAAAATTTGGGTGCAAACCTTTTCGATCTTTTTTTTTATTATTCCATGACGTGATTATTTACGTGCGACATTGCAAAGTTGTATTTTTAATTTTTTGCGACTACACATTATGATATGGGCACATTGGTCTAAGCAATAAAATGGCCTGAAAAATTTGTAAGTAAGGTAATGGCGATAGTTTATTAATTAGATGCAAAACGAAACCTTGACTCTTCATTTGTTTAAGAGACCTAAATTTGATACTAGAATTAGAAAAAAATCTTCTACAATCATTCAAGCGATCGGCCTTAAAACTTTACTTCTAATTTAAAAAACATTACTTCAAATCATATAAAATTCATCTAAAATATACATCTAATTAAATTAAAACCGTTCATCTCTTCTTTTTTTGCAGAACGCTACACCAAAAAGTGATTATGCTGAAAACAATAACAATACCGTAAGTATATCTAACACTATATTTTCCGGTTAACTACTTCCACTAAATAGGGTATACTTATTGAAAGTAACCAACTATTCACATCTCAAGGTTGTATTAACATGTGAATGAGTTTCAAATAAATTCATCGTTTACTTTGTGTTGCATATTATGCAATTGACCATAATATATCGCAGGGAAGGTGGATTTTGTAATGATAATGCAACAAACCAAATTGATGACGTTTAATAATTATATTAATTTTATTTTCTTATTTCAGGATATTGAAAAAACAGAAAAAGTCACCGAGGGCCGTCCAACGTGGTCAAATAGTTTAGAATTTCTAATGTCATGCATCGCATTATCCGTAGGCCTAGGTAATATATGGCGCTTCCCGTTCACGGCATACGAAAATGGAGGCGGTGCATTTTTAATTCCATACATCATTGTACTCTTTTTAATTGGTAAACCGATGTACTACATGGAAATGGCTATCGGACAATTTACTAGCCGAAGTGCAGTCAAATTATGGGAATTAAGTCCGATCATAAAAGGTATCGGAATTGGGCAAATGGTTGGAACCGTATGTGTGATTACGTATTATACGTCACTGATTGCGCTTACATTGTATTATTTATTCCATTCGTTTGCAACGGATCTGCCATGGTCAACGTGTGACCCATCATGGGTGAATTGTATTGATTCGAAACCAAAATTATTATCACTCAATGAAAGCGGTACAAATCGCGTTTCAAGCAGTTCTGAGTTATATTTTCTAAAAGTTGTGCTGAAAGAAAAGGATGACATTTCGGACGGGATTGGGTTACCCGGTTGGGAATTATCACTATATTTACTGTTAGCATGGTGCCTAATATTTTTGATTATTGTCAAAGGTGTACGCAGCAGTGGAAAAGTGGCATATTTCCTTGCCCTATTTCCGTATGTCGTGATCATCGGACTGCTAATTAAGGCGTGCACGCTAGATGGTGCTGCAGATGGAATTGCATATTTTTTCAACCCACAATGGGACCAGCTATTGAATATTGATGTGTGGTATAAAGCAACAACTCAATTATTTTTTTCACTCTCTGTTAGTATGGGAACAATTTCTATGTTCTCGTCGTACAATCAATTCAGCCATAACATTTACCGGTAAACGCTTATAGTTGTCTTTAAATAATCAGCTAGCAGAGTATTAATTGTTTTTTTTGTTTTTTGTTTGCAGAGATGCATTAATTGTGACAACACTTGACACATTTACAAGTCTCTTGGGTGGTACTACAATTTTTGCCATATTAGGAAATTTAGCTTATAATACTGGTGCCAAAGATATAAGTGAAGTTGTCAAAAGTGGAACAGGACTTGCATTTATATCGTATCCGGACACCATATCAAAATTTGATGTTGCTCCGCAATTTTTTGCTGTATTATTTTTCGTCATGATGTTCACACTTGGCTTGGGCTCAGTGGTTGCGTTACAAAGTGCTGTGATCACTGTCGTTTGGGATCAATTAAATCACATAAAATATTGGAAAATTGCATTAGGTTGCTCAATTGCGTCGTTTTTAATTGGATTAATTTATGTCACACCGGTAATTAAATAATTTTGTTTTTCTTAATAAATAATTAAAATAAGTTATTTTTTAGGGTGGTCAATGGATGTTAACGCTGGTCGATCACTATGGTGGAACATTTTTAATTTTTGTACTGGGCATATTTCAATTGGTCGGTGTGTTCTGGATTTATGGTTTGGAAAACTTTTGTATTGATATCGAATTCATGACAAATCGTAATATATCGGTTTATTGGCGACTATGTTGGGGTGTTATAACTCCCATTTTCATGATAACCATTTTTATTTATTCAATGGCCAATTTGACCCCACTCAAATACGGTGATACTTTATTCCCGGATGGTGCCATTGTAGCCGGTTGGGGTATTTTCTTTATTGGATGTTTAATGATACCACTATGGGCATCGTGGCTTATAACACATAATAAAATTGAAGAACCGATTAATTTTGTAAAAAAAACTGTTGTGCTATTCAAGCCGTCAAAGTATTGGGGTCCGAAAGATTCAAAAAGGAAAGAAGAATGGCAAACATATAAAACGAACGCGATCGAAAATCGCAAACGGATTGCGAGTATGAACGAACATTCCTATTTAAAACAGAAATTGTTTATTTTACTGGGACGATATCGGGAGGCATAACATTATTGTTGTTGAACTAGATAAATTGTGATTATTTTTGTTATTATTATTATTATTAAACCGTTACTTTAATAGCTAGTTTATAATTTTTAATTAAAGGAACCAAACGTATTACAAAAAATCTTCTAATTTATTTTAGCTGCAAAATAAGAATAATCCATCGAAATTTGATTGTTTTGGGTTTAAGTAAAGGATAAGATTTTATGCATGACATAATTTTCATTATGTTACGCACTGCGACAGATTTCAAATGCAAAAGAGTGTGATAAAATTGGAACGTCTAATCTGGTCTTCTTTTTCCAATAATAACTCAGTCATAACTAATTCAAATTTTAATCAAACAAGTGAATTTGGTAAAATAACAATAAAAAACAGTAAAAAAGACTTTAGTTAAAAAGTGGAAAAGAATAAAAAAATTTCGTCATCAAACGAAACGCAAAATTTGCGATTCTGCTTTATTTAGAAAAATTAATCGCGGATGTGAGTTTGAGGATTTTTATGGGATCCCATTACGCCTGTGTCATCAGAAAATTTGGAAATTATAACTTTATTGAATCGCAACTTATCGCAACTTATAAATCGACTTTATATAACAAGTATATAGTACTGGCAGTACACTGCCCTGAGGGATACCTGCTTTAATATAATTTAGACCAATTGTTGCTGCATTCTCACAGCCCAGGTAGTTTTCAAAAATTGTGTAGAAATTATTCCAAAAAGTGCCAAAGTAGTGTCGACTGCTTCTTAATTTCCATTTGTTGTACTCGTTGTTTTATTGTGTTGTCTTATTCTCTAGTCCGACTTGATTTTCTGGTATAATATACCGTTCATCGGGATTCTCGAGTAGTTTCTGAAATTGTTGGTATCATGTCGATTGAACGATACGACGAGACTTGGGGGTTTTTCTTTACCATTGTTGATGTTTAAGTAACATTGAAATTTATGATATCTTTCAGGTTTGATGATACAAGTTATTAACTTTATACATGAATCTGATATTTCTCTAATCATTTCACCGGTAATTAAGTCATATTCTAATTCTTTTTGTAGGCTTAAGCAATTTTTCATTGTATGCTTTCTTCCTCATAAATTTTCATAGTTTACCTTTAGCGCTTGTATAGCATAGGTGTAAACACTTTCTTTAGGTGAGCCGCAAAAGCATTGAGTTTCTCCTCATAAATAATTGAGATATTTGCTCTCCTTAGCTGCTTCATAGAGTTGTTTACCATTCGACGATGTTAATCTTGATTCTCATCTGGAACGTTTCGTTTTTTAATCATCCCACGCTAAAGGAACTTATTTTACCAAGGGTGAAAGCAGGAGAAATGCAAAAAATGTTGGCTGTATTTTTATACGACCGGCAGCCTGACTACAAGTTTGAAAGACATTTGTCATAATGTCGTTTAGCTACTTTTACAATTCCCGTGATTACGAATAATTGAGAGAAATAGAGTTTTTTTTATTTTATTTCATAAACAATAATGTATAAAATTGAATTTAAAAAAAAAAATGACATTTGTAGTTTTTGCATCCGTTTTAATGTGGCTGAGAAACTGCGCAGCCTAACTTTATTTGCTGCATTTTAATCCGACGGAATGCGCATCTTTGACTGCAAATCTTAATTTTTGACCGACTTGCTGCTTAAACTGTGCAGCGGCTGAATTCTTGACTGCACGGCTATTCGGACAACTGAGGAATTTGACTTAATTTTATACTTATAAATATAAAAATAATATTGAACCAAAACATCGCAAATAAAAATCAATAAAAGAATGGCTAAATACTTCGAATGAAGTCGAAATGGGGGACCTTAATAATGTTTAAGAAATGTGGTTTCCTAGTGTTTACACGATTCATAAAGCTTTAATTATCGTTAACTGCGACCAATGGAAACAAAATCTAAAAATTATGTTATTTATAAATGAAATTTGTCTCTAACAGACATTTTATTTAACTTACATTTTCAATTTCAGTGAATGATACTAAAAACCATGTCCGTAAAATTTGAAAACTATCGTCGGCGATATAAAATATCACCGTGACCGTACGGAAACGAAACTGGCACAGGAGGCTAAAATAAATCACCGCGTCGGACGAGTGCAAATGCATTAATACAAATAATAAGAAAGATATTTTTATTACTGCCACTGAAGCAACTTCACCTAAATGAGCGGACACGACACTGAAGTATGTGAACGTGAATAGACCTTATAAAATACCAAAAAATAAAAATATTAACAAAATCATTTTAATTAATACCTATTCATTACATTTTGTATTATTTTGTTTTAGCATCATTACCGGGTTGTCAAATTTTGTAAAAACAAAAATAAAACGTGTTATCTACTACCGTATTAAATATTTAAAGAAATTTAAGAAATATTAACCAAAGCCCCTTCTCAAACGGAATTTTACTAAGTTAATTGGATTGTGAACAAAATGTTAAAGTTGTTCCAAAAAATAATTAAATTTTTGATTAATAGGTTTTGGTGAAGAGGCATGAAGGGACAAAATAATGTAAATACCGTGCTGGTGAGGGCCAATATATTCATAGATGTATCCCCTAATCTACAAAGAAAGCTATACAGTATAAAATCAGAATTAATTTCCAGTAAATATCTTACATTTTTCCAACATTAAACAGCTGAAGCTATCAGAATGAAACCTTAAGCCATTTAGCTCACTATTTAATGCATAAATACGAATTCTGTTAGAAATATAAGGTTCTTCCGGTACATAACCAGATAATTAATTTTACGAAGAGCGAAATTATTAAGAATTTTGCAAGTTCAGTTTCGATATGAATGAGAATTATGAAAAGTTTATAAAAAAAATTCATAATTCTCATTAAGATCGAAACTGAACTTGCAAAATTCTTAATAATTTCGCTCTTCGTAAAATGATTTATCTGGTTAAATACCGGAAGAATCTTATATTTCTAACAGAATTCGTATTTATGCGTTAAATAAAATAAAATTGAAATTATTAAGGGTTTAATATGTGTTGCGTATAATTCGCTAATACTTAACTACATGGTTGCTTTATATAGAAAGTAATCAAAAGTGTAATTACTAATTAGCAACTCAGTCGCTATAACCTGATGAGATTGACTGGAAAAAAATTAAATTTTTCATAATTCTCATTCAGATCGAAATTGTACTTGTAAAATTTTTAATAATTTTGCACCTATACAAACATTTCCTCGACAAATAAAAACAAAATTGAAATTGTAGATAATAATAATGAAAAACTTAAATGGAAAAATAATATTTTGATTTTCCAGTTTTTTTTATACATAGTATATAATTTTACATAAGTAAGTCAGAATGGTGGAATTTAGAATTATTCGTTTCTTTTGGGGTTTTGAATGATTATTATTTGTAAATTTGTTAAACTATTTCAGGCAATGGACTTAGAAATATACAAGTGCCGTTATTAAATGTAAATGGCTTAATATGTTTGTTCACACACCACTGATCGACACTAACCTGATCGATTTCGGCTTATTAAGCCATCATCTACCTGATGATGGCCTAACAAGCCGAAATCGATCGAGTGATTTTTTAAACCTTTTGAAATTTCGCGAAATATTTAACAAGTGTTTTTTAAAAAATTTAAAAAATATTAAGTGTGTTTCGCCAAGTGCACACGGCTGATAGTGTAAAAAGTATTAATGTGTTTGGTTTTTACAAAGTGATTAATTTGGTTAAAAGAAAAGAAAATGTTCTTTACTTTACATTTAAACGATATAAACTTTTATTTTCCGGTAATTTTATTGTGTAAGGGTTTTATAGGTGACATAAAATGGTTTTCTTTTCTATATCTAATAGAATTACGACTATTTTACTGTCGGTTGTTACGCTATTATGCAGAGGATTGTGAGAATATAATGTTGCTGCGGTTGTATATGTATTGTAAGTATAAATAAATTGTACCTAAAGACGCACGGGAGCTTTTAATTTATATAGTGAACTTGGTCAATCTGTATAAATATATTTTCATCCTACAGGTTAAATTCCTAGATTTCCCCGCGTAGGTGGTAAACCAGAAAAATTTCCGTTTTATACAATGAAACGAGAAAGAACTTCCCCTATGTTATGAATGTTAGGACATGCGCATATTCAATGTGAAAATTTGTATTTTGTCCGTATAATTTTCTTTGAAATCCTTTTAACTGTTTTGATTTAAATTTTATATTGTTTTGTTTATTATTTTGGCGGTCTTCAGTTTAGTCTGTGATTTTGACATGATCACAACTCTCGATTTTAAATCGGAGATTCTTTTAGTAAATTTAGGAAATGTTAATAAAATCATTAGAGCTTTACAATTTAATTTTTTTTTGTGTGGAATTTTAATAGAAACCCGTTTATTTTATTAATTTTGTTTTGAGTGAAAATTTAGTGAGTGAAATTTAATTTATTACACATTTGAGTGCATAGTGGATTTTTATTTTGGTGTAAAATATATAATCTAGTGTTAAATGGTAATGGGTCGGTGTTTGATAAAAAATGAAATTTATGATAATTTATTGGATATCGATGAAAAGTTTATATGATTTTGGATAAAAAAAATAAAAATTATTAACACAGAAAATACAACACTATTTTTGATCTTTTTTTATGTGTATTCGTACTCGTTTATAAAGTGAAACATCTATGAGAAGGAGAAAAGACGAGAATATGTAGATATATCTATTTGGAAAAATTTGCAAGTAGTTTTTTTATATCATTTTATTTTTATCCTGTTGATGATTTTCAGTGTAGTTTTTCCAGCGATATAAAAAATGAATAGCTTTTCTATGATTGACTTTTTTTTTATTTAAATTTCAAATCTAATTCTAACTGCGTGGATTTGAAATTGAATTTTATTTTTTCTGCCGGAAAAACTTGAATTATTTTTTTTTTTACGTTTTTTAAATTGAATTTTGTAATATTTTTTTTCCGCTTTAATTGGATTGTAATTCGAAATGTAAATACGATAATTGATTGGGAAACATATTTATTATAATAGAAAAACAACTTGTATATTGTGTACAGACAGAAGACAGGTAATAAATACGTTGTTGAAAATTCCCAGGGATGGAAAATCTGTGTCGTTTGAAAATACGATATATACTGCAAATACGATGTACCATTGAATAAGATAAGCAAATGCGCCAATGAATCAGCATTTTACAATTTGTTTGTATGTATACGTAAAATTAATTTTTGTTTTGCATTAAATTTTGGAAACGTTCCAAAATCTCAGAGCAAATTTGATAAGTTAAAATAATAAGAAAATAGTTTCAATTTGTACAAGAAAAAAATAAATTGGGAATAATAATGGCGCCGGGAATGGAAACAGATAGAACAGATAGTTTTTCGTTTTAATACATATTAAAAATTTCGTTTATCATTCATGGAGTAGTTTATTCAAGAATATTAGACTATATAACAGAGCACAGTTAAACTAATGCATGCCCTAAAAATAAAATCTTCAAACACAGCATTAATCTGTATTATCATTTTCTAAGAAAAATAATATAATTTCATTGAATTATATTTGTTGAATGAGATAAAATGAACTATAAAGATATTTCCCAACCCACACAAAAAAAACTATCTTCACAATTTTCTTGAGATTTCAATTTAAATGTGGTGAAGCTAAGATAATTTGCATATATGGAAATAAAAAAGTTAAATGGATTTTTTAAATGTTTTGTAAGCACAATATACAAGCTTTAGGAGTTTGAAGAACTTTTTCAAAAATTGTTCAGCAAATTGTGTATTCTTCATATTTATATTGTATTTGTGTCGCATTGAGTGCAAATCAAACCCAATCTGTACATAAACCATAATATAAGAACTAAATTAAATTTTTTGAAACTTATTCTAAAAATAGGTGATATTTGCAGATTTTCAAAACCGCTCAGTACATATTTTTTGTTTTTTTGCATATAAGAAAATTTCTTTTACAATTTATCTCAATCTACACAAATTTTGCTTCACGCCGAAAATAAGAAAAATCTGCATATTATACGGCAGTCAAAAAAGTCCCACTTATAAATAATTCATCTTTGAAATATCACACACTTTCTCCGAACAACAAGCATAATTTTTCCAACCGTTCACAGCACAACCTATGTATATAAAGTATGTACAATGTACTTACATACATACTACATACATACTGTAATAAATCCCACAACCTAGCTCTGGCATAATTGTCTTTGGTTTTTCCTCATTTTCGTTTATTTCTATAAATACATGTATAATGAATGAATTCGAATTATGGTTTTGCATAATTTCTCCTAGTATCCTTTCTAACATTCTCAAACATCCGTTTATATTCTTGTCGTTTCATTGTGTGTTTGCCATTTTTTGTGATTTTCCGTTATTCTAGTATCTAGTACATACTTTGCAATACACTCGTATGAATGTACACTAATTTTTTATTTCCTATACTCGTAATGCATGTTGTGTTATATACGCGGATGATGTTATTTTTTATTGTTGTATTTTGAGTAATAGATTTAAATCACGTATGTACATATATGGGAAACATATCATAATACTGCAGTGTCGAATAAGAGTCTAATTTTGGAAATTACATAAATTAAAAATATTTTAACTAACCACAATCTTCATAAGTCCACGATATAGTTTTATACATTTTTATACTGTTTTAAAATGCGTGTCACACAATTAAAATATATTTTAAGTGTAATGTCGCAGCCGATTTGAAATCGTGAGCGTCACCGAAATAATTTTAGAATTTAGTACGATCTTATAAATTAATAAGGATATAGATTTGCAAAATTTGTTTAAAAATTTACTCATTTGGCCAAAATTTCAGTTTGTACTGCTATTATTAAAATAAGCAAAGGCGAGTCCGCCAGGTGTAAATAAGGCATAATCTCACAATCGAAGTCAAGTAACAACGGTAACTAATTCTAAAACTTATAAAATTTTGGAACTAGAATGGTTGAAAATTTCTACTGAAAATCTACTGAACTTATTTTGCGGTTTATTAAAATATTTTGCTTCATTTTCATTAAACTATGTTGTGGAATGATATAAAATTAGTGAAATTTCCTATACATATGATATACCTTTCGTAAATACTTCAGTTGATATTTTTTCTTTCACTTACAGAAACTGGTTTCCTTATGGTTTTTTAGCTACCAATACTCACCAAGAGGATTAATGTTTTCTTTGACCGCAATGGCAAGAAAATTTTCTTAGGAAGCATTTTATTGATCGAACCAAGATTTAAAATTATTCATCGGTGTTTTGTCCATAATTGGTGCTCATATACACTATAGTGGTTTGATAGGCAAATTTCTCTGATAGTTCCTGCCATAAGAAGCCAAATTGAGTATTAGTAAAGGCACAACTTAATTTTTTGCTTCAAGTAAAAAAATCCGAAATGTATTTTCTTCGCGCAGGTTACAATTTACATTCAACCATTCTTTTAATATATATTAATTTTTGGGACTTTGAAAAATGCTAATTCAGGTGTGGACCATCGATTTTGGAAATTTTAAATTTGAACTTAGTTTTTAATAATATCAATTAAACAACTTTCCAAAAAATTATAATTTAAAAAAAAAACTTTTATTACAGAATCTTTAAAGTATTTAAACAAGTAATCTAAACAAGTATTTAAACAAGCACGATGCCCCTTTTAGTGAAATGATAAAATCTTTGTAATTTCCCTTGTTATTTTTTAAAAATAAGTTTAAAAAAGTGAAATAAGCTCGATAAGAATCGTCGGGGTTATTTTCGTATTGAAATAACTCAGCATTAAAATATAAGAGTTGGGACTTATCTCATTGAAAGTTATTTCGAACTTAATACATTGAATATGAAATATTGTTCAGATTCAAATACAATTTAAATTTATAAGATCTTTGATCAAAACAAGTAAATTTTTTAATTTGTTGGTGAAGTTACTATAATACTATATTCACGCCTAGAGCACCAAATAATGAAAAATGGGCACTATAAACTCCCTGCATCTTCTTCTTCAAGTGAATGACAATAATCGTGCGAAAGATTTGGTTACGATTAGTATCCAATTAGTCAAATCCCATTTCATGGCTTAATTGGAAAGCTGTAAAGCAAATGAAATTACCTTGCTCTGTAATAGCTTGTCTATGGGTTTTTGTTTTAAAACTAAATTCAACGATCTGATTTAACCAACATTATTTTTATAAGAAGTCTTTAACCGAAAATTAGATTGAAAATATTTTCTTTCTTACTCTTTACGGTAAATTAATTCCAGCTTGTAAATTTTCGTGTAATTCCTACACAACAAAATCAAAATACATATTTCTTTTTTTTACCAATTTTTTCATATTTATTTTCTGTCATGTAAACTCTGGTTGGTAGTTTCTATTCTTGCTTGTTCATTATTTTTTTCTTTATATACAAAGTAAATGGTAAGCAGACATATTATAGAAATTGCGAAAAGAAAAACAAGAGACATGCGAATGTTGATTTATTACGTCAGTCAGATATTTTTTTACCATAGAATAGAAAGGACATTTAACGTATTCCATTAATTTTCATTTTATAAAATTTTCAAATTTTATTTTCTCTTGCCTGTTATGTCTTATTTCCTAAAACATACCACATTTCTAAGAATCGGCAAGGTGGTTTTTCAACTTAATCGTTTAATATTTTCATGTGTTTACCGCTCTTCGAAAAACAAAATGTATAAAAATGTGTAAAAATGGAAATGTCATAATGATTACGATGATGACGACGATGTTGTCGGTTGATGATGATGATTCATTTCCGTCGACTGTTACTGTGTTAAAAGAAAAAAAATTATAAATTAAACTGATTAGGATGACCAGCAAATTTAATAATTTATTTCCAAACAAATTTAATGGCTTGCGGGATTACCATATACATACATACATATAAAAATTTAGCAAACGAAATTTTACGATGGAAATCAATCATTATCGATTATAAATATTTTTCTTCGACTCATTTATAGAGTATGTACGTGGAAAATTGAGTTCATCATACAATGAAAAGCTAAGTTTTAATTTGTGTATAATATTAAAACAAAAAAAATACTAATTTCTTGTGTAAAAGAAAAATATTATTTAAATGCTGTCAAAAAATAAATAACGAGTTATAAATAGAGCTAAGTCAATACCACACCCGGCTTAATTACTTTTAAGACACAGCCTGACCCAAAAATACACGAAAGGTGCATATATCTCATATAATGTTCAGAAATCATTGTTGTAGTATTGAGACAATCCGAGTACCACCCCCCTTTATATTTATATAATTAACAAGATTTTCAATTAAAATAATGTTATTCAGAGAAAATTAAAAACTCGTATTTAAATTGTTCGACGTTAGAAGGAAAATACAAAAAAAGAAAAAACAAACTACGGGAAAAATAATATTTTTTATGAAAATTTATTAAATTAAAAATTATTAAATTTATCTTTCCTCATTTCCGTTTTCATGCCCCGCGCGTCGTTTTAATTTCCCCGATTAAGATTATCTTAATGATTAAGTATGTTTATTGTATATACCTATATCGTAAATGTATAGTTAGTATGGTGTTGACAAATGACAAAGATGATGCTTATACGATGATGTTTATTGTTATGTTGTATAAAGGATAATAAAAATTAAATAAAACCCTTTGTATACAGATTTAAAGTAGTAAACAAAAAAAGGTTCAAAGAAGTTCACGTCTGGGATGTGACACATTCACAAAACAAAATTGATGAAATATATTATGTATGGTAGCGATAAAAATCGAGCGGGAATTTAGATTGAACGAGTAGATAACAACATTTCTCCCTTGAAGACTTTTCTTGAAAACTTAATTGTTTTTTTCCTAGTCCTTTATTTTAAGTGTGTGAGCGATGGAAAATGATTTTTTATGATCCAAATGTTAAAAAAAGGTCAATAATACCTAATTGCTTCAGATGATGAAACAGCTGCACGCAGCTGTATATTTGTAACGATACATTTCTTCTTTGATGTTTTTTTTTTAAACCTTGATTGTTAAAGGGACTGAGTATAAAACAAAAAAAATTACTTAAAGCTGTCACTTGAAATGAAAACCATCGTAAAGCGTCAATCAACTAGCCATACATTTGTTGTAATATTGTTCGAACTATTGGAAGATCATGATGGGTTGAGAACGGAATCTATGTTAAAACTCAAACTGGCTACAAAGAAAAAGAAACTTCAAAGTTTCTCCAACATCTTCGACGAGATAATTTCGATGTTCACATAAAAAATTCATATCTCTTATTTCGAAATACTAAGCTCATTTCAAATTAATATTGCATTAAACCAGAGCAACCTGTATTTTGCAGAGCCGTAATGTAAAGAACTGAGACTTTATAAGGGAATTAGAAAGAAGGGAAATTTGTCATATAAAACAATAAGGACAAGAACAACATTATTTATTAATTCCACTTGAAAACCGTTTTTTCTGCTAAGACAGATTTTTAATTTAAAACGTTACAAATTCTTAATTTTTAGTTTTATCAGACATTATAATAAATGTTTGAATTTTAATATTACATGTATGTTGTTGGATAAAATCAACCAAAAATTATCAGCTGGGGAAATTGCTAGGCTAAAAATTCTAAAAAATACAAATTAAAATACGAATTTCCACAAAAAAGTTCATTAACATCTTAGTACAATTCAATATAAGGTAAATTATACAAGTGAGAAAAATATGTTTTTTCATCAGCGGCCCTATTCTCGAATCCCACATCAATTTTCCACATGTGGACATCTGTCAAAATTCATATTGCACATGCAACCAAATACCCTATATGGGGATTTTTTTTCACCTGCTTATACCCATTCGGAAATATTCCCTTAGTACCGAAAAAATGCCGTTATTCCATTTATTTTTATGAATTATGGCAGATGTCTTCATGTGGAAAATGGATGTGGAATTCGAGAATAGGACCCCAGAGTCTGAAAATGAAAGTTCTAAAAATATATTTTAATTTAAATGTTTCAGCAACAATTGAAGATTATAAAAGTAGGATACACAAATGTAAGATACTTACCGCAAATGTGACGAAAGAAAATTTAGCAATTTTAGGTAATTAAAAATTGTTTTTATAATTAAAAATTGGTATTATTTAAATGAGAATAATTTAGTAACGAGAAATATGTAGTTGTTATCAACAATCTTGAACGTCCAATTATCAGGAATTTCAGTATAAAATTTCCACTAGGTCGAATCCATGATGAATTGTCACTTAAAATTTATTTAATAAAAATTTTTTAAATTTTTTAAATATAAAAATTAAATGTAATATAATCTATGGCTTTGTTAATTTTAAAAAAACTGGACCTCCACCATAGAGAAATCATGTGTACGCCAATTATATAGGGCTACATAATTTAAGTTATGACCATTCCGTCAATTATCTCGATAGTGAATTAACAATTATTCCAGATGATTTGCAAATTAATAATTTTAAAAATTTCGTTGCATTATTGGCGTTTGGCCGAATCTGATTAATATCACACCTTAGCAGAATATTCGACCAAGGCTTTGCGTAAATAAAACCAATAGAAATTAGTTCAGAAAGCATGTTGGTTTAGCATATGTCCGGAAATCACGGTATCTACTACAGTTTGAGACTGTAATTATATAAATATATGAATACATGAAATAGATTAGATTTGTTTGAAAGCTTTACCGCCTTTTAAATAGGTACACAAAACCTCGCTTTGCGGTTTTCTGTTTTTGAAAAATGAAAAAAATAAATGTTTTTCTTGTTTTTGTGTTATTGCTGATTTAATAGCAAGAGTTTAATAAATGATTATGCTTTCACCTCCCCCACGCCACCTAGTACTTCCTATAGTTAGTAGAGACTTTTTTCATAAAATTCTTTGTTATGTGTCGATTCAGTTTGTGCGTAATTTTGTGGAATGGCACTGCGACGTAAATCGAGGCTTTGGTGCAATGCCACTCGCTCTACAGTTTAATTTCGAACACGAAATTATTTCAAAAATAAGCCAAAACCAAAGAGGGTTGCGCAATATTCGCCATAATGTTAATATCAAATTATCTTGTTCCTTAAAACTGTTTACCAAAAAAAGCAACATTTAAAAAAAAAATTAATTTAATTTGAATACTTTTTTTCTACCTTAATGTATTGTGTAATATGTCTTTTTGTATTCACCTCAGGAGTACAACTAGGATGATCAACCGTGTCAAAATAGTTCTCAGTAGTAGAGCATCGCTTATCCAAAATTTGAAACGTCAATTGACCGAACACTTACATGCTTTGATTTACATGCTTTCAGTTTATGGCGTTTTCTGTGGTTTAAGACGATATAATAGTAACAGATCAAGAAAGTTTTTAAGAAAGCATTTGGATGCAATAAAAATTGTATCAAGAGAAAGATGCTCGTGCAAGCAAGAAACTACAAAAATATGAAACTAGCTCATAAATAATTCAGAGAGAACATCTGTTTCTTTGATGGAAAGAGGAATGAAAGTACGTCAGTTTGCAAAAAAATTGTGAATAAAAATACCAATTTAGAGTTTCAAATTTCAAAGAGGATTTTTGTTAGTAGTTTTACAGAGTGTAGGATTTCTAGAGTTTTTAGGTACTCGAATTAGTAATTCTATGTACCATTTTATTTAGAGAAGTAAGTGAAAATAACCGAATCTAACCAGTGAACATTTTTCATACCCCGGAATCTAAATAATTAGGAAGAGATTTAACTTCTAAATATTTTAAAAAATTTCAATACTTTCTACAATACTGAAAAATTTATAAATATTTAAGTAGTTTCAAATTTCTGAGTTGGAAATAAAATATTTGTAAAATCTAAATATAACCAAAGGAAAAACCTAAATCATGTTTAATGTTTTGTCTGAACATAAATTTAATCGAACGCAATTCCCCAAACAGTGATTTATTTATTTCTCATTTCTATAAAATTCAAATAGTTATTAGCTGTGACAATTAATTTAATTTGGGATCACAAATTTAATTACGATTTATCCAGTTTCCTTTTAAATCAATTAAGGTAAAAATATGACCTTCAAAACCTTTATAAATTTTATTTACACGATATAAATAAAATCCAATCAGTAACATCAAACTCGATTAATAGTCACTAGCCAAAAAATGTTCATTCGTTGTTCCCATGTGATTGATGATGCCCCTTTTGTCTATATCGATAAAAAAAAATCGGCATAACGAATTTTGTTTTCTTACGTATTTAGTCATTTATTTATGTATATGGTTTTGATGATTTCACTTGTGTTGACTCCACAATAATATTTTCCATCGCCCCGCGCGCCTTTTAATCGCTTGTTGTTTATTCTGTTGTTTACCGAAAGAATTCGCTACATAAAAAAATCCCATCATCGTAAATAAAATGTTTATACGTACATATGTATATGTACATATGTCTATACATTTCATCTATTTATATAAACACATTAATTTAAAGCTAAAAAGATTATTTAGTTATTAGTTACAGTATTATCCGAACGGTAAAGGTTTAGCTTTTCACCAAGAATTCAAAAAATATTTGTTGTGTAAAAATGATTGAACTTTATAATAAATTCATGCCTTGCAGCAAATAATACTGAATATTTTTTTAACTCTCGTTTGGTTTGTAAAAAAAAGCTTTCCGAAAGCTTATTTATATAAATATATTTCCAAATTGAATAATAACAAAACATAAAATAAAATTAAAACAAAGAAAAAAGTTCATAGAACTTTTTTAAATGGCAAAATAAAGAATTCGATTGGAAAAACTTTTTAATTTAATTTAAGTTTATTTTTTGTTACTCCTAACAAATGTTCTAATTTTATTTTGTCTTGCCCTTAAATATCCTTTTCGGGTGTCTTATGTTTACTTGTCGTCTTTTCGATTCACTTCACTATACAATATACACATTTAAACAAGAGAGTTTCACCATAACCTCAGCATTCAAACAGAAAAAGATAAAATATTTAAAACAAAAAAGGAAAAGGTTGGTTGGCAAAAGACAATGGGAGAAAAATTGTACTAAAAAAAAATATTTTGGATTTATTAGTCATTTTTTTAAGGAAAATTTAATTTTTATTTCCTAGAAAATGTAAAATCAATTATTTTTAATTGAAAAATTATCGTTGAAATGTCGAAAGTACGGTTTATATGAGTATGTTGCTGTTACGATTTTTGTGTTGTGTCCCGATAAAATTGTTTGCCAGCTGCCGGACTGTTACGGTAAATTAATATGTAAAACGATTGTAGCGTATTGATTTTGGGGGAAAAAGTCAGAGTTCTTGAAAATTTAGCCTTTAGGAAATTGGTGTTCTGTTATTTATTCGACCGAAAATCGATAACTAAATTTGGTTGTTGTTGTAATGTGTAAAGGACGAATTTATGGTTGAATGTACAAAGATGTTTTGGAGGATTGATGATTTTATTGTGTTTATGCACATTTAGTCAAAAGAATACACACAAGACTAGGTGACGTTTTTGTTTATGTGCTACGCACCAATTCACAAAGGAATTAGAATAATACTACCGAAATAGTTTTACTGAAAAAAAAATTGTAAATTTGACAATTCCATTAAAGCTTATCAGAAAACACTTAGTAACACAATTTTACTACTGCACAACCCTAATGCCTTTATTTGGATGAAAATGAAATATTATGGATGCGTATATAAAATTTAATAATTTACATATTATACGTAAATTATTTTTAAAAAATTTATTATTGAATTGGGAATCAGAGAGCTTAATTTTAATTGAGTTCACGATAATAGAAATAATACATATATTTGCAAAAAACATTTGTTTATACACTATTTTTATGAGTCCTTTGAGAGTTACCCATAGACAAGATAGAATTTTCGCTTTAGGCGGAGAATATGATGTGTGTATATTTAAAACTATATGCGACATGTTTCTTTATAGTAGTTTTGACACTTTATTAAACTGATGTGTGTGAAAAAATGCGTAGCTTAAAAAGTACTTTTTATAGTTACGTTTTAATGACAAAAACATTCAGACAAAATTTTCAAATAAAACAATAAATCGTTTTATAACATATGTACATCATCTTTCCAACGACATCGCTACTTAAGCTCGCAGAGAAATCACAAAATCCGAAAATACAACATCATGGAAACATAATTTTATTTCTATGCTTAAAGATCAAAAGGAAACCAGATTTGTTTTGTTTATAAAAACAAAAAAAATTGTATTAGAGGATTGAAATGGCAATACAAAAGAAAATTTAATGCAAATGGAAAATGTTATTTTACATCTCTTAAATACAGTGTATATTTGTGTTTAACCAAACAACCAACAGCAAACCGCACAAAGTGAAAAGTTTTGCAGAACATTAAATATTATAAAGAAGAAATTTTTCAATTGAGAAAAATTTATATTAAGATAAGTTTTCAGGTGTTTATTTGATGCTATTTTCCTTAATTTGTACATTACCCAATATTTAGAGCTTTTTTTGTTTTATATAAATATATTATAATGTTCTTGCGGCTTACATTCATTTAACAACTTTAAAACATAAATATATAAATAATGGGGACGATTCCAACACCAACCAGGAGTGAGATAAAAATAATTTATATTTTAAAAATGCATAAGATATTCTGGGTTTTACAAATTACGAGAAGGACTATCAAACAAATTTTACGATAGACGAAGACGCCTGATCAAAGGAAAACTTTTTATTTAAATAGCTCTTGTCATTTATGCGGAGTTGCAAACCCACAAAGTAAGAGTTTAAGGAAATAATGTTTAGGTACAATATGCACAATTTACTTCCTGTGAATAATTACAGAAATATAAAAATAAAATTATGTCTCAGAAAGGTACTAACTTGAAAGCTGTCTGTTAAACAATATTTTTATTTTACAGAAATCATGTATTTTGTTACAAAGTTTAAAAAAAATTATAAATTTAAGTTTTTTTAAGTATTTTTTAAAAATTCGGCTTGAGATATTGTAAATAAATCTTAACAATTGCTATTTATTCTAGATAATACCGCTTTCAAACGACCATTTCTGTCTTTACTCGAAAATCTGAACTAGCTAATTTTTAAGTTTTTAATCGTAGTATTACTCTTAGTTGCTCTGCTATATTAATAAATTATACTGCAGAGAGTTGCAATGAGTGCTTTTCAATTAACCAAAAATTTTCATTTTCGAGCTACATATAAAGTTCGAAACACCGAGTGATACAAATCTCTAACGTACCATTATAACGTAAACCTAAACCTACACACCACAAAACAAAGATTATTTAATAAACAATAGAATATTTCAACAACAACAAACGCTTTATTTTAAATCCCGCCGTTTTAGTAAATATTGAAAAAATATGAATGTAGTACAACCTGACTCTTATTCTTGAATTCAATCGAAAAAAGCCGCTGATAATTTTAGCACAAAGCAGTTTCAATTTTCGTTTGAAACCAGCACTTTTTTTCGGGTGAATTTCAAGAATAAGGGCCAATTTTTAGATATTGTATTTGTATTGATCTACAACACAAATACCGTTTATAAAAGAAAGTTGCATCGTGGTTGTATTCTTTCTTTTAAGTAAGAGTTTATTTTATTTTGAGAGCGTAAATTTTACCGACAAAATAAAATCAACATAAATTCTTGAAATTTCTAGAATTTCAAACGTCATATACGTCTTTCTTTTGTTTTCCCAATTCGTATTATTAAAAAGTCAAAATTAAATCAATGTACCATAATAGTACCGGCATTCATTCCATCATAACCAACCATAATACCGAAATGAAAATAGGTGACATTTAAATAATTTGAAAGCGAACGGGTAAAGCCCGGGTTTTTGCAAACCATCAAAAAAAATTTAGGTGCTAGTTTTTGGCGACCATTTTATAGTAATCGAAGGTACGTTTAGGCAAATTGTCTGATTCCCAAAAAATTGTAAACGATTTTTATATACATATGTATATAATATAGATTATAAGGTATATGTAACTGCCACCTGCTTGAAATATTACAAACTGGTTATATCACTTCGTAAGATTAAATGCTTTTTGCGTGTCTTCATTGTTCTTCCGGAGCAGCGATTTGTAAACATGAAAACTGGTCCAAACCAAACTTTACTTATATTTATATATGTACGGCGATTGTCATGTGAATGACCGGTACAAAAATCAAGGCAGTCCTGAATTGTTTTAAATTTTTTTTCTTGTAAACAGAAAAATTTTATTGTTTGATTGCATAAGTACTGAAAAATTGTGGTTTTCTTTTCTCATCCTACCTGAAAATGTAGAGAGATTTTCTTCTACCGATTTTTCAATCAGTAATTCTAAACATATTGAGGCCGCAAATTATCAAATAATATATTCAATTCGAGTGAATTTTAGTTCATAAATATTTAAGTCAAAATGACCAAATTTAAATTAGTTCTTATGGGAAATTAAAAGAAGTAATATTTACGCCCGTATTACGGGCTTTTTCTTCTAGTATTATTATATGCTATACTTTGTTAACGTACTGGATACAAGACAATTATAAAATCACAATGTTTCCCCAACCTATAATCAGAGACACTCTACCCAACATTTAAATGTTTTCCCAATCGTATTGTCTGAATGAACACATATTTTTGTTGTCTGTTATCAAAAAATGGTTTTATATAATAAATCAAATTAATTTTTCGGATTCAAGGCAAGGATATAATGTAATAATATCTCCCTTAGCCCAAACTACATAATTT
This sequence comes from Tipula helvola, assembly GCA_963556165.1. Taxonomy (NCBI): domain Eukaryota; kingdom Metazoa; phylum Arthropoda; class Insecta; order Diptera; family Tipulidae; genus Tipula; species Tipula helvola. The sequence continues at coordinate 341,890,630 of OY744483.1, read as the reverse complement.
TTGAACAAGGATACATACATGAGTATATTTTTAAGGGTGTTTGGTTGTTAGATAATAGGATCATATTATGTATTGCTAAATATTTTATTGTTGTTGGTTTAGTTTTCCTTTTTTTATCCTCTTTCAAATGAAATTTTAATTGATACGGAAAGGTGTGAGATTGCTATAATATTGTTGTTGTAATTTTTGATAAGATTAAAAGTAAAGTAGATAACATTTTTTGGGAGAATTATTTAATTAAATTTTATAAAAGTTAATTTGTCCAAGAGGAGTATTTATGTTTGTAAGAAGATACATTAAATCTATTCTGTACATTTCAAGCCTCAGGTATATTTAGCTATATAAAAATAAAAGCACATCATATGAATACACAAATTATTTTGAAAAATATTGAATATTAATAAACTTAAACTCATGATCGTAGTTTGATTTCATATAGAAAAATTCCTTAACGACATCGATTTTCATTGTAATTCAATTAACATTATTAGATGACTGAATTTTCTTTCTGATTTCTACTTTTAACGCCCATTAAAATCATTGATATTAAAATAATCAAATATTGCTTTTAATAATTAACTTTTGTTTATTATTATTAAATATTTATTTAAATTATTATTTCAAAACAAAAATACACAAAAAATTAGTAAAATACACAAAAAAGGAAATTTGAAAAAATTAGCAGAAAAAAAATCTTTATTGGTTTTTTATTTTTTTCAACAAAAATAATATTTAAATGTAAATGTAAATTAATTGGCCATTTTAAGGGTTGTTTACATATTTTATTATTCAGTATGGTTGGTAAACTTACCAGTATAATACGGTTGAATTATTTTGTTGCCTTTTTGGGATAAGATGCATTTATACTTAGCAAACCTACAATAATTTTAAGTTACGGTTTAAAAACGTTTAATTTATTCTGTTTTGTTGTTGTTTGTGTATTCTGTGAAATGAATCAATCCTACTTAAATTAGCAGCCAAGGTCAAAGTGGGGGTCTTTAATTATTAATGATTGAATAATAAGGAAATATATTTTTATATTTGGTAGACTGTAGCTATCCGTAGGTCTGTTGATATTTTGTACGGTAAACGTAAACAAATTTTGTGGGGCTTTCGTAACTTAAAACGTTATACATATACATAACTGTATACTTAAATTATATGCTATTGAATAAAAACTTGTAGTTTAGTTAAGAAAACGTCGTTTTAACCTTACATTTTTGCGAATTAAATTATTAAAATTTCAACTTTTTATGTTCGCGAATCTCGGAAATTTTGTTTAAAAAAATTGTTGCCAATCTTTGATATGCTTTAAAAAACTGTAAACTAAGGCAATTAGAATTCTACCCATCTCTAATTTTAAGAAGAATACATTATGAACATAAAATTATTAAAAATCAGGTTTAACAACCAAGGTGACAATAACTTAAAACCGAATATCTAAGACTAAATTGATACATTATTCAACGATTTTTAAATTCCAAAGTAATTTTGGTTAATCAAATTTTGAAATTCAAAATATTTGCAAAATTTAATAATTTCGAATCTAAAACATAGGTAATAAATTTAAGTTTGGAATTTAACAGCAATGTGTAAGGTACCAACATTTAAAAATGTACAGTGCTGGTAAAAAAAAATTGGGCGAACAAATTTATTGCAAAGGCGGTCCAACAAAAGCAAAAGGCGGTCCAACAAAATATTAATATTAAAGATTGAACTTCTATAAATCAATAAAAAACAAAAAAAAAAAATTAAAAATAAGTGTTTAATTTATTACATTACTTTAACACCAATCAACGTATTTTGAATATTTTGGCATTTTTCGGGGTTTTGCCCCTAAATTGCAGGTCAATTTTTTTTTCAAAAAATTACGTCATACATGTATTTAAAATGAAACAATAAACAAATTGCTTTCAAAAGTTTTGTAATTTTAGCAAAAAAAGACTCCAATTTGCAATAAATTTGTTTGCCCAATTTTTTTTTACCAGCACTGTATGTTCATTTTTACATTTTGCGAAACTTTTTCAAAATGAACGAAAGCGAAATTTTCAAAATTCAAGAATTTAAACTGAAATTTTGAGTTTAGAATTGTCTAAAACTGAAAAAATTCCCAAACCACAAAACATCAACAAAATTTTCCATTTTTGTAACCATTATTAAACATTTTAAAATGATTAAAATTCTCAAAAATAAAACCAAAATTTAAAACTCAGCTTTCGATGGTTTTAAAAATATTAAAGAATTAAAAAATTTAAAAATTTTGCAAAGATGATTGATAATTTCAAAATACAAATTTAGAAATTCCTTTTTGGCAAGAATTTAGGAAGGAAATTAGAAATTTCAGATTGGTAATTTTTAAAAGTTTAGGATCGAATCGAGAAAGCAACAAGAAAAAATTTGTTTGATGTTTGTTGATGTTGAAATCCCACAAGGTTTAAGATAAAAATTGTTGCAATTTTATTTTTGTTCTCATATTCTTTCTTTAATATTATTTTCATAATTTTGAAGTTTCTTAATTAAAAGTTTTTAAATCTTCAAAAATTTCAAAAATTCTTGACAGTAAATAAGTATTCAGAAAAAGAAAAATTTCCCTAGCAGCTAGAAATGCTTCTCAATGTTCATATAACTAGATCACAGGCGCGGATACAAGGGGGGGGGGGGGGAGGCAGAGGAGGTAATTATCCCTCTCAAAATGAAACGCAAATAATTAAACCATGTACACATTAACTTTCTAAGTGTATATATGCATTTGTTAAGTTAAGCGAGGTTAAAACTCGATATTTTACAGAAATAATGCTAAAAAAATGAATTAAATACTGTGCTAATGAAAAAAAAATAAAAATCTTTTTACCGTCAATTGAAAATAAAAAGTAAACAAAAAATTTAGTATTTATACGAACATCTCATATCCTAATTGAAAGCAGCAAACTACTAACACTAACCCTCAACCTATGAAGGTATTTTAAGCACCTTAATTCCATGAGCCAGGGTCGTTTTCGTCTTTACGCTATAAAATCAACAATTATTAATAAAAAAATCTTAAATTATTCACGGATTATCTTTAGGCATCCTTATTCAAGAAACAATCGTTTTTGTTTGCACAAAAATTACAAAAAGTAGTTTTGGCCAGGACGAAAACGACCCTGGTTCATGGATTGAGGGCTAAAGCAGAAAGAATCATAAACTCCGTGCGACTACGTGCTTACCTAAATACAATTATTTTATAAAAATTAAAAACGGGGTTTCTTCCGCCCATGCAAGATCAACTCTAACTAGATCATGACTGACGACAACGACAGTTAAAATTGTATTCTCTGTGGGCTTGAAAAAATCATCAACAAAATTATTTGTGTGAGTGTGGTATTTGTCGAAAAAGATAAATTGTTATTTCCAACTAATGTCTAACCTTCAACTTTTGTTAAACATAATATAAGTAAGTACATGGGTGTATAGAAAGTATTAAGAGCATTTCTGTAGGTTGAATATATTTCAAAACAAACCAACTGTACTGAAAAGTGTTTCACGATATATAATTAAGAATCCTGCTCATTTTTATGATAAGGTTATATACCAATAACAAAATACGAAAACCTATTGTAATTAAAGACTCATTCGTAGACACACACAAACATGATAAACACGTACATAATTTAAAATCTTAAATTAACTTAATCAGTCGAAATTTCGATTATTTTGGCCGTTATGATAATGCCATTTGTAAAACTTCAATTTAAACGGTAATGGCCGATGAAATTATAATAAATATTCCTTAAGAATCAAGATATATAATTTTATTTTTCAATTTTTAATAAGAACATTTTTATTTTCCTACCAAGAACTTTTGACACAAAGAATATGTGTGTTGTGTTATGTTTATACCTATGTTATATAAAACGTAAATATCGTCTTCGCAACGAAATGGTATAAAAGATATAAAAGTTACATTATTTTTTAGAAAGGTATCTTGTACATACATATAATATCTAGATACCTTGTGTAAATCAACGATTATACAGTGGATAATATTAAATATTATTTGGAATACATATACAACATATAGGTATATAAATTATCTAGTCCATTGTACTGTAAACCAAAAATCGCATCCGTTTCACCCGAGCAATAAAATGAAACGTCATCATTTCTTTTCCATTGTCTTATTTTGGTGGCATGAAAACGATTTCGCGATTGATTTAAGTTTTGTGCATTCCATAATAAAGAAGGCGACTAAACTATAATTTATTGATTTGACGGGAAATTTGAAATAAAAAAACTTTTTAAAATTTTCATTTTTTGAATTGATTCAACTCTTATATCTATAGTATTTGCTTCTCCGCTGCCTGTTAATCTCCCCCCATAATAACATTATACCAAAATTAATAGCGTATAATATTTATATACAGATCGATTACTTACTGGTAGTAGGTATGTATAAGAAACGCTACATTCTCGAATATTTTAACATCATGATACTCTTTTTACTCTATTTTATGTGTTTTTCTAATGTCTTATTGAGTATAATTATGATAATCAAAGCGTAGATGATATGGTTGATGATGATGATATCGTTCGTATTCAGCTAGAATGTGAGTGAACTTTATGAATTTATTAAAATACATATTTCCAAATTGTATAATGTTTCAAATTGCATGCGATGGTTGTTACCATCACGTACAGATCTGGAAGGAAGTCCCTAGTACATATTATACAATATAATTCAGATTTTTCAGGTGAAATGTTGTCACACGAAAATAAAAATCTATTAAATATAATTGAAATAAGTTTATCTGATTATTATCGCACAGTTTCATCTGAAATCGTTTAAAATTCAAATTTAAATTTTATTTCCGCACCAACAACAACAACTAACTGGAAAATTATCAATTTTTTTCAAATTAATTCACTTTGACTGAATTTGATTTAAATTAAAGCAAGAACAAAAATAAAATTATTACAAAATTAAATTATTTCGAAAAATAAAGCAGAACAAAAAATAACAACTTTTTTTGCAACTTTGAAAAGTTGCGCGAAGAAGAAAATTTTAAGGAATTCCGTTTTTCCTTGAACGAAAAAAAATAAATAAAACAAATCAAAGTTTTTCATCTCGGGAAAATTTGTGTTAAGCTGCTTTTTGTTGTACATGCCGAGTGCGAAAAAGGTTACTACAGAATGAATGAAAAATGTACGACGAGTGAAAAAAAAGTTTCATTTTAACCCTTTAATGTTGGAAGGATGATGGGGCGAAAGAATGTAGGGATATGATGCATAAGTATGTGTACCCCTTGTTTTATTTTAATTTCTTATTATATTTCACTTACACAAAACACAATGTGGGGATGACGAGTATAATATGGATATTGATGATCATCGTCATGATTATGATGGCTATGATATAGCTTCAACGTATACTTATGATCTTAGAATTTCAATCATCTTAATGAGTTTGAAATGAGAATTTTGTTGTTTTCTTCTTGTATTCGTAACTATACAGAGTTTATATTTCACTGTTTTGTTCTGTTTGCGAAATGAAAAGAAAAATGTACCATCAATCATGTCATCTATTTAAACATTGGTACAATTGTCTTATCTTTCAGATCTTTTCTATCGTCCCCCGTTTCCTTATGGTTAGGGAGATTGATTAGCCTCTTGCTAAGGGAAAACAAGAAGAAATAAAGTTGTAAAACACTAATAAATCATTGGAATAGACGACAACGCTATACATGGAGATGAGTGAATGCCCGAGAGTTTTGTGTGCCAAAATTACCATTTGACTAAATTGTCTTAATTGGATATGTCTTCTCTTCTTATATATACAGGGTGTTCCATCACTTATAATATAAATGGGTTAACTGCATGAATTACCTTGTAGAGCCAGAATTAGTTCAAATTTGAAATTAAGAAAAATTATTAATTGATTTTTCGCGATATTTCTGAAGTTCCCACCATAAGCTTCTTTGTGAAAAACATTATTTAATCTTACTTAAAATTTTTAAAATGCAAATTAAGTGCGAGTTCGCGACAATATTCTGCTGAAAAATTTTCAGCAGGCAACCAATCAATGGGCGCTTTCAGATCCGCAAACTGTTGGCATCATGTTTAGTGAAATCATTGCTAATTTGATTTGAATTACTAATAAAATTCTTAAATTTCATAGCGTTGGCCGTGATTTTACTCAACATGTTGCCAACTGTTTGGTGCTCTGAAAGCGCCCACTGTAGTCTATTTCGTAAACAAATTTCCCCTTCCGAATAAAATTTTTTTAAATCGCATGCAATCCTGCTGAAAATTTTTCCGCAGAATATTGTCGCGAACTCGGACTAAGTAGTTAAACACTGAAGCACCCTATATATGTATATCTACTGTATTTAAAATATTTTGGTTATATTAATTAACATGTCTTATGAGAAAGGCGAAAAAATAACAATTTTATTTATTTGGTTTGATTGACTGATTGGACAAAAAAAAATAAAATAAAAAATAAAAGGAAAACATCAAAAAATCGGTATAATGTAAGACAACACTACATCTACATTTACTCGTGTTCTTTTTGGATTAAGGTGTGTATATAGTAGGTGTGCGACGGTTTTTACACATTTCCCGAATCTGTGCTGTTTGGTGTATTTATGTTCAACATGATTGAGTATTTTCTGTACAAGAATGGAGCTAATTTTTGTTTTGTGTGTACTCTTATGTTTTTGAGTTGATGATTTGTTGACAAACACATATTTGTTATTTTGTTTACAACGAAATTATGTAAGATTTATCGATTTAGGATTTTACTTACATAAAAAGAATAAGCACTTTTCAAAATTTTAATAGTATGTATATAATTTAATGACTTTTAGAAAATATCGATTGAAAAGAATGTTCTACATACAAAGTATACGTGTGGCAGCTACACATACTATATGTTTATATTGGCTTATTCCCAAACGTTTTCATAATTTTAAAAAATATGTATAATTAATTAGCAAAGAAAAATCTCCGATTTATTTGAAAATGAAGATTTTCAAAATCATCCAGATCGATTTTTTAATATGTATACAAGTTTAACAACGTGCACCGCAACAATAAAAATTAAATACGCAATATTTTTAATTAATAATTAATATTATTTCGTATATGTATACAGTTAAAACGACTGTGCCACAAGGGTATACTGACGGCTATAAATAACTGTATTAATACAAATTTTTTATTTAGTTTGATAAATAATATTGCAGCGCATATTTAACCAAGTTTATAAAAGATAATGCAGTAGGATAAGGTAGGCGAAGATTTTAGTTAAATTAAATTTTTATTTACCTCACCAAAAACAGAACTGAATAAAGCTAATACTCATATGCTAAACCTATAAATACATTATTTAAAAAAATTAAAGTTGTTTTCCAATAAATGTTTAATGCAGTATGTGTAAACTGCAGAAACCTTTGTTCGTGTTAAAAAATGGCGATCAGAGTGGATTGATGAAGTCGGATTTTTAACCTAGGGTATTTTTTCCGAGTTCCTAAAATAATCAAATCACATTTTACTTCCTTTTACGTTAGTATAGTAATCATGAAAACTTTCGACCTTGAGATTTTTGAAAATTTATCTGTTTTGAGGTTGAAAAATTGGATTTGGAAGTGGTGTCTGTCTGTCGGTTTATCTGTGTCCTCTCTACAGACCTAATCGTTTAAAATTTTAAGCTTTTTTATAAATTGGGTGGTCTCAGTGAATTTTAGTGAAAATCGGTCAACCGGAAGTGGCAACTCCCGTGAGTCAGAAAATGTATTTTACAAATATCTAAAAAAGTATAAAGTTTAAGAAAAACAAATATAAAATACAAAATAATAAATTTGTTTGCATAATAAATTTCTCAAAACTCCCTGTTCGTTAAAGAAAGTTGTGTGTTGGTCACACCTTATTTTTTTAGTTATTTTACTGATTGACTGGCATGGAAAAAACACCCAAGGTAAAACCCCACAACCTCCAACTATCAGTAAAACAATGTTTAATTTCAAGCGATTTCTAGTACATGAATTAATACAGTTGCTAGAAGTTAAAAAAAATTGCTTAGTGTAATTAATTTTTCTGTACTGCAGCTTGTTTTGTCGAAAATATTTATTTGTTTATTTATTTATTTAACAGCATGTTTATATAGTACAAAATGGCTTACAGTAAAAAAAACATAAAATCAATTAATATACAAGTTATCCAAGTTAATTAACAAAACAAATAAAATAAAAAAGATACAAACAACAACTATTATCCATGGAGAATGAGTGCCTTCCCAAAATAGGTCCAACCTTAAAACTACTGACAAAATAAACAATGCGATCGATTGCTTAAATGTTTCATGAGAGTTGAGAAACGTTATTGAGGTCCCGTTGCATGCGCATTACAGGACTATGGAAGCTGAAGTTACTATTTCCTGTCGGAATAAAAAGCAAATCTCGAGAGTGCAAGTTACAAGTGCTCATCCACTTCAAGACGCCGCTAAAATATTCAGCAAAGAAATTGCAGATTATTTCCGGGTCATTCGGCTTACGGCCATTAAACCAGAACTTCCTTAGATTACATCGTACGTGGTCCTTTATGTCAGTAATGTAATTGTTGTACAGGAACCGATTCAGACAGGCACGTCGAAACTTAAACTGAAAATATACATGGGCCGAACCTGTGCGTCTATATTTGCTTGTGAGATTTATTATGCATGGCCTCAATTTGCTTGAATTATTTTATGAACCATGGGCCGTTACGGAAGTAACACTTCTTAATTTTCAATTTGGGAATAAATCTATCAATAGCTACATTCAAAAAATTGTTAAAGATGTCTACCGAATCATTGGTATTCGTATTTGACAGTGTTAGTGACCGAGTTCACGTCAAATAGTTATTTATTGAAATGTGGTCAGAGCGTCAAAAATCACACACCATAAAATTCTAAAAGAAGTTATATTTATTACCGTTCGCATAAGAAAATTCAGTTGAAATTCTTGGGTGTGAAATACACTCGAAGAGCCAGCCAGATCATCACACGGCCCAAGTTTGTAACATCTATTGTTGATGTAGAAGATCAAATCCAAATAAGCGACACTGCTATTCGGTATACTGTTGATCTGTTAAGCACCTATATTTGCCATAAAGTCGCAAAATAAGGCGGTTGAATCAATTGTATTAGTTGGAATGAACACATTGTTAACAAGCATCCAGGTCAAATTCAGAAAGTTGAAATCGCCGAAAATAATTAAATCACAATTCTCGTTCATACCTGCAATAGATTATAAGGGACGTTGTCGAGGATTTCTCGATAAAAATGTATATCAGAATCAATAGGGAAATAAATTACGCCAATTCAGAAGATCAGTGAAATAAAATCTTATTTCAGGCGATTGCTTTTCATGTACTATTTTGAAAACGAAATAATTCAAATGGTACATGAATTAATGCGGTCGCTTGAGATTAAAAAATAGATTAGTATATTTAATTTTTCTGTGTTGTAGTTTTTTGTTGTGTCTCAAAAAATAAAAATGGTGATCAATGAGCATCATTCAACAATTAATTCAGAAGTGGTAAGGACCAGGGGAATCCGACTGTTTAATTAAAATTCAATTTAATTTTAAGCGGTTGCTTTTCAACATTCTAAATATGGGTTACTTAGGTATCTGGAATCGGGTCAATTTCTATAATTATTAACATACCTTAAATCAGAATTCAAAAATCAATAAAGCCAAAACCAAATTTAAAAAAATTTTAAAACCAATTTAACATTCAGAAAAACCCTAAACCAAACCAACGTAAAGAACTGGTTTTCAGCCTTACCTTTAATATCCTTCGGTTTTGTTATGTGTGAGAGAGTCTAGTTCAGGCTTGGTCGTACATCCTGATCAATAAATGCAGTATATATAAACTGCAGGTATAGCTTAGTTTGTTTCAATTTTGCATTGTTCATTAGATAATATAGACATCGATTATCTATTTAATTAATATTATTGACTTCGTTATGTTACTAGGAGTACATTCATTTTTTAAATTATAAGGGTTTGAATTTCTAACCTGCAAAGTATACAGCTTAACAACACCATCACAACTTGAAAAGGAGTAAAACAAATTTTAACTAACTTTCTAACTTTTTATAAACCGTCCAACAAACAGAAACGGATAAAATGAAATCTAGACGAAATCCCTCATAATTAAACTTTTTTTTTGTTTTTGTACGAGTATATATGTATATCTACGTGTATTTTAGAGGGGGCAAATAAAAAAAAGAAAACACAAAAATAATAAAAGCTTAAAGCTTTATCCCAATTTAATCTGAAGCAGAAAATAATAATCTTATCAATAAATTTGAAATGACTAACGAATTCAATTTTTGATTTTTCCTTGTGTTTAGATTCGTATACGTTCATATTACATACATTTGTACGTAAAGTAGGCTTTGGATAACATAATACGAGCAACAAATTTAACCAAAAATTATCCTCATTTTTCATTTAAATGTTGCTCACTTCCGCCCTCCTTTCAAATATATCGCAACACACAATTGTGTATGTAAGGATTGCACAGATAAACCAATAGATGAATGGGTTAAAACATTTCAATTAATTAGAATTACAAACGGATTAGTTTATCAAATAAGCAAAAAACTTTTTTTTTCCTAATGTATATAAACTCGATCAATTGTGTTTCCACTTTATATGTACTAGGTACATTTTATAAACGAGTATATAAACAGAAATAAAACACATAACCTTAACCTCAGGGTCCTTTTATGTTATAAATTTTATTTTAGAGTGTTGTTGTGTTCGGACGAGAGCTACATACAAAACAAAAACACATTTGCTGTATATATTTTAATTAAAATAGAACCACATACCTACATATGCAGACGAATTTTCATAATGAAAATTAATTTTAATTTATTTCCCTTTTGTTTCCCGTTTTTCAATATTTTATTTTGTTTTTTACATTATATGTCTTAAGATGATATCCTTTTTTTACTTTAGCAGTTACATATAATGCTAAATGTGTTTTCGTGTGTGTTATACATTACTGCCTGTGCGTTTTGTAATATTTTACCAGAAGGGAAAAAAATGTTGTTTTATACATAAAGAAAGTCTTAAATGAATGATGAGAACAATTTTTTATTTTTTTGTAGTGTCATTAAGCGATTATTAGAAGCGAATAAGATAAATTACCATTTTTATTTATTTATATTTTGGTTGGAAGAAAAGTTAAGGCAATTTATGCGCTAATGAATTGGAATATAAGCAAACTTACAATTTTATAGCGTTGAGATTGTGACATTTTCAAATTTATTTGATAAAATCGCAAATATTGAATATAAAACAACTACTTCTAACTTTTCGTTATTCAAAAGACTTAATATGGTCCCAATTTTATTGCAAATTGTAGACAATATACTACAACCAACCGTAGCCAAATCAAGCCGAAACTCAATTGACGATAGGAGTATCATGGATTCCACTAACAGTTTTTTTTATAAATGATCTTTCTGATAATTTGTCGTCTAAGTTTGCTGATAAAAATTATTTTTCGTTAGTAATACTTAAATAATACCAATTTTCGATTTTTGAGTTTCGAAAAATTGAGTAACGAAGTAATGTCCGTCGATCTGTTGGTTTGTCTGCCTGTTTGTATTCTCTCTATAGCCCAGATGATTTTATCTCAGTGAATTTCAGTGGAAATCGGCCAACCAGAACATGGGCCAAAAAAATGATTTTGCAAATATCTCAAAGAATATAAAATTTTTGCAGAAAAACTGTTAAATACAAAATTTTACATATTAAGTTTGTAGGAAATTCGCTTAATAAGTTTCTCAAAATTCAATGCTCGTGAAAGAAGGTTGTGTTGGTGTATTGGTGTATTGGCCACCCACATTCACCTTAATTTTTATTATTGTAAAGCAACAAGGCTGGCTACACACAAAAAAACGCCTTTTGGTTGGTAGGATAAATGTTAAGCCTGTCATACATTTTTCATGTGTTTTTTAAGATTGAATACTTTTTGCGGTTTTCGATTACGAAGCGACTGTTATTTAGGACTAGCTAGATTTTCATTTAAAGACAACATGTTGAAATGACGAAATAAAATAAAATTATAAAACAAATTTAATTGAGGCAACTTTTATTTCAAAATTGCCCAGAAATGTATACCTATTCTTATCCTATAACGTATTGAGTAAAATCAATAAATGAAACGTTATTTGTGTATGTATTTGTATACTGGAATATTTCAAATGTGTTCTATACAGTACTAACATTTCAATAACATTAAACCCAACAAAACAAAAATTGTAGTAGGTATGTACATTCTATTTGTTTTTTACCTTTGGATTTTCCGTTATAATACAAAAGAAAAGTACATTTTTCATTTCGCTTAAATAAAAATAAAAATGAAAAAATTATCATCATCATCAATCTATAAATCGGTGATGATGTATATTCTTTCAATTTCATCAACAAAATTCGTCATCATCAGCATTATTGACTTTTTACCAATTTAACCATTCGTTCATTATGTATCACCTTTTTGCCCCTCATAATGTACATCATGAGCTTTTCTTTTATTTATTTATTTTATTTTTCCTAATCAACATGAAATGAACATTATGTATATGTACATATGTACACAAAGAACATACCCGTACAGAAAAAATATGACTAGACCCACCATTTTCATAAAATGGTAAAAAAATAGAAGAAATAAACACCAGACAATGTGGAAATGGAAGGGGGAACAGAATCAAAATAAAAAGGTAATTTTCATTCATTGAATTGAATTGATTTGGATTTAAATAACAAAATGTTAAAACGAAATATTTTTCCGATTTACTTTATTTTTTATATTTTTTTTTTTTTTGATGAACACGACTTTTCTCGGTGATGAATGAATAAGTTGAAACAAATTTTATTATTTCCTTAATTTATGCGATATTTTCTTTGTTTCGTATGTGAGTTGAGTTGAAGAATTTAATTTTATATTTATTTAAAAAATTGGAAAATTTATGTTTTTTAGAGGTGGAAACAATGAGGTGTGTTTTATATTTAAGTTGATGTAAGGAGAATATGAATTATTAAAGGTCATTCGGCTATAAAAAAAGGCACAACATGGTTCATTGAATGCGTCAAAAGAATATGCCGATATCACGTAATTATGTATTGGAAAATTTTGTTTCTGAAATCTAAAAAGATTTCCCCACATAGTATTGACAATGAGCAACCAAATCGTGTAGTATGTGATTTTCAACTTCTGTGTTTTGAAATTCTTGCGATTATAATGCAAGACTAATATACAAACATACATAAACCAAATGAAGATGGAACCGTCACGCAAATACACGATAAAAACCATATTTTGCCATACAAAAAAAACCTATACCTTATTTGGTATGCAAAACATTAATTTTTCGAAATTTGTCAAAAAACAAAGAGAGAGTAATTGAAATTCAAGAAAAATCGTAATTTAATGGAATGTTAATTCTAAAAATCACTAAAAATTTTCGTGGGAGAAATCGTGAAAACACATTTTCTGTATTTCTTTTGTTTTGTTTTTTTTTCGGTTTGTTTTTATGGTTTCATCATGGAAATTAAAATATAAAAAAATAAAAAATGAAAACTTTATTTCTTTAAAGAAGATAATTTTGCTATAACATGTTTTCTTTAATTTGTCTCTCTGAGACTCGGCGTACCGAAAAAGAATTAAATTTACATGTTTTAGAAACATTACAAAAAAAAATTTAAATTTAAATGAAAATGTGCGCCGCCATATTTGATGTGTTTTAAAAGAAAAAAATATTTTAAATTCTAATAATGTACACACAAATTAAATTAAATGTTTAATAGTACACGTGCACTAAGTTTAGTTATATTGTAAATTTGTAATATATTTTCCCCAAGTGGTACGCAACGTGTACTTATTTCAAATTTCTCAAATTTGTTCTTCTCTGATCACAAATACGATTTTTTCGTTCCGGTGAGAAATTAAAAAAACGAGCCAAACACATAGGCGCCCCTATTTTTAGATAAGCCTATTCGAAATTATGTGAAAGATTATAAAATTGTTCATAGATTTTTTTTGACAATTTGGAATAGAAGAGCCACACTACAAAATTAAGGCACGAGCTTCTTTCTCAATTTAAGAATATGTACTTTAGTTCTACACAAAACTACGGTTCGGAAGGTCTCAGTATTGATAGAGATGGGTCGATTTTGGGCTCCAGATTTTTAGTGCGTATACATTGTTGGTTCAAATAAAACTGCAGTGAAGCTCCAAAACAGATCAATAATAATAGTTTATTTCCTATACCTACCGCAATTTCACATTTCGGAATGTGTATTTTTCCGTTAAATGTGTATCCAATAGTAAAGCAAGAAAAACAAAAAAAAAATTACTATAGAAAAGTCGAAATTCACAGACAAACCGGAGACATTTGAGTTTTCTTATTTCCAAATATTATTTTATTGATTATATTATCTTTTGTGTGGAAATAAATGTGTGTGCGTGTGCGTGCTATCATTTATATGGGTATCCTTTAGCTTTAAGCAAAAATACAAGGCAATAAATAAATCAATTCAATGTAATTGGAAATGACAGTATAAAATATATTGTATATAGAAAAACAACCACCACACACAAAATTAATACATTTTGATTTAAGCTCACTTAAATAAATGTTACATATAACCAAAAAAAAAACGCAACGAAATAGTCATATACACAGTGGGATTGCAATGGAGGGATACATATTATAAATGTATACAGATACTTTGAGCACAAAGTTAAAAACAGAATTAAGATTAAGAGAGATGAACGTTTTTGTGACACAAAAGGATAAGAAAGGATATAAACAACAACGATTATACATATAACAATGCCATGACAATAGCATGAGATGAACATAAAATAAAATACGACAAGGATAGTAATTTTGAATTAATCAATTTGAAAGGAATTATAAATCTGATGAAAGTCATTCACCATGAAATGGGGACATTTCCATTTCCACTTCTAATCAGTCGCACCGCTTTCAACTGAACTTTACAAATTTTCGTATACATATTGTATGTATACCATTTTACAAAATAGAAATAGATTTGAGTAAGTGGTCCGAACAATCGTATAATCTCAACAAAATATTGTAATCCACATACGAAAAATAGAACATACTAAATAATATTTAAATTGAACATACGAAAATCACTCAGCCGTTATAATCATCTGATAATCAGGCAGCAACATCCTCATTATCATCATCACCAGGGAAAATAAATAAAATATATAAAGAATTTTTTCTTTGCTATACATATATACAGGGAAACGAGAAAAAAATTAATTTTAATCAGAATGAGAACAACATTTTGCCTCTTATCAATGAAAGTCATAAACATAAAAATTTAAATATCTCTAATCACCATCAATCCTTTCCTTTTCTCCAACATGGTATTATATACATACATAGACATACAATATATATATAATTGTTGTTGCCTTATCAATATTATCCTGAACATTTTTTTTTATTCAATTTTCCTTGAATGGAAATTTTATTGTAATTTTTTCTGTCTTTACGTATATCCATAAAAAGCGCAGAGAGTTAACTACAGCAGGAAAAAAGCTACCGATATAATACTAAATTGCTAACAAAGTTGTATCAATCAATAAACCAGTTTAGTATATAGTGTGGTGATAATATACCGGTGAGAGAACAATAGATATATGGAATTTTCATTTGAAATGAATGGAATAGAAAATGAATGGAAATTAATTCCATTTTCTTAGTCCTTATCACCGAGCTTTTGTTATTGTTGTATAATATACTTATTCGTTTTTTCAGATAAGGAAAGTTACTTAGTTTTCGGATATTTTTTGGTTGAAATTTTAGCATAAAGCAGTTTAGGTAAATTTATCATTCAATGAATTTGGGGAAAAGAATTAGAAAAAGATATATAGAACATTAGTGCTCCAAAAACTTAACATTTCATTTAAACAAGTTTATTACGCGTGTCACACCTATCAAAAATCCATTGAACGAACCAATGAAATATTGTAGCAGCTGCAAAATCTGTTGACAATTATGTAGATAGCCAATACTAATCGATATATTTACGCTGTCATATACTAAAAAAATATTTTGTAAAAGCTGCATGTTCTGCATTGACATGCAGAAAAAATAATTTTATAGACAAATTGGCTGTAGCCCCATTTTAATTGTTTTCATTGTACAAAATAAAATTATACAAATGTTAAATAGCTTTCAGTAGTAACTTTTGTTATTTTTATATATTTTATGAAATTAATTTTCAAGAATGTTTTAAGAAATTACGAGATTGAAGATGTTAATATGCAAAAATCAATTACATCATGACACCAAGTTAGGAGTTACAGTATTAAACGCTAAATTTGATGATATTTTAGTATTGTTTTGTTACCTTTATTATCGAGAAATTCGTGTCTTTTTGTATTATTTAAATTAAAGAATTGTAAATTTCATTGAAATTGAAAATGTTGGAACGTCGTCTACAGAGTTACAGACTTTAGGCACGAAATAAAGAATGGCAAATAAAGAATGGCATTTTAGTGAATGGCTTGAAATGGCAGATTTATAACAAGCAAATTCTAACAAAATGGCAAAATTTCACTAATGTATTTTGAAGAGGGAAACAAATACATGTATTCGTATATGATTGCCTTTTGTCTGTATCAGCAAACAGTTTGGCATATGGGATCTCTTGAATAAAGTACCACTTCATCAAACTTTATAGTACTTATCTTCTAAGAAATTCAAAGAAAATTATCTTTTATAAATTGAAATTGAATATCTGAATTTTGAATTAGAAAATTATTCTTTAATAAGATGAACACAAAGAAACCCGAAATTTTCACGACAAATAAAATTAGTTGTATGAGTTAAAGTTGAGTTAAGCGAGTTAAATTTGTTTTAAAGATACTGAATTAAACATTTTATAAGTATTTTTAAAACCCCACTACCTACTTTAGAAAGTACGAAACTAAATAAAATTTTTAAAATTCAATATTGCAACGTAAAACTCCCTATTACTTCAAAGACAACAGTTTACAAGAAAATTTAAATTTTGGTCCGGAATATAAATATTTTGTAATATTGAATTTTACAAAATGAATTTTAGCTAAGTTTGGATTTTAAAAATTAAACATATTATATTTACAAGGGCAATTTAAAAATGTAGGTATACATTTATTTACTATTCAAGGTGAATAAATTTAATTATTAATCATTAATAGTAATACATATATCAAATACTAAACTTACCATATTTTAAATATTTGGCTGTTGTACCAGATATGGTGTAATTTTGTATATACATAGCTATATTCAAATATTTTGACGCAAATCAACTTTTTTAATCGACTAGACAGACGTTTCGAAACAAAGAAATAGAAACGTAAAGAATGTTCTGCAATTCCTCTTTAGAACAATTTGGCGCTGTTCACAGTAAAATTCTAGAAATTGACAAAAAATATCGTTTACGAAATCGATTTAAAATTGAGTATGAAACTTTGATTAAATATGACACGGAATTACATATAAACTACCTTTTAGAACAACAAAATTTCAAAAAGGAATTAATTATATTTTGCGTTCACCTAATTATAAATATTAATTTTTTACACAAGAAAAATATCATTTATTATTTATTTCATTTGGTTTAGTCGAAAATAACGAATAATTTTGAGTACTGCCGACATTTAAATTACCACAGCAATTAAGTATACATACAGTTAAAGCCGAAATTATTATTACGGAATTCGATAATTTTGCCTTTTCAGTATTATATGAAAAACTGTCTCTTCACAGAACGAGAATCGTCTAATGTTCAAAATTATTTAAATTGACTCATATTCTACATGTTTGGTTATTATAAAGTGCGTACAATAACACCTTTAATACTCGAAAGAGCCTGAAAATAAAATTAGTTGCAAAGCACCTATTAAGTATATGAATTTATCGGAAAAGAAGAAGGTGTGAATAAATCTGTTGGAAAATTATTTAAAGTATATGCATATTAATTAAATAAACATTCAAAACAAATACAAGCAAAAAGTTTTAATTAATAATATTTAGGAACTATTTGCGTAAAATATTGTTTATTTAACTGAGGCAAGATTGAGGTTTACTTAATTGACCTTATTACAAACATGATGAATTATGAAATTTCGTATATTTAAAACAAAATATTGTTTCCTTGCCAAATCAGATCTTGCAAAAATGTCTTGACAAACTTATCCAAAAATTAGTTTTAAACAATTTTCATCGATGAGATTATTTTTTTTTTAATGATAATTTTTCCAATAAATAGTTCAATTAATTTTTTTGGTAAGCCGTAGTTATTTTCTCATTCATTAACCAAATCTTTTACTTATTTGAACAAATCAAAGTCCCTACCTAAGTAATGGTCATAAAAATATTCGAAGATAAATTTCCCAGATCCAGAAAATTAAACGCAAATTAAATTGATAAAAACTTGCAAAGTACAATTATCATTATATGAAAGTTTGCCTTTCATAAAATAAAAGCTAAAATTTGTTTGAAAACATTTAATATTTGAACTTACATAATACTAAATATGCTTCATTTATGTCATGTAGAAAAGCTAATTTTTTTTTTATCGTACCAATAAAATATTCGAGACTAAATAACTAGAAATTCTTTTGAACAAAACTAATTTAATTAACCGTTTAATAAAAACTAATTTTTATTTAATTCCAGATTGCATAAAATCAAAAAACATTAAAAACATCTCGTACGGACATATTTATGGATGGTCGCAGCTTTAAAACATATAACTTATCATCGTTTTTTTTTTTGTATACATATAACAATGTTGTGTTGTAGTCCGAAAATACTCGTCTATGTATATAAAATGGTGTCGTAATAAAATCGTGGAGCAATAAAACTAAATAATACTAATAATAATAAATATAATATTAATAATAATTAATTGTAATAAAATTTTTATTGTTTTGGATTTATTTTTAATTTTAAATACTAAAAATTATGATTAATTTTATTATAGAAAAATAATGAATAATGTAACTGAATATTTTTGGGAATTTTCACAAATTTTTTCATCAATTGATTTTGATGGCGGTAATAATAATAATGTTATAAGAAATAATAATAATTTTATAAATCACAATAATATAAATAATAATTTAAACAATAATAATAATTTAAATAATCATTCGTCAATAATTAATTTAAATAGTAATAGTATACGCGATAGTATAGGTAATGTCGTTGTAAATGGTGGAAATACTGGTGGTATCGGCGGTAACGGTAGTATAATTAGTATAGGTCAAAATGGTAATAATAATAAAAGTGATTTAATTATTAATACATATTATTATGATAATATTATAAATAATAATATTAGTTTTACAAATAGTAATTATAATTTTTGTTGTTATACAACAGATGAACCAAATTTTACAAAGTACCTGATAACACTAGATAATAATAAAGTTGGTTTGTTAATATTTTTGTTTTTATTCTCATTTGCCACCGTATTTGGTAATTCGCTTGTTATATTGGCTGTTATTCGAGAACGCTATTTGCACACGTCAACAAATTATTTTGTTACAAGTTTAGCGGTAGCCGATTGTTTAGTCGGTTTAGTTGTAATGCCATTTTCGGCATTATACGAAGTACTAGAGAATACATGGTTCTTTGGTACTGATTGGTGTGATATATGGCGGTCTCTCGATGTACTATTTAGTACCGCTTCGATATTGAATTTATGTGTCATCTCACTCGATCGATATTGGGCCATAACCGATCCTTTTTCGTATCCAATGCGGATGACACGGAAACGTGCGGCTGCTCTAATCGCAATTGTATGGGTGTGCTCCGGTGCGATCAGTTTTCCAGCAATTGTGTGGTGGCGGGCAGCACGCGAAGGAGATATGCCACCATTTAAATGTACATTTACCGAACATTTAGGATATTTAGTATTTTCATCAACCATTTCGTTTTATCTTCCATTACTCGTTATGGTATTCACCTATTGTCGTATATATCGAGCGGCTGTTATACAAACACGTTCGCTAAAACTAGGCACAAAACAAGTACTGATGGCATCCGGTGAATTACAATTAACATTGCGTATACATCGTGGTGGTACAACACTTGAAGGGAGTAGCGGTAATACGGCGCAACATACACATCATTCGTCCCACACAACAACACCAACATCATCACATCATCATCATACAATGATACATCATTCGACGGCAACATCAACACCCGAAGATCCGGACGACGAACCATTATCTGCGTTACATAATAATGGTATGGCGCGGCACCGTCATATGGGGAAAAATTTTTCACTCTCGAGAAAATTGGCGAAATTTGCAAAAGAGAAAAAAGCGGCCAAAACGCTTGGTATTGTCATGGGTGTATTTATTGTGTGCTGGCTTCCATTTTTTGTTGTTAATTTATTATCAGGATTTTGTATAAAATGTATATCACATGAAAAAATTGTATCGGCCATTGTAACTTGGCTGGGATGGATTAATTCGAGTATGAATCCAGTAATATATGCGTGTTGGAGTCGAGACTTTCGAAGGTGAGTGTGAAACAAAATTAAATTTATATATGTACCAGCTAAGTTTTGAACCTATAAAAGCTTATCACAAGTTAATTTCACTTCTAGCTACAGTATAGAATGCATTTCGAGAGACGTAGTTTTTTTTTTTGGTAATTCATGTCACCTAAACTATTATGAATATAATCTCATTTAACATTTCTGTAAAATTTGGTATCTAAAAACATGTATAATCAATATTATATATGTACATACATATACAATACCGCATAAACAGATATACGAAGAATTATTTCTAAAATTACAATTCAGACCATAAAAAAAAGAAAAAGGTGGAGTTCATTAGTAGAACATTGAAAAACATATTTATCATTAACAACTGTGATGTAGATTATAAGAGTTAAACTACTATTTCACCACCCTTACCCACCTACACTCGTCGATCGAATTTTCCATACCATTTAAATATTGATTTAAAATCAATCGTGAACGAAACTTACGAACTAAAGACAAAGAACATAATTTTTTTTTTTTTGCTAAGAAAAACCAACCAAAAGGAAAATTTTGTTTTAAAACGATTTCTCGTTTTATTTTTAGTTTAGAAAACTACAAGTGTATAAAGACGAAAATAATAATAAATTTCAGTTTTTTAAATTAAAAATAAAAAAAATAAAAAAATATTCAAGACTACAATGGAAAATTTTTGAACCAACATCTGGCCAAAAATCCATTTACTTTGTTCTACATTGCATTTATGTAATAGTTTTTCTTCTCTCTCAACAAACTTAATGCTAAATTTAACCTAAATTTAAAAAGTGCTTTTAGTATTCACCAAATGTTATTACTATAAATCGACATTAGGCAAAAGGCATGTTTCATAAATTTTCCCAAACATATCAAATTTTTTGACAGTATAAGTAAACAAATGCTAGAGTGTTTGAATGACGTCTGGTGGTTCAAGTAGTTTTAAAACTTTTTTTTTTAGAAATATTGTAAAACCATACTTCAAATTTTTCATTAAAAATTTGTAACGCAAAATTATAGCTGATCAATCAATTAGAAATTTGTGGTTTGTTTGAAAAACATTTTTGGACCCAAGCAGCATGATAATCAACACTTTTTATACCATCACTCTACAGCCGACCATTGTATATAATATAAACTAAAATAAAATTAGTATGTATTGCAATGGTACAACATTAAAATTTGCATAGTACATAATTTTTTTGTAAATTAATTAAAAATAATACCAATAAAATAATCCGTGTGCCAAAATATGTATGTAAGTACATAAAAAAAATGTTATATACATACACAAACACTGAACAGGAATACTGCAATAACAATGAGCATTCAGATGTATACATTTTATACCATAAGCATAAACAAGGATAATGTAGGATAAAAATCAATATAATAGTTTATCTGTGCAAACTTTTTTTGGAGAACGAACACTAAATTCCTGTTTGTTATTTTAGTTGAGATGACTATACAATTGTGGAGCAGAAATATGATAAAAAACGATGATAAATGGATTTTATAATATTCTTGTTACTGATACCATTAAGGAATATAACGGAAGATTAACTATAATGAAATCTTGAGATATATACAGAGTAAATGTAAGTTGCTGCATTATATATTTTCCAGGTATTCTGAAATGTTGTTTGATATTTTACATACATAAAATTCCATTCTGTATAACACTGAGACCAATGAACTGATCTCTATTATCTAACTGAACTATTTTCAAAACTCATCAAAAATACGAAAAAAAAAACAAGATGATAATCTCTGTGGTCATTTTAATTAAAGCCTTTACTGGGTAATTATAATCAAATATAGATACCTCGTTAAGATTGGTATAAAGAAGTTCTCTTTCCTAATTAATTAGCCCCCGAAACGTATAAAAAAGCAAACATTTACTTTTAAGAAAGCATAACCCCGACTGTAACACTCTGTATGTACTAACACTATGTACTGCAAACAAAACGAAACGTAATTTTTTTATATTTCGCTTGTGTCCTTCTACCAGAAAATTCAAATATCTTACTTAGCTCGTTACCACCATCGTCATTCCACAAATGTTTTCCCTATATACATAAGAAAACTGACTTATATTTTAAGGGTTCTTTTTAGATCTTTAACGCTTTTAAGTTGTTACGCAATTTTAGGTTTTTCGGTTCAAAAACTTTGGGTGCGATTTGCACGTTAAAGATTTTTATCAAAATCACGTAACATGAGTTCATTACGTTGTGTGATATTCTAGACTGTTATTGTTTTGAAATTAAAGTAGAAAATTAGAGTTGTCCAAAAATAAATTCATTTAAAAGATTATAAAATTTACCATGAATTATTGTTCAAAATTAAAGCTCACAAAACAACACGGAAACTAAAATAATTAACTTTGTGTTTGAGGAAGTACTTAAAATGTTATATTACCAACTACTACAGCTGAAATATCCTAAAAATATTTACTTGTTTAGTTTGACTACTTTAAATTTCTAAAATATGATTATTCTCCAAAATATGCAAAAATCTCTTTAGAAAAAATTTCAAAATTAATAAACTACTGGATTATAAACCGAAAATTTTAAATCGAATTTTCAAATCGATAATTCTAAATAGTTCTTGTAAAATTTCAAAAACTTATCACGATGTTCGACATTCCAAATTTGATCATCTCGTCGGGAGGTACTTGGTTCGAGTCCCGATAGGGGCGGGATGCAAAAGGGATATTTTTCATAATCTGATTACAATCGGTGACGACGATGAACACAACTATGACCCCATGTTAAGAGTGCAGAACTATAGGCTGGCATGAAGCAATGCAATGTGCAGGTGGTTTATACAAAACGGGTCAATAACCATACGTCCTCGATTTGGCTACTACTGCGTAAGGTAGGATGGTAAAAGTGACGGCGAAAGAGTTGGGAGTGCCTTGAGCCCCAGAAAAGATTGGATAGATCATATTAAAAAAAAAAAGAGAAAACACAACTCAACATATTTTTTTGGTAAAAGCAGAATGAAAACTCCAAAAATATCTGCTAGAATGTGGTTGATTGTGGTTGAGAAAAAAATGTTAACATGCTCTCATGAAAAATCAACTTTTTTGAGTTGTAACACTCTTCTTGTGTACCGATGATCTGACAATTTTCCTTTACTTATACCAATAAAGAATTCACAATTTTGTGCATATATGAGATGACTTTTCGAGATTAACCACATAACTCGTAATGGTCAATTTTGGCTCAAACCACACGGATGATAAAGGAGATATAGATTGTGCTTTATCTAAAAAATGTTAATTTTATTCATTGGTATTTCATGACATTGACATTTTTTTTTATATAGAGGATTAAAAGTTGCCCTTAGAATGTTTTTTTTATTATCTCCTTAATGTACTTGCATAACCTATTATTTTTAATTATTATTGGGATGGAAGAGGGGTAGGAAATTTTGTATGAGGCTTGCGGTCACACAACACCCAATTATGACATATTTTTTTGTCACCACCGGGTATTGAACGCGGAACCTTTCGAATGATAAAGCAAGCGTTCTACTCACTCAACCACCGAGAGCAAAAAAACATAAAATCAAAAGGCTTTCCATCGTTAAACTAAGCTCGTAAATAAAACTCTTTAATTAGCAGAAAAGCTTATGTATATAGTAAGTTTCAATAATCGGAATAATCCTGTTCAATTGATTTTATATGGAATTCATACCTTAGTAAATGGATGTCCTCAAGCCGCGAGATCAAATGTTTGTCCTATTTGTCTGTAATCTGAAAAAGAAGAAAAGAAAGAAATTAAAGCCAAACAAATAAAAAAATTTTGGGTTAAAATTTCTACAAAATTTAGTTTTGTTGTGAGCTATATTATCCAACAATGGAAAAGTCTTAAGAGCGCTTTCACGTTTATTTTGGTCAAAATAGTACCAAAATTTTAACTAAATAAGAGCAATCTAAAAATCATTTATGAAGTTCTAAAGGAAAACAAAAAAAATATTTAAAATCAGTAAAACTCTGTTATAAAGTACGATCAAGGGATTTAAGCGAACGTTATATCGCGAGTAAACGTTATATCTATGGTAATTTATTATACAATTTTATTAAAAAACATGATGTATTTTAATGTAAAATTAATCCATACAAATTTCAATTTGTTTTCAAATAAATACAATATTTTATTATGTTAAAAAGTAAATAATTGAATTATATTTTGTAATAAATACAAGATGTGTTGTACAAGTATGTACCGGAAAATTTCCAGGTACGTTGTTGACCGGGTAAACTTAATAAAAGGGGTACCTTAAAATAGAGTTTTACTGCATTTTTTTTAAAGATCCTTTGAGTTCAAAGAAGAATACAAAAGATCTTTTGAGGTCTTGCTTACAATAATAATAATGCGACATTTTTTTAAAGTTTATTTTTGTAAATCGCACACCTGTGGTGACATGTTGTGAGATCGATTCGTTGTCGATAGAGTTTAGGCCTCTTGTTTTAAGAATAAGATTGTACTCTAATTCATTATGTATTATTACGCTTTTATTGTGTACATATTTTTCGAGCCTTCATTTTGAAAAATACATCAAAGTTGGCTCTGTCATTTTATTCGGGAAAGCTGAGATAGCTTTAGAAAATATATGTACATAATTTAAAAAGTGAAATAAAGTACAATTTTGTTCCTGCTGCAAGAGACAAAACACTATCGAATATGAATGGAAAGTGATGGTACAACATGTCACCCCAGATGTTATGAAAAAAAATTACGAAATAAAATATTTAATCACAAAATGTTCACAAGTTCTTAATATTTGGTGAAATTTTTTTTTACAATTTTTGAAGTTAAATATTTTCCAGGAGGATTTTACCAAATTTGTGCTGCTATCTAAGTAATGTGTATTGACTTAGTAACCACACGATTTGTAGTAAGCTTTTATTTCAATTTGACCATTATTATTATTATTATTACTTGAGGGCCATGTGGGGGCTCAAGCCACCCCGCACTGCGACCTAAAAGATCTTTTGTGCATTAAGCCCTACTTAATTATCCGTCCAGTCAATATTCAAGCTCTTAATGAACCTGATAATACTGCCTAACGGTACGTGATACATACTATCTGGGCTCATTGCTCTCCCTCCTAGATGTTTTAATTATCCGTCCAGCCAATATTCAGTCCCTTAAAGAACCTGATAATACTGCCGACCGGTGTGTGATACATACTATCTGGGCTCATTGCTCTCCCTCCTAGATGTAATAACATTTACTTCTGCTAGAAGAGCGGTAGCATTGGGACTCAAGGACATCGAGAGGGCAGACCCACTCCCGTATATTCTTATCCATGCCTCGTCTACCGTTTTGATTTTACTCTTGCGAGTTGCTGGGACATACTATCTGGGCTCATTGCTCTCCCTCCTAGATGTTTACTGTTGGAAGTACTTCTACACGCGTTACATACTATCTGGGCTCATTGCTCTCCCTCCTAGATGTAATGACATTTACTTCTGATAGAAAAGCGGTAGCATTGGGACTCAAGGACTTTGAGAGGGCAAACCCACTCCCGTGTATTCCTTCCCGTGCCTCTTCTACCGTTTTGATTTAACTCTTGCGAGTTGCTGGGAATAAAAAGTCGCCTGTAGGTCACCCAGGTTTACTACAGGAAGGCTAAATAAAACTGGAGGGTGCCTGGTATCCAGAGTCCGCATATATAGACTGATTAACCTATCAGCCATTCATCCATCGGCATATGCTGTTCCACCTTAGATTAGGGATTTTTTGTCAAGGTTTTCTCCTTTAGCGTCGTACTTTAGCCTGTCACCAAAGGCCACATTCAGCCTATTGGTTACAGTTACCGGTGGTTGCCACGAGGAATCAGTACGTACACCTGCGCCTATTGGAAGTTTACGGAGCCCTTTCCAATAGACGCCAAACCACCTCAATTTGACCATAATGCAGTTGTTGTGAAATTTTTATAAATTTTGGTTTAAATAAATTAATTATAACAAGAAAATGAAAATGATTTTTTCAATCGATGCTCATCTATGTTGAAATTCAAACATTTGTGAAAATACTTCAAAAATAATAATTAAGAATTTGTAACGTTTTCATTTAAAAATTTGTCTTAGAAATAAAAGTGACTTCTTATTATGTTTTTTTTTTGAAAGTTTGGTTTTTCCTCGTTTCTAATTCCTTTATAAAAGCTTCGTTTTCTAGACTAGGCTTTGTTTAATCTAGGTTGCTTTGATTTTAGCCGTGAAAAAAGATTTCAGAGTACATACTACTGGATAATTTTAATGTTGTTCTCAAATCTCACTTTACAACCAAAAGTTCAAAATGATTTATTGGGATATTTACGGTTTCATTTAGCTAATCAAACAGTGCAATCTATTGGTAGCTTTACAAATGATTTGTTTAAAGGTTTATAGTCGAAAATTGTGGCATTTTCGGCCAATAGCATAGAAAACTAAACCTCAACATCTATCTACAAGCATGAATCCTGAATGCAGAGTTCAGAAATATACCAAAAAGTAGGCTAATTGCACCGGAAAGACGAGTGGAACATGTGAAAAATTGCATACATTTTGATACTTTATGACATATTGAAAACGACTTTAAGACATATTAACTTTATATGGTATTATTTCAGAATATTGGAGAACAATCCTGCATAATTTCAAACTAATCCAAATCATTGTGCTTTTAATTGTTCGATATCTATGGTTAGTTGAAATAAAAATAAAAGATATTATTTTAGTTTCTTATCTACCACAAATTTAAAATTTAAAATTAAATCGAAAACCTACACATAAGCCACATTGATCCCTATGTCAATCTATCAAAACTATATATTTTGTATGTGTATACTTTCTTTCTGCATTTTTGAGGATTTTTTTTTAATTTTAGGAATATTATAAAAAGTTTAGATCTTGTTATTTGATTGATTTATTATCTGGAAAATTTAACCAAAAAAATTAAATTGGAAATGATACAGTGAATGATGTCTGAATTAAATATTTATGAACACAACACAAATATTATGTATGTACGAATAAGTATGAAAGAATTCAATGATTTATTCAGGGTGAATGGTGGCAGCAATGATACATACGTATTTACGCAAAGGCAAAAATATTAGAGAACAAAATTATTTCCCAACCAAAATATTTATGGTTTTATGTTTTAGGAGAATTAACGGACGAAAAAATATAATTCAATTCGATACTATCGATTGAAAATGCCTTCAAGCTTTAAAGTTGTTTTTTGTTCAATCTAATTTTAGGAATTTTATACTGAAATACAGTAGAAAAATCATGATAATTTTTGAAAATGGTATACAAAAGCGCGAGATATAACGCTGTTACGAGGAGTGAGGTAGTATGGTGGTTATAAAAATAAAAGAAAACTTGAAGGAAAAGTTTAACGTAATTTATTGATGTTTTTTTATTAAAACTTTTTATAGTTTAACCCTAAATATCCCGGAAGCTTATTTGAGATTTGTGTTTTTATTTTGTTAAACAAGAATTGAAATTGGATTGTTTTTTGACAAAAATTAAAGTTAGGGGATTCTTGGTTTTATTACGGATTGTGCTTTACACGCATTTTCAAAATATAATGCTAGTAGGCTGGTCTGTTCCAAATGGCATCAAAAATTAAAATCTCCCGCACCAATATAGGAACGGGATTTTATGGTCCTAACTTGCTACATTTTTGGTGGTGTCAATATCAATACGTTTTATAAGCCAACATTTTAAGAACTGAAGAGTATAAAATTGTATTCCTTGTAAGCTTAATCAACAGATAATACCGCAAAACTTCTAATCTCGACTTTTTAAATGTCTTCCTTTTTATTTCGCGTATTTGAATAAATTTTCATTTCGAGAAGCTTTCTATGTTCGCCTTACACGAACAAAAACAAAAAATATTTTAATTAAACCATCTTTAATGCCATTCAAAAAAGAATATATTGTGTTTATATATACGAGCTACACACAACGTGAGCGAGGAAACAAAACAAAAATCAAAAATTTTCAATTGAGATTTTCAAAAAGTGGAATTTTCATTCTTTGGTTTCCTTAAATTTTTGTCGAACTTTTGCGATATCATTAAAATAAAAAATCATAAGAAAAGAATAGATTTTTTTTTTTTACATTTTGTCCTTTCTACAAATATAAAACACAATTTCATATTTTTTTGTGTGTGTGTTTGTGTGTACGTTAGTCTTCTATTCAACAAGCGCACGATGAGGGAAGTTTTTTTCTCGCAGAAAAAAAGGAGACGTGAAAAAGATTTACTCTATAATCCTGCTGAATCATTATTACTCTATAAAAGAAATGATGAAATCTAAAATAAGATGATGATGAGGTTCTTAAAAAACGCCTGTGTCATATTTTTCGTTCTGAAAAGGTAAAGTTGTTACATGTAAATTAGGATGTTCGTAGGTGATTGTAAATGTTACGTATTTTTCTTTATTTTGCCTCTACCTGAGAAAATACTTGATGGACATTGATTGGATGAAATTAAAAAAAAAAAACTTTAGGTGTTCTGCCATTCATAACAGTCTTTTATTCAACTCACATGAATAAAAAAAAATGTGTGGAAGATTTTAAATTGAGCATGAGTGGCGAAATTTTCCAAACCTTATTGATTTTTCAAATCATCATCCAGTTAGTATAAATACCTTTTGTTCGGTATGGTGCTTCAATTCAATGATGAATTAAATAATAAGAAATGTTTCTTTTATTTTGTTGTATTGAACTAAATTTAAGGGAATTGGTTGATGTCGCTCACAGGTAGAATGTAATAAATAGAGAATAATAACCTCAGTTATATAATTTAAAGTGAGGGTTGGAAAATAATATATCTGAAATTAACTTTAACGTGTATTGATAAGGTTAATGATATCATTACCGCAAAAGATTTTAAACAACATATAGAGAGATTGACAAATTTACAATTCCATCCAACCACCTGATAAATTCAAAACAAGCGAAACACTTTATAAAAACAAAATTGTACACAAGACAAACATAACTAACCTACTCACTCACACAGATTACCTTCTTTGGATGTCGCTTCCTATACCATATATTATCGAATACGAGTACGTGTAAAGAAAAGATTGTAAATGAATCTATTTGGAAAACAATAAAAGAAAAACAAAATGAAACAAATATACACAGCAGCAACAACAAAAAAGTTCATTAATTATCTTAACTTTTCTTTTTATTTTTCCGTATATAAGTAGGTAGAGTATGAATTTTCCTTATCATAACAACAACATCTCAAAAACAAACAGTACAAAAAAAAAAATTAGGGAAAATACAAAAAAGAAAACTTTTTTGCTTGCTTTTAATTTATTACCATTTAAGTTATTAAATATCATTGGGAGTTATGGAAGTTGGAACACGCAACAACAAAATACAAAAGAAGAAAATTACTCTTTGAATATATAAAAACAGGTTTGAAATTGAAAAAAATCAAGTTCTTAAGATCATTGTTACTGGGGGCCCACAAATACACAGCTATGTTGATTAAGGAAGTATCAATGGTGCGGGGAAACTAAATTTTTAATTGAAATCATCATACTTTGTCTGGTAATATCATGGAACGTTTCCTTCCTATATGCTACATATTACATAATATAACCCTCCCTAAGTATATACAAATTGTAATATAAAAGTAATTGCTTGTATCATTTGACTCGATCAAATATAGGTATATTATATAATTTATATAAGTACATTAAAATAAAATTGCTCATTTCATAAATAAAACATACAGTAAAAAAGAAGGAAAAACCAAAAAAAAATGTGAATTTTTGGGTTTCGTTTAAAATTTAATTTTGAATCATAATTCATAATGTTACAAACGTGATGATGATAACAACAATTGAAACATGATGATATAAAAAAAATTCAGTCTTATACAATATAATAAATAATAAATAAATAATTACGGCGAAAGACAATGAGCTTAGCAACAATAGCCCATACGTTTGAAACTTTTTGATTTTGATTTTCGTTCAGTCGTGTCCACAAATTGTTTCAATTTAACATAAATTTAATTATATAAAATTGTTAAAATCATTCGATATCTTTACAAATTTAGAACCTGGTTGAAAAGTCAGAATTTGGCTTCCAGAAAATCGATATCTTTCAATTATAAAATACAAATGAAATTGGCGTATTATGTGACATTTCCAATTTAGTATCTTCAGAATTTATAAGTTTGGAATATGATAATTTGGAAAATTTCAAAGAGTATTAAAGACTTTTAAAGAGGATATATAGCGCCAATTTAATACACTTATTACTTGCTTTATGTTATTTTCTGCCTTATGTCACAATAATGATGTTTTGAATCAAATAACTTTGTACCTTAAGTATTTTTAAAATCAGAATAAAAACGAAATTCGAATACGTAAAATGATTTCTCATTTCTAAGGCATAATTAATTTATATTGATTCAAAACATCATTATTATAATAAAAGTAAAAACAAATTGTGTAAATTCATGAGCGCTTAAGGACTTTACCAAATAAAAAAGGCAAATTCGTTATTTACGTATAGTAAATGTGACTAAAATTAAGGCTATCGAAATTTTGCTACGTTTGGATAAATTTGAATTAAAAAATAAACGTCGGAAGCAAACCAACCAACAGGTATTCTAGTCCAAAAAAATTGTGACTGATACATTTCAAGAAAGTTATTCAGTTCAAATATAAAAAAAGGCATTTCATTCAAACTGTTTTCTGATCGGAACACCTTTTTTTGGGCTGAAGTTCCGTTTTAACCTTCACAATGATAGTAAATTTTCATAATATTAACTTATTGAAGAGTCTTCGAGACTCTTTACATATGTATGTATATAGAATTGTACTAGAATTATTGTAAAATAAATAATTACAAAATATTTTATATTTTTAAATTCATAATTTATTAAAAATAAGGAAAAATTACTGATTTTTCAACTTCATAATTTTATTTTTAGCAACTGAAATCATTATAAAATAAAAACATGAGTCTAAAAGACTCTTCTAGCAGGATGAAGGTTAAACTAAGTTTTAGTCATGTCTTGATATTTGTATATGAAATTTTATGGCTGGAACCCCTTTCTTTTTTGGCTAAATTGTTTTTAACTGTATTCCCGGAGAACCAGTTCGCCTGAAATTTTTTCTTAGTTGGTTCACTGAATCTCCTTTCCAAAAGGTATTTCACTCACAATTCCAAAAAAGATTTCAGTCAAAAACATTTTTTACTTGAATACTTTTTTTAGTTTTTTGATTGAACTACCTTCTGAAAAGGCATTTCAGTCTGAAATTATTTTGACTGAGTTACCTTTTAATTTTTAACTGAAACTTTTTCCTGTTTTTTATTGAAATGTTTTTAACTAGTATTTCCGCAGCCAAATAAAACAAACAAAAAATTAAAATCCTGTTAAAAAAGATCCAAAGTCAGGTTAACTACACACAAATTTTACGAAAGTATTTAAAATTATTTGTTTAACCCGAGACCAATAATACGAATAATTCTACGTCAGTTTAGTTTTGATTTGGACATCAGCGAGTGAAATTTCTATCCACTTCAACAGCATCTAAGCTTAACTTGAAAATCTGTATAAAAAGCAGGTAAAATAGGGACAGATAACCGAATATTAAAAATAACTACTAGATGCACTGTACTAAGTGAAACTTTGCAGTCATAATTCCATATGGCATTTATATATGAATTGTATGTATCTGTGAACTGGCCGAAAGATAAGGGAGTTGCTGGTTCGGGGTCGAATAATGTTAATCGTGAACAGCCTTGACCAAAGAATCAACGATCTCATTACCTTAAATTTCAAAAATGCCGGCACCTTCAAGACCGTAACTCTGTTGTTGGAACAAATAAGATTGATGAAATGCTTCGATTCCTTGAGAAGTTTGTAACAGTCAAGGAACTATTCAAAGAATTGAGTATTATCTCTATAGAGGAAAAATATATTGTCTTTAACAGAGCAAGCCAGAGCCTTAATGGCACAGAAAAGAAAATTCTCAATCCTAAATTACCAGAGGACTGAGTATCTAAACTGCTCTAAACTGGCACAGTAAGCCCAAGTGCCAAGAACTAAACCCTATCGAATGCTTTGGAGATGTCAAGTGCTATTTGCCTAGGTTTCACTTCACCCGACTGATGAATGATTCTGTTCCTTTGTTGAGTGACAAATGTTATTAAATCACTCGTCAGACATAAGCTGCTGCTCTTCCAAACATTTTATCGTTTGGAAGTTAATAATTTACTCTAGCTGGGGGAAGTAGCGACCACTCGAGACCTGAATTAATGTACAATGTACATAGATCGACATTCAGATAGATTACCACGAAAAATGTTTGTAGGTGTAAGGCAAGAATTAAGAGGTTGAGTGACCAATAGTACGCATTATTTGATACATGCTTTTTGAGTACTACGTTTTCTGAACCCAGCTGGGATTTCCATCAGTCAGGTCATTCAAATAATTATTAGCAACTCTCAACACTCGTAATTGTGCCAAAGACAGCTCAGCTTTTTAAGTTTACTGAAGTTGGACGGAATGAAATGTTCCAGTCCTGTGAAAATGACAGAAGAAATTTGAATAGGTGTACTGTCAATACTACTGAAGACGCACGTACGAAATAAGGATACTGCCATTATTACAGATGACTTAACACGTACGTCAATTGAACTCTCGAAATAACTCGTCATTCCTAGCCAGTCATCGCACTTGTCATGCTATAATTGGCCATTTAGTTGTTGACCTACTAGATACGGCCAGCTGGTAATGTAATATTTCTCATAATGAGATGTTAGAAACATATTCAACAAATGAAATGTGTGCTCTGGTATTCTCGTGCGAACGGAGTGTTGTATTATCTCACGGCCGAATGCACCAATAAATAAACACAGCGGCAGAATAGTTATAATATGAAAATAATGGATAAACAGAGAGCATGATACAAGAAGAAACGATATGATATTGCGCAGATAAAAATGGCTAAAAATTAGACCTATTTCGTAAAGAACACGAAAAAAAAGTTGATTTTGAAACAAATAAAAAATACATTTAGTATACTATCACTAACTACTAGTATACCATTTAGAGTCCTTGGGGATATTATTCCCCACTATATACTCGTAATATGGAGATGCGTTAAGAAGAAAGAAAAGGAAACCGACGAGTATCATACCTTCCCTTCTTGTATCATGGACGGAGAGTACTTACTGTGTGAGTGCATATGTTCGCAAAGGCAATCCCGTTATTTTATGCACTGTAGAACTTTAATAATGATATTAGTGTCACTAACGGGATAGTAAAACAAAACAAAAACACAATAAATAGAAAAAAATAATAACAACTAAATTTAAAATACAAAAATTTGTTTCACTGTGCAATGGTCGTCGTCAGACGATGGAAAGAGACTGAAAACTGGTGCCGAAATTTTTGACGTTCATTGACCTTCTAAATGTTTTATTAGTTATAATTATCAATCATGGGTGGTGCTAGAGTCCACACAACGAACTGTGTCTGTATTCCCGACTATGTCTGCGCTATTTACGATTTTAAAAATGTATTGGTTATACTAGATTTATTATTTCCCCAGGAAAAAGCAAACTTTATACATTTTCGTTTTTTGCTGAATATATGAAACATATATGAAACTTTTAATACATGTGTATATGAAATATATATGAAACTTTTTATACATGTGATTTCTATTTGAAACATTAGGTTATTCCGGATAATAGCTCGAAAATCATAGTATAAATTAGCAATTCAGTCACTATAGCCAGATGAGATGAATGATAACACATTTTTCATAATCCTCATCAGACCAAAACTGAAATTGTATACTATTGATAATTTTACCTTCTTTATAAACTTCAAGTTATTTATGCACATGTCTAGCAGCATTTTTTTTGTGACAACT
Source organism: Tipula helvola (assembly GCA_963556165.1). Taxonomy (NCBI): domain Eukaryota; kingdom Metazoa; phylum Arthropoda; class Insecta; order Diptera; family Tipulidae; genus Tipula; species Tipula helvola. The sequence continues at coordinate 341,856,095 of OY744483.1, read as the reverse complement.
CCTAAAAACGCGTAAAATCCTTAAAGATTGAATTTCCGTCTTTAAGAATTTTCCCTGACAAGATAATAAATAACAATAACGGTTAAGCATCACTATAAGGCAAAGAAAGAAAAATTGAGAAAAGAACTTACATAATTAGGTTAATTAGCCTTGGTAAAAAAGTATGCAATGTCAAAGTTACACATAACAAACCTGATATTAGATACAATATATGGTAAAGCCAATTTTTGGTACGTCTTCTCTGAATCTACTAAAATCTAAAATATATATCTAAAATAATCATAGTAAAAATCCTCATAAATATTGGTTGATGTGGTCCCGAAAAGGTTCAAGATTAAAAGGGCTTTACTATATAAATATAGAAAATGGAATAATTTCCACTTAATAATTTCATTGAGCATACGTTGAGAACTTATTATATTTTCATTATAGAAACTATGTATACAAAGAAATATAAGATATAAAAAGGCAACCAAAATGCCACAGGATCCATATTTTCTGTTATATAATAATTTCAATCCGTATACAAGCAAAATATACAAACAAAATTCAAAGAAGGGTAGAACATCCTGAACACAGCCATTATCCATTGTTCGTAACCAAATATATATTCATATAGGAGTATGTATTAATTTTTTTTTCATATAAGAACAACAAAAGTATATAAGATGTACATATCGCCGCTGAAATTGCCGATGAAAAATTATTTTTTTATTCGATAGTTTGAGATGGAAACGACGATATGTATATTGAAATATTCATTCCGAGCTCAAATTTCCTAACTTGCCAGGACTTTTTATTGTATACTTTTTACGATTTATCTTCGAAAGATGGTATTAATTTTCATCGTCATATTGGCAATATATTCAACATATTCGAATGTGAATATACTATAAGGTATAGTGCACTGAGGATTTATTCGTACAGATACTATATACATGTATTCATATGACGACGAGGATGGGTCGATATAAATAAAAGAAATTTATGTCGACATTTCAAAATGTATTTATAAGAAATCTACATAATCTTGATGTGACTGAATCAATTAAATTTTTTATTGCTAGAAGTTCATTCAATGCTTAGGTTTTACGGCCGGGCAACTAAAAACAACCAACGAACGAACAACAGATCAAAATAAAGTACGTTGCCAAAACAAATTTTGATTGAAATTTTATTCAGTCTGGTGTAAAATTTAAATTACCCGCGGAAATATAAAAATATCCGATGTTTTTGTTATACATAAATATAAAACGTTTGGCCTTACATGATTTATTTTCTTTTTATGAAAATAAGGAGCGAGAAGGAAGATAAATTTACTAAAAAGATTGGCTGTTTTTTATTTTGCTGTGTGTGTTATTATTATAAAAAAGACATTTATAATGATATTAAGGAAATTTCGCAATTTGGGTCAATTAATTATAGAATCTACTTTAAATCATTTGCGCGCACTGTTTTCCCATTAATTTGTATACACTGTAATTTGTACCGTTAAAAATAACACATGAAAAATAAATTACCGAAACCGATAAGTTTCTGTTTTTATGGTACAAAAACCATTAAACAGAAATTCCTCCACTTTTATTGCCGCTATAAAATCGCGCTATTTTTTTTTTTTTATTAACTTTATTGACACGGAAAATAAAATGAAAAACAACAAAAATTGGAAAACACTAAAAGCAGTTAAAAAATTGTATACGTTACATAATACTATACATGTTTTTTTCACGATTAAAACAAAGCAAATATTGATATGGAAAAAGTTAAAATTCATGACATTTTAAAGGAGTTGGTGTTGAAAGAGAGAGGTGTTGGGTGGAAATTAGTTGTCCAGGATGAAAATATAACATGTAATTGCTGCTAAGGTCGAGCAACTAAACATGTTATCGATTATTAACAATTCTGCCTGTTTACTTTTTAACACACCATTAGACCTAAACTAGAAATAAAACAAATTAGTAATACTGGTATTCGCATACCATAAAAAACTTACCATTGATCCATTTAATTAAATGTAAAATTTTGTGTACAAAAATATGTTTGATGTAAAATCAAACTTTTTAACCGACATGACAGCGCGGTATAAAACTTAGAGAAAAACTAAACCAGTTAGTGTTTGACAGTTCTTATTTAGAATGTGGCGCTGCTTCCAGCTGCAAGGAAATGAGAAAAATACACTAAGTAGGTGACTTTAGTATAACTATAACATCTATTTATTGAAATAAAAAGTACATTTTCGAAATGTCTTTGATGTTTTAGCTCTCAATAATTTTGAGTTTAGCACTTTTGTATAAAATGTCTTTTTGGAAAGTCCTTCAGGTTTCTTGAAATTTTGCCGACTTTGAGGCAGACGTTTTTATAAGACTCCGCTAAACTATTACTCGTATATATTCTGGCCAAATTGAGATTAACATATAAAATAACTACTACAAAAATTCAGCGACATTGAAACGGTATTCCTTCTGCGATGCCAATATATGTCCTCGTATATGAAACCAATAATCATGATTGATTCTCTTAATATTTATCATTCTTATATAAAGCTAAAACTTATTTTGCTTGCTATTTTATTTATTTATTTTTTTATGTATCTGAAATAAACATAAAAAAATATCCATAATATATTTTCGTTCTGAAGACATCATGAAAATTTCATTTCAATTTTCATAACAATTAAAGATGTCCCACATAACCGAGGACAATTTTGTATTTCTTTATATACCAAACTCCGTAAATCTTATTTTCTGTCCCTTAATAATTTCATCTAAAATTTTCGAGTCTATCTTTTCTGCTGACAATTTTCCAACAAAAAAAAAAAAATTATAAACGACAACAAAAAAAAAAAATACTAAAACTTGTCTGTCTCTGTATCTTACGACTCTGAGAGAAAGTTAGCTTTAGAGATGGGCAGAAAAAAAGGCAACAAAAAACTTTTCTTTTTAATTTTAATTTTCCTTACATGAAATAAATAACACGAGTTTCAGTTATCTAGTTCGATAGTACATATACATATATGAATAGTTAATGTTCATCTTAAAAACTTAAGTTAAACTTTATTACTTTGTTGTTGAATATGTTATACTACTTACGAATTGATAAAGCTACTGTTTTCCAAAGTTTTCTTATTTTAGAGAGACCATAAATTATTCTTCACAATCAAAACCAATGTTTTATGGTAAATTTTTGTAGGTATTACTGGTATACAAGTACATTTTCAAACAGATGAGAAGAGGTAAATAGTATCCATAACTGATTCGAAACACTTAAAATTCATTAACGAGATATTATCGAAACCCATGTTGTATAATCGAGAAACTATTATTTACGAGTAGTATGTTTCATTACAACAACAATAATCAAATCGCAAAAGGAAAAATAAAATCAAATAAATTTCATTTTTATAAATTATTATTATTTTGGAAAATGTGAAAATTCTCAAGTTACGTATAGTTTTTTGTTATTGTTCCAAAACAATTTTTATAAGTTTTATTTTCCGTTTTCCACATTGCCATCATCAGGATCAGGACTTTATGTACATGTATGTGAACACTGGTTATTACAAACATATAAATGTATGTACATTGTACATACATAATCCCGTGAAACATATTACAGATAAAAAAATTGTTTCAACTTCTCATTTATTCCAATTGTAAGAATTCCGTTTTCCACATTTTAAATAGTTTTGTCTCTATTTATGTTTAAGTGAAGATACACATACATACATAAAATATAACTAGGTCGTGAGTTAAAATAAAAGTTGGTCGCATCTTTGTTTTTATAAAGAAAATAAGGATGTAACTGTAGTCAATAAAATTTGAAATTCTATCTATTTTTTATTTTTTTAATCTTTGTCAATAAATAATAATAATTTAATGTCAAATGGTTAGTGACTCTATATGTTGATATTAATTTTTTACGTGATTGCGTCAATTTTTCTCGATAATTCTCGGATAACATACACATAAATAAAATTCTAAATTAACAAACGTAGTCTACATTCTCAGAATTAAACTTTTATAAATGATTTCGCACAAATATATTCCTATAACATTTGAATCAGTAAACAATTGTGTTTACATCATCCATTTATATGTGTGAGGGGGAATCCCGTCAGGTTTTGTGTGTCACACACGTGTCAACATAAGAAAAATAAAATTAAAAGTACCACCAAGCCTATTATAATATAATCCTGCGATATTTCTCAAACCAATTCGTCATTGTCAAAGACGATTGAAGTTTCTAAATTTAAAATTTACGTGAAACCAAGCCAATTTCCATTCGCTTATTCGTTTTTTTTGTTATTTTCCTTGAAGTTTAAAATATAAAACTTTTACCCCAATTTTTCTTTTTAATTTAATTTCACAAATCACTTGAATTATGGGGGTTCATTGTTGTTATTTTCAGTTCATTTTATTCTTTTGTATATGCATGTGAGGGAAATAGAACTCAACCAGCGCATACATTTTCATACAACCCGCGCGCGATATTTACCAATTTTGTTTGCCTACATTACTTTACTATACAACATCCAAGAAGATGGAATTTGGAAAACGTTTTCCCATTCGATCGTATCGCTTTATTAGTATTTTGGCTGCGTGCTATAAAAATGGGGGAATAACAAACGAGAACGTTATACAGACTCTTTAACACACTCTCTCTCTCCCGTTTAAGAATTTATCGGCGTTCTTAATGTTCCATGAAAAAATATATCGGTAATGTTTCATAAACACCAAAATATACACAATTCAATAATCCAACTAAAAATGTTTCCTTCAATTCTCATAAATTTCAAATATTGACGCAAAAACAGTGAAAATATATTTTCCGTACGTCTGAACGAACAACAACAATGTCAGTAGTCGTAATAGCAGTAATAATAATATGTAATAACAATAACTGAAGTATGTACAAAAAAAATTGAAGAAGGTAAATGTAATTTGAAAGAAAATGTAAAATACAAATTTTCTTTTTTTGTTTTCCTTTTTTTTCTAAGAAAGAATGAACAGTGAAAATATAATTTTAAAAAATAAAATTGTTCAAGTCAATTGTAATCCATAATCAAAAGGTTAGGAAGCAAAAATATGTATACACCAAAATGAGTAAGCACCCAAGTGTTTGTTTTGTGCCTTCTTTTTATTCACGGAAAATGTAGGGAAAATAAACTTACTGTACTATTTGATTAACATCAAGAGATAAAGGTATAATAAGGATATATGTTTTTTGCAGAAAATAACAAAACAAAAAAAATTTAACATTTTCCTGAGTTGAATAGCAAAAATATGGGATGAAAAATTGTTGCTGTTAAATACGGCATGAGAAAATTTTGTTACGCAAAAAGAAAAATATTTGTACAATAAAACGTGTTGAATTGACATTTTGAAATTTAATCACTTGGAAAATGGAATAACATCGCATGGATCAACAGGATTGAATGGAAAATTACATGGAACAGATGTAGAATTAAACATTAAATTTAAATAGTTGTCTTGATAAGATAGATTTTAAATCTAATCCCATACGCCATTAAAACTCTTATTATATTTTCAGTAAACATTAACCCCTGATACACACCAACTATACATACTTCATATGTGCATGAGCAACAATTAAACATTATTAATACTCAATTTAATAAATAAATATTTCGATTAGGAATAATACAGAATTATACCAATCACATACCAGAAAAACATTATGACAAGTTACTCCAATCAGGCATCAATTAAAAAACAATGACCCAATATAAACCAATAAACGAAACAACATGCCAGCACGAGTTAACCAGAAAATAATATATAATCGACAGACAAATAAACAAAATTCGAGATTTTTATGTTTGTACATATTTGCAACATTTAAATGTATGTGTACATACGTCATACACATATTATGTGCGGTTCTGAATTTATAAATGGATATCTTATCGTAACTTTATATATTATTATATAAAGATGGTATCACAACAATAGATAAATGGTAAGACAAAATGAGTAAATGTATGACGAACAAGTGTTATTTATCTACTACTATCTTTGGAAGAAATTTTGTCTTACATCAATCCATAAGAATACAAAGCCATTTACAAAATATTTTCAAGTTACAATGGATAATAAGAATTTGTTGATATGCGCGAGACAACAACCATAACGATCCGAAGACAGACGGTTAATTTGATGCATATTATAAACGTATGTGTTGTGCACGCTTGGTTTATTGTTTTTGTTTCCTGTAGAAATAATTTACTTATAATTTATTTAATTATGACCGTGTACGTAGCTATATTAAGTAAATTCGGTTTGCATATAATCACACTAAAGGCACTATGTCGAAACCATTGTTTTAGAATTTAAAAAACTGAACCTGTTTCATTTTCATTTAAGTCCAAAATTTGTTAAAAACGAAGAGAGAAGTAATTTTTAAAATCTCATAATATTTTTTTGTTATTTTTTCAATTAAATTTAAAAACTGAGTAAAGTAGTAAAATTTGTTTTGTGGTTTCAAGTTAGCGTTCAGTAATAGAACGGTGTCGGAAAAATCCGCTTCGGATTGCCAAAAATCTGAAATCGAAAACTTCAGGGTCTCTGATATTGTTTATCTTGATGAACTAGTCATATGTTATTTTATAATAATAAAACCGGTTTTTTTAAATGGCAAGGTGTTTTATTTATACAATACTTTTTTCACGAATAAAATTATCGGTTTCCATAAAATGTCAAAGTAAATTAATTTTGGACAGTTAAAAATGGAAATGGTTACTATTGCCGGAATATTAATAAATCTGATCGAATTGGAACCAGCAAAACATAAAATCAACAAAAAATATTTTTGAGTGTTTTTTTAAAGTGTTTTTCGTGAGTGAAAACCGAAGCAAAAAAATACTCAAATAAGTTGGATTCCGCTATAGAAATGTATTTTAGTATTTATATAGAATGGCCACTTCCCAGAATTTTCTAATATTAATGGGTAAAATTTATTATAAAAGTCGTTAAAATATTTATCATGACATTTTTCAAAGTTTTCCATTTTATATTAAATGTATGGATGTGTAGTATGGTATTTATGTTTCGTCTGTTTTAAAAAAAAAAATCCAATGTGTGCAGCAGAATTTTATAGTGACAAGAATATATCTTGCCTTTAGTGTACAGAAAATAAAACTAGCTATTTACATTTTATAAATTTTAACTATCACTACTCTAATATCTGAAATACATCGAGAGAAAAAAACTCATGATTTTTGTAGTGCAAGAGCTTTTATTTACTAATTTTTAATTTGATCTGAAAAAAGACGAAATTTAAAAAGCTATGCTTGTTTATGTTATTTACCTTTACGTCTGGATGGAATATCATTTGATGACAATTTCAACTGAAAATAATGAGGAACGGTGTAATAGTTTATCTATATTGCATGATTGTAGGAGGTTGGAGGCAATTCAAATCGTTACGATGCGATAAATTTACGTATTTAGCTCGTTTAGGTATATGTATAGTTCAAAAATAGATTAGAATTTACAGGATAATAAAATCAGTAGTTATTCAAAAAGTTTGTATTAAATTGTTTAGTTTTCTGTTACAGCTATTTTAAAAGTCGAATCATATGTTCGTCTTGAGCAAAAGAAAAATTAAGTACTCTTTACATTAAAAATTTAATTAATTAAAATCTATTCACATTTTAGTTAAAACTATGGGAAAATTTAAAAGTGTTCAACGCTCAGCTTTCCGATTCAAAATTACTCGTCGATTTAAATGCCTATTATAAGAGTTCGGTAGTTTGCTGGAATGTAATGAACACATTTCATTTTCCTCTTAAAATACCAAGAAAATTTGGAAGTTTCATTTTTTTCTGAGAACACACAACCCACATTTATTGTTTTAAACGTTAGATCAAAATACGTGATTTTTACAGAAGTAAATAGACCCCAAATCATTCATCAAAGGGCTTCTAGTACAAATGAAATTATTAGCGAAGTTATAAAATATTTAAACACCTTCACAAGTCTTTGCCAATGCCAAAGTCAAACATTTGCCAAAGATCTCCAAAGATCTTTTGATTATTATTAAATTACACTAAACGGAATCATCATAATCCAATTTTTTTTAAATCGTTACGATAAAAGATGTCTAGTACATCGGTATCATAATTCGATTAATAAAAAATAAACCTAAATTTTCTTCAAATTCTCTTCTGTCGTCCTCTGTCGCTTGTTTTTTGTAACATTTTACTGACTGTTGTGGTTGTTGGTGTGTAGCATATTTTATATTACTTCGATGGTTTGGTTGTGAGGTTAGGTGAAAAAAATAAAAAAAATCCCCTTGGAAAATTTAATTACGAAAATTGAGGAAAAACGAAAAATTAATTTAATTTCATCACCTAAAGTTAAAGATTTTTGGTTACATTTTTTGTTTGTTTTTTGTGTTTGATTAAATTCCAGGATATTAAGAGGTATAGTATAATATATATAAAGGTCGACCAACGTTGATGATGTGTACTTCTGTTGTTTTTAACTAAGTAAAAACAAAATTGGTTAAAGGTTTATGAATTTGTATTAAATTTAATAACTTTATTATGTATAAAATCGCAATAACAGCTCATTTTTTATTCGGGTAGGTACACCACACAAAGGGGACAAACTAAAATTATTTATCTAATCTTGCAACCACAATAAATTCTTATCTCTCTAAAAGCAGTGATGTTCACAGTTTAAGACTTAAAATATTTCAATTCATTTATAAGATAATTTCCAAAGAACACATTAGGCTGAAAACTTTGAGCATCACTGCTCTATATACATACATAGATAGGTATATCTGTATAAATCAATTCAGCAAAATTTCCGGTTATGATTATTCTAAATCATTTTCTGAGGCATTTACTAGCCCCAAATACCACATAAGTAAAAAAAAGGATACCGATAACGGTTGACCTTAATAATTGAGTAATTGAGTTGTTTTAATGTGATTTTCTTGTTGTTTTCGAAAAGAAAGTCAAACAAAGGCACACAAATATTACCCAGATACAACACATATAGATAAACACCCAATAAAAAGGGGCAATAAACCGAGGGTTTTGATTGTTTCCAAATCGACCAAAAATTGAATCGTTTTATTTCCATTCTCCATTATATCATACTTAGTTTTGGGTCAAAAAGATAATTATTTTGTATAGGAAAAGCTAATTTCAATCTTGGGAATTATATACTATAGTCTAAAAAACTTTACCGAAATTTGCGACATCAACATTTATCACTATAATACAAAAATATTTTCATAACTAATTGGCTTCGTATTATAACAAAAAATTTACAACAAAACAATGAAGAATTGCAAGAATATGACGAATAGTCGAGTAGCAAAAGAAAAATCTACTTTTCATTTGAGAGCTTTTCTGATCTGTCAATTGTCTACTTTATTTATGGTACTTAGTTCGTTACAGATTTATTTTTTACACCAAAATGTTGAAAAGCACTCCAAACATTTTTTTATATCCATGCGCGCATGCCTTTCGTTCTGAAATATCAACGTGGTTTTTGTATATAAATTCAGTTTCATTGTAAATTCGTAATTAAACAAAACAGATCAAGTCAACAAGGAATAAAATAAATTTTCTCTCTTATCAGTGTTTCACTAGAAACTTAACGTTTTTTACTCACCATACAAACACACACAGACACGACACACACACACAAAGATGGCAAGAACAACAGTAATAACATAATAAAATTACAACAAAAAAGCTTTTTTTTTGGTTAATAACTAATTTTTTAATTTAATTATTTTCTAAGTGGTTTTCATTATTATTATTGTTGTTTTGTTGTAGTATATTGGTTTTTCTTGCTTTGGTGGAAAATGAATATCCACACAAAAAATAAAGTGAGGTAAAAATAAAGCTTTTCATTATGTAATTATATAGTATGACCGTGGTAAGTTGATTATGTAGGTGTTCTGCATTCACATATTATTGTTTATGAAATTTTAATTAATTTCTAATCGTTGTCTTTTCATTCGGTGATGATGACAATTAATGTAATATTATTAAATTGTTTTTTATTTATTAAAATATAGGAAAGGGTTAATTCCTATATTAAAATGAACATAAAGGCTTCACCATGTACATTTTAACCTAATCTCTTCATCATGAGTGAAAATAACTTTTTATCGCGCATTATGTGTACGATTTATACCCCAAGAGAAAAATTTTTGTGTTCAATATTATGTTCGTATTAGGTCTCCTCCTTATTTTCCACTTCCATACACTACATGGTTATATACTGTATGTAAAAGCATAAAATGATAGTATCATTTTCATTCAAGTATTCATCATTCTGGTGGTCCTTATTTTCTACTGTTATACTATAGTATGATGTTCTTATGCCTGTTGTGTGTCGATGATTCGCCTCATTTATACTGTATACAGACTAAATAAATTTGTTGTTCCTATATCGATTTGTTTACAGGATGGAGGGGAGCCCATTAGATATTCGATGGGAATTTTATTTTTTCAATATGGGGTTGAAAATTTTATTAGCTAATTCGAGCGAAAAAATATTTGCTACTTGAAAAGTTAATCGAAAGGCTTAACTTGATTTTATTATGTACCAGATATACCCATAAATAATAAACATTATAATCCATATTACGTCATATGTACGATTATATGAAAGGTGTCGAAATATTTATTATGTACAATTCTATTGTACTATATTATGTACATATGTATGTATATGCGGAGGTTGTTAAACTCTAACATCTAATATTTTGCTTAAATGCTATAGGTAAGCCAATAATTTTCTTATTATCGATTAGTTTCGAACTGACGAACAAAATAAAATAAATATTGAGGTCGACCAAACCAACAGGGATCAATTTTCGTTTTACCTGGAAATTTGTTTTTAAATAAAATTTTATTTAAGTTCTTGATAATAGAAATGTTGCCGCCGTGCAATATTATCACGTTTAAATATTAATTTTCCCATACAGTAAAATTATGGTCAACACAAAACGAAAATAAAAATAAAATTGAAAATGAAACTGATATAAAGAAAAACTGACCGTTTTTCCTGGTATACGCGAGAGTATGATATTATCCGGTTACGTCAATAGAATTAAATCCGCAATCATAGGAAAATATTCATTCAATAAAGAGGCCCCAACAGACACATATTGAAATAAAGCTGTGGGTATAAAAAGAAATTTATCTAAAAATCGAATACTGATAAATTGTCTTATCGCACCAATATAAAATGATTCATGATTTCAATACGTGATAAATTTTCCCATTCTTCACTAAATTTTCATTATCATCTATGAAAACATTTTTTATTTTTACTTTGTTTCTCGTATCGCGTTTTTTTTTTGTTGCTTCTAGATTTAATATTCTTATCACACAAATAGCGCGAATAAGGAAGTTATTGATTGTTTGTTATTATTTTTGTTTTATATTTCATTAACGCGAGTATTTCACGCGCGGGAGTTATATTATACAGATGTTTAGTATAACTGTCTAAAATAATGAAAATTTAATAGGCTATATTAATGCTTGTAAAATTGCCAAATTAAATTTGTCCTTGTAAAATAATAATGGACTCGTTTCAATTTGAATTCTGATGGTAGTTCTAGATAATAAAGATAAAGAAATGGACTGTAATTATACAATATTGATAGATAAAATTCTGAAAGTTTAATTCTTTCCCTATTTGAAGTTTCATGTTGCCATTTTAAGCAGTATTCCAAAATCTAAATAGTCATTAACTCATTAAAAATTGTAAACTCTTTCTGACATTCGGCTATTATTCTCACTATTCCCAACTCTGATTCTTTGGCCATATGGGGCAACAAAATAAAAATTAAATTAAGTTGATGGTCCGTCTAATCGTAGTTACCTTGGTCATCTTTTTATAGCTTCTCAAAGCAGATATGCCTGTATATAACGGTATGTTGATGGAATTTTCAAAATATGTGAGGATTAAGATTTTTTGTGAATCTATGTGTTCTCAAAGCAACATGCGAGGAATTATGTTTATATTTGTGTTTTATATTCATATATGTACCGTACCGACTTCTTGTCGCAGCTATCACAACTATAGAAATTAGAATAAGATTTAATTAAATTTTTTATTTTATTTATTTTCAAACTTTTAAATTATTCTGGTATATTCCTCCTCTTCTTATTTTATTTATTTATAATAAAACCGGCATAAGCGCATGGCTTTTCCACCCTTCCATTCAATATTAACATTAAAAATGTCTTACAAACTAGTACTAAACATTTCCATAAAATCAAGTAAAACTATTTATTTTTGTATAATCCAAAACAAGTTTTTTAAAAACATTCATTGAGCTTACACATCTAACTTCAACCGGCAACCGATTTCATAGAACAGAAGCTCTAACCAATGGTGAATAATTGAAAACATTATTTTGTATACTTGGCGATAACAATAAATATTGAGTTCGGGCAGACCTACCCATTCTGACCTTGTCGAAGTCACAGACTTGCTGTTTCACCTTAAGGGAGAACACCACTGTGAGATTTTCAAAAAATCGATTTTTTTTTTGCCTTTAAAAAATCCTTTAGACCCTCAAAAATATGATACAAATTCGTTTATATGTAGCTATCATAAAAAAATTTTTTTTAGAAGGTTTTCAAGCATTTTCCTGAGAGCTATTATTGAGAAGTTATTGATACCAAAAACTTTAAAAGCGTTATTTCTCGAAACCGTGTTTTGGAAAACTGCACGCAGCAGAACTCAATCAATTTTTATTCAATTGACTTGAAATTTTAACTGTAGCTTCTTAAATAGATTTAAAATCGAAGTACCTGAGATTTTTTTGATTCATTAAAAATTAAAAAAGATATACAACTTTTTATACGGAAATTATAGTCGAAAAATGAAACTTTTTCTTCAAACTTGTCTCTATTTTTTTTCGAATTTTTTAATTTCCTCAGGTACTTCGATGCTAAAACTAATATATTTCATGAAAATATTTTATTTTTTGTTCCAGGAACAAATTTAGGACACTTCTACTGCGTGCAGTGGAGCGACTCGAGTCAAAATCACTTCTAATAAAGCTACCCTTGCGCCGCCATTTTGTATTTTTTTTACATAAATTTTTTTTTTTGTTTACTTAAATATGCCAAATATAGCCTAAAAGTTTTTTTTCCTCTAAACCCATAAATGGAATAAAACCATTGGACTTATCGCGACCAGGTGGTCAATAGACTTACTGTGGCGAAAATCTAGTGGATGAGTTACACGAAATGGGGGATAATCATGTGATTGTGCCAACTAATCAAATACTTTATTATGCAATGTAAATTACTAAATGGGTACAAGACTCAGTCGTAATATAAATAAAAATAAAAAAAAAATTAAAAAAACTTCTCAATAAGAGCCCTCAGGAAAATGCTTGAAAACCTTCTAAAAATAATTTTTTTAGCTATAAACGAATTTGTATCATATTTTTGAGGGTCTAAAAGATTTTTTAAAGGCAAAAAAAAAATCGATTTTTTGAAAATCTCACAGTGGTGTTCTCCCTTAACTCCTTCCGTAATTACTTGAAAATTTACAAGGTTGGGTACAAGGATACTTGAGTTTAGTTTGGAAATATATGTTGATCAGGATGGCCGGAATTGTTAATTTTCGAAAAATGAAAAATTATCGTGCACATCGAGGGATGTAAGGAAAAGATTATAGCGGGGGTTATTTTTTTAAATTTAAGGGGTATTTCTTGGTTGAAAAATTCGATCATACTAATACTGATTATATGAAAAATTTTAATTTTTTTCGGTTCTGAAGTGATCCTGAGTATCGAGGTTCCTCGCCCTCGGGGTATACTAAGTAAAGTTTTGCTTTGCGACTTAGGGTTCCCAGGTTCTATTTTTATGGTTTTAATTCCGATGGATCCCGGAGGTGGCAAAAAGAAATGTATAACGCTGACTGTAGTTTTGTAAATGTAGAGTAACTAGCTTTTCCTTCAAAGGAAATTAAATCTACCGGAAGAGTAAAAACAAGTGGTCTTGCTAAGGATAAGGGAATATATAAAACTACCGTTTTTGTAAGACATTTCGTTTAAAATATTGACAATTGTATTAATAGAAAAGGGTACCTAAATATACAAGTAAAATTAGCACAGTTTGCAGGTCCTGCTCCTCTTCTTGGGGGCAGTGGATATGTTTGTAACTCCATGAAGCACCCTACCAGACTTAGCCGTGTGTTTGCCGCATAGATTTTCAAGACTGTTGTTTGTTGCGCAGTTCTACATATCAGGAGAAAACGTTTAAACCATCTTTTTGTAAATGAGGAGAACGCAGACAACTGAAGCAATCACGTTTAGGTCTTCGATGACGAAGACGAGAATAGAGATGAACAGCTACAAATTTGAGGCCAACAAAAAACAGCTGAAGATGAAATACAAAAAACCTTTACTGATTTGATACAAAATAAGCACCAAATTATTCAGATAACTAAATAGAATTAAATTATCAGAAGTATCACGTTAAGAATAAGTAAAGACTTACAAGTACATATTACTTAAATTTTTTCGGTAAATACTTGTAAACACAAGGTAGTTAATATTTTCTTCGAAATTATTGAACACTTTTAATTAAAAAAAATACCTTTTGCGGAAAAGGTAACTCGTATTAGTACTTACTTCTTTTTATTCACTCCACCCAATGACAGGTCTCTAAAATTTTTCTGACTTCTACTTTCAGAGTACTAATATAGGTTCTAGTTTCAAAAAAGTCTTCCAAAAAAATGTCTAGGCTAAGACTGTTGTTTAGTCAGAGACTGAGCTGCTGACTGAGCTGTGAAATAGACTTTGAGAGGGGTCTTCGTTTCCGATCGTTAATTTTCTTACTCGTCTTTTAATAATTTATAAAAAAAAAAACATAATTTTATTTAAAAAAAATTTTTTAAGAATTTTACCAAAATCGAGTTTATATAAAATATTCTCTAATGCCATCTTAAATGGTGAAATTACAATACGAATTTTTAATTAGAATATTTTGATGAAACAAGTGTTTCTTTATAAAACTCGAAAAATTAAAAAAACACTCACATTAGTTGTTTTGGGTATAATAGTCCCTTTTCCTTGACCTTAGTTTATTTTTTATAAACAGAATTCTGGCGTAGGTGCCAAAATATTAATAAGGTTTTATAAACTGGCCGACGATGCAGACAAATTGTTGATGAGATGAGAACTATAATATAAACCTAGTGGTTTAGACAAAACTTTAATAAATAAATAAGCACACAAAAAATGTCTACCTCGCAATACATTTTTTTTATATATAAAACATACTAATTGAATATAATCTCAACGCTTAAAATTTAATACATCTTCTTAACAGCATATTTATCATGTTTGTTTACCGAAGAGTACATGAACATTCAACAAAAACGCACATTTTTGTAACAAATACCATTATACCTATATGTATTATATACTTTATGTGAGTGTATGCCGAAATTCACTCATCCCCTGCAATACTAACTTGTACAAAGAAAATTAATAAAAAGAAAATTTTGTAATCAAATAATTTTTTCGATGTGTCGTACCGTATATATGTATATAGTACTATACTAACATACGGGAAACAAAAATTTTCTGTACCATTTACATAAAAAAAAAAAAAAAATCATTTGTTAGCAAATATGGCAATGATAAGACAAAACAATAATAATAATAAGCAGGTGAAATGCAAACAAATTTTTATTTTTTGTTTTTTGGTTGGTAATGGTGGGCGTTCGTAAGGGGGGTGATAAGACAAGATAATTAAAGGATGTAAAATTACGAGAAAGAGAAAGGCCCAGAAAATAGCTTTATTATTTAACGCATAAAATCTGTATGTTTGAAATATGTATGTTTGTATGTATCTATATTTAGTAGAAGACTGAGAAAATGTATAAAGAAAAGAAACAATTTTCGTTCTTAATTCATTCAATAGAATATAATTAACATGTCGGAATAATTAACTAAAGAGTTCATAAAAAAAGGTAAAAATACAAGAATTTATTTAATTAGTTTAGCATTGGTAAATTTCAAGAGCTCCGTTTATTTATGTTACTTCAGTATAGTATAGTACCACTCATTTATGCACAAATTGTTTATCTGATGATTCAGCTTGTGTATTGCATAACAAATAAAAATAAAAATTCCCATTTGGGAATTGGAAATGGTATATAAATAAGAGGGCACAAGCTTTCGTATAAAACTATTTACTAGTTTCCCTTTTAAGTAAAAATTATATTGAAATGAGATTTTTATTACAGCGATAAATCAATTTGATGGTATCACATTCAAATGTATGTAGAGAGAGCATCGGACAGTAAGTACGGTGTTTGTTTTTGTGTATGTTAGAAACACAGTGAGTGTAGAAGGTGGAATTTCTTTGTATGGTACATATATCGATATCAGCCAAAAGGATAGAAGAATATCTGCTAAATGGAATTTGTTCTTTTCTTATCGCAAACCATCATGTTCTGGCATCGTTTAGTATAATGTATTGCATGGGTATGGTCAATTGGTTATAAAGATTTATATTTTTATTTTATTTTTAGGCAATAAAAGATGAATAGAATGGTTTTATTTTTTTATACAATATATTATTCTGATTCTTGTTACAATTTTGCTATACATATGTACATATTTCGGATTCATCTTCCAATAAAATATCGTATAGCAAAGGACCTAGAAAACTATAATATATTATTTTTCATCGATAATATTTTTTGATTGAAGTAGAACAAATAAATTCGAAATACATAGAGGCGAAAGATGATTTTCAATTTTTTATTTTGAATACATTTGAGTAATCATAATCAAGTTCAAATAGTTTACATAAATCCTTTATCTTTTTCCAATTAAAAATAAAATCGTTTCTCATAATACCAATCCTTTATGTTGTATAATACATCCCATTTTAATTATGAAAAACTCAACACAAAAAACAATTTCACATAATTACGATTATTTTTTGCATAATCAATTATTTATTCCAGTAAATCTTCTCTAATCTTAGCAAAAAAAAAATTATAAAACTCAAAACTCCATAAATATTCTGAAATTCATTTTTTGCATAAAAAAATGGAAATTGAGAAAAAAATCATTTCCTCTATGCTGAAGATAAAAGTATAAATAAAAAATTTAAATTATCATTAAATGTGTATAGACATATTGCATAATACAGTATTTATCTCGGTGATAATCTAAATTTGAAATGGAATTGGGATTAAGAGAATATGTAAGATTAAAATTTTTAGAAAATTCAATGTGTAAGCCGAAATTTCTTAGCCGAGTTTCAACACAATCCTTTGCAAACTTTCTCAGTTTAAGAGAATGAACTAACGAATTTCATCGAATAATGATTGAAGAACCGCTGGACCCACAGAAATTCTTCATGTACTAAATAAAATGAAGAAGAATACAAAGTTCAGGAAAAATATTTTTAGAAGAACAAAAATTATAAGCAACATGGAACTTGGATGGTAGGTACAGCGTTTGATGTTGGAAACATGTTTATGGAAACATTACTTTAAAATTTTAATTGTTATCCACTTATTACTGCATTTTCTTTTGTAATGAAAGCCCAAAAGAGATTGCGCACCTTTAAACCACATTTATGTGAAAGAATTTAAATTGAAGTAAGCTCTAAATTCAAGTAATGTTTGGGACTTACCAATATTTTTGCATATGAGTGATTTGTAATGAGTCAAGCTTATACCGAGCAAAGTTGTTGCACATAGTGTAGCTACACAAATTAACGAAAAGTGTAAGTGTACTAGAAAAATATCAACCTACATAAAAGTTTGCTTTTTTCCTCGCTTCTAATTTCCTTATAAAAGCTTCCTTTTTTAGATTATGGCTTTGTATAATCTAGGTTACTTTACCTACATTCGCTTTATGAAAAAAGCGTTTTTAGTAATTGTGTTCCACTAGTTAGTTACACTATTTAACCCTATCCTACTCATGATAAACCAATTGAATAGGTATGATTGACAGCTGTTTCAAATTCGTCTTTTTATGCGCATATCGTCATTCGGTGCGATAAAATCACAAGGCTTCGTTGTTTTCTATCACCGCAAAACAATTCGATTTGTCTTTATTTGCTATGAACTAGTGTTTATAAAAAAAGTATATCAAGAAAAAAGCACCAAATGACAGAATTTTTTAGTGAAAGAGATAGCAATACATGCGCTTGATCATACCTACTTAAATTGGTTTATCATGATCCTACTGAGTGAATTTACTAACACAACCTATTGAGATGTGACTTTTATACACAAGTGAAAATTTAAATTAAATAACGCAACTTTTAAATTTTAATGGTATTAATTCATTTATTTAGTTCATATTCCATTAATATATACTACTAAAATTATTTGTTTTGGCAGTGTGTGCATATTACAAGTTTATTGGAGTGTTAGTTTAAACTTGAAATGTGTCAAAAAGTCACTCTTTAGTAGGAATAGGTTAATGTAACTTCATGTTTCCAGTACACTTACATTTTTTGTTAATCTATTATTTAAAATTATTTAACAATATATCTTTTCGGCTTTGCTTAAATTTTGAACCATCAAAATTATTATTCATATAGAACTAAAAAAGTTAATGCATTTATTTTTCAAAAATACGCCTCGTTTTAAATGTCTGTCTTATTGAAGTTTGTAGGTAATAATATTTCTGGTTTTTTGGTAATTCAAGAAGTGCCCATACTCTTGCAACTCTAATGTGGGCAAATGTTTACGAGTTTTTTCTCGTGTAAATGAACAGAGGCAGACGGAAAAACAAACGATATAGAAATAAGCTGTAAAAATTTCCCTATGGAGAACATGACTGAATTTAGCAATAAACAGTAAAGTTTCTATATAATATACGAGTTTATAGTGAAACATTTATCCAATTTGTTAAAATATGTATTTTTTTTAAGAATGACATGCTTTTTATGAAAACAATAACGTATTTCATTGTACACACATATACTATTCGTATAAACTTAAAGCTGGATACATCGCCGAATATAAACTATGTACAATACAATTTATTCTGGATTCTAACGAAATTTTTATTTTATTTATTTATTCTGCAGGGCATTCGTTAGGATATTATGTGTATGCTGTCCTCGTAAAATTAGACGAAAATATCAACCAACAATGAGATCAAAAGCTTCACAGGTAAATTATATAGGATATATTTTTAGATGCTCTCACTACCGAAACAGGATCAATAATTTTCCTCCAAAACGATTCAAAATCATTCGAATAGAAAATAAAATGAATATTCTTCACATATACGTACATATAAACGAAGAGAATAAACTAGTTTTCCTTAAAGGAATAAAACTTTTCGCAACAAAAAAAGAATACATATAAAAGGAAACTATAAATAAACAATGTAACAATTTTTTTTATTATTTTACTGGTTTAGTGTTTCTTCCATCTATTTTACAGGATGGATAGAAAATTAATAATTTCTTCCTCCCAAAATAAAATGGAAAAAGGATATTAAAAATATGGAAATTATTCGATTTTTAGATATTTCTCGGATTTTATAATACAAGAACAAAAAGGATATTTATCACATAATGGAAAATTTTATTAACAGTTATTTGCATTTTTCGATAAAATGGCACAGGTGCTTTTAATCGCAGGGGTATCGTGCGATTATGACTCCACATATGAAAACCAAATATATTTACATACATATAATGTAATAAAGAAAAAATTAATAATTTCTGTAAATATAATAATTCAACCCTTCTACAGATTTTCATCTCATACCACTGGGAAAAATTAACAGTATAAGATAATTATTTATTATGCAGTATTAAAAAATTTGAGATTTTATATAATGGAGCACCTGTTGATCATTGTTCTCGTTAAAACAAATTTGCCATTCAGGGGGAAGACAGAGAACTGTGCGCAGGTTAAATTAAACAAATATTTAATTTCTGTATAGAGTTGATTATTTAAAAGCATTTATGTGGTTACAAAAAAAAATTTAATAACGAAACACTTTTATGTCATTATCATATCCGTATAAATTACATTACGAACGTTTTATCCTCATTTGACACCAGAAATCCTACTAAAACTTTGTACTTTTCTCAGAATAACTTTTTTATTATACTCAATCCAAATGTAAAAAAAAAAATCTGTGTATTTTTTCTCTAATTTAATTTATCTTAATTTGTCAATCAAAAAAACGGCAACAAAAAATTATGAAAAGTTGGGAAAACTAAGTAAAATATAATAGAACTAAAAAAGTTTTTAGATTTTTTCAATTTTATATTTTTTTTTTTTATTTAAACAATTCAACCAAAACGAATTTTTTGTCTCTAATTTTGTATTTGTTAAAAGATAATAAAACAAAAAATTTGTTATTTTAAACGATTTTTCCTGACCCGGAAAATACAATAACAAAACTGTTTTATGTAAGGTAGGTACATTTAATCAGTTGAAAATGATGGAGAGAATTTTACATCTAGACTAAACATTATATAAAAAAAAGACAAATGTTTAAATAATTGAGTGAAAATAAATGGAAAAATTAATAACGAATTACAAAAGCTTCAATAAATACTAAACGTACATAAGGAATATTTACAAAGGGCACGCATATAAATATAAACTCCAAACTTTTCTTCCAGCTTAAATTTCCCTAATCTAAATTCGCAAAATAACTTTTTAAAGCTTCTTACATAAACACTGCTTCTTTTTTCTCGAAACAAATGCTTTATGATAAGAAATTTTATTAGTCTTATATATATATAATATTTACAAATTTAACGAACAGATATGTTTTTAATGTGTTAAGAATACAATTAAGCTTAACAACAAAAGCATAATAATATAAAAGACGATACCAAACAATTAAAATGAGAACAATAAAATTTTACAAATTGCTAACATGTACATACATATCGCTACGCGTCCCGAAGACTGTCGTAAGTCCAAAAAATTCACTATTGATTTTATTTCATAATATGATTTGTCTATTACATCCCTATGAGTTAATTCTTAAAAATTAGCAACAAATACAACAGTTTCTTAATTATTTTATAAAAATGTGTTACGGCCATTTTAGAATATATGAATAATTATTTGTTATACTATCATAAGTTTCTAATACAATGTCACATTTCTACATTTTTTTTCTCCGAATTAAGATAATTAATTGAGCTGAAATGTACATAATCTTCAAACATTACTACCTCGTCAAATAAATAATTATCTAAGTTTTCAAAATATTAACCCGTAAAGAGCGTTGTACGGTCCATGGGACCGCTCTACTTTTCAAAAAATCAAATTATCCCCACTCCGTTTAAGTTTTTTCTGAAATTTTTGGTATCTTTCTAATCGAAATTTTTAGCATCGTTCTAATTGAATAAAAAATAATTAATATAAAATTACGGTCCGCTGGAATGCACCACTCTTTTCATGCAACTTTTTCCACGACGCACTTTACGGGTTAATAAACCTTAACTTTATGAGCAGTTGAACTTTCAATGTCGATTTCCTAAAAACTTCAATTTTGAGATGTGACAATCTTTGGGACGCGTAGCGATATATACATTATACAAAATTTGCAACCATATAAGTCAGTAATTATTAGGTGGTGTTTCGCGGAACTCTTGTGCACAAAGTTTTTTGGCATTTCATGGTAATTTTATATTTTCTTATTTATTTTAATTATTCGCCGAAATTAATACATAGAATGAAAATGGAAAAATTTCAGTATAATGCGTGTGGCGTAATGTTTTGTATGCAATTTGTGAAACTATAAGAAATATGTATAAATAGAAATATGCTGATGGCATTCCAGCTTCATTATTGAAAGATTTCACTTCGTTGGTAACTCCTTTGCGTGTCTTCTATTTAATCAATCATTACAACTAGCCGTATTTCCAAAGAAATGGAAAGTAACAAGAGTAACACCAATTTTCAAAACAGGAGCAAGAAATGATGTCTCTTGTTACAGAGGAATTACATCAATATATTCAATACCCAAATTATTTGAACTGGTAGTATGCAACTCATTCAGATCTTTGGTTCCTCGATTCATCTCACAGTTTCAGCATGGTTTTATACCCAAGAGATCAACATCAACAAATCTTATTGAATTTACCAGCAACACCACTAAAGAAATTGAAATGCATAAGCAAGTTGATGTGGTGTATACTGACTTTGCCAAAGCCTTTGACTCTATCAGTCATTGTAAAACGTTGGAACAGTTATACAGATTCGGTTTTTCTAAACAGTTTGTTGCGTGGTTTAAATCATATTTGAGTAATCGCATTCAGTATATTGAGCTTAATAATAGAAGATAAGAATCAATTCAAGCTACTTCAGGAGTACCACAAGGCTCTCATGTTGGTCCTTGGATCTTCATAATTTTCATCAATGACGTTACTGAAGTAATACAACATTCTAAGGTATTAATGTTTGCAGATGATCTCAAAATCTTTAAAACAGTAGAAAACATCGGCGATACCCATAAGCTACAAGAGGACATCGACATTCTAGCGAAATGGTGTGAGTCTAACCTCCTCAGTCTCAACATCAACAAGTGTAAGAGTTTATCGTTCCATCGGAAAGTTAACCCTACTACACAACAATATCAAATAAATGGCATACTTTTACATAAAGTATTCGAGATTAAAGACCTAGGGGTTACTTTCGTTGAAAACATGTGCTTTACTAAGCATATTGAGCAATGCGTTCCTAGAGCCAATTCCATGCTTGGTTTTATTAAGCGTTGGACTGGGGATATTCATGACCTCGAGACAATCAAGATCCTGTATTATACCTACGATAGATCTCAACTTGAATACGCTGTCAACATCTGGTGTCCTTTTTACGACGAACCTATCAGAAAAATCGAGAGTGTCCAAAAAAAGTTTATACGGTATATAACGTGTAAAGACGGATGGGATTACGACCATGACTTACCGCACCACGTTAACCTGAAGCGATTACCATCATATGCTACTGGATGCAAAACCTATCAAATGAAAACATTGGCAAATAGACGAGAGCTTTTAAAGTTTATTGGAAATATTTTACTTGATCAAATCGATGCACCATCCATACTGGAATCAATTAAAATAAAGGCACCGAGTAGGAATTTAAGAGATCATGAGTTCCTTCATCAGAATAAACACAGAACAAACTATGGTGACAATGAACATTTGTGAATTGAACATTTTGAACATGTTTACAATGTAAACATGATGTCGAAGAGTTTTAATAAAATCGACCATTTGTTCGACTTTTACTTAAGTAAAGACAGCTTTAAACTTAGGTTGAAGCAACATTTTGCTCCAACCTAAAAATATTTTTATGTCAATTTTAATTCTTTTTTATTTTTAATTTAATTTTTATTCTACCCTGTTCAATATGTTATAAATTCAAGTCAAATTTGTAGACTTTTCTCTGTATAAATAAATAAATTCTAGAGAAATTTGATAAAATTATTTTTATAATTTAATACCAAAAAAGTATTTCAACGTTACCTCTATCAAACTTTGTTGAAATTCTAATTATAATTCAAATATTTATTTGTATCTATTGTAATTTTCTTATTTGTGTTTGTTCAATATTTGTATGATAATATTAATTTAAACAGAATAATAATCATAATAAAACTTCAATTAGAATCTGGGTTTATTCCAATTTATTAAAATAATTAATTAAATCTCAAGAAGTTAGGAGCTGCTTTAGCTTTAGAGATGAAAGGCCCTACTTACAGAAACACATTTGAGTGTACACCCACACCTAATTTATAATCAAATTTAAAGGAATACATTTGGTTGTATTAAAGAAAACTTAGCTATACAAATTTTATGTAAGTCTTTGTTGTCTAAATGACATTAAAACATTCGCACGCTTAGAAGAAAATTAACGAGTGATAAAGCCTAATGCCTTTTCCATTGCTATAGAAATATAACTGCGAAATTCAGTTTGATTATTTGATGCTTATTGAATAGAACACACTTTGTTTCTGTGTTTTATGAAGCTAAATTGTCGTAGTGAAATGAAGCAATGAGGAATCAGATTTTTGAGCTTAGTTAAGAAATAATCCAGAAACGGATTGTAGTTGACTATTGGCCGAACGATAATTCAGTATCCTGGCAATCATTGCCTAAAAATACGTTTTTCAAATAATATCGAAAATTATCCAATTCTGAGCAGTTCTCGCATTGCAAAAGGTAGCATATTGATGTTGGAACGGCACATAATATACATAGATGAATACCAGATCTTCTGTTTTCTGTAT
This sequence comes from Tipula helvola, assembly GCA_963556165.1. Taxonomy (NCBI): domain Eukaryota; kingdom Metazoa; phylum Arthropoda; class Insecta; order Diptera; family Tipulidae; genus Tipula; species Tipula helvola. Next base: position 341,831,816 of record OY744483.1, on the reverse strand, counting down.
ACCTTCTGTTTTGAGTATTGATCATGTTTCTGGGGTAACAGGTGAAATAAACAAATCAGGAATCGGTGATACTTGATTTCAATTTTCCGACGTTCGGTAGTGATGTTGAAATAGCAGGAAGTACAAATTGACAAATTTGCAATTGTTTCAGGCAAACTCGGCAGAAGAATTTTAATAATATCATTAACTTTCCTTAAATTTTTCGAACAGTTTGATTAAGGAAACGGCTTGTTTAAAATTATTACATTATTACGCTATCATTTAGTGTTTAAAATAAATTTAGATTTTTGTTGTTTTGTTTAAATCAATATCGCTTCACTCATAACTTCAAAAATTAAATTATTTGAAATACAACAACCCCGATTTACGATGGGCTCGCAATACAATTAAATCGCTTTACGATGAATCGATTCTACCAAAATCTAACTCACTTTACGATTAAAAATTCACTTTACGATTTACATTTAGCAAACAACGGGATATTATTAAAAAATTTAATGTGATCTTGACTCGTCAATTAAGTTGTTTATGTCATGGAAAATGTGGTTCACTTTACGATAATCTCACAATACGATGAAGTTAGTGGAGCGAATTACCATCGTAAAGCGGGGGTTCACTGATTAATTTTGACAGTAGTTTATACCTAAAAGATTATACCTGTTTTTTGTTTTACCTGTGTGTGATATACCTATTTTTTAGAGACGTTCCAAAAATATTTGTACTGGTACCGAAAATCATATGGCACCCTAAACGCACATGAATCATACGAATATTTTATTTTTATTTTACTAATTGTTGTGCCCAATGTTTTTTTCTTTGTTTAAACAGTTACGTTACGAGATTGACTGTAAAAAAAGGTTTTCCCCAAAAAGGGTAGATCAACATACTTTAACATATTTTGCAAAAAAACGAAAAAGATTTGTCGCTGATTTTTTAGTACTAATAGAACTCAATGAGGAAAAAAAAACAAAAAATATGCACATCGCAGAAAATTCAAAAAGAACATTTCGGCGGCAATTTAGGAAAGCAAAAAATTAAAGATGCTGCCATTTTTATAATTAATTTATAATATCTATTCATTGATCTTTAAAATGAGCTTTAAAATATTTGATAATTTTCGGATAATTAGTTTTAGCCTACAGCAATAAATAAAATATAATATTTTTAAATATTTGACACCCTGTATCTTAAAAAACAAAAACAATAACACACATCATGTTCCATAATTTTTTGTTTAATCAGTCATTCAAAGCATAAAGATCATAAAATTAAAATATGACTTCCAAAAATTTGTGATTTAAGATTTTTTCACCATACATTAAAATAATAAAATAATTTTATTTGGTTTTTAACTTAATGTTTTATTTATTTTTATTAATTATTTAATAAAAACCCGACGTTTCGACGGTACATTCCGTCATTCTCAGGGTCACAATTTTTACGTAGTAAAAGACGGAAAGAATGACGGAATGTACCGTCGAAACGTCGGGTTTTTATTAAATAATTAATAAAAATAAATAAAACATTAAGCTAAAAACCAAATAAAATTATTTTATTATAACAAAAAAGGCTTAAAAAGAGAATTAAATACATTAAAATGAGGCAGACATACTAAAACTTTTATTTTCTTCTTTCAAAATGTTACTATGATTTTATAAATGTTGGTGCAACGTGGTGCATCTTTTACGAACAAAATAAACTAGTTTATCTGTTTTGATTGTTCCTGCCTTTTTTGCCAAAGTAGCCCTCTTCATGTTAATGCAAATGAATCATAAAAAATGCGTATTTATATCGTACATCTTTTGTCTTTTGAAATAGAGCAAAAGATTAAATGTAAATCAGCTATAATACGATTAATTTTACCAATAAAACTTTAATTTGGGATTATTTTTAATCCAGTGTTTGTTTGTTTGAAAAACACAATTTAGTTGCTTTGCTAGTATTTTTTTTAATGCGCAAATAAAATGAGCAAGCCCAGAAAATGAATACTGACGATAATAATTGATTGGCAATATTTTGTTTTTTTCTTATGAAAATTGTTTGCTTGATAAACAAAACTAAGTTTTTATATTCTGCAAGCAAAGTTTCACAAAATTTTTTTTTGTAATAATTAATTCGTTTTTATAGAAAAAGGTTAAGAAACTAATGTTCTACGTAAGATAAAACTGTAAAGAAATCACATAAAAGTGAGTATGTTATTTGTATGACTTTTATGATACAAAAGAAAGTCTCTCAAACCTAAGGCGCCTCTCGTATTGTTATTCGTTTTACTGAATATTTTCTCAATTGTTTGAGGTTAAAGATTTTATTTTAAATCTCTTATCACCTTTGAGTAAGAAAAGTGAATTTAAATTTCTGTTGGAAAAGCTTCTTATATTACTAAAAACACTAAAAGCATTCAATTCTGTTTCGTCTATAATATTATATCCTTGTATTTTCATTAAAATTATTGAATTTATTTCAATATACTCAAAATGTTTTCGAAATCATTTTAATTCAGAAAAAGACAAATTATTTTAATAGCATCAAAAACTTAATTTTATATTTTACTGGTAGGCCCGGCAGACGTTGTACTGCCACAGACCGCCTGCTTTGTAGACCGCATTTCGTGTAGACCGCCTTTTATCTGGTATCTGATATTTTATGCATTTGACATTCAGAGAACACATGCGTAATTCATATGCAAATAAAAAGTTTCGACCAAAGCATCCTGTTCTTCCCAAAATATCAGCGCAAATTGGAGTGCGTCGTACGAACGGTGTATTGCCGAAATCATACTCTACGTGTGATTTTGATGGCTCGGCTTTCAACTGGATCACCGCCCATAATAACAGCAACTTCGTCTACGGTTGGTACGTTGAATCTCCCAGCATGTTCTCCTGATGGTACTTTGTCGGCCTTGATGACGATTTGATAGTTGTCATTTCTCAATTGTGGTGACACTCTTTTAAACAATTGAATAAGTTGATTTCGATTCTCCATAAAAATTTTCAACAATTTCACAATTGCTCGCTCTTCTGCCCGTTCGATGAAATTGTACTGGCATCTGGTTGTCACGCGCTCTTCTTCACTGCCCATAAAATATATTTAGAGAAACTTCGGGTCCTCATTAGGCATCAGCATCATTAAACCAATTTTATGGACATCCAATTTTATGGTATATCGGATCCAAAAGTATCCTATCTTTTAAGCTTAAATTAACCATATACATACCATACATTGACAAAATTTCATTGAAATCGGTTGGGCGTTTTCGGAGATTAGCATGTACGAACATCGTGACACGTGATTTTTATAGGTATATTAAGATTATATCAGTATATTTTGGAGACACAGCAATTATTGTAAATCAAAGTTACTTTATTTTTGCGTTACACTACACCGCACACACAAATTGACTCACACCGCCCCGCTCATCGTTTGGTTCACTTCTCGCCCTCAATAATCAAATTACTGAATAAAATGCTGTTTTTATTTATATATATTTTATTAAAATATAACGTAAGAAGAAGAAGAAGAAGAAAAAAAAGAGCTTTCAAAGCTTTTTACTCCATCAACAAAAACAAAAACTAATTCATTTAATTTTCATTCGTTTTTCGTTGCGCGCTCTTCATAATTTTTCATTTTATTCGATTTTTTTGTGTTGTGTATTGAATGTTAAATAATTCGCTTTCTTCGAAAAAAAAATTAATTTAATAAAATAAAAACAAAAAATTTAGAAAATACTTATGTAGGCGCGAGATGAACATTGTACGAGCGGCGATGCAAAAACAGAAAATGTGAATACGAGTTGGAATGAGTTGACATAAATTACAGTCACTATATACAGTGCAGTATACAGCTAATCGTGTATATCGTTGAACTTTATGCAATTTTTCAGGATCTAGATAGTTTTGGCATGCCCAAGTTGCTATTATATATTGTGCACTGCATGGAAAATAAAAACATATTTTGTTTTTCTTATCAAACGATAAATAAACATTTTGTTTTGTTTCTTTGTTTATTTGGTCCCAACAGATAAGGGTTAATAGACGATGAGGAGGTTAGCGCTTTGGACGATGTGTTAAGAACAATGGTATATGTTATCAACAAACATGATCCGACCTAATTTATTGAATTTTTCGCCTATTGATGGAGTTTCCCTACAAAGATAAATATTTTCTTTCCACAAACATTGTAATCGAATATCGTAATTAGAACTGGGAAAGTTCTTTTTTTTTTTTCGTTAATTCAACAAAAAATATCGTCATATTACCGAGCTAGATATACAAGGCGATGACTTCTTTTCCTAACGTTTATAAGTATTTTCGAATGATTTAACTTTCAAAATTTATTTACTTTTCACTCCATCGGAATAAATACATATTTACATATATCTGGAAATTTAATATAAATAGTTTTGAGATAAAATCTTAAATTGTTATAAGTTATGCCAAGTTGATTATACGGAGAATGAATTGACCTACGAGACAACAACATTTTGTTATATTAAAAAAACTTTGTCCGCCATCTTGTCGCCTGATTTTAATATCGAATTGAACGCAGCTTCCTTAAATACCAACAAATCAACCTCGCACTGACTCTATCTATATATTAGAAATATTAAGAAATAAAGTTGATCAGAAATTCGATTAAAAAATTGGTTGCTTAAAAAGCCCCAAGCCCTAATTTCAAAAGCATATGACCTATATTCCATCATAATATTGACAGACAATGAGTTCTAAATACCGAATGAATTTCAAACCAAAACATTTTTTTTGTGTATTTTAGATGAACGATATTTTTTCATATTCATTCATTTTTTCAGTACAGTATTTTTTCTGGGAAACTAAAAATGAAAACAAAACAATTTACGCCTCATTTGGGAAAATTATATAAAAATGAAAAACTGGAGTTTTGTTTGGTTTTTTTTTGGGAGGAGGTTGTTGTTTTTGTGAATAATTCGTGAATAACTGTTTTGGGAGCTAAATTTTTTTCTGTGGGCTTTTTCTCATTTTGTAATATTTTTCGTTTGGTTTTTTGTTGCTTTTTTGCTGTCTGGTTTGAACTTGGGTAAATTGTTTGACATGAATATTCAGAAGTAATTTGGTGTTTTTACGGTATTTTTAACAAACGGTTTTTGGATTGTGTGCTATATTTTCATCAATTGAAAAGTGATAAAGCTTTTATATGTATGCATATGTAAGCATTGTATGTAGATGAAAAGGGTATAGTAGCGCAACAGAAACTAAATAATATTGAAAAGACGTGTTGAATGAAAAGGTCCATTGATTAAGGGATAGTAAGGGCAGGCTTGTAGCGAAATGTCATACATTTATCACAATACGATTGGTATACCTTTACTTTATCACCTTTATACATCGTTGTCTAACCCGTCATATTGTTAGCAGTATGGTTGAACCACGAAAAACAGTAAATAGAGTGTTGGGGAAATAAAATAACATCACCGTGGAAAGGAATCTCGTAACAATAAATACATTTTATTTTTAGTTTGCTACAATTTCCATTTATTATTACCACAATTGTTATTGCTGGCATCAGCAAACAAAGGAAAAAATTCTAAAAAGCAAATATGGAAAATTTATATTAACATGTTTGTGTGCCAGAGAAGCGCTATACAAAAGTATATGTAAGTATACATATATGTATGTATATATGTATATATACGAAGTACATAAAATAACTGGTAAAGTATATAATATATGTACATAGAAAAGAAAACGAGGGAAATAACCATAATTCATCCACAACCAAAAAGGGTTAATTTTCGGATTTCAAAGAAAGTCAAGAAAAAAAAATAGAATCGAGTTTTTTTGTGGTGAACTTATTTTTTTTTTGTGCTAACCTAAAGATGAACGGAAAATATGTTTACAAAATTAAATGAGGATTAATGGATATTGTTTTGTTTTTTAATTGTTATTTTTGATAGATGGCAGGATAATCTGATTAATTTTGAAGCTTTTCATATCCTTCCAGTTATCATTAGAAGACATACATTAAATCTGTTGCAGATGGATATTGGATATGCCAGAGATAGGCCGATGCAATATTTCTAACAATAAATTTGTTTGTAATACAAATATTCAAAACAAAATAAATCGAGCGAGTTCTTATTTATTTACATAAAATATAAAATTATATAAGTTCTACAATTAAAGTCATGATCGCGCTAGGATGATAGCCGTTACCGACCCCTTTGCAATAATTAGATTAGGAATGTTATCCGGATTCCTGGTATCGTGCACGAAATTAAAGGATAACGAATATTCCGGCTCAGTTTCGTTCTGCGTGTTGGTCAGGAACGATTGATGGAGCGATATCTAAAAGGTGAGCTTCCTTTGGTAGGCGCCGAGATCGGGATAGAGAAAAGCTTGGCATCTTCCGTTGACTATAATAAAGCCAAATTTCAAATATCCGTTTAAGGGAAAAACTTCTTCGGGATAGTCAATGTATTAAGCGGAGAAGTAAGATTAACAATAGCTGTATTTCTTGACGCATGGTGATCCGGATCAGATCAAAGTTTACATTGAAAGCAACAACAAAATTCGAACAAATTTTTGTTTCTGGATCAAAATTTTGATCCGAGTAGCTCTTTGCATAGTTTTGTTGTTTCATGAAACATGATCTGATCTAGATCAGATCAAACGTCAAGAAATGCAGCTAATATAAACAATCTTCCGTTTGGAAAAACGCTTCTTCTGGCCCCATAAATAGGCACATTCGACCTGTGTAGCTAAACCTTGGCCAAATCACTGAGAATGCTTTTATTGGGGCATCAAAAGAAAATAACAGCTTTATTGAAAAATATTAAACATTTACATTTTAATTGGAATCCAACAGGATTGATTTTACGTTTTATTTTTTGTTAGAAACTTCACAAGCTCATATATAGCCCAATACTTTTTCTTTTATAATAAAATTGTAAACATTTTAAAACGTGCGCCTTTCCTAAATGATAATTAAAAGTACAGTATTCCCCGAATTTTGCAGAACTAACACATATTTAAGGCGCTTGCCCTTCATAAATGTATGACTCGTTATTAAAATATCAAATTTCGATAATCGTTCGACAATCGTGTTATAAAAACTATAAAGATAGTATTACGACAACCAATGTCTTTACTGCTTTCTTATCTTTAAATTAATTTAAAGCAGCTTAAACAGGTTTTTAGCCTAGCTGAACTTGAAAATATCACTAAATCCGATTTATTAAATCGCAGTATGTCTAGGTCATAAACCCCGTTATTTTAAACTGACCAAAAACGCATTTTTGTATTACTAGTAATTGTTATCATGTTATATAACATTTTACTAATTTTATGATAACCTTTTCATTATTAACCCTTTTCGAAATGTGTCCTATTGTTTTCTCTGTGTAAAAGTGATTCCTATTTTAATTTTAAAAATTGGAAGAAATTGTTTTGTGTTCACTAGGAACAAAAGGCGCACCGTCTAGTTTTGTTGGTTGTTTCAGATAAATTTGATCACCATAAATGCAAGAACTAAATGCAAAATTATGTATCAACACCAAAAGATATCCGCAGAACTTCCGATCGCTGTTTCGAAATAAAAAATTGAAACTTACTTTAAAATCAATTTTTCTCAAAATCAACCCATTCTTATTCTCCCGATAAAGAGAAATAAAATATTTGGATTACATTTCAAGAAAAAATTTTAAAAATTATGGAGCAGCTTTTCGTCCAAAAGTATGGGAATTTCTGAAAAAGTTTTATAAATTATCTTTACAATCACAAATGATTTTATTTCAATTGGTTTAATTGGAACGTCCTACAATAAGTCATAAAAATTTATATTTTTTTAAATAGGTAGGTATTAGGTACTGATTTTATCCTAATTGTTTTATTTAATTGTTTACAAAATATAAATAATTAATTTAATGTTTCACATCGCGATTATTTTAAATTAAAATTGAAATAAAAATTTTGATTTCTGTTTATTCAAAATGAATTCATTTATTGCAGAGTCGTTTAAAAGCTTTTGACGTGCTAAGCGACATATGATGTATTTGACAACATATATGTACATATATTATTCATTGAATATTATAATGGGTTAACTAATCTTTACTTATTATTATTTAATATTATGTTGTGTAACAAAATCTCTAACTGAAAACATCATCATCAAAAAGTACAAATAAAAATTTCATGAATTTTATTTTTTTTGTATTATTCCAGAGATTTGCATCAAGACGTTGTTATTCAACATGTTCACTACATGGCATTCAACATGTCAGGCAAAATTCATGTGAACAAACATACATTTAGTGATTTTTTTAAACCAAAAAATAAATAAAAAATAAGTTCCAATCAATGCGCTCGAATAATCAATTTTATTAAACAAATAAATAAATATTTTTTATATTGATTTAAAAAAAATCTTCCCGACTCCATAATATTATATGCAATAAACATAGATTGCAATTCTGATGAATTCTTTTAAACTAGGTATGTACTTTGAAAAATTTATCACAACCTCCAGAAAATATGTAATCAATTTTTCACACCCCCACTCTGTCACCCTATATTATTCTTTATAATATTGTGTTGCACACACTTGTTGTTGTTATTTATTCAAATTTATTTTACCTTTATTGTTTTGTTTCTGTTAACACAACACACTTTGAAAACTTTTTTGAATTAATTGGAAAATTAATTTTTTCATATAATATATAACTTAACTATATAATATTATAAATGTTTATTGTTGTTATTTTGTTGTTTTTGTTTTAAAATGCACTCAATATACCTCTATTTTATAATAAATAACAAACAAAAAATCACCTTCCACCCTTTCCGTTTGTGTATAAGTTTTCATTTATGCATATTTAATTCTTCATTCAACATTTTTTTCCGCTAAAAACTGATTTTTGTTTTTGTTTATTTAAATTTTTCCTACCCATTGCCAGAACATACATAATTTATTTACGTTGTATGTTATGTACAATGATATTATTACTGTAACCAATATCGCTTGTTACACATTCAGGATACTTTACTATAATATCAATTTAATGTTTGTTTTTATTTACATGTACCCCTCTCACTTATGTTTATAAGAATATTCTTCTGTACCAGTTTTGTTTATTTTTCCATCTGAATTATAGATAAGTAACATATAATATAACATACAAATAAGAGTACATAATACATATACAAATATATAGCGGTAAGTTGTTGCTTTGACACCCTTCTGAGATACTTAAGATTTGAAAATTATAAATTGATTTTATTGCAAGAAAAAATTTAGAGTGTTAAAGATAAATTTACTGTCATGGGCTTGTTCCACAAATTTCTATTGAATTAATCCTCGAAATCACCTCAGAAAGGTCGAAGTCTTAAAGTGCTCGAAAATTCTAGAAATATCTTAAAAATATTGAATTATCTGTAAAATATGTACATACATATATAGGCACATAAAACTGGAATGACCTGAAACAGTTTCAAATAACCTTTAAAAGTATCGAATAATCTCCAAAAAAAGTTAAATCTACAAAATTCACGAAAATAACGAAAACCCCGAAAAAGCTTGAGGGTTAAAACATTGTCATGGAAATTTTTAAATATTTCGAAAATCTCGCAGAACATCGAAAAATCTAGAAAATCAGGGAAGGACATCAGCACATGAAGCGTTCAGACTATGAAAATTCTGAATATGATTCTGTAATATATTAAAATGACTGCAAACAAGCATAATATTAACTACAGTCGATTGGCAATAAATCAAACAAAAAAGTCCGTCACTGAATATAAAGGAACAAAACTAGCACGTCTGGTGCACTTCTCTTAAAAAATTAAAAAAAAAAAAATTTGAATAACAAAAATTTCGAGCTATTATGTTATATTTCTGGTGGAAATCGTTTCCCGAGGGGAAATCGTTTCCCGAGGGGGTTTGAGGCCGCTGATTTTGAATATGATGCCAGATTTTTGGAATTCAAGATGCAAAACATAGCGACTACAAACATGATAACCTCAAATATTAAGTATTTTTTAAATGTTTAGCCAAATTTAAGGAACTCTTGAGTAGCCGAAACTGAAGATGGTGAAATAGTAGGTGAAACTAAGAGGTTAAACAAATCCCGAAGATACTTAGATAAATGCACGATATTTCAAGCGGGTTGGTATCGTTATATAAAATAAAATAATCCCAAAAAATGAAGTTTTTTAAATATAACAAATTTTTGGAATATTATTTTAATTCGTTTTATACCTTTGAGGATGGGGGCTACCGCTCCGAAACCCTCGCATTGATGATTTATTAAAATTTTAAAAATAGAAATTAAAACGTTTTTCAACAATTTGTGTTTTTTAATAATTAATCGCATCCTAAAATGGAGAACTCCACAAAGCCGCTTAGCATTGAACCCTTTGCGCAAGGATGACAGGAAAACGTCAGAAAAATTTCAACACCATTTACATTTATAATAATACATATTTCCGTTTGTATTTCACATACTAAAATAAAAAACTCTCAAAAGCTGCTTAGCATTGGTCCTTTCTGCGCACGGATTACAAGAAATTATGTATAGATTCATTTTGTTTTCATATAGTTAACAAAAATTTAATGGGGTTTCCCTTTTTATTGGGGCACGTTATTTTGTAGTTTCTGGGATTTTATTTTGGGATTTTTATTTTTGGGCATATGATGGTATCCTATTTCAAGAAGATAGCTGTCGCAGTACGTCGAAAAACACTCATGTGTTGGTAATACCTATACACTCAAAGATATCTAGTATTTTATAATCGAGTTATATAAACTTACTGAATAGTTTTCAAACTAATATGAACATTTTCGTGGAGTTTACAACACGGTAAAAAGCAGAGAGGCAATATTTTGATTGAGAGAACTCTCATTGAAGAACGTTCCATTTATTTCCTTTAATGGATTTCATCTTTGAAATAGAAGCATCTAAACTTTTCGAAAGTAATTGTTTCTGGAAAATCTTGGCCATTAAGTAAATTTTGAATGCTATTACTCTTAGAAGTTTTGATAAAATTACTAATTCTCTTAAATTCTAAATATAAACTAAAATTTTTATTTTCTCAGAATACATTTTTTAGGGAAATCTGACACTTTGTAAGCTTTTTAAAATTACTCAGAAATTTCAAAACGTTAAACGATAATTTCAAAGTATTTCACCCACAAAACTATTCCGCATTAGACTCGTACGTTTATAAAAAAGATGAATACATAATATAAACTGTGTGAGCATACACATTATAAAGATAAAATTGAATTTGATTGACGAAATTTCGACGAATTTATTGGTTTAAAAAAATGTCTAAATAAATGAAACGATATAATTGCGAAAGAAAATATAAAAAAAACATTATGGATTTTTTTTTTTGCTTATACCACATACTATATAAGAAAATACCGAAAAATTATAAACAATTAAATTATCGTAAAAATTGGTTGATAACAAACTACCATTGTCATGAAACAAGACGAGTAGGATAAAATGCTTACAAAATAATAATTCTATTTGACCTTTTCTTTGGTATTATGCTTTTTACATTCGTTTTTTCTATTATACTTGAAATCTAGCTTAATAATATAAAAAATAATAATAAATTAAGTTTTACCAGTCGAAAAATCAATCCACAGTAGTTTTGTTTAAACCTCGAAAAGCTTCGATTTTGTACCAGTAGCTTCTCGATGATGTCCCAGAAAATCAAATTATTATGATTTTATTATTTTTCCTTTTTTTTATATTTCAACATAATATTGTATTTTTTCTATTTTTTTTTTTTTTGTTACTGTAATAATAGCATAACAAAAGAGCTTTATCATAATGAAAAAAGAAGCTTTTTGTGATTTATCCACATGTATATAGTAAATCTATTCACGAGTATGGATATAAACGTATACATACACCTATCATGTTTTTAAATACATAAAGTAAATGGTAAATATTAAATGTATTACCAAAACATAAATTTAATATCAAAATGTTGGCAAAATTTAATTGATTGATTATTAAATTCATTAAAAATGATACATATTGTAAAATGAATCAACTGATTTTGATTTTTGTTATTAAATAGGTTACTCTAGGGCTTTTCAGATTTATATTGTATACCAATTGTACAAATACAAACATATATACATATGTACATATGTTAGGAGGTGCTTATCTGTTACAATTGATGTCATTAAAATTGTTTATTCAAGTGAATTTTGCGAATTACTTTTTATATTTTTATTAATAGGAATATACTCGTATATCATAAATCTATAATAATGTAAGCTTTGTTATTTAATTGGCTCCATCTCATGCCGATATTTTAATAGATTTTGTATTACAATAACATGGCCAATTTTTAAATAGATTTGATTTTGAAAACAAAATTTATTGGATTTGAAATAGTTTATTCAAAAATTGGGCCAAACTTTATACTTAAAAGTGTTCAGTTTCAAGAAATTACAAGATATATTTTTTAGGTTCTGTCGAAATGATTTGCTTTGGTTTTAGAAAAGTTTTAAATATGGAACCCATAAAAATAACCAGCTAAGTACTTTAAAATGTTCATCAAATGTTATGATCCAAAATTTACTCTCTGGGATAAATAAAACAAAATAGAACTTTTGAAATACTATTTCAAACGTTTTGATTCTGGGGTCAATCTATCCGTTCTTTTTAATATCACCCTAGCTAACTAAAACCTTCTTTATTCAAAATTGAATTAAGTTATTTTATCAAAAATTCAAAATACGATTAAATTTGGTATTAGAACGCTTTAATTAAACTGAGTTTTTAGTAGGCTCGAAAATAAACAGCAAACGTTAACCTAAAAAAGAAGGAAAATCCATTACAGGATGTAATCGCATTACCGGCATATCAACAATGCCGTCTATATAATATCTGCATATACCATTAGGCACAAATCCTACAATAAAGAAGGATAAACAAAACTTTTTATTATATGAGTTAACAATTCTCGAAAAAACTAATCACATATTGATACTCTAAATTAAAAAAAAAAATTGAAAATTCCAAAATTTTAAAATAACCCATCCTTATTCAGACTTGTGGTAGTTCAAAAACTACGAAGATAGACTGTTTGATAAGTATTTGTTTTTACCAAAATTCGATTTTTTGTTCGATGTGAGTAATTGCAGCAAAGAAACTTTTGAAGGCAAGAATGAAAATTCCCATTCCGATAGAACGTCATTTGGGCGAAATAGTGATCATGGGGGGAAATTAGAAGCAGGTAGTTCAGAGATCATAGAAGAAATGAAAAATAGAATTTTCAACACCTTCAACTCTATTTGATTTAATCCAGTCCATCATAACCTTTTTAGTATTTAAACGAACAAATCACTATTATATTCTAAGAAGGCTACCCTTTGTTATGAATTTAGGATTTAAACTGAATCAATAAAATATATATTTTGATTTGTCATTTTCAATGGTAAACCACCCTGTGTATATAGACAAACAGCAGTACTAGAATAAGCTAATAAATAATAATGAGCTAATTACTTTATTACTTTACTTTTATTTTGTTATAACTTGAACACTAAAAAAAATTAAAATAATAAAATTATTTTATTTAATCTTATTGATCAGCTCGAACCACAACACCTTTTACAATGAAAATGTTCAATTCGACAAAAAGAAAAAAATGAAGAAAATCTCGCCTCTTAAGTATATCTTCTCCATAAAATATTAAACCTAAATTTTGAATTTTATTAATTTTGTTAATAATCAATAATCGTTGACTCAATTTAACTAACTTCGATCAAACATGCGAGTTTCATCAAATCGACATACGCCTAAATACGTAAATTGAAATACGCTCTTCCTTATCTAGAAACCTATACTTATCTATACTGTTTTGTACCTGATGTAGTTTTGAAATAAGTCATTATAAATGGTTCCCGTTAAAAGGATGCAAAATGTCGATTTAAACATTATATTTTCAAAGTCACTAACTTTAAAAGTTTATTGGTTGAATTTTTCTAACAACCACTTTCAGGTTTTAATAAAATTTGACAAATTGCTCTTGTGTACAAAATGCGGTAAATACATCTCACTGGGAAGTTCAAAAATCTTTCTAAAACTGTAAAGCTTGTCTAAGTAGAAAACAATAACAAAAACCTCTCGATTACTGAACCACATAAAACCTTAAAAAAACGAGTTACCAATTTGTAATTATTTGAAGTACCGGTATCATACACCACTATGAGTAAAACTTCGAAATAAAATCAGAAATGATTTCTAAAAATTTACATTGATACCTCGCTTAACGAGCACCTCGCTTAACGAGTACCTCGCATAACGAGCAAAACAAATTGTAAAAAATGACTCACTTAACGAGCGACATTTCGCAAAAACGTGTGATGAGAAGAGGGGCCAGACCCGGATTGTGCGCTTAATATACAAACCTAATGTGTTATTTAAACAAAAAATTAACGAGTAAGATCCTGGAACGAATGAATTATGCTCGTTAAGCGAACTTCCACTGCAAGGTGGAAAAAATAACTCTCTTAACGAGAGACGTTTCGCAAAACGAGTGAAGAGAAGAGGGGAAGATCAGGATTGTGAGCTTAATATAAGACTTAATGTATTTCGTTATTTTAAAAAACGTAACGTAATTGACAATTTTGTGATTTTAAACTACGATTAATACGAAGCTTACGAGATCTTAAATTGATTTTTCATATTAGTCAAATGAAATCAAATACATTATCTGCTGTATACATTTTGTATTTAGAGTTATTTTTTTGCAAATGAATTTATTTCATACTATACCGAAAATCAATGTTTACGTGATTGATTTCAGTCCGGAAAACGACTCATTATGGTACAGAAAAAAGTGTCCGGAATACGAGCTACTACAGTATAGAAAAATATAAAACCAAACAAAAGAAAAATAACTAGGGTCACTTGATAATTTGAAGATCATATTGATTGATTTTCTTTAAATTTCAAACTCATGTTTTTACTTTAAAATTTAATTTTAAATGAAAAACTCGAATTAATGTCCCATGTAGTATGAAATAAAACGTTGTACGTTACACGTACGTTAAATGATCGTTACAGTACTCGTTCAAAATAAACGTCGAACTCGTACTGTAACAACTCATTTACCGCCCTTGTGACGTAACTATTACACTTCCAGATAGATCAAATTAATTATTATTCATTGGTCTCCAAAAATAGGAAGATAAATCTGGTGAGAAAATTTACTTTGACGATTCTCTTAAATTTTATATCAGATAACTTCAATTTGGAATTTGAAAACAGAAATAAAATTAAATACAATAGGTGATTGAAAAACAAGAAACTCAAATGATAAAACGTCAAAATTTAGCTTCACATTTATCGTCCGGGAAGATAAAAATGAAGTGAAAAATTTGTAAAGATAAAATAAAGATTTCTGTATTCTAATACGAAAACCCCCCATTTGCTAACTACTAAACTGCGTACCGCAAAGTGAAATTCAGCGGTGAAATTTTCATTTTCGTTTTCGCTTATGTGATTTTTATATGAGAAATTTAATTTCACTTCAGCAGCGTACCGGGCTTAAATCAGAATAGTTATTGCGAAATTTGTGTTGTATGGCTGTAGTGATTTCTTTTATTTGATAAAATAAATTTTATCTATGTACTAGATAAATAATATGTAGTACACATTTTAGGATTCCATTTTTGATAAAATTTGCAAAATCACTATTCAGTATAATCAAGAATTTTTTATTTTAAATTCTCGTGGGATGCTTAAACAAACTCTAAATGTTAACAGTGGATTTTGAGGTACACAAAAGGAGTGGCAATTAAGATTTAGAGTGAGTTACTTGGCAGCTGGTCCAGAATCAATTTAAATTAAAGTAAATCTATTTGCTTTATTTTACAAAAATTAGGCTATGATATTTATTTATTTATTTATTTATTTATTTATTTATTCCATAATGGGGCAACACACAGACAAAGTCCAATTACGTGTACCCTCAAAACTGATATTTACAAACATCAATACATACAATAGACGATATATTATAGAGACGTCTTAATACGAATAAAAAAATAGTCCAGATACATAGTACACTTTTTTTCTCATTCAGTTTATTTTATGATTGAACTTTTCTTATGCTTTTGGTATACAATGGCCTCATGCTATGATGGTGAGAAAAATGTCATGGTATAATTTCGTTATGGTAAGGTTTTAAACCAGACATTTGTTAAACTACATCTTAAATCATAAAATTATGTACAAAATTTAAAATGCAATAATTTAAAAATCCCAAAAATTGGTTAACTCGTCGTGAAATTTTATATTCAGATTTTTTTTTACATTTACATAAAAGCCAATTTTTCTTTCAAATTTCAAAATTGTAACTTTAAATTAGAATTCATTCAGTTATAAAAATATTTAGCTTCTCATACTATCATACTTCATCATACTATACCTAAATATGACCTATAAAGAAAGCCAATTTAAAGATATTATCTATGTCAGTCGCATAATTTATTAAGGTTGTGTTCTGTCATTGCCACATTTGAAGCTGATATAGTATGAATGTATACAGTACAACCTCCCATCATTATTGCATTAAGTTATATGTTAAATATCCATTAATTACTAATTAATGATGATTTGACGTTTTACTCGTACATATTTCGATTCGAAATTAATCAAATTTGTCTTGTACATACGAGAGATAAATACATCTATGTACATATAAATAGTAACTATCGCATACATAAATATTTATGTATAGTATAAAACATGAAATTATATTTTAATAAGCTTTTATGGTGATAATGTGATTTTTGTTGTATATAAATTGTATGTTTCATTTTTATATTTTAACGATTTTGATTTAATTTCATTTGCATAACAAAC
Organism: Tipula helvola; assembly: GCA_963556165.1. Taxonomy (NCBI): domain Eukaryota; kingdom Metazoa; phylum Arthropoda; class Insecta; order Diptera; family Tipulidae; genus Tipula; species Tipula helvola. Next base: position 341,814,943 of record OY744483.1, on the reverse strand, counting down.
GAAAGATAAAATTGAAATTTCAAAAGTCGTTATCATTTATTTTTATTTAGTGGATGAATGGTACAGCTAATTGTATATTATGTTATATATATATAACTATGTATGTGTATGTATATGTACAAATAAATAATTTTTCAGTTGTAGGGACATGATTAATTTTAATTGCATTTATTGGGATTAAATCATTGGATTTTATACATAAATGCGGGGTGTGGAGCTGCTGCATGATTCGTCACCACCCGACACAGATGTGTTAGGTTATAACAGGTTATAATTAAAAACAAAATCGTATTTATAGATTAAACTAATTAAAAGCAGCTAAATATTATACGTTCTCAACTCAGTTGCAATTAAATTTTCATCGCAGTTAGTTGTTATATAAAATGTCGACCGAAATCGATTTTCATCAGTTATCAATGTGCGATATAAATAAACAATTATTAAATAACAGATTTTTGTCAGATGTCGAATTTATTATAAACTCTGAAATTTTATATGCACATAAAGGCGAGCTTTCTAAACGTTCAGAAGTATTTCGCAATAAATTTACAAGTGACAAGAATAAAAGTTTAATTTCTAAAATTCAGATAAATAATTATAGTTATCAGGATTTTAAAGAATTTGTATCATATTTATACTATGATACGTGTACAGTTACCACCGATAATTTTTTACAGTTACTAAATTTATCGATTGAATATAAATTATATAAATTGGAAAATTTTGTAATTAATAATTTTATATTACAAGCTGAAAATCGTAATATAAAAAATATTTTAAATATATTTGATTACTGCGTTATCAATAATTATAAATTACTTTATGAATGGTCAAAACAGCTGTTATCGCAGAGTCTATATCATTCATTTGAAACTAGTGAATTTTTAGTTATAAATAAAGTAACACTAATGGAAATATTAAATTTAAATAATTGTGATTGTGATCGGACAACAGAAATAATATTTTTAAAAGCTCTACTAAACTGGATCAAATCAAATCACTCGGAAAACGATGAAAATTTATTTAAATTGCTACGAATAAATAATTTTCAAAATTATCATCACCTATTTAATCAATATAAAATAAAAATTCCCGATCGAGATTTAACACGAAATAATAATATTGATAAACGGGAAAAATTTATAAAAACTGTTTCGAAGATAAAAGTGCGTCAAAATAAACCATTTGAATTAAAATTTAAAATCAATAAAAATATGTACTTAATGGGTTTATGGTTTGGTGTAACTGAAAATTTTAATGACAAACAGATAGCCATTATTATAAATTTATTATTGAGTAACAATAAAATTGTTAAAACCATAAAACATAATATTAAAAATCCATTTTATGATTCGATTGTAAATTTTTATCAACCATTTCAATTGGAACAAAATATTGAATATAAAATTCATATTTGTTATCCGGATGTAACAGATCGTATTGTAATGTTACCAAAACATGCAATGCTTTTAGATGGTTTGGAAATAACATATAACGAACAAACGGCGCAGGCAACAAAACCTGTTGGGCACCGTCAATCTACGGAAGAAGAATATTCACCAATTCATGGAATTTTCTTTAGAAATGTGTAAATTAAAATTGTTAAATAAAATTTATTTTTTGAAAAATTATTACAGTAGATAATTTATTTTTTCTATATCAATCTTTATTTGAATTTGAAAATTGCTTTCTACATTAATTTAGAGCTTCTAGAACTTTTAAATATTACCACACAGAATACTAACACGATTATTAACACAAAACAAGAAAATGATTAATATGAAACTAACTTATTTTAATCCAAATATTTAATCCATAATGATCGTTTCCAAGAATTTGTAAAATTATACTTAAGTTTTACCAGATGAGCTAATGGGAACAAATTTTTGATTAATATCAACGGCACTAGTTTATATGGAAATATTTCTACTGGCACCCCAACATATATTAGGTGCATTGTGGGGTGCCAGTTGGTATTTCATTGTTAAGCCACGTTTTCAATGAATGGGTACTATTGGTTCGTCTGATTATGTTTGTGGTTTTACTTATTGTGTACGTGAATAAGGAACATTTTTCGAATTTAAAAACAATACGTTGATTTAATACATATTGTGTTACAAGGAGTTTTCACTGAATATATTTTATCATAAATAATAAATAAATATTATAAATTTTTCATTTCATTTTTTTTTTTCCTGAAATTTTTGTTTATTAAATTTCTTGGAAAAATGTTATTACGAGTATAATTTATCATATTTTATATCCACATATAACATTTTTCTGTTAAACATATAACAGTTAAGAGCCAATCAGCGCATTAGTATATAGTAAGTAATAATGAGATATGTATGTACATATATCGGTTTTTAATGTTACTTTAAAGCTAAAACTTAGCAGCTTTAGTCCAGTTTCGTTAAAATGATACGTCAACAGAGAAAATTATATTTTCTGGTTAGCCCTAGCATAATATATTTTAAAAAATTACTAGAATCGCACAACTTCAGTTTCAAAATTGACATGAAGGACAGTCCTTTGTTTTATTATTACATATCTGTACTACATAATTATATGTATAATTTATTTCGTGATTTTGTATAATCAACAAAAAATGAGTTTGTACAGTACGAGTTCGACGTTTATGGACGAGGCGACGAAGAAGCCGAGTTCAGAATTTTGAACAAGTAATGTAACGATCATTTGACGTACGTGTAACGTACAACATTTTATTTCATACTACATGGAACATTAATTCGATTTTATCATTTAAAATTAAATTTTAAAGTAAAAACAGTATGACTAATAATTGTATGAAATAATAGTTATTTATTTCATACTATACCGAAAATCAATGTTTACGTGATTGATTTCAGTCCGGAAAACGACTCATTACGTCAGAGAACAAAAGTGTCCGGAAAACGAGATATTACAGTAGAGTAGACTGTAAAACCAAACAAACAACAAAAAAATAACTAGGGTAACTTGATAATTTGAAAATCTTTGGATTGATTTTCTTTAAATTTCAAACTCATGTTTTTACTTTAAAATATAATTTTAAATGAAAAAATCGAATTAATGTCCCATGTAGTGTGAAATAAAACGTTGTACGTTACACGTACGTTAAATGATCGTTAGCGTTACAGAACTCGTACGCGCTCCTTCGTTGCCTCGTCCATAAACACCGAACTCGTACTGTAACAACTCATTTACCGCCCTTGTGACGTAAATAACTATTACGTCACTAGGGGCGATAAATGAGTTGTTACGGTATGAGTTCGATGTTTATGGGCGAGGCAACGAAGGAGCCGAGTCCAGAATTTTGAACGAGTTCTGTAACGCTAACGATCATTTAACGTACGCGTAACGTACAACGTTTTATTTCATACTACATGGGACATTAATTCAATCCAAATGACTTTCAAATTATTAAGTTACCCAGTTATTTTTTTTTGTTTGACTTTATATTTTTCTAAACGGTAATGGCACGATTACCGGACTGTTTTTTCTGTACCGTAATGTACTATGAGAGCGGAAATTGGCCTGCTACAAAAATAATCTGTTTTTCTATTCCTTCGTTCAAAATAAGTGCTTTATTTATTCAAAAATCGAAGCTAAAATATATCACTAATCACAATAATCAATAATGATTTGTATTTTACTTCCAAGACACCAATTTTTATATTATTTTTAATTTATACATTTTAATAAGTAAGTTCCTTATAAGTATTGCTGCAAATGAAGATGATGTTTGTTGGCATCGAAATCGATTTTGAATCGAAAGTAAAAAATAATAAAATTTCACTATGTATAAGGAACATACTTATTAAAATATATAAACTAAAAATAATATAAAAATTGCCTTTTAATTATTTAATATATTAGAGAACTACTTGTTTGGAAAAAATTTAATGGAAAAAGTCATAATGAAGTTAATCAGGAAAACAATTTTTATTGACAACCCAAAGTCGTGCCACGGCATTTTTCGTGGCTTTAGCGTTAAGTCACGTCAGATCAATTCACCGATTCTCTTAGTCATATTCGACGCTAACTAGAGTCTTACTGTCAAATCGCACAACATTTTTATTAGATGATAATGTTGGGAACGATACACAATGTACATAGTAGATTAATTTTGTTCTTCTTCAATAAATATTGTACTCTGGTAAAATGAAGAAGAACTTTTGGGGAGATAATAGCGATTAAGAAGACAGTGTTAAATTAGCGATTATTGATTTAAATATTAATTATAATAATTCAATAAATATATTTGTGAAAATTAATAAAATATATTATAAAAATAACGAATATATGATAATTAAAACAGTTCGGTTGTTTCTTAAATTCGCCGATAAACCACTGACAACAGTCGTTTGTTACGTCTTACGTCTAAAATCATATTATAATACGATAGATATCATTTTTTTGTTTTGCAAATGACAGTTGAATACAACAAAATGGATTGACGCAATTATTTACACTGTTTTAAATATGTTATTGTTTAAGTTAATAAATTATTATTGTTATAAAACGTGTCAACAGTCGTGTCACATCGTTCATCTTCAAGAATATCAATTTTACTACATTTAATAAAATAAAATCAAAATATCTACCACCAATTTTTAAGTTAACTTATCACGATGCAACAAGATCAAAAATGAAACAAACGAATCGTAAATGTCATTTTAATTTTTTTTTTAAGCTTTTTGTGTTAAGCGCATAAAGCGCCGTGCGTAAGAAAAAATTAATTTTGTATGTTCATCATCCGTATTTAGCAGACACATTTTAAAAATTTACTATATTACTAAGTTTTGGAGTTTTTATGAGCAAATTTAACGCTTCTTGCTTGATATGAAGTTAAATTTTAGTTAATCTTTATCGGTTTATTAATTGGACATTGTCCAATTTTAATTAATTGAATGATTATAATGAAATTAAATCCAATCCATTTATTAATCCAATAATGCGGAGTTTAAAATATGATTCATACATTTAGAAACTATGGTAAAAATCGACTTTAAGCGAATATTTTGTTTTATAAACGCTTTTTTTCTATTTTTCGCTTACTCAATTCATGTAACAAAACGAAAATTAATTATCTAAACATAAAACTTGAGAAAGTTAAATGCGTTTTTAACCGCCCCGGTGGCAAAGTTGTTAACATGTTTGCTTTAAGCTCCGGATGATGAAAAAATCACGGCTGGTTATGTAGGATCATTGAATTAATCACTCATTATCCGCTGAAAAAATGATTACGAAACTTTATCATGAAGCGGCCAAATCCCTCTATGGGATATAGCGCCAGCGAAAAAAAAATGCGTTGTTTTTTAATTTAGTGTAATTACCTGGATTAGTGGCCAAATTTGCAACAAAACAAAGTGTAATAGTTTTGGTAAATTTAGAAAAACAACTGCATTATATAAATCAGATAATAAAGCTAAATTGAAAAAAAAATAGATTTATGCATGTAAATTGAATCGGACCTTTAATGAATTCATAAGAAACACATTAAACAAAAATAAACCTCGGCCTGTTACTTTGCACAATTTTAAGTCAGCTAAATTTTTACCCAGCAATGAGCGCGATCCTCTGTTTCTTTGTGTCACAGTATTAGTAGCAGTGCAGTCGGTGGATGCTGCTTATTTATTGGCTGGCAATTCTATCCTTGATTTTGATCTGGCGCCATTCTAAAGCACTTTCGCTGGAGAAGTCTCACCGCTTTAAATGAGTCTGGTGTTTCCTTCCGGCTCAGCTTAGGCGAACTCTTTTTGTATTCTACTCCTCAAAGAATCTATAGGTAGCCTGAGGTCATCTTCCTCAAAAGTAGGTCATGGTTTAATTTGGTTTCTGAGGTGGGTGCTATAGGAGAAGAACCTACTAGTTTTTTTAATCAGTTGTAACCATTAATTATAGTGGTTTTCTGTTGAAAAGAAAGTCCCCCACGCTTGGTAAAGGAAATAGTAAGTATTCGCTTGGCCTTGGATGATTCATTTTATTGAGGTTATCTCTTGATCCGTTATATTTTGCTTTATAAAGGATCACCTCGAGATATTAAGCATCAACGCCCCTTGATCTCTGAAAATCCTGGAGACCAAACCGGTCTAACCTCTAAATGTAGCTCAATAATGATAAATTTGAAACTGGCTATCAATCGAGAAAACTTAGAGCAAAAGTAAACGAGTATTAAAAACAAAAGTTTCAGGAGTTCAGATGAGCTACTCCAAAATATTGAGGGACATACTCGACAACATCTATTTATATACCGCGTGATTTTTTTAACCTGAAACTTTCAAATATGTCGAAAAATAAGCACTCTACGGAAAAAACATCCGTAATCAAAATTTAATCATTATGTAGGGGAAATACGTTAGTGCTAAAATTAGTTTCCCCTCACTCTTCTTGTAGCAGGGGTAGGGAAAAATTTGAAATTTTAAAATAGTAACTCATATTTTTGACACAAGATTCGAAAAGAGTGAGAAATTTTACGTCCGAACATGTATTTTCCATGCCCTCTCAAGGTTACCTGAAAGAATATATTTTAGTTATAACGCTTATAAAGTTAAAAAGCTTTTTTTTTATTTTCATAGCAAAACATAAGCATTATAAATAAAATATATTTCTTCAGGTGACCACTCTCACCTCCGCTCTCTACCTATAAGGAGGGGAGAAGGGGGACTAACTTTAGCACTAACGTATTTCCCCTGTGGAATGATTAAATTTTGATCATGGACGATTTAAAGTTTCAGGTTAAAATTCAGCCGATATAATATTGAAGTAAAACTTAAAAAGTGCAAATCTCTAAAATATAACTCAAATTCCCAAGTGTAGTCAGCTTTTTCTTATTGTTGGACCTTGCAAATTGTACCAGTAATAAACATTTTATTTATTTCTAATGTTCTTTTTTCAATTAAATCTCTTTCAATTAAATGTTAAATCTCTAAAAATAGAGGCAGAAGTTTTCTTCTGATAAACTCACAGTAAGAAAATGTTAGTTAATAAAATATCGATTATTATCAACTATTTATTCAGACTTAATCAATTATGACGTATGTTATAATTACAAACATTCATATATCGATAAAATTTGCAGTGATATTCTCATACATAAAAATCTGAAAGGATGTCTTTTAATTTTTTTTGTTTTGTATTTTTATTATTTTTAACCCAACCGACTTAATTCCATGGATTATAGAGATAGAAAAGCGATTCGAAAACGTTGTTAATTTTTTTTTATTCTTTTTTTTTAAAGAGATCGATTTTGATTGATGGATTATAGAAAACATATTAAACTTTGAACTCTATTATATGGGATTAGTACACATACAATACTTATACAAAATTTTCTAAGGTTAAGTTAAGTATATTGCCCTTAATTCAATATAAAAGAATTTATGGGTAACAAAATTGTTGGTATCATCTTCCTGCACCATAATGTTGTTAATTATAAAATATAAAACATAAAATAAATTTTATATTCAAAAACTTATCATCATTTTTAATATGTATAAAAATGCGGAAATGCTGACATCCTCTTCCTTTCACATAGGTAATAGAATTAAGCATTATTTATAATAGGTACTTCATAAAAGTGCATTTATATAATAAATTTCAATAATTCCTTAAAAATTGAATTAGATAAACACTATTTTTAGAATTAGGTATTTATAATTTAATTACGACAATGAGATATCTATGTATGTACATTGTACATTATAAAATCGTAATGCGTATTTGATGAGTGTGTAAATTCCCACAACATAATATTAAATACATATGAGTATAGTGGGAAATCTAATTTTATATCCTAAAAATCGTTTCATTTTATATAATATGAGTTATGTTTATTATTAAGGATTAATAAATAAAATTATGTATTTTTGTATGAATTTATTAGTTTTGTATAGCCATTAACTCATTACTAATTGAACTTTGGAATATAGGTAGTTTGTAAGAATAATATTGATTTGATTATCGGCCGCGAGCATACTAAATCATTATTAATCCAAATTACCTCCCTTACTATTATTTTTCATGACAACGACGAAAACTACAAAATATCTACCGACATAAATAAACTTTCCACCCTTATTTATTACAAAACTAAATACAAAAAAAAATTATCAAAAGCTTATGAAACCTTAGGTTAATCCTTTTTGAATATAATATTACATTATTGTCCTTGTCTAAAAATAAATAAAAAATCATTCATATGAAACTAATGCGATCGATTAGAATCGATCAAAGTGATCATTAATTAATTATGGTTCATTGATTAGGTAAAAATATAACCGAAAAAATAAAATCATCTATAGATATAAAAATAAATTTAATCAGAGAAAATTTAATATACGTACATAATATATTGGTTTTTCTTTTTGGTTGTGGCTAGAATATACATATCTATAAATATCTGTATACGTGAGTATTTTATATATTTAACAGTAAAATGGCGAACGCTATAAAACCACGTGTGCTTTACAATTAATTTATTTCAAGAGTCAGAAATAGGTTATGTTGTGTCATAATTCAAAAATTAATAATCAATAATGTAGAGTATGTAAATACCTACATTATACTTATGTATATTAAAAAAACATATGAATTTGTATAATATAAAACAATGGCGGTTACCTTCACCATTTTTGTGTCTTGTTTTGAAATTTAATTTATTACTCGCGTGCCTTTAATACGTTTATCTATTTTTACAAAAAATAATAATAAAATAAAAATAACAATTTTAATTTATTTATTTTTGGTACTTATTAAATGTAAATAAATTGAATATGGATATAGAACTGATATTTAGAAAATGTACTTGGAACGATCTAATATAAAATTAGCCTGTTGCTATAAAATGTCGAATCGATAAAATACTTTAGCATTTACGGATTGAAACACAGAAACTTTTGGTAAACATGCGATTTTCCCTATAGATAGGCTCAAGGACGAACTACGAAGGATATCAATTAACAATAAACTTTAGGTGACATACATATTTTAGTATTTATTTATTATGATTATATAAGGGAGAATGATTATTTACAAAATTATAAAATACGAAATAAACAAAATAAAAAATTATTAACAATGAAACAATTCCACATAAATAATTTCCTATTCACACCATTTCCGCGAACTTCACCATAATACCATAAAAAAGCTCATTTCACAGTACAACCAAAAAACGGAACTCGGTTAAAATAGGAAAAAATTTCATATCATGAAATTCACAAATAGTTTGGGGTTGTGTCCAATAAAAACTTAAATGAGATAATTGGCAGGTAAAAAAAATTGAAATTTGTATAATTAGATTTGCCTCGCATTTATATTAGATATACTATATACATACTAATAATGTATAAATAGGTGGGTAGTCATTTGTTAGTTAATGTCTCGTTGTATTTATTTGCAATTCATTAATTTTCCATTTTTCAGACAAATTGGGTACCTATTTTAAACCCACCTTCACGAAAAGACCAAACATTTATATACTAGAACTACTAAATTTTTTCTTCTTTACAATTCCAGTGCCACGTGAAAGCAATGGTGACAACATCAACATCACTTAGCTACTCATCAGTAAATCAATACGATCGTGATCGTAAAATTATATGACGGCATCGCAGTAATACATGTAATTCTTGTAATAGCAATAAATCACCAAATAGTGATATAGATGAATACATGTCGACTATAACACGAAAAAAATTGTGTCCAACGTGTCATCGGCATCGTTATTGTCATTGTAGTCATAGTAATTCAATGATACAACGGAATCAAACACGGCGTCAATTAATCCGAACGAATCAATCGAATAAACGTTGTACATTTGCTACTGGCACCATAACTAGTTCGCGTGGCGAAAGTAGCGGCATTATAACACAAGCTAGTGTCTCAATGCCAGGATCATCAGGAATTATGAGCCATCCAATATGCCAGAGCCAGAGCTCAAATAGTAGTAACTCATCATCAATTCGAATAATCGATTAGAGATTAGAGATCAAAAATGCACCCACACCCTATTATACATAGCAAACGAAAAATTATAAGATTTTATTTAATTTAACTAAAAAAAAAAATCATATCAAATAAATTAAATTGATTTTATAAATTTCCAAAAAATTAAAATAATTTGTCGTTTTAAAAATATTTGTCTTATTGGCACACAAATATTTTTAAATAAAACAAAACAAAAATTTTAATTTTTTAATAAAATTCTAAATTTGATCCTATGTGGTTAAGAAAAAGGAATTAAATTATTTATATGTATATGTATGTATGTATGTATATGTAAAAAACACGATCTAAGAAAGAGTGTTTAATATTATTATACTAAATTTATGTGAACTACAAAACTTTCCGTCCAACTAAATATAATTTTTCTTGTTTTGGTTTTGGTTATTTTTATTATTTTGTTTTTAATTTTCAGACAATCAAAAAAAAAAAAAAAGTTTAAATAAAATCTTGTAATTTTCTTATACATATAAGAATAAATAATTAAGACAATTGAAATAATAACAATAATTGTGTCCTTAAAAATTGTAGAAAGAAATCTATAGTAGTATAACAGAAGTTCTTAATTATTTAAATGAAAAATTATAGTTTTTTTTTTAACTGATGCGGTTTTGTCTATGTGTAACATGAATCAACAACAGCAGCTGGCAGATATAAACTGATGTGAAAACTAATTAAAATGTGTATAGCTAGTTAGGTAGAATGAAGGACCATAATGTACACTTTCTTGAAAGAAGTAATTATAGTGTTGGTTATAAAAAAGATAACAAAAAGGAAATACATCTTGAATCTCAAGAAAATTTGAATAATAATATATTTTAAGTCTTTCGTTTCATATTTTAGATTAAAATGATTTAAAATTATGCCAAATCAATTTTTATCAAAATATGGTTTCTTATTCACTTTTCTTTAGAATCAGATTTTTTGTGTTTCATGGCTTATTTTACAGTGACTGATGTTGATTCAAATATTGTGGTAAAATGGTAAAAGCCGTTATTTTAGCGTCTCAAATTATTTATTCAAAGACTGATGTCGATTGAACTGAACGCTTATTCCATTTACCTAAAAGTAAAACCTACACAAACATCAGTTAAATTAAAAATCAAAGACTTCCAAAATCAATTTTTTTTTTTTTATTTAAATAATTTTGAACAAAACTATAAAATTTAATATATTAGAGTTAACAAATAAAATAAATTAATTGAATAATTTTTTATACATTTATAATAAATAGTAAAAATCTCTAAAATCAAAATGTGGCACAAAAATGCAACCAAACTGGCAACAACTATAAATTCTATATTCGCCATTTTGTCAGTAATTTTATATTAAACCGCCATAAGAACCTATTTATAAGTATTTATAAATTTAAATTATTTTCTTTATAATAGAGTAATTATATAAAATAAAATTAAATAAAATTTACTCAAAAATAAAAACAAAAATTTTAGGTTAATGACACACACACAGTATTTTAAAATATATATAATTAAATAAATGTATAAATTACTAATAAATGTAAAAATAAAATAAAATTAACAGTAAATACTTATAAGTAAATAATTGCAGTTATAATAATAATAAAATTAATTTTACGTTGTTTTATTTCCGCTTCATTAAAATCAAAAGTCGGTAAGTAGAACATTGAATTTTTGTAACTTAATTTAAGTGCACTTAATTTAAGTGCATATCATTTTCAATTCCTAAACACAACTCGCGTAATTATCGTGAATAAAAAAAAATATATAAGGGCTCAACGGAATAAGTAGAATTGTCACTTCGGCTTTATGAAAGGATAATGGAATTATGGTTATTACAGCAATTATAGATAACATATAAGAAGCACACTGGAAAGCACATTCATTGGAATTTTATTAACGCTACTGCAATGCAAAGAGGTTAAGTATTAAGAAGACTATTAACCAAAAAAAAAAATTATTAGTCATACCAAGCTATTATCAAGCCTATTATCTTACGAAAAAAACATTTTTTTTACGAAAAAAAAAAACGAAACAAACAGACAGAGGAGATAAGGATTTCTTACGTAACGTTCCCACATACATTACAATGTCAAATAGTCGCAAGAGAATAAATAAATGTGAAAGAATTATAAAAAGTTCCAAAACACCCACACGTTCCGCACAATTTTCAAATTATTTAGCCAAACTAGACAAGATTAGAAAGATAAAATATAATACGATCTGAAATCGCTATATTATAAACAAGTTATTTTAGTCGAGTGAATACTTTGAGATTTGTGATGGTTCTTTTTCTACAGAAAAAGACGCTTCTAAAACCGGAAATTTCCCTATAAGGTTCATAATATAACGCTTTCTGTATGAAGATACAGGAAATTTCCCTAGGAAGTATAAGGTTCATAATATATCGCTTTCTGTATGAAGATCCCAATAATACATCAGAAGTTATAATACCTAGCAGCAAAACTGAGAGCCTAGAAAAAATTATGGATGGTCGCGGTTGAAAATAACTTAGTAGCCTATACTTAGAAAGTTTAAGTCAGTATTCCAACACCTGATCGATAACTACTAACAAACTAAATTTTATTTTTACTAACAAACTAAATATGTAGAATCCGCACTGATGGTTAGGATAGGATGACAGTCCTCAGGGGATTTCATTTCAATGATACTCTCCATAATTTTAGAAAGGATAGAAACAATGGCAATTTTGTGATAGTTCGAGGGATCTGACTTGCTGCGTCTTGGTGTATGCATTGGGCGAAGATTTTGGTTAGTTTCCATTCTGAAGAGAGAGTATACCAAGCCTGATGGAACTCCTAATAAGTTTTGGTAACCACAGAGCCAGCTAATTTTTTGGCGTTGAAATTTTCAAGAACCTTAGCCACAATTCGAGACCTTGTTGATGCGACACAAAGGAATCTAATTCCATCTTTTTGGGGATGTGTAGCTGCCTTTTTGATACCCTTGAAATTATGTTGGACATTTTGAGCTAAATATCCCTGCCATACTCTAACCTCATGATCTCTTTAGATTTGGCCTTCGCTGCTACAGCGAAATTTCTAGCGATACTAAATTCGTGCGAATATTGGGAGGCTCCGATCTTTAAGTGTCTACGATGAATGGTTTGATAAACGATTATACGGCTTTATGGAAATAGCTAGATTAGATTCCTTAATTAACTTCTTGAAAGAATGACGGTGGGAACAGGGAGTGCTGCACTATCAGTATTACTAAAGCGAAACATGCTCGCCAATCAAACTTTTCGAAGTACATGTTCAGTAAATAATACTCAGCGTTTTTATAGTCGGCGTTTGGTGTGAGGATTATTTTGGTATGCCTACGACGCGGCAAATAATTTTTTTTACTTTGATTTTATAAATTTTGAGCAACTTTTACGAAAAAAGACTAACATTTTTAGGTTTTTCCGTTCTTTTTCACCAAAAAAAGTTGAGTGTTGCGATATAATATAGTATTGAATAATACTTTTTGAGTATTCCTTCTGATTTTAATACAAGGAAATCGTAATAAAACGAATTTTTTATTGTACCTTTTTTACCTTTTGGAAAAGAACGGAAAGATTGAATGTAAATCAGCCTTAATACATTGCATTGGTAGAGAACTTGTCTCATGTCGAGGATAATTTTGTATGGATTTGGTATGTTTCTGTGGTCAAAAGCCAACAACAACTACTGAAAATGAAAACACCACAATTCACAACGAAAAAAACAATCATGTAAATCCTAGACCTAGGTGATAATTAAAGTACGCATTATTAAAATTATTACAGTTATTAAAAGCATAGTAATGTTGTACATAGTATTTTTTTTGTATAAGTTAAACCGTGTTAGGATAATTTGAACTAAACCTTAGCCTTAAATTTTATTTATAATGTTAACGTAAAGATGGTAGTATGCCAATTATATGTAGCGGTACAAATTATTAAAATTTGTGTAGAGTTGTAGTTTTAACCTTCACTTCGTGTAGTGGGGTCTAACTGACCCCAGAGCTGTTTGAAGCTGAATAAAAAATTATTTATCAAATATTTAGATAATTCCTTTTAGATATGCCTAAACAGACATCAATTAAATAGATTTAGAAGAAAAATTCATCAAAATCGGTTAATTTTAGAGTATTTTACATCAAATAAATGAAATTAGGCTGATAACCGTGTAGTGGGGTCATTTTGACCCCTTATACAATTTAATGCATTTTTTATTTAGAAATCAATTTTTAATCAAAAATTTATTTTCATAGCAATAATAGAAGAATAGAAGAAAAGATTTATAGAAGATTTACATTGAATCGGGCCCAATATTACGCAACAAAAACGAAGTAGTTTATGAACAAAAACGGTTATTGATGCTATGATTTTTTTTTTCTTGTATTTTGTTTTTTCTTTTGTTAGTTTGTTTTCATATAAATCCTATGGAAAAAAAATGGGTTCAATCGGACCCCACTACACGATTAGTGTGACTTTTAGTATTGCACGAAGTGAAGGTTAAGATTCTTTCGGCTTTTTATAGACACAATATATTAATAAATAATAATAATGGCATTCACAAAAGTAGTATGTATGTAGTTTTGTAGACAAGAACAAAACGTAAAACAAGAAAAAACCGAAGAAGACATTCTACCATTTTACACTTGCTTTCTTGCATTACGTTTCTCTGCTTTCAAGAAATCAATGCATTTTACACTTGCTTTCCCGGGGCATGCTGCAGCTATCGGGGGGGTCACAGGTGGTGGATAGTGAACGGCCTATCGATAGATAGGTTAGCGTTGAATTAAATAAGCCGCCCCCAACCGCAGCCCTGCTGGGAGGAGAGTCTCAGGAAACTGGGGAGTGGTTAACCTCAGTTTAATAAATTCTGAGTGCCTATGATACCCGGTATGGAATGGCGAACTGATGGCGCCATAAAACCATCAACTAATAACCACAGGCAAACTGAGCGTCACATATTCCGGGGTCTCCAGGTAGTGAGTGAGGGGCCCCTTTAAACGGGTTACCCCCTTGAATGGAATGGGTCCTATTGGTTTGGGATATCCATATGGATGGGTGAATGGTTGAGTGAAAGATGAATAGGGGCGGGGGTGCTGGGATGTGATGCTTGGTGAGCCAATGGGCTGGATTAAGGTGTTATGCGACCCGTGCCCAGTCGTTAACGGAGCTCTCTGGATACCTGGCTACCTCCAGTTGTATTTAGCCTTACCTGCGTATACGGATCTCTGCGCAGGTGGACCAGTATTTCTCCGACACTCGTGGGAATACTATGGATGATTTAAAAAAATAAAAATAAGGGAGCCGGTACCCTTGAAAAACCGGAAACAATGAAGGAAGAAAGTGGCTCTTACCTTAAAGGTGGAGCTACCTCATCAGTGGCAGGGGTAAGTAGCACCATGGCACCAAAGCCAGGAGTCAGCGATACCAATGCCAGGCAAGAGAGCGGGGGATCGGGAAGGATCCCTCCTGCAAAGCGACGATACAGGGAGAAACGGTCGGCGCATAAAATTCTGGATAAACTGGCTGCAACCCCTGAGGGGCAGCTTACAGTAGAACAGAAGCAATCTGTGGCTTGGGCGAGGGAGATTGTCGGCCGCGACAGCTCGGATAGGGTCCTTGTGCCTAAAAGGCAGAGGTCTCAGGATGAGCTCGAAGTGGGCGACAGCAAACGAGCCAAGACCGTCACTGGAGCGATATCGGGAGATCCAAAGGAAAAACCGAAATTGTTCAGTGAAATAGTAAAGGAGAACGTACTGGTGCTAGCGGTAATTGACAGAAGTCAAGAAGATGAAAGCATCACGGCAGGAAAGTGGAGGGAAGTGTATAATGCACTAAACTCCATTTTCATCAAGGTCCTCAGAGAAAATCCAGGACCCCCTCCGTTCTGTAGAGATGCTGGATGGCATCAAGGGCGCGTAAAGTTAACTGCGTGCTCGGATCAAAGATCGGTGGATCTTTATAAAAAGGCAATAGCCGAAGTAGGTGAGGTATGGGAAGGCGCGAGGCTTGAGGCAGTTCGAAAGGAAGAAATTCCGAGTAGACCAAGGGCCCGCGTCTGGTTACCAACCAAACCAGAAAAGCCAGAAGAGATCCTTGAGATTATTCAGGCAAGTAATCCAAATCTTCCAACGAAATATTGGAAGATTGTCAAACAGGAGGAGGCTAAAGGGGGCTTCAGAATGGCAATCATGCTGCTCAATAAGGAGTCCCTTACTCCCCTGGCAGAGACAAAGGGGGTGATCAGCTTCGGTTTCGGGTCGATCACTCTCAACGTTTTTAAAAAATATGAGGTAGGCATGCGCTCGGAGGACGGGCCGGAGGTGGACGTCGGACGGACCCAGCGGCAGACAGTCGAGCAAGCGCATGGGGTTATAACAGACGATGACGTGGAGCTGCTATTGGAGAGAGGCGGCCTTCTCTCGCTTGGATCCGATGGGGACACCCTGTCGGAATCTGAACGAAGAGAGGCTGGGGATTCTCAAGGCAGCGAAGCATTAATTATGGGGGGCGACACGGCGGATACTAGCGGCCCCCCGGAAGAAGGTAGCATTAGCCTGAAACAGGGAATGCATGAAGAGGTAAGTGAGATAATTCATGGTGATTAATATTGTGCAGATTAATCTTCACCATACGAAGGCTGCTTCGGCGGCTCTCGTTCTCAGACTGACTAGATCAGGAGAGGAGCTAGTGTTAATCCAGGAACCTTGGATTAACAAAAACAGGATCTGTGGCCTTAAGGTGAAGGGGTATACAACTTTGTACTCAAGTAACTCTGAGAAGATAAGATCTTGCATTTTAGTGAAAAATACTTTAAAAATGTTTCTACTTTCTCAATACAGTAGTGGTGACGTTACTGCGATCAGTATGGAAGTTGGCAGAGACAAGTTTTGGCTGGTCTCTGCGTATATGGATCGGGAGAAGGAGATCCCGCCGGATAACCTGGGGGACCTGATCCGAGAAGCAAGGAAAAATAGGATTGGTGTGATACTCGGATGTGATGCAAACGCGCATCACTCAATTTGGGGGAGCACTGATATTAATGAGAGGGGTGAGTTATTTTTTGATTACTTATTAAATACTAACCTTTCAGTCTGCAATGTTGGGCAGGAACCGACATTTATCATTAGCAATCGGCAGGAGGTTCTAGATGTGACCCTCGCCTCGGATACTATTTTTCAGTTGATTAGGGGATGGAGGGTGGCGAAGGAGCACTCATTCTCTGATCATCAATATATAACTTATAACCTTAACATACACCCGGGTACCCAGAAGCCGTTCAGGAATCCTAGAAGGACAAACTGGGAGAAATATGGGGAGGTGTTGGAGGAACTATTGCCGGAGGTCCCCGGACTTCCGGAGACAGTGGAAGAATTGAATTGCATTGTGGATGTTGTCACAAAAGCATGCAATCTTTCCTTTAATGCTTCTTGCCCCCTGATAAAGCCAAGGGGCAGGCAGAAACCGACATGGTGGTCCATGGAGTTGGAGACCTTTCGGAAGGCGTGTAGGACAGCCTTTAATAAGGCAAAGAACACGAGGCATGTACGGGACTGGGACTCCTATAAGGAGGACCTAAGAAAGTACAAAAAAGAATTGAGGAAGGCACAGAGGGGATCTTGGAGACTCGTAGAATGGAAGAAGTCTCTGAGACTTCCCGCCTTAGGAAGATTCTATCTACTAACCCAACTAGTCCTAGTTACTTAATTAGACCAGACGGGTCATGGACAGCTTCAAGTGCGGAATCGTTGGAGCTTCTCATCGATACCCACTTTCCGGGAAGCTTTGATGACTCGATGGAGCCTGGAGCTCATCGAGGAACACCTCCAATAGTTATGGAGGGCATATTGGATAGAGAGCGGATCAGGTGGGCGCTGCAGGGTTTTAAGCCTTATAAGTCTGCGGGCCCGGATCGGATTATACCAGCAGAGATTCCAAAGAACTCGGCAGCCATCATCCCCTGGCTAGAGGTTATCTTCAGGGGATGTTTGAAACTAGTCTATATTCCTAGGAATTGGACAGAGGTCAAAGTAGTCTTTATCCCGAAATCGGGAAAGAGCTCACATGCTCGTCCAAAGGACTTGAGGCCTATAACTCTATCATCCTTTCTGCTGAAAACCCTGGAAAGGTTGATAGATGTGTTTATTCGATCAAGAATTGAACCCAGGAATTGGGCAATGTCGCAGCATGCGTACTGTAAAGGAAAGTCGGTGGACACAGCTCTGCACGATCTAGTACGCACAATTGAGAAATCAATTTACTTGCAAGAGTTTTGCATGGTAGCATTTCTCGATATTGAGGGTGCTTTTAATAATGTAAAAACGGAGGCGATCATGGAAGGATTGTCTTTTTTGAAGGTGGACTGCTCTATAAGTAGGTTAATAAATCAGATGCTGGTAAGCAGGACTATTACCTCGGAGCTGGGAGAGTCCAAGATTAGAAGACGGGTGGTTAGAGGAACCCCACAAGGAGGTGTAATGTCCCCCATTCTCTGGAGTGCAGTGATTAATGGATTGCTGCTGGAACTAGAGAGAGAGAGGATAGGGGTTGTAGCATATGCTGATGATGTAGCGATAGCTGTCTCAGGCAAATATCTAGATACGATTAGGGATGTTATGCAGAATGCACTCCTGATTGTTACGAAATGGGCCAGCAAGTGTGGATTGGGGATTAACCCTTCCAAAACAGAGCTGGTACTATTTACTAGGAAATATAAAATTCCGGTGGTTAGCCCTCCTATCATAAATGGCAGCGGACTAGTTTTTGCTGACCGAGCGAGATTTCTGGGCATAATCTTTGATAGTAAGCTCAGCTGGAAGCCTAACACTTTGGAAAGGGTGAATAAGGCTATTGTAGCCTTATACTCGTGTAGGAACGCTATAGGTAAGAGATGGGGCTTGAAACCGGAGCTGGTTAACACTCTCACGTACAGGGTAGCAAAGCAGGTTTGGCCAAAGCTGGACTTGCGGCGCTGCAAGGAACTAATATCCCTGGGAAGACAAGAAATAGGATGGGTCGTAGGGATAATGACAGGTCACTGCCTTTTTGGGGAGCATGCGAGAAGGCTGGGGATACAGACGAATGACTTTTGTAGAAGTTGCATGGACGAAGAGGAGGAGGAGACTTTGGAACACTTCCTATGCTCATGTCCGGCGCTATCATACAGAAGGCATAAGTATTTGGGTGTGTACGGTATGGACAGCCTTTCGGAACTCGCGGACTGTGGAGTGCGAGATTTATTACGCTATATAAATAGCTCTGGTTGGTTTCAACGGGAGTAATGGGGAGATGGGATCCTGTGGTATCACAACGGGCCATTACTGGCCTAAGTGTGCGATAGCAGCCACTTCAACCTAACCTAACCTAACCTACACTTGCTTTCTTGAACCGTGATTCTTTTGAATTATTTGCCTATGTATATGTAAGCTAAATTTAGAAAACTAGTAAAATTTGTAAACGAAACAAAAACAATGCGATATTTTATATTTCTTTTCTGTTTGTGTTAGTGCAGAGAATCACAAGAATCACAAAAAAATTTTGTTGAAAAAAGAATTACAAAAATATGACCTTGGAAACCAGTTTGTTGGTATAGAGGAAGGGAACGAAGTGAGAAACGTAATGCAAGGAAGCAAGTGTAAAATGGTAGATTAACATTATTCGAAAAATAAATGCTAATGGAGGAGGCAGCATAAAAACAAATAAATTATAATAACCTATTCGCCTTTAAAGGGCCGCAAGAGGCGCTACGGTCGCCACTAGTTAAAGGTGAACAGCAATTCAGCGCTTATTTATTAGTAGGTAATTGAACGAAGCCCAATAAGCAACTCAATTAAATATTAAAGCGAATATAATATTAATATTAAACGAAATAAAAAAATAAAATCTGGGTTGGAAGGTAGGGAATAATTTTATGTGCATATACAATTTTTTTTAGTTTTTTTTTCATTTTCTTTGTTCAACGTTTAGTGATGCCATCTCTACCCAAGGCACAGGTACTAGCATTTTAACGCACCCCAACAAGCAGATGTTTGCTTCAAGCTTTACTATGAGAATTACATATAACCAATTTCCTTTATAGATATTAAATGTATTGCTTTGGTAAAAAAGGATTAGATTTAGGTTTGGATTTAAAATTTCAGAAAGCAACCCGCAAAGATTTATTTTTGAATTTAATTTTTGTTTGATGTGTTTCATATGAAGCAAATTCTAGTGGTAGGTATTGAAACTAAAAATCGGATTTGATTTAGCTAAACTCAAAAAATAATTGGATTTAGCTGAATCTTTTTTGGATTTATTTAATGCAATTGTTGTTGTATTTTTTTGTAAATTTACCAAAGCAATACACTTAATATAATTTATTTGCATAAAAAGTGTAAAGCGCGTTTTATTTATTAAAAAAAATAAAAAAGAGAAAAATGTAAAAAGAATTGTTGGTAAAAATACCAAATAAAGCACAACACTAACCTGATTCTTAATATTATATTTTTAATATTCAATTCACTTGTATTATTTTCACTTGTATTATTTCCACTTGTATTATTTCTTTACGAGTTTACAGCAACGAATGAATAATAATGACAAAAAATTATACCTATATATGAAATTTACAATAAACAAAAGAAATATTTAATATAAAACAAAAAAAAAATTCAAAGCCCATTGATTGGTTATTAGAATATTAGAATTATTTCAAATTTGTCGTTTTTAACTGTTTTTTTTTTTTTTTTCAAATTATTTGATAAGGCAAGAAGAAATATTATTTTATTTGAATATGTACGTTAAACAATTCTTGTGTTGACATCTTTTGTTGAACACCATACTCAAAAAATGTTTCTCAATATTAATAAACACCGAATAATTGATTAATCATTTTTATTTATTATAAACCCTTATCATATTATTATAACTTTGTAATATCTTAACATATTTACAAATCATATTACGGATATGATAATATGATTATATTTGCCAGGATTATAATGCCAGGCAGATTTTAATGTTTAAACCGCATATAACATCAGACCGCTTCATTAACAACAGTGATGAACCATCAATTTCTTGATCTTTAAATACAGCTGCTTCGAGAGGAGAAATATTTCCGGAAATATAAGTACACATCATTGCATGTCCAAATCGATGCATCTCCGATCTGGGATAGGAGCCAAAACTTTACCGTTTAAACTTTTAAAATTTTCTTGAAACATGAGTAATTACTTGTTTAGTCGTTCGTCCACCTACGGTGTCGTTGTGCTTCGTAAGTAGGCAACACATCCCGTCCTCTCAACTGTATATTCGATTATTTTCGAACCTCAGAACGTAAAAGGGGATTGGGTTTGGCAAATAAAGAAATTATTTAATATTACAAAAATTTATTATTAAATCATTTTTACAAATTTTTAATTTTTTCTTGTAAAATTTTCGCCCCTTTATGTGTTTGCTCCTTAAGAAGTGTTTGGAAATTAAATACCTTTCCCTTGATTTTACCATTTAACTCAGCATTTTCCAATTCTAAAATGTTAATTAATAAAAAGCAGGGTCGATTCAATGGAATCCACTTTCTGAGCGTCCCTTCAGCTAGATTATCCACAATAAAGCTGCTCATCGTTGCTGGTTGTTCAAGTTTCATACGTTCCGCATCATTTTTAATTAATTTTTTAAGAGCCATATGCAAGCCAGCATGTTCGATGCCAAGAATAGGATTCTCTTTGTCATCGGTTTTTTTTTCTTTTTCAAAGGGATTTTTTTTCTTCTTTTTAATTTTACCTGTATCAACAACAACGGGTAGTTCAGGTTCGCCCTCCAAAATTTCGTACTCTTCTGTTGGTTGTACCATCCAATCAGGATCACAAATAATTTTTGCAACGCTATCATATGTCTCTGGGCAATTATCTGTGGTTATTGTTCGTAGAATTCCAATTGTTGCGAGTGCTGTATGTCCACCTTGCAGCCAAAGTTTTGTATTTTCCCCAATAGATTTACAAATAGGCTTCTCCATTGCCTCCAGAACTTCTTTACGTTTCACTTCAACTTCCTTCTTACAATATTTTAATCCCTCCTCAATCGAAGCAATCACATATGGATGGAAATATTTTTTATCTCCTGGACAGAAAATCCATTCAATAATTTTACGGCCCCATTTATTTCCGATGATCTGTTCGATATCTTTTAATATTGTATCCAGAACCACTTTTTTCAAGGCCACCGTATCATCCAAAGTTGTAATCACGGTCAAAATAAATACATGGCCATGTTCATGGGTGCAGAGCTTCAAGATGTGATCTTTAATTGATTTCATAATTGTACGACGTTCCTTGTTTCCAGAATGCCAAAATATCATGCAAGATGATCGAGACCCGTCTCGGGTACTACACAGCGACGCAATTAGAGCACTAAAAATTTGGATCATTTCGTTACGTTCCACTTCAGAAGCTTCTTGAAGATATTCCAAGAGAAGGGTGTGAATAAGCGAATTGTCGACGAGATTTTTATTCACTGCATGTTCCAAATGTGTTTTGACAGAATTGAGTATAGATGTTTTCAAATTTTCTGAATTTTTCCAAGTGTCTGATATAAATTTGATTTTATCGTCTTTTAGCTTCTTGTACAAATCTCCGTAAAACTCTTGCTTTAACATAACTTTCTGCTTGTTGGTTGCCCAAGTGAGGAACGCTTGATCGATTAGATTCGATGACATGCTGTGCGTGGCCAATTTAACAACATTCCCCATCATTTGATTAATGATTCGTTCACGAACACCATTCGATCCATATTTCAACATTCGTTGTACACAAAATCGCGAGTATTTTGATGTCGCCATTTGAACAGTATTTGGAATTAATTCGGCAATTATCTCGTTCTTGATATCAGCCGGAGCTTGTTTCAGCATGCACTGGACAACTCGAGCCGTATCGTGAGCTAAAACCAGCTTGGCGTAATTTTCACCACCACTAAGTAATTTATGTAATTCCTTAGCTAGATCTTCGCGATTCGGTGTGGTACGGCATTTAAGTTTCTCATACAGCTGCTTGGCTTGGACAGTGAGCTCGAATAAATCCTTTGATTTTCCTGTTTGTTTTCTCTTCAGTTTCAGCTCTTTCTTCTCCTGTTTCAATTTCTTCCAATCAGTCTTTTCGGTCGGTGCGCCATCCTGATCGCTGTTTGCTCTATCCTTCCATTCCCCCGATTTTTTATTCTGGTCGAAAGTGGCTTCTTTGTTGTTCCCTCTATCCTTCCATTCGCCCGGTTTTTTATTCTGGCCGAAAGTGGCTCCTTTATCTTTCCATGCCCCAAATTTTTTATTTTGGTCAAATGTCCCTTTATCTTTCCATCCACCCGGTTTTCTATTCTGATCGTAATTTCCTTTATTCTTCCACGTTCCTGTCTTATTTTTACCAAATTTATCGAATTTATTATCAAATTTTTTAAATTTTGAAGGAAATTTAATGCCACCATTACCACTCTCTGATTTCACAACATCACCATCAGGCTTCTCAAATTTTGGTTTTTTATTAGAATTAAATTCCTTTAACTCATCACTACTACGCTTTTTAGTCATAGTCATATTTACAATGAATTATTTATTAATTAAAATAAATTACAAGTTTCAATTATGCAGCTATGCGCACGTGTTTTCTTTTTAATCAATTTTGACGTTTCGATTTAGTACTACATAAATGGTAATGCCAGATGAAATCCGCAACTGTTCTAATTTTGGATTTGTTAACTGTTATAAATACAATAATTTAGTACATATTTATGTACTAAACCAGTAAACACATAATAGATCATGTTTTCCGAAAGAGGCAGCACGATCAAAAAGAAATACAGTGCGTTTGCCACTAGATGTCACTACACAATCAAAAAATATTACTGACGTTTTTCAACAAGGGGCAGCCAAAATCAATTGGAATAAGTTATCCGACGCCAACGAAACGACAACACACAATTTGACAAAAAAACGTTTTTCTATGTTTCATTTTTAGTTCTTAAAAATTCTAATTTAAAAAAAAATGCGCATTTAGTTGAAAAAAAAATCTGTTTTTAAAAAATTGGCGCTGAATTTCATTTGGCGTCGAATATGTAAACCTAGCCAAATATTTATTTTAATGTCATTAAATTTTTGAAAGCAACTGACACCTAGTGACATTATGTGAAAGTTGCTTGTGTTTTCGGAGTATTCCGAAAGATGGCAGCTCTGGCGGTTGCAGAAAATTTGACATGTAAACACGATCTATATGTCAAAAATACTTTGTGAATGTAATGTTTTTTGTAAAGAATTATGCGTTCTGTTTAAAAAATGAATAATTCCAGTATAAATAATGTAAATGACATTAGTTTTAATACGAGCAATAATTTAAGTGCAACACATTTAACTGAAGCTGAGTTGAGTGATATATATAGTGAATCAATTCTGCAAATTTTAGATGAACCATTTGATCTGCAGATTGATTGTTCGAAACTTCGCCAAGATGAGGAATTCTTTGGATTCGATAATAATTGTGGAGATTCATGGATTTATCCAAAGAATTTACCGATTCGTGCTTACCAATATAATATTTCAAAAGTTGCACTATTTCGGAATACACTGGTAAGTCGTGGATTTGCTTTTAATAAAGATGTTCAGAGATGACCGGCTATATTTTAATATTTCTTAGGTTGCACTACCTACTGGCCTCGGAAAAACATTTATTGCCGCTGTAGTAATGTATAATATATATAGATGGTATCCGTTAGGTAAAATTATATTTATGGCACCAACTCGTACTCTAGTCGCCCAACAAATTGAGGCTTGCTACAATATAATGGGAATTTCAAAACAGGATACCGCTGAGCTAACTGGAAAACAATCCAAGAAAGTTCGCTGCGATTTATGGCAGAAGAAACGGGTATTCTTTGCCACACCACAAACAGTACAATCGGATGTCTTTTCTAATCCGAATTTTCCATTTAAACAAGTCCGCTTAATTGTCGTAGATGAAGCGCACAAGGCCAAAGGGAAATACGCATACACAGAAGTAGTTCAAACCATATCGAATCGTAATCGTTGGTTTCGGGTGCTGGCCTTATCTGCTACACCTGGCCGCCATATAGAAGATGTCGCCGAAGTTATAAGAAATCTTCAAATAGCACACGTCGAAATTCGATGGGAAAATTCAATCGATGTGGCACCGTATACCTTCAAAAAAAATATCAAAACCGAACTTGTACCGCTCGATCAAAATCTTAAAGATATTAAAAACGATTTTGTACTTATAATTGATAAATACGTTCGTAAACTAATGCAGTATGATGTTCTGACTGGTTCTATGGGCTCATTAAGCAGAAACTCGTTATTAATCCAACACAAGCGATTTCGAGAGAATTCAATGTTTCATCAGCATGTCAACCATTCAGATATTAACACATATTTTAGTATCGCGATTAGTTTATTTCATGCACTTGATCTTCTCGAACGGCACGGGATTCGAAGTTTTTTAACTTTTTTTGAGGATGATACAAATTCAACGGGCGAAAAGTATTTTGTGTCGAAAGATCGGGAACTAAAAATGTTGATTACAAATTTAATGAAGCAGTACAAACATATTTTAGTGGATGAACAGCAAATCGCACTTCCAAACGGTATAACACTTGCAGGCGAAAATATTTACGATTATGGTCATCCTAAATTTCCGATTTTAAAAAAATGTTTAATGGATTTTTTCACCAGCCACGGTGAGTCGCGTGCCATTGTATTTTGTGAATATCGAGAGACTGTACTGCTCGTTTATCGGATGCTGCTGAATTGTGGACCATTAATTCGAGCAAAATTTATCGTGGGCAAAGGTAGTTCGATTAGTATTAAGGCGATTACGGAAAAACAACAAACAAATGTTATGGCAAAGTTTCGGGAAGGTGTGTTTAATACACTGATTGCAACTTGTGTTGCGGAAGAAGGTATAGACGTCGGGGAGGTCGGTTTAATTGTTTGTTTTGATACAAGTACACGAAATCCAACACGTTTTATACAAAGAATGGGACGCACAGGTCGCCAAAGACAAGGAAGTGTCATTATGTTGGTCACTGAAGGAAGCGAGTACGATAATTTGAAGGATATTCTATCGAATAAAGATAAAACGAATCAAAAAATCGTACGAAGTGGCGAAATTATTAAAAATTTGTATAAGGGTTCGTCACGACTCGTTCCATCAGAATTTGATCCAAAATGTTTGGAAGTATTTATAAAAAATGATGTAGAAAATACTGCACCTATAGAAGACAGTTTGAATACCTCTATTTCGACTATACAGAAACCAAAAACCCCATCTAAGAAGCAGCCAAAAATAAAACCGAAACCAAATGGAATGCGGGACATGCGTGAATATTTCAAACGCGCCAATTTATCGGAGCACGAATTAAATGTATTCTCATCACCACAATCTCCGTCATCATCCGTCTCCTCGACAATAGCTAAGCCAATCGAGCCAACGATTCAACCAAAAATGAAAACCCGAAATCGTCTTCTCAAAAATTTGGTCGACGATCAGAAAGCTCTTAATCGGGCTACCGATTTAAATGTATGCAAACTTAAATCAAATTTTAATTTCCAATCAACGCTGAACGACAAAAATCTCGACAATCAAATAAAAATTTTATTTTTAAAATCGAATCTTACGTATTTAGAATCAAAAGTCGAATCGTTAAATATTGTCAGTGCTCTTGATGAGTCAGTAGATCAGAACGATGAGGATTGCATACTGATTGAACCAGAGTTTCAAAAACTTAAAACCGAAATTGAAAACCTAAAAAATTTATTCGATTATCAGAAATATTTCCAAAAGGCTAAAAATTATGAAAATTTCCTAAAAATGCTGCCAAAATTCGACAAAAATTATAATTTATCATTTACAAATTTAAATTTTTTTAATTCGAACCCGAACGATTTAGAAAAACTACGTTACGAATTGTTTTCCAAACAGTTTGGGAAATTATTAAATGAAACGGAAATTGAAAATTCGATTATGGATATTACTCACGAGTGGGAGGACGATTTTCATAAATCGATTAAAAAGAAAGTAGCTTCATCACCAGCTGCATCGACCAGTCGAAAAATTCTACCGAAAGAGCTCAACTTGGTGGATGAATTTTTAACCCTTAGCTATTTTAAACTGGATAATTTTGATGAGATTTTTGAACCAGTTTCTTCAGAAAATATTTGTGCCAGACCACCAAGGCGTTTACTTTTCGACACGGAAATTCAACATTTCGATAATGATGATGATGTAGGGTTACTTAGCCCGGTTCCACCACCCGACGAGAATAAATCCGACGAAGAAGTACAAGTATCGGTCGACCAAATTCTAGAAATGTTTGATTCACCAAAAAAAAAACGACCACTAGAAACGAAAAATTTCGATTTGGGTGATGTCGATAACTTATTTTGCTCAGACAATGAAGATATTTTTGCGGATTGTGATGATGATATTGCCGATTATCACGACGAGGAGGAAGAAAATAAAAAAAAAACTCAAGAATACGAATTTGCATATTTTGAAAAATCAACCGATTTATTCGAAACTACTGTAGCAACTTCAAATGAAGTACCAATTTCATCTCAACATACCATTGTACCAATAAATCAGTCAACTAATACAGATCCAGAGTATAATTCACAGGCCGATGTGCTAACGCAAATTAATAATGAATTCGAGATGAATAATGATAATTTATTAGCCATGAAAACCCAAATAAATTCTTCCTGCGCGGCCCGCTCGAATATTTTCCAACTGCAAACACAACCCTTTCGGGAACACACAAACAATTTGTTGGATCAGGATAAACAAAGAGCGAATATTGATAATTTATTGGACATAGAAACACAAATAAATCCCGCCTGTGCTGGTCGATCGAATATTTCCCAACTGCAGACACAACCATTTAAAGAAAACTTGGATAATTTAATGAATCAGGAAACGCAAATAAATCCTGAATACAGCCGAAGAAGTCCAACTCCAAATAACGTCTTCCAACTTCAAACACAAAAATTTACCGACCAATCACCATCGGCTTTATTTAAACGATCCAGATTAAAGATGAATCATAGCAAAAATGAATCAATCATAGAATTTAGTCAAATCCCGGTGAGCAACATTCGTAATCGAAAACAAATAATCGATAGTAGTGAAGATAGTGATAAAAGTATATCAGAGACCGAGAGCCCGGTGAAGATTCGGCCAATGCATCCACGAAAACGAATTAGGCGTTGTGAATTTCTAGATGACGAAGCCGTCTGTGATGATGAAACTGAAAATACCCAACAAGACTTCACCCAAACTCAACCCCAATTCATAAATTCGTTGATCGATGATGATTTTAATGAAAATGAGCATAACACTTCGGTCGACATGCAGCAGGTATATTTAAAGTCGGTTAAAAGTCCTGAACGGAAATTTGGAATGCGGCAACCGCGAATCACCGAATATGCAAATATATACTCACAATTACCAGAGCAAGATGATGATTACTTCGAAAAAGACGATTCATTTGTGGTGGACGATAATGAGGTGGCACAACTTAAAGAGGAAGAACGGTGTGCGCAATCAGATGAGGAGTGCCCGTTGGAACGTGCGGAACGGATACTAAAAGAAAAACGACGTAAGAAAAAGAGGAAAAAAAGGAAAATTCTTGTATTATCAGATGATAGTTCCGATTCGAGAGATTCACCTGAAACTGTTATTATCATTTCATGATAACTGTTTAAACATTTGTTGTATTTATATTTATTTTATCATTTTTTTGTACAAAATATTGCGAGAAAATACATTTTTTCTAAAAGGAATTTCCGTCGTTTCATTGATTGTACGAACCTTCGATAAAATCAAAAATAAACTTCCTAATTTTAAATTTATTTATCTTTAATTTACAAATAAAAGATATTAACAATTTTCTTTCAAATGTGTGCTTGCTTTCGTTAAAATAAGTGTTTCCAACTTAAAAACAAAACTTTTAGTTTTTTATTCGATGTGTACTTAAAAATTAAACTAACAAACAATAATAATAAATATAATAAACTTACGTTGTACTCTCCTTGTCGCAAAACAGTCATGGAAGCATGATTTAGGGACCACAAATTGTCGACAGAATGGCATCAATAACACTGTATGGATCACAATTTGAGCTTGGGCGACGATCTTCAAAGTAACCTTTGCCCTCATCAGCGACACCTCGTGGAATACGAATTGAACAACCACGGTGTGCGACACCGGCACTGAAATCGTGTATTGAACTTGTTTCATGTTTTCCTGTTAGTCGCCGTTCATTATCTTTACCCTCATGTGGATCGTAGGCACGAATGTGTTTATCATGACATGTCGATAGTTTTTTGATTGCAGCCTCGATTTCACTGTAAATTTAGATAAAAGTTTAAACTAAATAATTCATAATTTTATTAAAAATACTTACGCCAATCCACCATCTTCCCGCATTTTTTTGGTTGACACATTTGTGTGAGCTCCGGCCCCGTTCCAATCACCCACCATTGGTTTAGGATCTAGGGTCGCGATTACACCAAATTCTTCAGCGATGCGATGTAGCAAGAAACGCGCCATCCACAAGTCATCACCAATACTAATACCAACACATGGCCCAACTTGAAATTCCCATTGAGCTGGCATCACCTCAGCATTTGTACCAGCAATTTTAACACCGGCATACAAGCAAGCTCGATAATGCGAATCAACAATATCACGTGCGTACACTTTATCTGCGCCAACACCACAATAGTAAGGTCCTTGTGGTCCAGGGAAACCATTTTTCGGCCATCCTAATGGGCGACCATCAGCATCAAGTAACGTATATTCTTGTTCAATTCCAAACCATGGTACTTGATCCTTGTATTTCTCACACATTTCATTACACGATTTACGTCTATTTGTTTCCATTGCTCTACCATCGAATTTATATGTTTCACACATCACAAGAATATTGTTGCCGCGACGGAATGGATCATTATAAATTGCAACCGGATGTAGATAGACATCGGAATTATTACCTTCAGCTTGATATGTTGAACTTCCGTCATAGTTCCAAATTGGTAATTCTAGGATGAAATTTAATAAAATAATGTTGATATGATTATTATTATTATAAATTGGTTGGAACCCACAGAGGTGCGAGTTAAAATTTGAATGATTATAATGCTACGAGCTGTGTTCTGTGTTCCAATGGGACAAATTTGCTACTTGCTAGTACTTTTCAGTCAATGGAACACAAATTTTAATAACACATGTAAAACCCACGACAACATCGATTTAGTGTGAATAGTTGTGAATAGATAAAAGTGCTTGCGAGTAGTTTGCTCACGTTTGGATTTATTTCGATACAAATCTTTTACCCAGAATTGTTACCTCAATTATTTCCCCTAAAACTGTTCCCTATATTACTTGTTTATAAAAAAACAAATTCAAAAATGCCTAAACTGTGAGCTTGGCATATATTTACTAATCTGATACTTCAATTATTTTTGTAAAATTTGGGAATATGGCGGTTAATTTGGGGTAATGTAGGCGCAGTCATTGGTGTTTGGTTCATCTGCTCCCTTAAGGCAATCGCGCGTTTACTCAAATTATATTACATACGTTGTTTTTCAATTCTCTTTTCGTTTGCTAGTTATTACGTTTACACATTATCTTATTTTTTTATAAAATAAGTCTACTGATATTCTTATCTGTGGAATAGTTTCTAGGAAAATCGAAGTACAGATATCAAAACAATTTTACTTAACCGCTAAACCCTTTGGTGGTCAGGCTGCTGTTTATGCGGGGACATAAAGACAAGACTCGCTTCATATGTTGTAAGTGTAACTAAAAGCAAACTCCTCGAGTATTCACACTGCCTTTCGGCTGCTGGAAATTAAGTGCACGAGTTGTGGTCGTCCTACATGGGGTTAGCGTTGGGTTAACAACAAGGAATTTTGGAATTATACCGAAGAATACGAAATGTAATTAGCGTAAGTTCTGTAATGAAATAAGTACCGAATGTTAAATTAAGGCTTGCAGAAGATGCAAAAGAAATTCTTTGATGAAGATGTTTAGCAACATTTTGTCAAATTCCGCTTTATATAAAAAAAGTTGACACATAACATTGTTTTATGGATTTTTTTTTAGTTACTATAGATTTCGGCCGGGAAGCCGCAGGCCACTAGTACAGCAGTACTATAATAATATGTACTTTCAAATAAGAATAATACCGTTCGTTATTTGAATAATTATTATAACTATGGAAAAATTACCAGCCGGCTGGTACCGCGTAAAACCGTACTGAAAATTTTACGAATTCTATCGAATAATAGCGTAACCTTATATTTCGTTTAATAAAAATTTAAAATAATTACATTCTTACCAAATTATTAAGTTTGCCGTAATGATGTAATTTATCGTAAAGTAAAATTGAATCGATTAATTTGAAAACGACCAAAGTCACATTTCTAAGCATGTTACTTTGGTTGTTTTTAAAAGTATCGATTCATTACGATCGCACCAAAATTATTTTTATTAATACGGGGGCCCAAATTAAAAATAATTTCGATACGATACACTGTTTTACTATAAATTATCCGTAAATCATTTCCGGGACAATTTCCTATCTCAGAAAATACTGAAATGTTTGACTTAGTCCGATCTGTGGTAATAAATGGTTAAGTAATTTACATCATTTTCATTATTTATCGCGTTAATGAATATATTATTATAAAACGCTAATCTCAATAGATGACCTTGAAATCAATTAGATAGATTTATCTAGTTTAAATGATATAAATAGTTTTATTGATTCATTCATTTCCGAGCGGTTTGCTTCCCTGACATGGGAATTGTATTGGCATATTTCGATTATATTCAGAAAACGGTCATTATATGTACATCAAATCGAAAAATGGCCGTTACATGATTTTATTAAACATAATAAATTATTAATCATATCAGAAAATGTTAGACGGGTAAATAAATAAAATAAATAGATTCTCCCCAGTAATAAATACGCACCAGCAATTGATACCAATTACAAAAACAAAGATAAATGTTTACGGTCAATGTGTCGGACAGTTGTTAGAAAACAATAAATGTGATAATTGAATTATAGGTACGCTTCGGATTCCATTTAAATCCAGAAGTTTGACTTATAGGTGTGAATTACAAAATTAGCACCATGACCACCGCTATTTAAACATAAAACGGTGTGATTTTGAGCATGTCATTAAAACGTGCGTTTCAGGTACTAAATCAAGACTTTTTTTATTTAGCTACAAACTAGTAGTAAGGAGTATTAAATAATAAATTATTCAAGCTATAAACAATAAATAAAATTCTAATTAACTCTAATTGATCGGAAATAATCAATTTATTTGTAGATTTCTCATACCTTTTCATAAATAATGAATGAATCATGATGAAAGGAAAATTCAAAATGAAAATTTATGACATTATGTCTTGTAAACGACTGATAGAATTTAATATACTTGTAAGTAAAACTCTTGGAAAATGAAAATTTATAGGCACAAAGAAAAATTGCGGCACGATCAATGTTAATGTTCAGGGTTAATAAAATAATACTATACAGAAGAAAAATAAACAAATTACTGAGAAAAAATTAATTAATTATTTCGTTTTTATTTTCACGGCCAATAAAATATACTAAGCAACCGACCGTGCCATAAAGTAAATCGTTTTTCTTACCTTTTGGTGACTGCGGAATAAAATCAAGTGTACGATCTTTGCAACGTAAATTCTCCCCAGTACCATCAATCCAGATATAAGTAGCAATACATTTGTCGTCGGGTATCGGTAAAGAATTGTAACGTTCCAAAATTTGTTTATTTAAACAAGCATTTGGTGATGAATCTAATGTTCCCGGCATTTTTACAAAAAAAATTCCTGCAAAAGTAGAACAAAAAAAAAAAATTTAAATTATTGTAAATTTCCGGTGTCATATCAATAGAATCGTTTTGTACAAAATTTGTGTCGCATTTAAGTGCATTTTATAAATATAAATAGTAACTCGCATTGAAATTAATTATAGATCTCTCTGTACAAATACGAGTTAATGTAATTCAATGTAATCATCATATTACACACAACAGTTCTATGTGTATTATATTGTCGATAAAATATAACCTTAACCGTCAATTTTCATTAACAACGCGCCATAAAGTAATTCATGTGAAGTACGGCAGATTTGTGATAAAATATTTGAGCTTATTAGCAAATAGTGGACATTTTTCAATATTACATCATTTCTAGTTTCATATCGCTTTTATTAAAAAAATTTCCACTTAAAACCATTAATTCGATTTAGATTTTTAATAATTGTTGTGATAGTATTGCTTTGGCAAAATTTCTAAATTTGTATAATTAAAATTAAAACTGAGGGGGGTTTTCACTAGAGGTAATTTCCACTGTCAATTTTCAGCACGATTGAAAACACTTGCTACACTTTATAAAATATTTAAAAAATCCACGATTACGCCATAAAATAAATTAATCCACTTACAAATAAATTAATTTTCCAAAAATATAACTTCACCAAATAAAGCTTTTTTATTGTATTTTTGCTGATTTTTATTATAATTCACTAGTAGTACTATAATAGATATGTATAAATTAAAACCCTCTTTAATGGTCGAACATCTAAAGCACAACTGAATGTTGAAACAACAATGAATTTTTCTTTTATATCATTTTTTTTTTTTTTTTTGGTTTGTTGTATAATGTGACGTAGCTAAAAACTATAATTTAATAGTGTTATTACTTTACAATTGTACGGTAGTTTGTTTATATTAACGACAAAAATAAAAAAATAAAAAAAACCAACCGAAAATATTTCGTTTGGTTAAAAAACAACAGATTTGTTGATCGTTTAATTATTAACGATCACGATATTTTTTTTTATACAAGGAAAATTTATGAGATCGCCTCGAGTTACCTTGGAGAAATCATCACGTGCATTTTATTGGTCTTTTAAAATATGAATTGCCAAATCGATCATGCCACAAAGGATCACTTAAAATTTAAAAATGATGATTCAACAATAAAATAATATTCGATTGGTTCGTTTTGTTCGATAATGCCTTAATAACATATATTTATATAAGATAACAAAAGAGAGGCAACACTATTTAATTATTTACTATATTACTAAATAGTATACTGTACTAATTTAAAACACAATTTTTGGCTAGACAATTGAACTTTTACAAAATATCACTTACATTATTATTTTCAATCAACTATGTTTGAGTTATAATTTATGATATATATTAGCAAATTAGATAAATTATTCATAAAAAAAACAATTGAATCTGTTAGAGTTATAGGTAGTTAAAATAGTTAAGTAGTGTGTGAATTATTATATTCCGAAAATATGCACACGTTTTAATGGTCGCCATTTTGCTGTTTCATTTTGATTTTCAAAAAGTTCAATAAACTGGATTCGATCGATGATTGATGATGAATTGTTTCGCTTATATTAAAAATTTGTATTTTTCGGCAGGGCATTTAAAATATAGAAGAATCTGTGTACCGGTTTAGAAATACACACAAATACTTGTATTAAGTGCTTGGCATTCAAAATTGGTTAGTAGGTATTACAAAAAAAAAAATGTAATTAAAGTCATTACCAAGGTAGCTGGTTAGTTACATACAAAATCAAAATTAATAATAGTAATTTCCTTGTCCTAGACTGCTTTAAGCATTATATACTTGAGTATTACATGATGATCATGTGATCGTTAATTTTTAAATATTTCCGGAATTTGTTTTATAGACGTGTAACGCGCTGTAAAAACAAATAACGATATTTTCGTAATTTATGTTCATACTGGAACGACCTTCACTGAGAGATTAATTGAGGCACTGTGCTGCGCAGAGGATGTTCTGCTAAAATTTGATTTTTCTGTATATGCATAAGGTAATCGTTTCGTTAATATTATGTATTTTGTTATTGTTATGAATGATTGCGAATTAAATTAGAAGATTACTATTTCCCCCCATATACGAGTACGTAAAATAATATAATAAAATTATATTTTCAATTTGATGCGAAAATTTGAATTCAAAACAGTCTTGTATTAATATTTGTATGAATGTGTATAAATTTATTATTATATGTACCTACATATACTTATGGCTGGAATACCTTGTTGCAATATGCGACTTATGTAAATTGCTCAAGATTTATAATTGCGCCAACTACACAATTAAGATTCTCGTCTGATTTTGTATAACATTAAATAATTTATATATTTTCTGTTTACACAAAAACAATTTAAATTACATTCAACAATGTCATTGGGAGTAAACAGACACAAGTGTTGTGGGTTCTTCCGTAATAAAAACATTTGGATGATTTTTATAACTGAGCCACCGATATTTCATATTTATGAAGTTTTTTATCGACATACATTGTACAATGTTTTTATTGTGTTCATAATTAATTAATTTTTGATTAGAATTTTTTGATGGGATTATCCTTGAATTATAGTTGTAAGTACATTAATTACACATAATTATCGTTCGACTATATGTAAAACTGATGTAAAACTAGTAATTTTGTACACTTCTCATTGACAAAGATTAGTGTTTATGACAACGATTAAAAGAAAGAATTGAGGTGAATGAGCGGAACCAAATTTTGCATTTTCTGGACGTTTACTTTTTCAATTAGAGTATACAGGTTAATTAGGAAGATCGCTTTCATTAGTTGTATTAGTGATATTTAATTCAATCATCCGCTACATCGCATTAGACTGTAATTGCAAACTTTTCTCTTAAATCAGGTCAGAGACCTTTATATGAGAGTCCCTAGATGGCAAGTCCCTTTATAAAGATTTAAATTTTCCGCTAAACTTTCCATTGAATGTAATTTAATACAAATTTGACATTCACTGTTCAACTCGTTGTATTATAATACAAATTGCTGTAGGCTAATTTGTCAAATTAAATTAATATTCTGTGAGAAGCAATAAAACAAGACGTTTGAAATTTTCAGGACAGTAACCGGATTGCATTTTTCTATAAAAGAATTTATTACAAAGAAGTTCATTTAGCCTGAACAAAATCAAGTTGGCCAAACAGTAGTTTTACTTGCATATTTTAAACAACAAAAATATATTCTATAAGAGCATTACATATTCGCTCGTGACAGACCACCTACCCGATAGATGAATGACGTTGAAAGGGATCTATACACACTCGGTCACCTTGTCTGGCGTTCTCTTGTACTCTTGCAGTGGATCGAACTATTTGGAGGAACATCGTTGAGGTGGCCAAACCCTACATGGGGTGTAGCACCAGCGGAAGAAGAAGAAGAAGCTTCT
Source organism: Tipula helvola (assembly GCA_963556165.1). Taxonomy (NCBI): domain Eukaryota; kingdom Metazoa; phylum Arthropoda; class Insecta; order Diptera; family Tipulidae; genus Tipula; species Tipula helvola. Next base: position 341,778,612 of record OY744483.1, on the reverse strand, counting down.
TGAACTAGCTGAGTTTCGTGCATTTGTTAAAGAAGAATTTGTTCAAATTCAAACGCCTCATCCAATTAATTCATCAAATTTATTGTATTACTGATTACACTAGTTACAAGGTACATAATATCATTTGCGACACGCACTATTATTAATATAATAACCGTTAAATTACGTTTGATTAACTATAATTTTTTTGACATTGGAGCCAAAATGCGAAATATCGCAAATGCGGCTAGATGAGAAACAATTTAATCAAAAATCGTCATGTAGTAATTTCTATATAGTCACCACCACGATAGGTATCTCAGTCGTGGGTCAATTTCATCAAAATATATTCTGATTGTCAAAGTGAACGCTTCAATGAAGTTAAATTGAAAAATTAAGTACAAAAGATGATCGCTGGGAACAATTTTGTTGTTTAGAATTATATTTATACAGTAGTGATGTAAATACGTATCAGCTGACTTTATTTTTACACCTACTAGTTTGTAAAACGTGATCTTGAAAAGTGTTTTAAACATGTTTTGAATATAACAATTTATATTCAAAACTTGATTTATTAAGAAATTTTCATTGTACGATCTTTTAAGGCATGATAAGTGACTAACATTGAAACTAAGCCTATATTACATTGAATTTATGACGCGTAGAGGATGTTTTCTCGCCTAGGAATATTTTCATAGATAATTTTGGAAAACATTGAATCAGAAATATTTATATTGAATGATTAAGCGTAATATGTATCTGGTGAATACCCGTAACATCAAATGGTTGTATTGATGTAAGTCTGCCATTTATTTTACCACTTTAAAAATGAAACTCGGGCTTCTGGAATTTATTTGCTATGTAAGAAACTTACCTCCTGAATAAGCATAATATTTACCATGACCTTTTAACATTGATATTAAAATACCGTTAACCACTCAACCCAAAACATATAAACATAAATAAAATTGCGATTCAAAAGAATACAAAAATCAGCAAGAATTTAATTGGAATTATTATATAACCGGTTATTAAATCTTCCAAATTGATTACTGAATGATTGTGCAAAATATAAAAACACAAACTAAAATAAATAAGTGTGATGTACTGATGTATATACGCAGGTAGAATACTTGCCTTTAAGCTTCATTTAATTATGATTCGAATCGGAGGCAAAATAAAAAACAAACTTTTTTTTTTAGTTTTTCATGAAAATTACATTTATTTATTATTACAATATATTTAGTTAATTTACACAAAATTTTTACGATTAATTTAAATTTAATTAATTAATTTATATTTTTTTTTTGTTTTCTATCACAATTATAATAATTATTTTTTTTTAAAAACCAAATATATAAATTCAAATATATTTGTGTTTTTTTTAGTTTATTTATTTTTATTGATATCTCTTTATAAATTTAATAACAAAACAGAAAATATTTAATTAATAAAATTGCAATTATAAATTAATCTCAATAGTTTAAAACCATTTTAAATAAAATAAAATATTTAATTTAATAATTTGGAATGTTTAAATATGTATAATTAAAATATAAAATTTTCATGGATTTTAAAAATCAAAATAATAAAATAAAATATTGCAAATTAATTTTTTTTGTTTTTTTTTTTTTGTAAGGAAGGAATAAAATAATACTTTAAGTCATATGTATTAAATTAAATTAAAAAATAAAACATTATTCATATATTTTATTGTGTTGTTGTTGTTATACATTAAAAAATTGTAATACTGAAACTAGGCATTAAAAAATGGAACAAAATGAAAAACAGAGTATTTCCTGAGGGGTTTAGACACCCAAAAATACAAAGTGGTTGTCTGATATAGTGGCTCATTGCACTTGCCATTTAATCTGCCGATTCACACGATTCTTTTAGGAAAGAAACAAGAAAGAATACTCGTGTGAATAGGCTGATTGACAATAAATTTGGTATTGTGGAAGAGTGCTACTTCATATAGCAAAGAAGCAAACCATAAACGTTTAGAACAGTTTTAAAAATTGCTATACTAAATAAATGTTTCTCTCATTTTTTTTTTAAATACCTACATAAATATTAAAATTTAATTAATTGTAATAATAATAATAATATTTTTGTTTTATAAAACACTAATAATAGTTTAGTTTTTAATATCAATAGTTTTATTGTAAGATTGGCCTTTTTCTAGTTAATTATGACAGTTTTTTTTTTAAGTACAAATTTTGTATGATTTATGATATTCGATTAGATTTGTTAATGTTTTAATATGTTTTAAATGGGGATTAAATTTATTTATGTATGAGATTAAAATGAGTAACGTTGAATGTTTTTATTTAAAATGACTACACGGTATATGTTAATTAAATTCTTGCCAACGAAATATTAATGGTGATGAATATGAGACCAGCGATTAGGGTTTTTTGTGCGTTTACCAAACTGCCAAATTTCAGTCTTCGAAGGCCTTAGGCCGCAAACTGGAAACACCTCTATTTTCGTTCACAAGAATTGATTATTATAATTCAATTATAAATCGCCAAACAAAAAAAAATATATATTTCCCTATAACCATAATAAAAAGTATCATTCAGCCATCAAGTAAAAATTGTAAAATTAAAATAAAGTGTTAAAAAAGTGTCTATAGTCCGTCATGTGCATCCCAAGGCATATTGAGCTTATAATAATAAAAAAGCTGGATGAAGAGGAGCAAATTTTGCACGATTGCAGAGAAAGCCTTTGGCTATTTTTTGTATGGGTCCACGAAGACATGGGATTATTATTGGAATATTGGAGTTCACGGCAGATAGCAGACCATATGCAATATCTTCGTGAACATCCCCTAATTTTCACGCCATATTGCAACCAAATAGCCTTTACCAATAGAACAAGCAATATTATAAAATTTGGTAAAACAATGAGAAGGGCACACCAGAGTATAGCCGCCGCCAACAATGCCATAAGGGGACGGGTTGGCCAAAGCAGGGAGTTAAGCTGGAGCCCGATTATTTTCAACTGATAAAATCGCAATAAATTCGTGGTGAACGTGGTGGTTTATTATTTCTTAACATTAAATATTTTTGTAACAAGCTAAAAGTACCAATCCAATTGTGTTTTATGAATATATAAGTATATTATGAATGTTTTTATTTAAAATGACTACACGGTATATGTTAATTAAATTCTTGTCAACGAAATATTAATGGTGATGAATATGAGACCAGCGATTAGGGTTTTTTGTGCGTTTACCAAACTGCCAAATTTCAGTCTTCGAAGGCCTTAGGCCGCAAACTGGAAACACCTCTATTTTCGTTCACAAGAATTGATTATTATAATTCAATTATAAATCGCCAAACAAAAAAAAATATATATTTCCCTATAACCATAATAAAAAGTATCATTTAGCCATCAAGTAAAAATTGTAAAATTAAAATAAAGTGTTAAAAAAGTGTCTATAGTCCGTCATGTGCATCCCAAGGCATATTGAGCTTATAATAATAAAAAAGCTGGATGAAGAGGAGCAAATTTTGCACGATTGCAGAGAAAGCCTTTGGCTATTTTTTGTATGGGTCCACGAAGACATGGGATTATTATTGGAATATTGGAGTTCACGGCAGATAGCAGACCATATGCAATATCTTCGTGAACATCCCCTAATTTTCACGCCATATTGCAACCAAATAGCCTTTACCAATAGAACAAGCAATATTATAAAATTTGGTAAAACAATGAGAAGGGCACACCAGAGTATAGCCGCCGCCAACAATGCCATAAGGGGACGGGTTGGCCAAAGCAGGGAGTTAAGCTGGAGCCCGATTATTTTCAACTGATAAAATCGCAATAAATTCGTGGTGAACGTGGTGGTTTATTATTTCTTAACATTAAATATTTTTGTAACAAGCTAAAAGTACCAATCCAATTGTGTTTTATGAATATATAAGTATATTATGAATGTTTTTATTTAAAATGACTACACGGTATATGTTAATTAAATTCTTGTCAACGAAATATTAATGGTGATGAATATGAGACCAGCGATTAGGGTTTTTTATGCGTTTACCAAACTGCCAAATTTCAGTCTTCGAAGGCCTTAGGCCGCAAACTGGAAACACCTCTATTTTCGTTCACAAGAATTGATTATTATAATTGAATTATAAATCGCCAAACAAAAAAAAATATATATTTCCCTATAACCATAATAAAAAGTATCATTTAGCCATCAAGTAAAAATTGTAAAATTAAAATAAAGTGTTAAAAAAGTGTCTATAGTCCGTCATGTGCATCCCAAGGCATATTGAGCTTATAATAATAAAAAAGCTGGATGAAGAGGAGCAAATTTTGCACGATTGCAGAGAAAGCCTTTGGCTATTTTTTGTATGGGTCCACGAAGACATGGGATTATTATTGGAATATTGGAGTTCACGGCAGATAGCAGACCATATGCAATATCTTCGTGAACATCCCCTAATTTTCACGCCATATTGCAACCAAATAGCCTTTACCAATAGAACAAGCAATATTATAAAATTTGGTAAAACAATGAGAAGGGCACACCAGAGTATAGCCGCCGCCAACAATGCCATAAGGGGACGGGTTGGCCAAAGCAGGGAGTTAAGCTGGAGCCCGATTATTTTCAACTGATAAAATCGCAATAAATTCGTGGTGAACGTGGTGGTTTATTATTTCTTAACATTAAATATTTTTGTAACAAGCTAAAAGTACCAATCCAATTGTGTTTTATGAATATATATCATAAAATAAATAAAAATAAAACGAAAAAAATCTTTTTAGTTATTAATTGAAACATACAAGTTTTTTTGCAACGACTCAAAATTATAGATAGGAGGGCCTTTACAAAATGAATACATTAAATTTTTAATTTATAAAATAATAATTTGGTTTCAGATTTGAACTGAATTACGTATTCACACATACGATTAAATAAAATATCACTAAACAAAAACTGATTTTATTATTTTCATCTAATTTATTTAAAATTCTACGTTCAATTTCTAAGTAAGTAGTTATTTTAGTTTTTATTTAATATATTTTATGCTTTTCAAAACATTTTTTTTCGATTTAATTTTGTTTTACTTCATTTTAATTATGATTTGATGAGTTTGTGCTTTTGTATTTTGCAGGCCCGATCAATAACAAGATCATAACTCTGCGGTGTAAAATAAATTTGTGCTTATTTCGATAAATATTTTTGTTTTATGATTTGGCCTATTATTATTATTTAAATATTTTTACTTATTTAATAAAAAAATAATTTTAAACTTAACACAACCACACAATAATAATAATAATCATAATTTTATAGATTAATAACAAAATCAATCAATACACTCTTGTTCTCTCAATATTCTCAATCATAGTATAAATTTTTTTCTAAATATTTCTGTAAAAAAAAATATAAAAAAGAAAGAGAAAAATAAAAGATAAAAGAAATTAGAAAAGAAAACATGGTAAAACGAAAATCCACCGATGTTGGTGAAACAAAATCGAAAGAAGAAGATAAAGTAACGATAAAATGTGGATTCGGGAGCCGCTGCCGAAACGAGGATGTCTACAACCAGATTCAACGCGACGTTGAAGACATGTCCAGCCTGTTTGTGGAAGCATCCCGTTACATACATTACAGCCTCATGAAAAAATGGGCGGATGGCAATTTCGAGGAAGAAAATTTTTTATATTATTATTATCCGCTAATGGTCAAATGTAAAGATAAATACAAGTTGGATACGGATTATGAGAATATCCGTAATACCTACGGATTGCCTAAATACGACAGCAAGCTAAGATCGAATATATTTGTGTCCGCTGCGCAACAATATAGCGTGATATTTCATAATAACATATGGATGCACGCTTATGGAAGAATAAGACGTTATCTCCGCCGTACAAATCCAATCGTTAACCCTTTTGCCACTTTACATTATCTGTTTACTGAACAAAGCGCACAAACCCCGTTACCAGAGTTTTTAGATAAAATGCGTTCGGAGCTGAATTGGAACGGGGAAAAATTTTTCGATTTAAAAAAACAAAAATGGACAAAACATCTAAATTTCTTTTATAATCTTCAGCGATATAACGAAATTAATAAATGTAAAAATTTTGCTTTAATACCAATTTTGAAATTTAGCAGGGATCATATCCGATATGATGGCCAATCATTGTGGCAACTACTATGCAAAGTAAAATTATTCAAAGGCTCTTGGGTAAAATTCCAAAACGAGAAAGACGCACAATGGCAACAATTTTTCAAAATTCCTAGTACTCAAAATAAAAAATTTGGCGGTTCGATTATGACCGATGGCGTGGTGATCAGTTTTTTAATGGAAAAACCAAAAACATCATTTAGGCCTAAGCGGAGCAAAATTTTAAACCCGGACGAACAAAATTTAGAGCTCATTCGGCGACATTATGATGAGTATGATGTAAAAATTGGCCTCGACCCCGGTCTAAGGTTAATCGTTGGCGGTGTATGCAACGATGACCCATTTAAATTTAAGAGTTCTGTATTTCGGCATATTACCGGGGTCCACGGCCGAAATTATAAATTAAAAGCGTGGACACCTTCCACCAAAAAAGAGATAATTTCACCGATGGATTCAGATTATATAAGATACACAAATTACCAATTACAAAATTTTAAAGTTCGGCAAAAGGAAGGTGTGCAACGCAAAGTGACTAGGTTAAAATTTCGGAAATATACATGCGTACAAAAAGCGACGAATGAACTTGCTGCAATAATTGTAGGCCCAGTGAAAACTAGAGCATTGGTTGTAATTGGTAATTCAAAAATTGCAGCAAATTCACCAATGAGAGGATATGTGAGGAGCCCCCAACCGAAATTGTTGGCGGCCCTGAAGAAAATTTCTGATGTGTTGGAGGTAGGTGAATTCAGGACAACGATACTGTGTGCTTCTTGCCACGCTGTTCAAATAACGTCAACGGGCCGACATCGATACCAATTTTGCCCAAACTGTGGTACCGTGTGGAATCGTGACGTGAACGCGGGCAAGAACATACTTTATTTAGGAACTTGCATCATCAAAAATACACCAAAACATCCAAATTTTCTACGAGCTTAAAATTTAGCAACAACACCAAATTAAAATTACCCTACTCCAACACATCAGAAAATTTATCCTTGTCGAGTGTCTGATTATGGGCGATTCATACAAATCGCGATTATGGCGTTATTTTAACAACGTACAGTTACATAAATATTAAGTAAATCGTATATAGTTCAGGTAAAACGTTTTGTAATCAGTAAATGATATAGGTAACATATTTTTAATGTATTTACTTTTATGTAGATCGAGATCCATTTGCCAAGTGACCGAGTTCACAACCATGGAACAGACCTCAACCGTAGCCCAGTATCTGACCATCAACCCCATCTATAGAGAACTATCGAGAACCATCTATAATGACTGAGATGAAGAAATAAGATCGAGCAGAACGGTTACACCAACCAATGACATTCGAGTGTTGCCAACAAAGGCCAGAGATCCACCAGATATGACAAAAAACTTGCCCAGCTAATAGTTTAATGTTGCGGCAACAGTTTCTTTTTTGATTTAAGAAACTGTAAATCCTTAATGATTTAATCGTAGATTTATAATAAAAATAGGGAAATATATATTTTTTTTGTTTGGCGATTTATAATTGAATTATAATAATCAATTCTTGTGAACGAAAATAGAGGTGTTTCCAGTTTGCGGCCTAAGGCCTTCGAAGACTGAAATTTGGCAGTTTGGTAAACGCACAAAAAACCCTAATCGCTGGTCTCATATTCATCACCATTAATATTTCGTTAACAAGAATTTAATTAACATATACCGTGTAGTCATTTTAAATAAAAACATTCAACGTTACTCATTTTAATCTCATACGATTAAATAAAATATCACTAAACAAAAACTGATTTTATTATTTTCATCTAATTTATTTAAAATTCTACGTTCAATTTCTAAGTAAGTAGTTATTTTAGTTTTTATTTAATTTATTGGAAATTTATGCTTTTCAAAATATTTTTTTTTTTCGATTTAATTTTGTTTTACTTCATTTTAATTATGATTTGATGAGTTTGTGCTTTTGTATTTTGCAGGCCCGATCAATAACAAGATCATAACTCTGCGGTGTAAAATAAATTTGTGCTTATTTCGATAAATATTTTTGTTTTATGATTTGGCCTATTATTATTATTTAAATATTTTTACTTATTTAATAAAAAAATAATTTTAAACTTAACACAACCACACAATAATAATAATAATCATAATTTTATAGATTAATAACAAAATCAATCAATACACTCTTGTTCTCTCAATATTCTCAATCATAGTATAAATTTTTTTCTAAATATTTCTGTAAAAAAAAATATAAAAAAGAAAGAGAAAAATAAAAGAAATATTTTAATTAATTTTAACAATAAAATTAAGAAATAATATATAAAACAAATTATCATGAAATTGTACCATCTTTTTTCAAATGCATTTCACTAAAATCAATATCAGATGAATCAATTGATTGGATTGATTCACTTTTTAATTTTTTTAAATTTCCACTGCCTCGATTTTTTATTGCAAAGATCTGGAAGAAAAAATAAAAATATCGTTAAAAAATATTTAAATGGAAATTACATGCAAATCAATTGAGACATGCTTAAGTACCCATAGTTCTAGAGATTAAGTCACACCACACCTATCAATTAAACACTGAAATAAACAATAAGTTGGACAAATTCACTTAACTATATTTTATATCTGGTGACCATTAAAATTTGTGTTAATTGTCATAAAAATTACTGAATGCAAAAATTCCTAATACTTCAAATCCCAAAGGAAAATAAATAAATGCGAAATACTATTAAACTTGAAATTTTAAAGGCCAATTGAAAAGTTAAAATGAAACTTATGAATTTGTGAGTTTCAATAATTGGGTGAAATTCGGCCTTTTAAGAACTTAAGTAGGTAGTAATTGACATATTTCGAAAATTTAGAAAAACAGCCTTAAAAAATATTACAATTCACTATTTTATACATACATCCATAAATTTCTTGTATTTTGTGAATGCTTTATATTTGTTAAATGAAAATGAATTTTGATGAAATAATTTTAATTTGTGGTTACAACAACGCAAAATTCATTCAACAAATAAGAAATTTCTAACTGCCTTGGGAAAACCATTGCGGCAGCTACCCTAAAATAGAAACCCAGCCATACTTTTTACATCTAAATTACTGTAACTATAAATGTTTTAGAAAAAATTATAACATGCATCATCACACAAATCGAGCTATAAAAATATTAATTACGTAACAAGCAAAAATTATTCTATTCATGCATAAACAAAAATAAAAATTAAAGATTCACATAGATATTTAAAAAAAATATGAAAATGAATTTAATTTGTTAGTGACCTGATTTTTCAAAATTAGTTTTTGTTATCTCTTTCGATACATATATACACACATTTTAACTGATCCACTTCCAGGGTTCAGTTTCTGGACTTGTTATTGGAGTTGGAAACTATAAAAAAATATATTAAAATGTTGTTTTTCCTTCTAACAAACGGTGTTAGTTTAGCGTGATTAACATATTTTGCATGTGTTAAGTGAACTCTCATTATAAACATACAACATAAATTTAATTTTAGGTTTACCTCAGCTTTAAGTTCAGCTACTTTATCCTGTAAATCACGAACACGATCGGATTCATCTAAATTCGATCGTAATTCACCTTCAGCTACCATTTCAGAATTCTAAAATAAATCACATAATTTATAAATAAATACAAAAATTTGTGGTTAAATTTAAAAAAAAACACACCTTTGTTTCTAGCCTTGAGATTTCTTGCTTTAATTCAGCAACTAATTGACTTTGTTCGGTGAATTTTATTTTAACATTCATTAATTCGTCTTTCATACGAGATTCAAGATCGGAATATCTATGCTTTTGTTCCCGTTCCTTATTCGATAATTCTTTTTCGCGAGTCAGTGCCATATCCAATTCGTCTTTCAATTTTTTATATTCTTCATCCTGTCTTCGTAACTGATTCGTTGAAACTTGAACTTGTGTCTCAAGCTCCATAACCTTTAGTCTTAATTCTTTTAATTCCGTTAATGTTTCCATTTCTCGTATTCTAGTGGTCATTAATTCCTCTTCTAATTTCTGAACTTCATTAGTGCGCGACGACTCCCAGAATAATAACTTTTTTGGTGTTGAATCGAGTGCTTGATTTGCGTCATGTTTTTGTTCTTGAAGCTGACGTTGCCACTGAGCACTTAATTCTTGAACACGTTGTTTTAATTCTTTTAGCGACAGACTAGCTTCAGCTTCACGTAATTTACTTGCAATTAGTTCATCTTGCAAATGAGCAACCGAATTATCGGTTGTAGTTTCACGCAACCGTTTTTTATCCTCCTCCAATTGTTGTATTGTCGATTTGAGATTTCGTATTATATCTTCATTTTCGGCGGAACCTTGACGCACTTTTACTAATTCTTCTAATAGACATGACACCATTTCGTCACGCTGTTTTAGTGCCTCTTCCTTAAGACACAGCTCATCCAGTGAGTTTTGTCTTGAATTGTTCTATGCAAAGAAAATAATCAAAATCAAATTTTATTATATGTAATATTATTTTGCAACTAACTTAAGATTAGATAAGCAAAAAATTGAAAACAACTCATAAGCATTTGAAACACTGTAACTTACGGATTCTAAAGAATTTTCCGGTTGCTTGAGTTTTAATATATTGAATTAAGGCAAGTAATTTACATATTCCAAAAAAAAAAAATTTCTAGACTTACATTTTCTTGTAATCTCAAACTTAGTGCCCGAATTTCTTCATTTGAATTTTCCAGTTGATGTGTCACCTCTAAATGTGCTCGCCGCAATGCTAACAATTCCGATTGTATTGCATAACTTGTCTCTTCCTCTTCGGCACGTGACACCTGGCCACGTACCAAACGATCTGCCAATTCTAAACTTTCAGCCTCTAGCAACTCATTTTTCCTTTTTAACAATCTATTTTCATTTCGAAGTTTCTATAAAACAAGAGAAGAAATTAACAGATTTATCATTATACATTTCCTGTAAATATGTCTTAAAATACATACCTTCAACTCGATCATCTCCTCCTGCTCCTTTTTACGTATATCCGCGTATTCTTTTTCCATTTTTTTCATTTTCTTTGTATTAATTTTCATAGAAAATGACAAATTAAATAGCCCATCTGGATCAGCTTCGACTCGCGGTGGTAACTCTTTTTGAAAGTACTGGAATCATAATAAAATAAAAATGATAGAAAAAATATGTTGATAATTCTTATCGCAAGTGTTACTCAATTCAAGCTTATCATAATTAATTATTGATAAAACAATAATAAAAACTATAGACCGTGCATTGACAGTAGCAACATTTCGGCAAATTTAATTACAAACCTTAAGCATGGCTTCCATATCGAGGGAAAGCAGAATTTCGCGGCCAATTGTTAACAATGCCAAAGCAACTTTAAAAATAAATTCCATTCCTTCACTCAAAAAACAATCCATTATTCGACAGCTCAATTGTAAATTTAATGTTGTTGTGTACAATGTTAAAAACCAACTTGACGCGTACATTGAGGTTTGAAAGCTCTGTGATTGAAAATGTATATGGAGCTCGGGTAATTGTTCTTCCACTAATTTCTCTAATTGATACATGCAAACGCCTAGTTCCGCCATCGATGGTTTAAACATGTCTCGCATGCGATATTGTTGCATGATTTGTACTAAAACCGCAAAAACTTCTTCTTCTGGCATTTGCATTAGGAGTAGTCCGACAATAAAACCAGAGCCTTGGCAATATCCAACCTCTCGATCATGTAGCGAATAAGCCTTCATAACATTAAAAAGTGCTTCTTGGCCGAAACCATCTTTTTCTTTGAAAAAATCGTGTTCTGGGTAAGTTCGAGCAATATCACGACGAATAACTTTTTCACATGCTGATGTTGCTTTTAAATATTCTGCATACTGTTTTTTGTCTGTTTCAGTAGCACCACATAATAGCTGCCAAACAATAGCTCGGAAATGATGTGGTATACTTTTACGAACTAATTCCCGAACACAAGGCGTTTTCCGCTTCAGTGCACCCTCCCAATCTGTTACGATTTGAGCCCATGTTGACCAAATGTCTTCTTCAGCTACCGAATTTCCCGAGTTTATACTAATCTGGCTTGTGTCGGAACTTTTACGACTATGTACCGAGCCTTGCAAAGAGTTTAAACTCTTTGCGTCGCTCTCAATCAATTTATTAGCTGCCTCCAGTTTTGCGAGTAAACTTAATTCTGATGTAGGTAAACTTTCAGTTGCATTTACGTCCATAACACGTACAGAATTATTATTATCAGATTCTGATGTTGTTAATGTCATTATTTATTTTTCACTTTTAACTTTTTTTTGTAACTAATTTTTGTAACGATTATTTATAATCTCTCGTAGTTGCCATACATTAAATCACAGACACATACACTACACAATATGACGCCAAATTTTTTAATTAAAATTTGTAAAAAAAAGGAAAAAAAAATTTAAAACGGAAAATTCTAATGTGTCTGAATTTTCACATAAACAAAAAAATTAAACAATAATAATTAAAAATTTATAAATTGTTTCCATGAGTCACGTATCATTTTCCATCTTTTCAAGTGGCGTTTGGAATTTTGAATAATTTTCGAAATTCAATTCAGTTTGGTGTTTTTCATTCAGCTAGCTTTATCTGAAAGTATACAGATAGAAAAATCTGAGTTAATCAAAAAAACTTGGCACATATTTAAACTAAATTTGGCATCATGATAATCTCATAAATCGATATCTCATTAGCCATAAAAACATGAAGTGTAAATTCGGACCAAAATTCGTAAAGGTGTAATTTCGCAAAAAATTAAACGCCAATAAAATACAAATCATCAAGCAAGGTTATCCATTTTTGTTACTCTCGTTTGCTCTACACTAAATTTAATTGATTCCCATTCCTCAAGTACTGGGGTTCTTTTATTTTCCCAAGTTTTAAAACAAACAAAAAATATACGAGCCAATCGCGCCAAGAACCAAAAATAGAAAGGGAAAGCAAAATAAAAATGTAACAAAATTAGATTTTGCCCATGGGATTTTTCACATTTAAACATACATAATTAGATTATATTTGAAGAGTATGAGAAGATGCGGTGGTGTACACATTGTAATAAAAATTGGGCCAAATTGAAAAGGTTACCATATATATTTTTTATATTCGGGTTTTAATTGAGTGATAGGAAATCAGTAATCAAATTTGGAAGACAAAAAAAAAATAAAATTCGGGTCGATTTTCAAGATAATTCAGAGAGCAATAAAATCAAATCACTATTTATTAAGAAACAGACTGTAAAATAAACACCATAAAATTTGGTTTACCACGCAGGTACACACTATTCTAATCACGTTTACCCTTATTATTAATAAATTTTCTAAAGTTAAATTTTCGAAAGCACAAGAATCTTATCTAGTGCGCTCATCTTCAAAATGATATACATAGAATATAAAAAATTAATTAAAACATTTTTCCGTTATCTCTACGGTTTTTTATGGTTTTCCTTTTTGTTTGGGAAATTATCTCAACTTCTACAACAAGATAAAATTAATTTTCTTTATTTTCCGGTCGAATGAAAAACTTTTATTTTCATTTCGATTTGAAAATAAAATAACAAAAATATATTTCCTACTTTTTATTAAAATTAATTAAAAAATTTTCCACAAACATATCGAAAGCACGAGCAAACAAGTGGCAGGTCAAAACCACAATTCATAAATTTTCTTTTCAGTTCAAAATTATATTCCCACAATAACTCGACCAAAACAACAAAAGTTAGAAGCCTGCCTTTAAAAGATGTTATCAAATATCTGAAATTGGTAAGAATATTCACAAACTACTGTTGCCTATACATCGCTTTCATGGGTTCCTACAGATCAATCCAATAGCTTACTTTACGAAATATGGGCTTGCTGAACCGCGTTTTAAGCGTGTTGCAATTATTTAATTTAATTTTAATGTGCTTGATTTTAATATTTAGTTATCTAGAAATTCGTTTAGGATAATTATTATTCGTTATACTATAACAAAATCAAATTAGCCGTGACAATTGGGTAACAAACAACATCGTACATAATTTGATAAAGTACGCGAAGTGAAACTAAACTAATTTTACGATTTGCTATTGATTGTGGCCAGAAGGTATTTTGTATTATTTCTGATTTTCTGATGTGACGCTATAATATTAGTCTTGCATTACTTAGTACTTTTAGGTAAGCAATTGCGAGAAATAAATAAACACATAATAATAATCTGAAGAATCTAGTGGGGATGAATTTGACTATTCGTTGCTTTTCATAAATAAGAATTCTGTGCGAGTTTCCTACATTAAACCTTTTAGTACTTTACGTGTTCTGATGCCAAAGCCCTTGAATGAATTGGAACTCCCTATCAAGCCTATCATAGCGTATTATAGTCATATAGGAGGCTCAATTAGTAAAACTACTCTTATTATTTGAATTTTTTCAAGCAAAATCAAAGAAACAGAAAATAAAAACCGGAACTATAAATTAAAATTATACATTGAACGTATTTAGTCTCGGAGATATCTGGCTTTTTGCTTACATTATTTTCTCGAGATTTGGAAGTATAAAACAATAAGCTTAAATTCTTGCCGCTAGCTGGAAACCTATTCAAACTTGTCATTTACGCGATTTAATTTACGATTTTTCAATTGGAGCTCTCTTGCGTCATTATCTATGTGAACCGCAAAATTTTACGTTCTGAATCCATGAAAATAAAAATATGACTGCAAGACATTTTCTGAATTTTATGCAGTCTGCAATTACAGCATCCACTGAAAATTTATTTTGTGGCAATTGTGGCAATTATTTATATAGTTAAGAGGTCTGAATATGCATTGCAATTTTTTTTTTTCTTGAAAGTCTGCTGTTATTGTGTCAAGCCAAATTTTTATATTTTGTTGTAGTGTTGATCTGAGGTTCTTAGCCAGATAAAACTGTTGAAGAATTGCCATAAGAGAAGCCCTATTTCTGAAATATTTGGGCGTGCCTGGTGCCCTCTGTTTACTGCTGGAATCATCTTGCCTTGATCGTTACTTTAGTTATATGACCATTTTCAAATTTTCAAATAATCAGCTTTGTGAAAATGAAATAATTTTGTTCGCATGTTTAACAAATTTGAAGTGAAATGCCTCTAAAACAATCGAAAACTGAGAAAATTCTGTAAGAAAAAACCAGGTTGAAATTTTAAACCAAAATACTTTTTGCATATGAATATGCTACAACAGTAGTATGAGCTTGTCGAACAGACATGTTTGATTGTTGAACTTCAAATAAATAAAATTTTGTCTTGCTTAATGATATGATACATCGAAAGAAATTTCTTTAGTACAACTCGAGCTATCAAAAATTAAACACAACGTAGAGCAATTGGGAGAGGTCTACTAAAATACTCTCTACCACACCTATTGTAGAGAAATATTTTGGTAGAGTTGTTGTTTCGTGTTATCACGTTCTTTTAAATTTTTCATGTTAAATTAACCTTAAGGAAAATTTTTTAGGGCGGAGAACTTTCCTTAAACTTTATGTACAAGCAACTATGATTTTATGTGAAGTTCTAAATCCAAAATGAAATTTTAATTATGATTTCTTTAAAATTAAGGTTCGTAGGATAAATAATTTGCTTCATAAATGAATTTATCAACATTGATTTTGTCTTCTTTCAGCTTTAATGAGTATTCAACTATATTGACTTAGTACCGTATAGCATATACCCGGATAAATTACGATCAATAGACAAATAATCGAAAAAAGGATATTTTATATCTTTTTTGGGAAAATATATTAAATAAATATGTTGCTCGTTCCAATATTGCTCCTATAAAATATTTGAAAAATGGGAAAATCTATACAATGCGAAAAATGGGCGTTTATTAAACATTTCTGTACAGTGATGTTGTTTATATGTATACGAGTAGACACTACATAGTTAGAAAACCACCCACAGATTAATAATAAAATATTTAATAATTAGAGTTTGGTTAGTCAGTAAAAATCGTTTAAAAGTGAGATTTTCAGCTCATCACTAACACAATAACAACCAACTAAACTGGAACGTCTCGATTATTTAATTTTAAAAAATTAATTTTTTTTTATTTTTTATAACTACACATACATAATACGATAAATATGAGAAGGACATAGTCAATGATAGCTTTTTGTATTTAAAACAAATAAAGAATAGTTTATTGTGGGTGTATTCTTCCAAAGAAGGTTAAAGTTACATTGTTTATCCAAAGTCGTATTCAAATAACTGCCTAGTTGTCGGCATTTAAAATCCAACACTGCATGCTTCTGTTTTGATGACATGGTTGAAATTTTTGCTTATTTGCGTAATAGTCCGCATCTTTTCGGCTCGTCTATTTACTTTTAAATCTAATCCAAACAATTTTCATTTTCAAAATCAAATTCAATTCAAATCGCCAACGCAAAAAAAAAATGTTAAAAACACAAATATAATCGTCGGGTGTATGCATTAATTTTCGAGATCACCAAAATATAATATTTCTATTATTTCTAGTTTGTTCTCTCTTTACGTATGATGAGGGCGAATTAAATGGCGTGAAACCTAATTTATTCAATCCAAACTTAAAGAGTTGTCACAATTTTTGGGAGATCTAACAAAAAAATATTCATCGCATACAAATATTTCTGTTACATTCTAAATTCACATATGTTTGCTCGACGACTTCGTGAACAAACAAGATACACATTATTACGAGTATGTGTATTTATTTGGAAAGCTAATCAAATTCTATTTGAGATTCGATACATTCATTCTCAAATTATTTAGTTTTGAGCAGATAGAATAAAGAAAAGAAATTGTTGAATGAAAAGACAAAACAAAAACTTGTTACTGACTCATAATTCAAAATGTTAACCTTAAGAAAATACAGTAAACGACGCATTGAAGCGTGACCAACAATTTGAAATGTGCTCATACATTCTCAAGCTACATAATCGCCAAAATTATTTTTAATCTCGTTCACTATACGATACATGCTATGTTGAAATTCGATACCAGAATATTACGTATTTACTATTTATTAATGGATACATTGCAATAATCTATCGTTTAAAAATATTAAAGCAAATTAACTATGTATACAAACAAAACAGCTTCGAACCGCGTATATTTTGGAGATGAAACATTGCATAAAATCGTGAAATTTTTATTGTCTAAGGAGGGTAATGATTGTATTTTATTTTGTTAGATTATCCAATTTGGTTATTTATGAATTATGACTTAATCAGATTTTCATTGTTTTATTACAGATGACCTCAATTCTTCAATGCATATCCGCGAGATGATACAATGTTATAATGTTATTATAAAGAAGATGTATAGAGAAATGTGTTCGTGGCTACCAAGCTGGTTAAAAACAAAATAGAAAAACCTAATTAAACATTCATAGCCAATTTTTATCATTCTGTTCGAATAAAATATTTCCCATTTTCCAAAACAGCAAATGAGAAAAGACATCGAAATATAACAACAATCATATTTTTGGCTAAATGCCATGCCATGCCATAACACCACAATAGCATCATCCACAACATCATTTTTCATCCCACCTGCAATTTTTGTATTTTTTTTTTTTTTTGGGGTTTTCATGTTTATAAGAAAACCAGGCAAACGACTACATTAAAAGAAAAGAAAACATTTTTCTATCTGAAATTTCCTTTTAAAATTATTACTATAGTATTATACCGTTTTGGTTGGATGTTTGTGTTGTTGTTAGTGTTGTGTGAACACTTTGTTGGAATAAAGAAAATAAAAATTTATTAGAAAATAATTAGAATGAAAAACAATCGTTTAATGGAAAATCAATTCTGTGTAAAACAAGTAACACAAATTGGAAACTACATATAAAGATGTAATTGAATAGTTAACATGAAGTTTTACACATCTAATGCAGATCTCTACTGTATGTACATACATATGTATGTGTACATTTTTATCTTATCGCGGCGATGGATTGTTGTAAGCCAATATATTGGGTATGTCATACAATGATAAGATATCAATATTCATGACGTAATTATATATAGTCATAAACGGCATTCCTTTATATACATATTTAAGGCATAAAAAATATGTAGACTTTTAACATGCAATACGATTATTACATTCTATGGCATAAATTATTTATGTGGTATAACCTACCCTACTGTCAGTTAATTATATAGACCCATTGAGTTGTAAGATATCCACATTTCCTATTGCGATTGTTGAATTTCCTTCCAAACATTCATACACTACACCGTCACTGTGGCTTTGGACTCGTTGCATGCAATTTAAACTTTGAAAACTTTCATTATCACTTATTTCGTGTTTAAAAAAAAACTATTTTTGCTACCATTATTTTTTTAGCTATATAGTTTTGTAGGAATTTATTTCAAAAGTACAGTTTAATTGTTTTTTTTTATATTTTAGTTTTCAAATTTAATTTTAACTTTTCTTTTTTGCTATATTATGAGCGCAAACTATAATTATTTTTAATTAGTTAACAATTTTTTTACAAAAGGTATTTTTTAGTATAAAATAAAGCATACTTTGCATTGATTTGAGTGTATGTGGTGTACAACGCTTATTTAAGTAATATTTGGTTTAAAACGTGATGCCTTAAACTCCCAAAGTGTCTTTATAATCTTATTGGCTATTAATTCAAGACAAATCAATTAAGAATTTAGGTTTGCTGTCAAAATATCGCAACGGACAATCATTTCAAACATTCTATGTTGTAACATTAAATTTGAAATTTCCCTTCAATAAGTATTCCGTCGAACGTAGAGCGTTCGTTAAGAGGGTTACTTATCAGGCTGCAGTCCCAAATTCGGTTATTTATCCAAATTTAAATAATTAATAACAACATGTTTCGACAGACATAAAAATGATTGTGTGTAAAATCATTCGTAGGGCTGACCACCCACAATGCGTACCAATACGTTATAAGTATGGTTTGAAAGATCTCAGTAGAAACACGCGGTAAAGGGCGATTTCGTCCTCTAAGCCAAAGATACATTTATGATCAACCCTCTGTTAATTTGCGTAGTAAGATACAATTACATATTTGCAGATGACTGCATAATTACGAACTCATCAGAAACGTTAACTGCTCCAGTTTCCCATATTAACTCTGTTAAAACTAAAATAATGGTTTGATTTGAATCATGATAAGACAGTGTATAATTGTTGAAAATAGGGCTCTGGATCTGGATGTTTTAAAGGCAAATCCAACTACTTATGGCTCTCTTGAAATTGAAAGGATATAGGAAATATGATTACTTCGGTTTAATGACAGCAAACTTAGCTGGTCGTTTCTCTACAATGATTTGTAATAATACTGCGATTTTGGATAGCTCCTTCATTGGCTCGTTGTTAGAGAATTTACAGGAGAATTATGGGGTGATAAACCCCTTCCCTTACCGACAATTATGGCACGAAACTACAGTCACATTTTCAAATACAATTTTCCCCAGCCCAACATCAAGGAATAATGTTTTAGATTACGGTTTGGATAAGTTTAATGAATTACCTTCAGATCTAATAATCTACACCTCTGCGAGCTTTTAAATCCAGATCATGGATTATTTAAAAAGTTAAGGGCTAGTAAGTTAATTTGGTAAAAAGATGCATACTCAGAAAAAATAATTGATCACCTGTTCACCCTAAAACCACTGCAAGAAATGCATGGCTGTTATAATTAGAAATAGTATTCATCATTACGAAGAGTTAAAATATGAAACAAAAGAAACACTGTGTTAATGTTAAAACCAAAAGTAGTTTTATTTGTATTGTAGGTACTTCCCCATTTATTTAGTTTCTCAATAAACCAGGAGAACGATTTGTACTTGGAGGTGACTTTAATGCAAAAAATGACCACTGGGTCTCTAGGTTGACCTTGTGGAAAATTGCAGAATTAATTATGATCCAAAACCTGGGAAACCAAAACACCAAACTTCGTCTAAACTGTTTGAGAAGCTATTGGTAAAAAGGTTAAATTCGATAGTCGAGAGAAAAAACTTGATCCCAAATCATCAGTTCGGTTTTCGTAACCAACACTCAACCATTGATCAATCCACAGAATAACCAATATGATCGAGAAAGCACTAGAAGAGAAGAAAGTCTGTTCAACAATATTTTTAGACGTTGCACAAGCGTTTGATAGAGTGTGACATGAAGAACTTAACCACAAGATAAGAAATCTTCAATGCAATTTGCTAAAATACCGAAATCTTAGTTGAAAGATAGATTTTTCAGGATTAAAAATACGGCGATCTTAGTTGTTGGAGAAAGCAACGAACTTAAATGGAAAAAATGGGGAATAAAACTAAATTAATTCACATCGACATTACACAATACTACTTAACAAAAAACACGAACAAAGTCCGGCTATTATAAATCGAGAAATAATACCATATGCGAACCAGCTAAGTATCTCGGCATGACCCTGGATGCTAAACTATCATGGAAAGCACATCAAGAAATAAGTAAAGAACTAAGACTTAAATACAGAAACCCTTCTTTATTTGTACTTATGGTATTTAGCTTTTGGGTTGTACCAAACAGAGCAATGTAAATATCACGTAAATATTTCAGAATATGATATTAAGTACAATGACCTCCACAGGGACCTTAAAGTGAACCTCGATTTAAATAAAATTAAGGAAAATGCACAGAGACATGAAGAAAGGCTCCAGCAACACGTGAACATTAAGGCAACTCAGCTCTTAAACAACACGAATTTATTACGCAGACTTAAAAGAACCAAACCTTTTGAGCTGGTGTAGTTGTTAAGATAAACAGCGTTGTGCTAATCTAAAATCCACAACAAAGATGTGGTTTATTTTAACTTACCAGACACTCTTCCATAGTGTTCCAAAGAGAAGAAGTCATAGATTAAAACTAAGTTAGTAAATTAAGTCAGAATAAAATTGCTCATTAGTTGTGCTTTTTCATGATTTTCACTGAGATTCATTGGTCTTTTGTCAAAAAATTACGAAAGAAATTACGCTAACCATTGCTGGATTTTAAATTATAAATGATGGTGAATTCGAAACGTAATTGTCCTCATCAGTGCCAGGGTTAGCTAACTGTTAAAGTATTAAATCAGAGAAATTTGAAATTAAAATTTGAGTTTACCCTTAAAAATAGTCTAGTCGACTAAATTTGTAAGATAAAAATCGCTGAAGGAACTGGAGGGCTAGATCACGAAATACAAAAGTGACATTGCGCCGACCAAGAAATTTTTACTCTTAATTTCCTCTGTAATTAGATGAAAAATGACAAAATGCGTTAGATCTGTATTATTACGAATAAATAAATATTTTCCATCAAACTTCTTATTATATAAACAAAATTTAGAACTATTAGAATCTTACAAGTCAATTAATTTTTATCATGTAACGTTGACGCCAGATTATCATATGCATCCACACTTTTATTTTATTCACACAAAGAATATTTAACCTTCTGAATAAAAATGAACCACTTATGCAAACAAAAACTATAGTATTTTAAAACTCTTTATTTAACCCTATCTATACAGTTAAAAGCGTTCAAGATATTCGTTTAATACTAAAAATCGAATTCCTTCAGTCATTATATGGTTGACTAAGTATTTAAACAAAAACAAACCCCAAACAATAAAAAAACATGCCAATTAGCTAATTTTATTATTTCTTATCTTAGGCGTACAGGTAAAAATTTGTATTAATTAAAATGATTGTAAGAAGATCCATAATAAATGGTAAACGTATTATATTCTTCTCAAATTATACACAATAATCAGTATTTGAAAAAACGAGTGATATAATAGTTTAAAACAAGTTATTTACCCACAAGTACATTATAACAGATAATTGCATATATTCATGCCACCACTAAATAGTATACAATGCATATTTCTTTGAATGGGGGATTGAACTCACGCGACTTTTCAAGTTCGTAATGAATATAATTACGTTCGGTGTTATACATTAAGGGAAAACGTCAAACGAGGTACGCCGACATAAATGTTAACTAATTCCCAGTGAAACGAGACATCCACTCTATTTTTTCGAAGAAAAACTATTTAAAAAATAACTTCAATCGATTTTTTTCTTCCTATACAATGTACCTACATTGATATCGTACTCTTACCTATACTCGTATCTCACATAAGTTCACTTTGTTTCCTCTTAAATACATACATATAAGGAAAATCAAATGAAAATTTAATCGTATTTTTATATTTATTTCGTTTTATATATTCTTGTTATAAATATTATGTTGTTAATACCAGGTAATTCTGTGGTAGTTTGTGTACATGTACACAGAATGACATGTTATGATGAGTGAGGTCAAAGAATATTCTTAAATATTTTAAAAAGTGGTTTGCCCGTACATTTCAATTGCGGTGCAAAAATTATTATTTGTTTCATATATAGGCGCACATTTCCACATTATGCGTTTTTTTAGCCATTATTTACTTTGGATATACTCCAAAAATTCTATTTATATTCAGCCGCATAAATCTCCTGTTATGTTGTATAATATGTAAGTGTACAAAAAAAAAAGGGAACAAAGCGTAATACTTTAGATAAATATTAAATTAATGGACATTTTGTGTCATAATATTTTCCTAAAAGACATAAAATTGAAATCTATATTCAATTGGAGTGTGAGAATGCCGGCTCTATATATTCAAGAATAAAATATTATAAGAAAGCAGAGAAATTTGAGAAGTTTTTGAGATACATACATATACATATGTATATATTTGAATCGATTTATTTCTATTATAAATTATTAAGTTCTGTGTAAGATGACGCCCAATAGTTGGACAAATAGATTTAAGTGAATATTTTATAAAATAATGTTTTATAGTAAACGATAAATAGTTTTAAAATTTTACTACCAAACCACCGTAAAAACATTTAATTACTGACTCGTACATTACAGCTTTTCTAACAATAAAATTGTCTGTATTCAACAATAATAATCACAAGTCGTTCAATATCTAAAACGGCAGTGAATTTTCTTATATTCTCGTACTGTACATAATAAACAGTTTTCATTTTTCCATTAGAAAATAAATTAGAAATTAGTATGCATCGTAAACTGCAAATTATGATTATAAAAAAATTGCATTTATAATTTGCATTTGTTAAATAAATTAAAGACGCTATGTTTCAATAACTTTTTTGGTCATAAATTGTACCAAATACGTCATGTACATACTTCCCATTTCCCAACGATTGTCTTAAATAACTTAAAAAATGTACACTTCCGTAAAATTATCTAACAACAAATTACGGCAGCTTTACAAGATTTTATGTTTTCTTCTCATTAAGTCACTTAGTATGTGCAGAATACATCAGTACATATAGTTATCATAAAAACGAAAGTTGTGCTTATTATTATCGTGATTTAATGTGATAAACAAAAACAAAAATCTTATCATCAATCAAAACGTGATAAGATTTTGTAATTTATATAGTTTCTTGACAGTTTTTATGAATCGATTAGACAATTTTATTGATGATTGTTGTTCTTTTAGATAATCTTTGGGAAGTGGAGTAAGTCAAACGTGTGGAGCACATTTCCAATCCAGGACAAATGAGTATACGTACATTTTATAGTGATTTATGAATCTTATTTTTATTCCAAAATTTGCCTGTTACTTTCTTTCTAAAATTTTATATTACTTTCACTGTAGTTAAACAAAAAATCAATTTAACAATTATATGCCAGTGTGAAAGGCAAATGTGGTTCGGTTTACGCTTGGATATATTTTATAAGATTATTGACTTGATATCATTTTATGCGCTCCAGACAGACTGAATATAGATTACAAAATTATTAAAAAAAAAATAATAATTTTGAGTGCCATCGACCCAAAAACAATCTATGCTCGACAAAAATAAAAAAATGTAACATGTATTTTCACCTTGAAATCTGTATAATCATCTTAAAGTCAAATTCTTTTACACATCTATAAAACTTTCTTTTTTCACATGGTTGTAATTTGTATACTGTTTACCAGACGAATAGGAAGGAAGTTATGGTTAAATCATAAATTACTCAACTGAAGGAATAAATCCAGTTGAAAACAATAAAATAATTTTAGCGAGTAACAGCCCATTCAAAAGAGATCTTTTTCATACGTGTGATTATTGGAACGTAAAATAAAATTAAAACAACACAAAAAAAATAAAATCGATGCCATCGCGTTTTACAAACGATGTACATAATCATGAAAGTTAGAATAATGTATGGAAATATAATGTTTTGGGACACACTACAATGGTGTAAATTTTGGGTCAAAACACAAGACCTTGACATTTCAACGAATAACAGCAAGTGCAAGGTTTAGTCATTACTATTAAATACAATTTTAACAAACTTACCATATTGTTTAGGATAAAGTAGTATTCCACATGCATAATCCCATCAAAGTATATTTCTGCAATAATAAAAATGTAAAACATTTCATTAGAATCGGAAACCATAAAAAAAATGTTGAATTAAAAATAAAATGAAAAATTCAAATCAAATTATGATATAATCCAATCGTAAACTATATTATGAATGAGATAAAAATTATCCAGTCTCAAGAGGGTTGATGTATAAATTATGTTTGAGAGGAGGCATGAAAATAGTTTCATATTATTTATTTTCTCCAGGGCTATATAGTATATACCATACCCGTGGTATGTTGAGTTATAAATGGTTTGCTCTTTCAATTTTAGAGGAAAATGTCAAACGTTACGGTTAACACCCTGTATAAAGTGTATAACACAATACTAAAATTAAAAAAAAAATGTTTAATTAAATTATTTTATTCCAGTTGAATTTTTTTTTAATTCAATTTGACATTTTATAATTTTAAATGACATTTTATATTTGCTGGCGATCAGTTCTCCAAAACGAGACAGGAAAGTGAGTTTGTGGCAGCAATATAAAATGTATAATAGTACAATAACCGCGAACCATACACATTCACTCAAGTTTATTATCCTATCCCTCTTCAACTCATTTTGATTATGTTTATGTATATAAAATAATTATGTATAAAAATAGAAACATATGTACATTCTAAAATTTTGCGAAAATAGCAAATTACATAACGGGAAACAATTTTAAATTAATAATTTGCAAAAGAATTTCCATTCATTTCAGTTAATGGTGCTGCCATCCATGAAAGTAAATATATTTTATATACATAGTGTGTTGTAAGAAAATGTGCTTAATTCATTCGTATTTCTCAGTCATAATATATTCGAAAAATTTATTAAATTAGTTTGCATGATCATTTTAATTAGACAAGGGCAATCAATTTATATAAAAATATTAAATAAATTTAATTTAATTTTGTTAAAAATTGAAAATAAGTCAGATATTATATTTTTCTGTTTTGTATAAATTACAAATCGTAAAAATAAGTTTTATGTAAAGTTGTTGGCAGAGCCTTATGAGAGTATAGTGCGCATACAGCAAAACGCAATAAAATGAATCAAAATTGAAACTCCATACAGCTAAAATTCTAAAAAGTTACACCCCACAAATCACTTATAATACGTTACGCCTTGCGCGCCGTGTCTATTTCAACCATAATATTTTACAATGACTGTCAAATAAGAGTGAATAAGCTAGAGTAAAAAATTAGCTTTCGTTTTATAAATTAAAAAAAAAAAATTCAGAAAGTTAGTGAATTCATATCGATAGAGTATGAGGGCTTTAGATTGGCCATCATTATAAAAGACCACTCAGGGCTAGATTATGCATATTTAATTTTATAAGCTAAAGTTTCTATCTCGCGATTCCTTCTTGAGTAATTTCGTTTTTATGCGTCAAACCCCAGTTATGCGTTTGAAGGTAAGAAAATAGAATCTTGAGTTGTAGGGTCGATAATATTGGAACGGCCTACATACTATAATGATACACCAAATAGTTTAAGAGCTGTTAGGTAAAATATGAACTTAGTCCCCTCAGGTCTCAGGAACAATTTTTTTGCTCAGAATTGCTCTAGAAATTATCTAATAAAATTACATAAGAGTACATAAAACCATATATACTATAATTCTTAATCGTAGATGGTATCGCAGTATCGCTAATTCGATTTCAAGCTCCAGCCGTGATTAGCGTTTAGCTGATCCTAAATTCTATTTCCCAAAGTTGATCCATTTGACTGAAATTTGTTTCAAGTTTCTTGAGAGCAGACCATATCATCAATGCACGAAAATTTTAATTAGTGTCCCATTCATTGCAAAATTTTCAAATACAATGATAACGAACAGAAATTTAGTTTTAGGCGGTAAAATCAAAAATTAAAATTTCTATTTTTCAAAATTCACAAAACATTTAAAACGAATTTGTTTATGAATCTGCAAATTTAAAAATTTGGTGTTAACTTATACTGGGTTTTCCAATAAGGGGCATCATTTTAAATTGCTAACATTTTTTTTTTTCAGGAAATCTTTCATCACGTTTTCTTACAATTGCGGCACTTTGTTGCCAATTACCGCAGTAGTAATTGCATACGTTGTTTATGGGGCACAAGCTTAGACTTGATCATTCAATTATCCTCAAAGAAAAAAGTCTGGCGGTGTCAAATCCCACGATCAGGTCAGCCAATTGGTGCCTCCGTTTCGTGAGATTACGTCGACTAGTAAATTAAAATTACTCACGAAGCAAATAAATTGCTTTACAATTTATTTCTCTCTTAGCATCATTTTATCACTTGTTCTCATTAGTTAAGCTATTTAAATTCGAGTAAGGAAGGAAGCTATAACGATTTGATCAATACGAACGTGTATTTTACTTGAACCGTATTAACTTATATTTCCTGATTTAAACTCCAGTAAATGGAGTAATGAGAACGAGACTTTAGCTCTACGCGCTGTTGAAATGAATATCATTTGCATTTTCTTAAATCGAATAGTTTTTATTTGTCAATATGTCTTATGCTATTACACGTCTATTTACAAAAAAAAAAACGATACATTTAAAATAACACCTCTTACTGGAAAATGCTAGGTATAAAGAAATTATCCGGCGTTTCAAAACTATTCAGTCATGGAATTATCATGAATAACTGATATTATGCTTGAGTGGAGCTATTTTACCACTCTAAATATAACATCAGAACTATGGAAAACAAAACTGCTGTTTTTTATTATTTTTCGGTAATTTTTTGATTAGGTCAGTAATTTATCAAAAATTGGTAAATTTTAATATAAAAGATAAATTCCTTAAAGGGTCGCTTAATATTTAGGGTAGGCTTTTACACAAACTGCAAATAACTATTATGTCTATAAAAAAAATCAGTCTAATTATCCTGTTTAAAAAACCATCTAACCATAAATTTTCCGCCTAGATAGACATCAGCTAGTTACACATTTACTGTAGCCCAAACTAATAATAAGATCGCCGAATCGCTTCATAAGGGAAAATAAAACTTCAGTGAGTTATAATTCGCCTATGCGGCCTAAAATTTTCCTTTATAATAATAGGCCCGGCCCGATTCTGAATTTTATCGGGTCCAGGTAATTTCAAAAAAGCAATGAGTTTATGCTTCTTTTTCTTTCTTTTTTAAATCTTATAGAGAGAACAACTAAAATCTAAATCGGTTTAAAATCTCGATATGCGCGAATGTATGGCCAACAAATCTAATTAAAAACTACCACACATGAATTTGAATTTTTGTTGATTTAATTTTTAATTGAATTTTTATTCAGTGCATTTACTGTTCGCATCATTTAATTTTAAGGTCATTAAAACCAACCAATTAATTAACAACAGCAACAAATTTTTTTAAACAAACACAATTAAATAGAGACTGTAAACTATCTACAATATGTTATGTGTTACGGCGATACAGTTATTTGGTAATAAATTATTAGAAATACATATAATAAAAATTATTGTTGAAATTTGAAACGATAACCCTTAATGGACAGAAGCATAATATGAATTGTTATAGAAAATATATGATTGATTAGACGAGGCAATGGGTTTTAAAATATTATTCAAACTATTCTCTAAAAGCAAATTTGGTAAATTTATAGTGTGAATTGAATTTCAATTAGTCTTCTTCGAATTCTATATCAAGTGTCAGGGATTTTATACTATAGTATTTAGTATAAATTAGTAATCTTGAACAGTTGGGTATACTCTCATAAACAATTACAAAAAGGTTGAATGGTTCACAAAAACCACAACAACACCAAAAAAAAAAAGGTCAAGCAATTTAGATTCATGAAATTGATATGATCGATTCATAAACTCTCGAATTTGTATGTGATTTGTTCAACCCTTTTTCGTTTTGTTTTTGATGCTGTTGGCTGAGTAGGTACATTCAACAAAAGGTATGCATACACACCAAATTACCAAAATACATCTCTCGTCACTTTTCAATCCATTTTAGAATTACAGCTTTTATTATTTTAATTAAGTATGTCCGCATAACAAAAAGGTGTATGTATGCGATTTTTTTGCTTCAGGCTGAATATTTTAAATTGATGAGTCAGTAGAAGATAAGTTATTTTGTAGTGACATCGTTAATTTTTTGTTTTGTGTATTACTATATAACAACAGCTTGTGCGTTATGATGTAATTTTATAGTTTGAGAAAGAAAGTTGATGAGAAATTAAATTTGTTTGCAAAACTGGCGGAATTTTTGTAACCATGTGATTCAATCAGCTGAATTTAAAATTTGATGAAATAAAGATTTGGCAAAAAAGCTTTGCACAAATTCAAAATAAGCTCATTTCTTATTATAGTTAAACAAGAAAAATTCGATAATTCTCGACATGATTTTATAATCGAGGTCATAGAATAGTGTGGTTTTCCACTGGAACGTCCTCACTTGTTTATACCCACTGTAATATCTTAAATTTTCATGCCTCTCAATTTCTTGAGAGGCATGAAAATTTAAGATATTACAGTGGGTATTGGGATTGAAAAATTTGGGATAATATCCACTATTTTTGCCCCAGTAGGAAAATTTAAACCATAAGTGGCTTCAGAAATACCGTTCTATATGAGCTCCACCGAAACTTAAAATCTTTAGTTTCTATTTTTTAACAAATTATAAATCTCTGGTCTGTATCGAAACAGACTAAAATGATTGAAATTTTAAATTTTTTATTATTATTATTTATGAATTATTCACTAATCCTCTTGGGATTCTAGCAGTATATGTGCTCTGAAAAATGATATCCGCTTCTATGGCCCACATGATGCTAAAACTATATTTTAGATTAATTTGTATGCTGATCACGGCTAATAAACTTTTGTCAAACAACGATAAATAATGTTGAATGCCCTCTAATAGTAGCTGACTTCGTTCCAAGGTATTAACAAGCATGTAAACAAACTTTTTTCTTAAAGCAGTTTTCTCCCAAATAAAGAAAAATATTCAATTATACTCGTATAATGTCCTATCGTGCAAAACTGCAGTTTTGTAAAATAATTTCTATTCTAACAACTCAATATGGCTAGCAACAAAAAAAAATGTTGCATGATAAAGAAACATATAGGTAAGTCTATCATGTATACCAAAAAAAAAAAACTATGTAACTACATACCAGAAATAAGTAGCTATGTAGAAAATGTATAGTCTAGTGAAAAACATATGTAACACAATTTTTGGTTAAAATATTTTGAAATATATTTGTCATAGTATAACCAGCATAAAAATTATCGCGTACATTTATTAAAAAATACTATGACATAATTATGTAAGAATTTTGATTTCTGCGACTGAATCTCGCATCCACATTTAAATTTGTAATATAATCTCATCACTTGTTCCAATGCGCTATAAATACAAACTATAAACGCGAATTAATTAAATTGAAAGATAACACACTCACAATACTTACAGTACATTGATTAACGCAGTTTCTTTTTCAATTAATCATCTTTATAAACTGTTACAGTTTTTTTCTGATGTACATACAAAATGTACTATAAGCTTGCTTAATCTAAAAATGTCTACATATGTATATACTTACATAGTAGAATAATAGTTCATTGGACTTGACTAATCGCGTAATCTATAACATTTTTACTAGTTTCGTGTATTACTATACACATAAGATGTAAAATTCTCGCACCGTAATTAATTAACATTGCGTTTTGAAAAATTAATTAAATTATCACCATCACTGAAGAATGTGCTGATAGAGTGGAGGTTTTCAAATGTGGTGTCAAAATTTAAAATTTTCGATTCATCTCGTAATAATTGAGCGTATAAATATTTGAATTTGCATCATCAATAATTCATAAAATATGTAGTTCGATATTAGTTTTTCATATGTGTGCCGAATATTAAATAACCCTGTATTTAGAATAAATATAGACTCGTTAAAACACATAAATCTACAAATTGTTCTCCATTTTTTTTATTATTATTAAATAAAAGGTGTATTTTACGTTATTGTAATAATTTTCCAAATACCAAAATAAAAAAATTTGTTTATTGATTTTCCCAGCCTCGTTTGAATCGCCCAGAAACGAAAAAAATAAATAAAATTGAGAAATGATTTGTTTGTAAGTTTAATAAATTACGTACAGCACGATTTGAAAAATAGTCAGAGACGTTATAACATTTGTGAAAGCAATTAATTTTCTTTCTGTGAAAATTACAGTAATATTACTATGTATTTACTAAAAGCGTCTTCAAAAATTCTGGAGAGATACGATATTGTTTCCTCTATAAAATTATAGTTTACACTTTACATTGTTATTTTTGGATATAAACCAACTTGTGTCGCAGCTCGCAGAGGATACACTAAAAAAATTCTACAACAGAATATCACAGACTAATCAACATAAAAAAATTATTTCTCGTAAAAAGTTAGTCTTCCGTAATTTATTATATTTCGTATTGTTTAAGAAACAATTTTTTTAATTTCTTTAAGAAATTTGTTACGTGTTGTTGTAAAATTATAATAAATTTATGCAAACCACATAGATATTAACGGTTTCTTAATTTTATTTAAAAGACTTCTTTTATGTTTTAACAGTTTTTACTTTTGATGCGTATTTTATATCGAGATCTAATTTCTTCTTAATGTATGCACCAATTTTACTGTATTATATACACGTACATACGTCTTATAATCTTGAGTGGGTTGCAGTTTATTTTATATACGCTTACGTATAAAATGTGCTGAAAATGAAATCGAATTTCG
This sequence comes from Tipula helvola, assembly GCA_963556165.1. NCBI lineage: Eukaryota > Metazoa > Arthropoda > Insecta > Diptera > Tipulidae > Tipula > Tipula helvola. Next base: position 341,747,312 of record OY744483.1, on the reverse strand, counting down.
AGGTCAAATTAATTCAAAGTCTGTTAATCGTATTTTAGTGCATTTAGACGGTTAATATACCTATACTTCAAAAAAATTATTTATGTTTAAAAAATGCTGGCTTTTTATTTTTTAATTATGGAATGCAAGAACCCCAGATAAATATAGGCTCTGAAGCTTTATGTTGTCGAATTTTTCCCTGACAAAATTCCCAAATTTCCTCTTAAATTTCTTAAAAGTAAATTAAAATTAAAAGTAAGAAAGTTTTTTCACAACAGCTATATTAATATGGGGTTGATTTGGGTTAATTTCACTGTCTCGTGAAATTTTTGGATGAGCTTTAGCAAATATTAATAACCAAGATCAAAACTTTTCAATTTTATTCGATGACTTAGAAAGTTCCATATTCTATCCAAACAACTGTCCAATCATCAAATCTCGTTTACCTCATTTCTGAAAACAACACACTAGAAGAGCCGTATTTGCTCAAGAACAGCTCATAGCACTACTCAAAACTGGCGGGTTCAACATAAGTAAATGGGCTGCCAAATCACCATGCCCTGATACAAGCCGTATCAAAAGAACTGAGAAATAACGAGGTTCTTAAACTCAAACTTGATGACACCCAGCAATAGATAACCACAGAAGGACGAATACAACCTGAGGAATCCGGCGCAGCCAAAACCTGAGAGCATAAATATTGATTCCCTATTTTAAAGGTGTCTTACTAGTTTTCCTGCTATTCTTATCCAATAAAAATAAGATAATGTATAAACGTATGATAACTCGTGAACTCATTTTCTTTAGAATAAAGGTACAGAAAGCGACTGTTGATCCTTACCAGCAGATATCCAGAAAGAGCTCACAACAAGCATTAGCCGAATCCAAAATTTGTCACATTTCACGTTTAATTTTTGTCATAATGATATTTTAACTTTAGATACTGTAGTCGTCGCATGTTTCTAACTACTCTGAACTTTGTTAAGTTTTGTGCCAAATTTTTGAAGAAACATTTCTTTGAAAGCAGCACTCATCGTTATGCCAATGATTGTGTAACTTTTTAGGTTTGAAAAGATTGGATGGAATGAACTGTACGATTCTTGTTAGAATGCCTACACTATACCGAAGGCGAAGCAATTACGCCAATAGAACTCTCGAAAGGATAAGTTCATTATTGTCCAATCAGCACTCTTATAGTACCACAGTCGAGCTTTAGGCTGTGCCTTGATACGACCATGTTTTAGGAAATTGCTCTGTATTGGGCCAATGGTCAAAATTCCCAAAGAGAAGAACCGGCACATCATGCTTATTACAGATGATTAAGTAACTGTTTACTGTTAAAAATATTTGGGCTTCGGTAAAGACCTCAAAGGACTAAGTTATGTTTTAAGATCAGCATTTCATTCCATTCTGGCCCATCTCATCCATCTCATATATAAAAAGCCAGCATTGTTTAGTGAACTAACCGAAGAATTAAGGAGTGAAGCCGATGTGTTCTTTATGTTGTAATGATTGATGAGCTTAATTTTAAAAGATAGTTTGTTAAAACTAATTATTTGTCCAAGAGCAAGTTTTCTTGGGACAAAGGAGAAGCTAGTTATGATGTAAACGTTCTCATGACAGTTAACATACGCTTTTATTAAGCTTAGTAAGCTTAACTGTTTGTATAAATCCCTAGATTACTTGTACGTACATGGGCCTAAATTTGGGTATATTATTTTTGCACCGCATATGAAGTTATCAGATGTGTGAGCCGAAATATACTTAACTCTTAATATTTTGCTAATTCATGGTGTAATAAAATGCACCAGCATTTTTTCCCCCAGATACGCACCTTGAAGTAACCCTGTTTTTTTGTTGAACAATTAATTTCAAGAACATCTTGATCAGAACCGTAATATTTAAAATTAAATAATTATTCATTACAATGATTAGTAATTTTTGATTGTACAAAACAAAGAGCTTGGCTATATTTGATCTAATTATCCCAGACAAGTGGAGAAGGTTATAAATCCAATTTTGTATCTAATCATGTATCCAACCAAAAACACCATGCATTAGATAGATTTTAATTTATTATAAATCATGACGATAACATACAGTATTTTACTCGTAGCCACCAGTCAGAAGATCAAAACTATACGATACATAAAATTATACAATTTCGATATTTTTTTTTATTTATTTATCTTTATGTTCTAAATTAACTTCTTAAACGAAAATAAAACTATATGACCGACTTACTTTACTACCAAAGATTTTTATTTACATTCAACTTTATTTATATAATCGTACATAAACGGTTGTAATTTTGATTACGATTGGTGTTTATGTATTTTAGACTACATATATACATAACACTTATGTATGAATTTAGTATTGAATTCACTAATTATTTTATTGTTGGAATTCCTTGTCTTGATGTACTTTTTTATGAATACAAAGACGTAATATTAGCAATATTAAAAAACATAAAGTTATGGAAGTTTCAAGTAAAAGTTTAATTGAATTTGAAATAAGAAAATTATCGATTTTATTCTGTCTCTGCTTTGGACATTTTTGCAGTAATACTCTTCAGCAACGTTATATTATAAGAGATTAAATTTATTCAAGAAAATCATAAATCATACATAAGCTTTCCACAAATTGTCTTATTTTTTCACTATTTTCATCAGTTTGTTAAACTGAAACAAAGAGATAAGGGAAAATTAAATATGTATTTTGATTGATGTGGTTATAAAATTAATTTATGATTTATGAAATTTATGAAAAAAAAGACATGTCTCTCTCTCTCTCTCGCTCTCTCTTACACCATATCCATAGTTTATGAATTTTTATAAACTCGAAAACTAGTCGATCACGATTATATTTAAACAACAAAAGAATTTTCCAGTCAACAGCCTACGAAGCGGGATCAATTATACCAAACGTGTCTTTACATCAAACATACTTATAAAAGAAACCAGAAATTCGATATATGTAAAAGACGATTTGTTGTTTATTTGAATGTACATATGTAAATAATGTAATGATACACTATTTTAAAGTTGTAATGCCTAACTAGCATGTGGGTTAATCATATTGTCGAGGTCACTGATTTGATTTGATTTTATTCAACTTTTTTATAGACAATTGAATTGCTTTTATTGTGTGTGGCAATATAAGGCATGTTGTTGATTTTATTCTAACAAGAAATAATGTAAAAAACAGACAGAATTCTCTTATTTTTATGAAAGATTTTGAATTGTTTTATGCGTATAAAATACAAACTATTATGAATAGTGTGTTGGTGCATTTCTTCGAATGGTACAAACCAAATTTAAATTAAATTAATAGAGATATTCGTATAAGTAGTGGTTTGAACTTTGGATATTCATTTAAAAATCATAGATTTACCTTAAATGAATATTTAAATTTACTTTACCGCTAATTCCACCAAATATTTTGTTTATATTTATTGGTCTTGGGTGACCTACAAAAATTGTTAAATGGATAAAATCGATAACTTATTACCTACTTAGTAGTGTGAAGCGATAGTTTGTAATAAATTCAGGCAGTAGAATTTGAATGATGGTTTCATTAATTTTTGTTTTATTTTAATTATATCACTCTCGCATTCGCATTGATAGCCGACTTTATTGTGAAGAATGCATTCTAAAATCCAAACAATACATTTTCTTATCTAGAAACTTATGCAATAATTTCCGTTAAACATAAGAATATATGTATGTATATGTAAAGAAAGAATATAATTTTGTTTTGATTATTTCATAATGTTTCTTTAATGATAAATTGATAAACAATTAAATAATATGTACGTAATATTTTCATATACTTGTTGTAATTGCGTGCCCTATGTTTTCTATTGATCAAACAATCCGTATTCAAATTACCTTGCCAACGATTGGCTTTATTTATTTTCCTATGTCAAATATATTTTTAGTTCTTCGCTAATTTTCAATCCACAAACATTGAAATTAAATTTAATAACAAAAAAAAAAAAAAATGTCCGAATGGAGCGGTCAGCTATTAGATGAAGATGGTAATCCAAAGATTACACGCGAAGAATGTGAATTACTAACGGAAGTGTTAAAAAAAGAAGAATTTCGTAAATTATTTTTCGAATACTGTGAAGAGTTGAATGATCCTGAACAACGTAAAATTTATGAAACCGAACTCACCCAATTTGAAAATGAACGTGGCGTCGACATAATATTTATAAATCCTGAACCCGGATTTGTTATAAAAACAAGTATTGATGGTGAAAAAAAATGTTTTATTAATATTGCGCACTCGGACAAAGTTGATAAACCAACATTCGAGATGAGTTCTGCTAAAACTGGTGCAAATTGGAAGATACCTCTAACACAATCACCTCCACGTTTTGACTACGATAAAAAACGTAAGTCATGTTTAGTTTATGATGTTGTTTTTCATACGGATACTTTAAAAATGTGCGAGACGAACAAAAATTTCCGAAAAATTGTTATCGATTCGGCATTGGATGCTGTACAGAAATCGTTTAAAGTGCAAGTTGATCGAAATAATTTGAAATATCCCAAAATGCAATTTAAAGGTTTAAATAGGCCAACTGTTATACGAAAAAAGATGGATGATTTTGAAGGAACACGAGAAACTTTATTCGACGATCATATTCCAGCGATCCCGGAAAATACTACTGATAAGGTGCACGAATTGAACGTAAATATGTCATCTGATCCAGAATATACAGTACCAAAATATAAAATTGTGCAACGCCGTAATGTCGATATGCAGGATTGTGTTGAAGACCAGAACGCCAGATTACATGCTACAATACCAAAGGAAATTGTAATAGTTGTTGATCTTCCTCTATTGCGTACCACAAAAGATGTGGACTTGGATGTGCTCGAAAAAGAAGTTAAACTTTTGAGTGATTTTCCATCGAAATACAAATTAAATATTCATCTATCATACCCAGTTGATGAGTCACAGGGAACCGCTAAATTCGATAAAAATACAAAAAAATTAACTATCACACTTCCCGTGAAGAAAGACAAATTCCGTACAAATTATTTCCGAAACAAAACCATCGATATGAAAACAAATGAGATTCTTGAAGGACGCTTATTAATCCAGGAAATTTTAATACCACCAGCAATAATAGCAGAAACAAATGAAGTTGAACTAGTTGAAAATTCATCTGAATTTCTTGATCCAAACGTTTCATATCAAATACCAAAATTCATAATTGATAAATTATCGCAGTTTCGACATGCTATTGTGATAAATATGGAAAATATTGATTCATCGTCAATACAATTGAATAATCCGCGAACATGCCCATCAAATTTTATACAACTAAAATTTTTTATAATTGGACCAGGATACTTTCCTATTCATTACTCGCTTTATGTACAATTTTTAAACGATACTATGGTAAATGTAGGCCCCACAAATTTCTCTGTAAATAAACTCTCAATAGAGTTTACAGTTGATGGAGGAAATGATGATGATGTAAAATATATAGTTGGTCAAAATGAGTATGATCTGGATGATATTGATTGAATAAAATTACATAAATGATTTTTATTGATATACAATAGTTTTTCTTGTTCATTTATGATTTCCACAAACTAGTACAATTATGTTGAAACCACTTAAAGTTCGTTGACGTGCTACCACTTAAACTTTATTTAGTTTAATAATAAATATTTATCGATTTTTTAATATTCATTTCTTAATAGTTATTAATTGAAGGTATAGTATATACTTATACAGTATGTTTAAGTACAGTTTGGGCTTTGGTCTCACGCAAACAATACAATGCTCTAACTTAAATCATCGAAGCGTGCAAAATTTGTAACCTGTGACAAAAACTTTCATTTCATCACCATAAAAACAAAGGTACATGACCTAATCTCAGTGTGACCGTGATATAATTTTATTGCGAGTTAGATATATGATTTTAAACAAAAAATGTTCATGCTTACACGAGTAGTGTGCTGTGTGCATAATAAATCACCAAACTATGCACGACCACGAAAATAGTTTGTCGTATTTTCATAAATACTAAATCTTTAAAAAGGACATTTCATATGTTTGGTCATTTGTATTCAATTCTGATAAACGACAATAATGCAAAATTATATTAATTCACTGGGGTGGATGGAAATACATAATGTAGGGTGAAAAATTCTGCAGTTAGAGATACATTTTAATGATAGACATCATTAAGGAAACTCTTGGAATTATTTCGTCTCATTTAATGATGTTGGCACAAAAATATATTTTAACAACTCAAATATTTTAGATTGTACTACATATATAAATGTGAGTGTCATATATTAGTCTCATCAATTAGAAACGCATTGTGATGAATTTCTCTTCCTATTAAAGTCGTGATTATTTAATTTACATGGATGGTAAACTTGAACAAATTGCAGTATTAATTGTATGATCTCATCGTTGTTAGTTCTCTAATATTTAATTTGAATTTCGTAAAATACAAACCCGGTAATATGTATAAGGAAAGAACATAGGCACGCCAAAATTTTTAGTTTGACCTATATTGGTGTGTAGTTTTTGTTACAGCTAAGTATTTATTTATAAAATAGGTAATGTTATTTATAGTTTATAAAACAAGCATATTTATATGTAAATAAATATGGTAAACCAGGGTAATAAAAATTATCCATTATCATGAAATCATCATCCACCTCACCTTTATTTTCATTTTTCGTGTAAGTATATACGTAAGTATATGTAAGTATATGTTATTATTGATATGTATGTAGATACAAAAAAATAATTATATTTTAGTATAAACAACAATATATGGTAAAGATTATGATTATTGGAATGATCTTAATGTTATGTATAGGATAAAAATAATCAATCGAATTTGGCCTTCCTCTCATTCTCAAAACGTCGACCCAACCTTAAACAACATACATATTCTCATCAATCATAAAATTGAAAGCTTAATGTTATATGTACTTTTAACATCCTAAATGATTCTAGACCAAGGAAAATGTTTATCACAGGCGATGAAATATTCTTAAACACTTTACTGAATTATTCAGGCCTATTATTTGGCCAATTGCGAAATTTTTCATAAAGAGTTCGGATTTTTACGACAATTATTTAGTTTATTTAAAATTTAATTTAACATTTCCAAAAAAAATTATTTTCCTCCAAAATACAAAATACTATCCGTACAAAATACCAATACTCAATACGCCAACTAAATAGTCAAATTATGTTCGTTTAGTTTTTTAATAGGGCCATGTCAATAGGGCCACCCTCAAGAACTTAGAAAAATTTGATTTGAATTCGAACGAATTTCATGTATTTAAAGGTACCTACTTTAGAGGGACTGAAAAAATTACAGTTTCCAAATTTAAATAAATTCTTTATTGAATTTAAGACTTGAGCCACCAAAAAATGTTTAAAACAAATTAATTGAATTTTTTTTATCTATCAAATAACAATACACTGAAATTTCGGTAAACAAACATTCAAGAAACCATCGTTCTGGTTTGCTATAAGCAAAATGTTTTTTATAAACCTCTTGGTTGCTTATAAATGGAGATTTAAATTTCCCCTTTGAAGGTTATTTCTTTAAAGCTGAATCCAGACAATTGGTGATTTAAATAAATAACGGCTCAAATTGCCTAACTTTAACATTAAATTATCGCTTTCTATCACTACAGTGACTACATAAACTAATTTTATTACAGGTATATGAACAAACCTATGAAATAATTATTTTTACACCTACCTGGAGGTCAGCTAAGAGCCGAAACATAAAAACGAAAGCGAAAATCCAGAAAAAACTTTACAATGGAGGAAGAAAGACCTCATCTATAGCTATTAGAGCTTTTCACATTATTTTTTAAAGACGCAATGATTGATATGTTTTTAGTGCACTACTCTAATATGCTGACAATAAAAAAAATTAACCCGAATGACAAATTTTCGAAAATACGGCCAGTTTTGGATATCATAATCAAAATTTGTATCGAGGCGGCACCAAAAGAAGAAAACCATAGCGTAAATGAATCAATAGTTCCATATTACGGTCATCATGGAACGAAACAGTTTATTTGTGGCAAACTTATTCGTTTGGAAAAAGATTGCAACCAGGTTACGATACATAGTATGGATAGATGCATACCAAAGATCTACCAAGTATTATTACCCTAAAATATAAAGATTTGGACTTAGAAACTAGTGAAGCTGCAACATAGGTGTGGAACATAGGTGCCAATGCAAGTGGCTACTCAAGCCGGAAATTGGTAAATTTTGACGATTTTTCTAGTTATTATTGTGGTAAACATTGGAATTGTTAATCTGAAAAGTTTAAATTGAATATGAAACAAATTCGATTTTTTTTTCTATACAAGTAAAATTTCTAAATTCAAGAAAAATTACATTCCGATCCAAATACAAAGGCCTCCAGATTGAGATGAAGGGAGGGGGGGGGCGGGGGTACATTCTATAGACATAAAATTTAACGGAATGAAATTAGGATCATAAGTAATTGACGTGGAGTATCATGATATTTTTTATCACGTTTGGCCGAGGAGAAACACTAGGCTTGTTTGTAGAAAATATAATTAAAATTCACTTTCTTCAAAAGAAAATATGTTTGTTTATGTACCTACCGAGAAGACAACACTGTTGCTGAAGCTGTGGCGTTTGGATTGAAAGGTACCGGGTTGGAATTCCAATCCAGCAGAGTGAAAATTGCTAAAGTCTTTTTTCATCGTCTGATCACCGGAGTGTAGAACTCTTGTTATCCTATTTTCTTGTCAATATTATATTGTGGCTAGAGCAAGGTGTGCTCGGAGACCGTTGAGTCACGTAGACGTAACTGATTGCTTGGATTAAAACCCAAACATACAAGATACAACCAAAAAATAAGAAAACGAATTGACATTTCAGATTCATTTTGACTTGCTGTTTCTGAATGATCTTTGAACTAGATGAGCTAAGATTTAGTTGGTAATGTGAAAGACCAACCACCTCAACAACCAAAATTTACAACTGTACATACTTGTATGTACTTGCAACAAATTGACCACAAAGCCAAAATCATCCAAAGAAAAACCCAACAGCAGTAATGAGATTTGATTTTGCAGTCACACAAACAAACACACATAACAAAGAGGAGGAAGAGAAGATGAAAAATGAAGAAAACAGCCAAGAAAAATCAATATTTTCTTTTTCCTCGTTTTTCTTTTTTCATCTTTTTTATGTACACACATTTTGTGATAATTTTGTGTGTTGTTTGTAAGTTCAGTTCACTTTATAAAATACAACAATAAAATAAAAGAAAAACGGCAAAAGCAAAATAAACAAACACAAATCACAATGAACTCAACACGTAAGAATGTTTTCTTTTTTTCCTAGCTATGTAGCTCTAGGTAGGTTTTAAAACAGAACAAAAAAAAATTCACTCACCTGAATTATTTTTGTATTACTGTACCGTGTAATTATTTTTCTTGTACATACAAAAACAAGAAAAACATGTAAACGTCACACCAAACAACCAAACTATAGAGTAAACTAAACACAGGTGAAATTTTTCACGTATTTTTATTTATTTATCTTTACGTCGATTATAGAATTCGCGGTTGCGGATCTATCGCGGATCGTAAACTACATATAAAAAAAATTGGAAACAATAATTTTTTATCATAGTTTCATTGAAATTCCTTAGGATATTTTTACAATTCGTCAAAAAAAAATTGTTTTAGATCCGCAATAAAAATATTGCGTTTGTACGGGGAATCAAAAAATATAAATCACATGTAAATCAATAGAAGTTTTCCAGGATACTTTGATTTACACCAATTGTTTCCAATTTTTATTATATGTAGTTTACGATCCGCGATAGATTCGCAACCGCGAATTCTATAATCGACGTGCTTATGTTTCACAAACCACTTTATAAAATTTACATTTTATTTATCATATAATTATTAATCTAATCCACTTGCAATTAATTTATATCATATTACACACTTATCCACTGAAATTTAATTTTAAAGTTTTTTATTTCGTCCCCGCCCGTCTAAAGACGACCGAACAAATTGTGGAACTGAAAAATGAAGGAGTTTGGAAGAAGAAAACACGAAAAAATTGTACAAAAATCCAATATGTCTTCCCAATTTGAAAACGTCCAATTCTGGTACATTATTCAAGCGAGAACGGTACTATATTTTTTTTTTATACATAATGGGTTTTATGTTTATGTTAGGGAAATTTATGTTTTCAAATTAGAAAAATTCTACAAAATTTATACATATACATACTACATATTGAAGTTATCGAAAGGGCAGCGAACGACAAGAACTCAAACCTATAAACAATTCAAAATATAAAAATGTACTAGTTACTAGAATATCGAGTGTAGTAGATTTACAGTAGCAACAACAAAAAGCCAGTTTATAACTTTTGCACCAATCAAATTCCGCGAAACGCTGAATTGTCAGCTTGACAGATACGCATAAAAATGTCAAAATAACAATTTGTTTATATATTTTTTTTTTATTTAATTTTAATAAATAAAAAAAAAATTATATATAATAATTATAAAATAGATTTATAAAATCATCTAATTTAAGTAATCAAGTACAAATATTAGTGTTTTATATATAGAGAAACAGAACAACAAAAAAAATATGAATGCAATTAGTTTATATGTTTCTACATCACGTCTTATACTACAAAGTGATGATGGAGATGATAAAAATTTAACCGATTTATATCGTTTATTACCATATTTACGTCAGTCATTATCGTGTAAATTCTGTGGAAATTTACTAACCGAACCGTATTCACCAAATAATTCAAAGTGTCAGCATCATGTGTGCAAAAGATGCATAGATCTGAGGAAAACATTGAAAACGTCTTGCATGTCTTGTTGTGACAAGCAAAGCTTTGTCGAGAATCGTCAGTTGCGAATCCTATTACAGTGTTATAAAAGTTTATGCGAACATATAATACTGACACCGCTCTACCAAGAGATATGCAAACAAACACTTGTAACGAATAAGAATGGTGAGCAAGCTGGAACATCAAATGCGCCGACAAATAGTGTGCTGGATTTGATCGATGAGGGAGCAAAGTTTCATGATGATTTCAATAGTCATACAACGGGTCTAACAAAATCAGCTTATTCAATACTACCATGTTTGTATACAACGACACAAACTAATTCGTCCACACAAACACTGAATAATACAGCCAAATTTGTGACCACAACACAATCATCGGTTTCTCTGCCGTTAACTTCGGTTTCAGTTGCGTCTACTATGCCGCAATTGTCTCTTGGGAAATCGCCAAGTATAAATACCTATTCAAATCCAATGCAGATGAAAATCAAAGAAGAAACAGTTGTTTATCAACCAACTGTAATGCAACAGCAAACAATTCAGCAGCCACAAACACAAACCATCCAACAACAACAGACGATAAACAGCCCATCAGTGTATTCTGTATTGTATGCAGGTTCTGGAAATAAAATTACAATAAAACGAAAACTCGAAAATAATAATGTTCAGGCACAAACAATACAAACGATCAATAGCCCAATGATGCAGACTACTGTGCCAGCAAGTTTCAAAAAGCCTACACCAACAACCTTCAATGCACATATTTATAAGCAAAAAATTGTTGCAACGGGGACAAATGTGGTGCAAACAAATAATAATTCAGCTAATATTAATTCATCTAATCAGCTAAAACGGAAAGGTTGTCGTTGTGGTAATGCGACACTGACACCTGGAAAATTAACGTGTTGTGGTCAACGTTGTCCATGTTATGTAGAATCTAAATCATGTATCGATTGTAAATGTCGTGGCTGCCGTAATCCACATCACCCCAATGGTTTTAAAGTTCGGCCAAATCTGGGCCAAAATCAAATTGTTGTGACCAATTCACAATCAAATCTTAATCACCAACAAATTCAATCGGCTCAAATTTTACAAACCTACTCAACTCAGGCATCTATAATGCCAGCAATAGCTTCATCTACCGCTTCATCTACGACAACCCCGGTAACGACACAACAAATTTACATAAATGATTTAAATCAATTGCAACTGGCAGCTGCTAATTCGTTTCAAACCACAAATTCTTGTATACCATTTACCCAATTTTTAAATAATACGCTGCAATCAACGACGGTGGCAGCGCAAGGTAATCATCAGACAACGTATACCAGCAACAATTTGCAAACGGCAAATTTTAATCAGCTGCTGAATAATACAATAATATTTAATCCGGCTGATATTCCGACAATAATTGATGGTGGCAGCATACAGACTGCGATAGATTTGTAATTTATTTGAATCGTGCATGTTTTTTAAACTATGGATTAAGTGTTTTTAAAAACGAAAAAAGGTTAACATTTGTGAGACATGGTTTAAATTAAGTCACCTTTCTTTAGATCTGAGACAATAAAGTTTTGTGTTTTTTTTTTTTTCTATTTTAATATTTCATCTGGTTTGCTTTATTAAAATGTGTAGTATGTGGCTCAGTTTGTGTATATAAAAGCCAGCATTCAGCCATCTCTCACAAATAGTTCAACAACAAAAATAAAATCTAGAATATTTGCTAGCACTAAGATTATATATTATGTTTTCGTAAACTTAATTACTAAAGTATAATTAAGTAACTATTATGTATAATAAACTAAATAATTTTTACATTTTTAATTGTAATTTTTTAATTAAAATCTCATTATGTTCTGTTTCATTTACCTATTTAGTAAAACCAAGTAAAACTTAAGAAAATATCAAGAAAAACAATTTGTTAATTAAACTTACTTGTACATAGATATATATGTATATAAATATATATATATATATATATATATATGTTTATATAAATTAATATTGAATTAAAATTAATTTAACTTTTTTTAAACAACAAAAAAGGAAAAATTCGAAAATTTTCATCTGTTTAGAGAAGAAATAAACGGAAAAATCGTAGTTTAAAATAAATTGTAGTTTTTTTTAAAGAAAAGTCGACTTTTGATGTCTATTAAAATTACCTAATATTCCAAACATAAATTGAAACCGAAGAGATTAAAACTTCTAAGAGCAAACACCATAAGATGATGATGATTCCCGTTTACCCACAATCCTCTTTAATGTTTCCAGGCACAGCAACTTGTTTTAGAAGTCCTCTCTAAATCCTAATCTTCTTAATTGCAAGAATAGAGGTACAAAGCAGGAATGTTACTTACTTGGCTAAGGAACCTTACAGAGCGGGAGCCCAAGAAAATCTAACGAAGAGGTTAACTTGTGAATTCTCAAAATTAACCTTTCAGTCTGATTCCGGACGAAGTCGGACCTTTAAGATTAGACAAAAAATTCGTTTTGAAATAAAACAAAGAGATTTAACAAACATGTTTGAAACAATTTCAGTGAAATATCTGGTCGACTACCGCCTGAAAATGGCTCAATAAACACTTTTCAAACAAATTTTATTTATTTATTAGCCAACAATACCATTGTACATCTGGTATTTATAAAAAAGGAAAACATAAAATCATTATTAAATTACACGACTTGAATTAAAGATTGGATCTGGCATACCAAAATTCCACCGATGGAAGCGGAGATTAATCTCACGGCCTCGGTGCTTGACTGATCTCACGGGAGTACGTAATGAATACAACGACAGTACGAACGGACAATGGTTCAATATTCAGTAATAGGCAACAGCCTAAATATGGCGGTAGCACAGACCAAAGAGCGTTTGCCTCTCAAGGGAGTCGCCTTAAGGCAAACATCAGAAATCGCTTCTGAATTGATTCTACACGGCTAGAGGAATTGTTATAGTACAGATTCCAGACAATTGAGGCATATTGCAAGTGCGAACGAACCAATGACATAAAGAGTACTTTAAGAGCTTACGGATGATCATGCAAATTTTTTGAGAAACGGAATAAAAACCCTAACATTGAATTGGCCTAGCTCATCTGTCAATTTGGTCTATAAACGATAAATTTCGAGAAAATAAGATACATACCTAAATCTAGAAAAGAATGGACTCGATCAATCATAACTCCATTTAAAAATAAGCTATTATCATAGCCATTTCGTCTTCTTGAAAAGTTCATAACTTTATATTTAGAAACGTTTAGACAAAGCTTATTTAAGTTACACCATTCACAGATCGCCCTCATTTTTAATCTTGCAAAATACTTTTACATCATCAGCATAAAGCAAAAACTCACAATGTTTGAAGCACCGCTTCACATCGTCTATATGAATGTAATAAATAAAAGAGGTCCTAGAATATGGCTACCTTGTGGGACACCAGACAAAACTTTAATATCTCTAGATAAAATACTATTAAAAAAAATTTTTTGAATACGGTTCGTTAAATATGACAAAATCAAGTACGACATGGTCAGTTTTGTCGAATGCTTTACTGATTTTAGTAAACACTACTTAAACACTGTCACCACCTTCTAATGCTAAAGTCAAAAAATTTGTGAACAAAACAAGATTAGTCACAGCTGATCGTCCCGGGTAAAATCCATTATGGTTTTCAGAAATGAAATTTTTAATTAAGAAAAGGATACGGTCTTTAATCATCGATCAAATAATTTAGGAATAGCCGATAAGATAGAAATACCTCGGTAATTTTCAATATCTGATCTCCGTCCACTCTTGAAAATTGGCTTAATGAAACTGAATTTCCAAATTGAAGGAAATACTCCATTCACCAAACTCAAATTGAAGAAGTACACCAAACCATAAGCACACTCTTTTAACATAATAGGGTGAATTTTGTTCGGGCCACTACTCATACTCACATTAACATTCTATAATGCATGCAGAACGTCATCGGTGGCAAACTGAATTTGAATGTTAGAATTTTTACTAAAATCAAAGTCGAAATCATCATTCGAAGTAGGGAGATACACATTTTCAAAAAATGCTGCAAACATGTCAGAGATTCTATTTGGATCACTAACAGTCACTGAATTGAGAGACATTTGCGAGGGAATACCTCTACAGTTCCGCTTCGAATCAACATAGGTCCAGAAACATTTAGGATTGATTCTAATATTCGATTCCATCTCAATAATATAGCACTAAATATTTCATAATTTACGACGGATGGATTCAATTTATATTTTTTATGAGCTTTAGAGTTTCGATATTTTAAGCCTGACAGGCGACGATTAAACCACGGCTCACGTACTGACAAAACTTCAGGCGATCGAGGAATAAATTGTTCAATTGCAGAGTTCATTATTTTATAAAACTGATCAATATAAGCGTCCAAACTACCTATTTTATATCGGTCCCAATTAATATTGTCCAGAAACTCATTTAAAGCATGATATAGTCTCCGTTTTCAAAGTTGAAAGACTCACTAGAATTAAAACTAACGTTAACATTAACCCAATTTTCAAAAGTTAATTGGATATGTATGCAAAATACTCGAAGAACTGCCTAGAATATCATCACAAACAATGATTGTGCCATGTAATTCCACTGGTATGAACACTAGATCAAGGATATTGCTGCTCTGGTTCTCAATGTTGTTAATCTGTCTTAGTCCAAGAGAACAGATAGAATTTATCACGAGGTCTGAGCTTAAATCACCGTTAAATAGCAGACATCATTAACAGTAAGCCATTTTATTTTCGGCAAGTTAAAATCACTCAAAATTATCATATAATCGAATTCAGCAGCTACAACTACAAGTTGGTTTGAGAAACACGCAGACAACTCTCCGTACAAATAAGCTAAGGTTCCACATGGAATATAAACACGATTTTGATCGAATACCGCTAGAGTTGTAATAATAAATAGATAACGTGTCAGCTCTAGCAGGAATCGGCATTGCAGGTTGAGCGATAAGGTGCAGACAGCGGCACTCTCACAATCTCTAAAATTTCATCCAAACTACTTAATATGCTCGCTTTATGACTTTGAGACAATCAAGATCCTTTATTATGCCTACGACAGATCTCAACTTTAATAGGCTGTCAATGTCTGGTGTCCTTTTGACAACGAACCTATCCGAAAAATCGAGAGTGTCCAAAAAAAGTGTATACATTGGTGTATACATTATAATGTGGAAAGACAGATGGGATTACGACTATGACTTACCGTATCACGTTATCCTGAAGCGATTACCATCATATACTACTGGATGTAAAATCAAATGACAAGATTGGCAAATAGACGAGAGCTTTTAAAGTGTTCGTTTATTGGAAATATTTTACTTGATCAAATCGATGCACCATCCATACTGGAATTAATTAAAATAAAGGCACCGAGTAGGAATTTAAGAGATCATGAGTTCCTTCATCTGAAAAAACACAGAACAAACTATGGTGACAATGAACCGGTAAACATGATGTATAAGAGTTTTAATGAAATCGACCATCTGTTCGACTTTTACTTAAGTAAAAATAGCTTTAAACGTAAGTTGAAGCAGCATTATGCTCCAGCCTGGCGATTTGACACCTATTGGAGGGGGGAACCAAAGTTGAGTAGAGTAATCTACCAGCTCCATAACCTTCAGTAGGATGCGCGTCACGTGAGCTGTTGGTCATGTTTTAGGCAGCTGGCGTGATGGGTACGATTGTGTAAGGGGTAACCTTTGTCATAATTCGCAAGTATACGTGCTGCCTCCTCGTGGCAATCGCTGGTAACTGAAGTCTTCTGGTACATTTGGACTATTTGGGTCAGGCTAAAGTAGGGCGCTAAAGGAAAAATCCTTGACAAAAAACCCTAATCTAAGGTGGAACAGCATAATATGCTGTTATGCATATTATGCCGATGGATGAATAACTGATAGGTTAATCAGTCAGTAATATGTGGACTCTGGATACTAGGCGCCCTTCAGTTTTATTTAGCCTTCTTGTGGTAAAGCTGCGGGTGTCCCACAGGCGACTTTCATTTTCTAGCTGCTCCTGGGAGTAAAATGTCATGCAAAAAAAATAAAAGTAAGGAAAAGTTAAACTCTCGTTGGGTGAGCCATCAGATGGGAGCTCCGTACGGTGCTTGAGAACCTATAAGTTCTCAACTCCGACATGGACAACTCAGGAGATGAGGGTTCGGTACTCGTAAGTAAGGGGATCTCCTCTGTGAAAGCAGTGGGGAGTATGGACCGTCGAGGGTGGTTTGGCGTCTATTGGAAGGGGCTCCGTAAACTTCCAGTAGGCGCAGGTGTACGTACTGCCTCCTCGTGGCAACCACCGGTAACTGTAACCACTAGGCTGAATGTGGCCTTTGGTGACAGGCTAAAGTACGACGCTAAAGGAGAAAACCTTGACAAAAAATCCCTAATCTAAGGTGGAACAGCATATGCCGATGGATGAATGGCTGATAGGTTAATCAGTCTATATATGCGGACTCTGGATACAAGGTACCCTCCAGTTTTATTTAGCCTTCCTGTAGTAAACCTGGGTGACCTACAGGCGACTTTTTTATTCCCAGCAACTCGCAAGAGTTAAATCAAAACGGTAGACGAGGCACGGGAAGGAATACACGGGAGTGGGTCTGCCCTCTCAAAGTCCTTGAGTCCCAATGCTACCGCTTTTCTAGCAGAAGTAAATGTTATTACATCTAGGAGGGAGAGCAATGAGCCCAGATAGTATGTAACGCGTGTAGAAGTACTTCCTACAGTAAACATTTAGGAGGGAGAGCAATGAGCCCAGATAATATGTATCGCGTGTAGAAGTACTTCCAACAGTAAACATCTAGGAGGGAGAGCAATGAGCCCAGATAGTATGTATCACACACCGGTCGGCAGTATTGTCAGGTTCTTTAAGGGCCTGAATATTGGCTGGACGAATAATTAAAACATCTAGGAGGGAGAGCAATGAGCCCAGATAGTATGTATCACGTACCGTTAGGCAGTATTATCAGGTTCATTAAGAGCTTGAATATTGACGACGGATAATTAAGTAGGGCTTAATGCACAAAAGATCTTTTAGGTCGCAGTGCGGGGTGGCTTGAGCCTCCACATGGCCCTCAAGTAATAATAATAATAATAATGGACCGTCGAGGAGGACCGGAAGAGTAATACCAACACTGTTGACAAACCTGTCGTGGTTCCTCACGTGAAAATGTGTGGATCCGCGTAAAAGCGGTAGAAGAAGCTTCTTGCTGGGGGCAAAAGCCCGGATGCGAGACCAAGCTTCTGGCGATGCGGCCACTAAAGGATATTAGTGCTCCTACTGAGGCCACACCATCGAAGAGGATCCGCTCGGATGAAGGTACTCCACCGGCACAAAAGAAGACCAGGGAGGAGGAATCTGTCCCGGTAATCTCGGATTCTGCGGTCCGGTCTAGAGTTACCATCAGGCAGGCTGCGGAGTCGGAGATCATTGGGAACCTGCCCTTCGGATTTCCTGAAGTTGTACTCACTGAAGATCAGCTTAAGGCTGTCCAGGAGTGCATCTTAGATAAGGTGCTGGAGCAGGAGGCCAAGGAGCTTAAACCTAAGTTCCTCGGCAGTCCGCTCCGGCCTGGATGGCTGATAGTGACCTGCGTTGACCGGGCAACTGTACAGTGACTCAAGGAGGCCATAGGGACTATTGAGCCATGGAAGGGTGCACAGTTGATCTTGGCTGAGGCGGGAAACCTGCCTCGAGCCAAGATTGTGTTTGGTACCTTCCCAGACAGTGCTGAATTGCCTACGAAAAAGTTTCTTGGTTTATCAAGAGGCAAAACGAGTGCATGCAGGCGATTGACTGGAGAGTGAGAGGCTCGTCGCCCAGGCGAACCAGAATGACCCTTCAAGTGAGGTACTCTGTAGGATCTAGAGTCACTCTGGAAAATGTTCACATCCAGCAAGGTGAGATGGGCTATTGGCTCTTTCAAACCTTTTAAATTCACTGGAGGGGATGGTATTTTTCCAGCTTTACTCCAAAATGGTATTGAGGAAATACTCCCCAGCTTGATCCAGATGTTTCGGGCAAGTTATGTTTTTAACTATATTACGAAACTATGGGGGAAGGTAAATGTGGTCTTTATACCAAAGGGAGGGGTCGCTTGGACACCCAGCCCAAGGCTTATCGGCCAATTAGCCTCACATCGTTTCTATTGCAGACTATTTAAAAAATCTTGGATCATCAAATAAGATGTGAGGTCCTTGTTAATAATCCGCTGCATCGGGACCAGTTTGCTTATCGAGAACCGAGCCCCAGAAAAAGATTGCATAGATGAAAACATAAAATATTAACAAGTATATTTTTAAATTCAGTATTTTTCTTGAACATGGATCCTTTCTAGATCTTAATTTATTCTAGCATTTACAAGAAATTTTGATGGATCATACAGATTATAGAGAAGAATGACCGAGAATTTCAGATTCATTTCCAAATTATCAAACCAAACGCTTCAACCCAACCAATAAATAAATTCTCAAATAAATACAATGTAGTTATGTACGTTAGAAATTTAAATTTGCAAAATCTTATTTTGGGTAGCAATGCTATCTATCATCTAACACGAAATACTTATTATAGCGGCGTGTAAGCACCCTTTAAACGATAACGATTATTGTTCGTTACAACTATTCATTTCGCTTAAATTTTAAATTATAAATTTCAAATAAATTATATAAGTTTAACATTAGTTATTAATTAAAATGTTCAATTTATAAATTTAATTAACGAATAAATATATACCTACTCCTAAATTATTTTATCAAAATATAAAATTCCACAAATCGTTACTTGTAACGACGAAACGACTAAAATTGACAGTAGTCATAACAACAAGAAAAATACAATTTTTGATTTATAATTCGCATGTTTTGTATTTAATGTTCCGTAAACAAATTATTATTTATTTTTCGTTTTTCAACTAGTGATTACATACATAAACTACAAAAAAAAATTATCTTACAATTACATGTTATCAAAAAAATGAATAGATACATTTCAATTTTTAGAATCGATGGGAAACCAATTCTACCGCCATTGGTAAATTTAAACAGTTTTTGTCGTTTGTAAATGATTAACATTAATTTGGTGTTTGTAGATGACTGAATCGGTAAAACTTGAAATGCGAGAATACAAAAAAACTGCTTGTCAGCTGGAGCATAAATACCAAATCAAAAGAAATTTCCAACACACTCTACAAGAACAAGATTATCCGCCATCTTCGGATGATTCGTCCAGCGTTGAGCTTTTGACAACATATCGTAAAACTGAATCTTCATTCCCGGATCAAATCCATCAAGATTCTATATTAGATTCATCATTATCATCAACAATCGAAGAGTTTATCGAACAAGATCCTCTGGTACAGATTAAAACTGATTTGAAGAATTCTACTCCAACCGGATTGGCGGCAGATGAGCCTGCCACCAGAACTATCGATTGTTATGAATTATTGGAGCACTTTCGTAGTGAAATGTCCAAATCAGTGCCACCACCGGTTACTGAAAATCTGGATTTACCAATGGGTCCATTAATCAGATCAAATTCGTACACTTTACTAACGCCAAGCCCAATGCTATTAAAACAAATGGAACTAGAAGGGATTGAGATAAGTGAACGTAAAAAGTTCGAACCAAAGAAGCTCTATTCCGAAAAATCATTCTCATACAAAACCGCAACAAAAAAATTAAAACCGAGAGTCGCGCAGAAGAAACCAACGGCTTCGATACATCATAAAAAAAGCCCTTATGAATCCTCAATAGCACCGAAAATCCGGAATACTATTACTAAAACATCGGTTGTAAAACTAACAACCAAACTTCCGGCCAAGAATAACTTTGCCAAGGAAAATATTCGAACTGTGTATTCTGAGCCGACCCCCAAAACGACGACAAATGATTTAAAAGTGTTAGGCCAGCTAAAAGACGCACAAAAAAAACAATTAATGGAATTATTGGCACGGCAAAAAGACGAGGAAAAGAAATTGGAGGAACAGTTCCATAAGAAGCATGAATTAATTTTAAAACAGTTGCAGGAATCTATTATTACAACACATAATGTAGCCAAGCACAACGAAGCTATAATTGAGCCTGTATCTCAAGTATTGCTACAACAGTATTTGGATATGGCTAAACAATCAACACCACCGGCTACTTCCAACAATCATAATACACATTCCAGTAGAAGTGCGCAAAATACAATGGTTGATACCGGAATTACTCTTACAGCCGGTGTATCACAACAAAAAAATCATCGTAATTCATTACCAAATAAACCACCGCGTATCACACGTTCTGAAAATGACAAAGTAAGTCTGTACAAAAAACGAAACTAAATTATTAATAAAATTATTCTAAATTCTAATACATCTTAAAATTTTTTTTGCTTTTGGCATGGCTTAACCAACTAATCCTTTCTAAGTATAATGCTCGGTATGTTCGTTGCTATCGCTAGACTAACTCGAATATGAATTATATTTTGCAGAGGACCACGGCCGCAACAATAATAAATGCATTTGTAAGAGGTTACTTAGTACGTCGGTTATTTAAAACAGATCATGTTCAAAAAATAGTACAGGTGATAAGAGATACGTTAATATTTGTTTTAGATCTACATGAAGAATCACAAAATACCAATGATCCCATCGATATTGTTCTAAAAAGTCAATTATTACACCAAGTAAGTATTTTAATAAACTTGCCAAGGTACAAAAATAAATCATGGTTTTATATTTTCTTTCAGTTAAGCTCAGCGTGCCATACCCTTCATGAATTATTTTTTAGAACAACCCCCAAGGAACGTATGGAACTTATCGCAAGGGATCGAGATTTAATGAAAACTCGAATAAAACGATTGCAGAATTTATCAAATAATAATAAATACGATTTTAAAATATCAAAAAAGGATAATAAAACCGAATTATATTCAATTAATTAATGTAGTTACATAACGCGCACATGTTGCCCTTAAGGAAGAAGAAAATATATTCCGCTGCCTTTTGTACATAATTTAAAATTTAATATGAAATGTGATATTTAAATAATTTATAATTTAATAAACACACACAACACAAAAAATTCTCGGATTATTTTTGTTTTAATTTGGACATCTCCATTGCTGAACATTTGCGGTCGTATTCTCTTTTGATGGCCTCGGTGTAGCCGGATTCAGTTTCTTCAAATCATCTGGATTGTATTTTAAAACTGGTTCACCTTTACATTCACACTTTCGATTAATCGGTATGCTTGACTTTAAATGCGATGGGTCCCCTTTCGGTTCACATAGGCGATTATGTTCTTTGTATGTGTCTACTACTTTTTGTATTGGTAAAATCGGGCGTCCCTTCTTTTTAGCATCGGCCATTAGTTCTTCGGCGTATGCAAAGAAATGTTTGTCATCACGCTCGTTTTCAAGACGCATGAATTCCAAATCGTGCAGGTTCTTTTCTTCTTTAGTTTTTTTGACACGCTCGTCCATTTGCTGTAACAGAATGCTACGGTTCTCATTCAGTTGTTTAAGTTTGTACTTTTTGCGCTCCTCATCGTAAGATCGGTTTATTTCTATGTTTTTAAGTCGATTAGCGATTTCCCATCGGGATTCTTCCATTTTCTCGGCTTTAATTTGTTTCATTTTATCGACCTCTTTTAGATGCGCTTCTATTCGAGCCGCCTTCATTTTCTTTTCAAATTCAAGCTTTTCCTTTTCTTTCTCTTTCAATTTGGCTTGTAGACGTTCTGCATCTTTTTTAATGCGCTCTTTTTCTTCAGGTGTCTGTTCGGCGTAATCTTTGAATACCATATTAGCCAATTCTACTTTATGTTTTTCATTGCGTTCGGCATCATCTTTAAGCTTCTTCTTACGCATTTTCTCTAAAGAGTTTTTCTCATTAGTATACAGCTCTATCAATTTATCCTCCACCCGGTCTGTCTCTAAATCTCTTTTGCGACGCTGTTCTGCCATTTTCATCGCCTCAAGAGCATTTCGTCGCATCGCTTCTTTCTTACGTTCTAATATAGCACGTTCGCGTTCAATTTGTTCTTTTAATTCTTTATCGGCGGATTCTCGCAATAATCGCTCAGCTTCGGCTTGTTTTCTTGCCCGTTCTAATTTCTTTTTGGCTTCTTCTTTTGTATTTTCGAAGAGTTCGGATTTATAATCACTCGTACGCTTTTTAGCAGCGAACATTTTTTTTTTATGATCTTCCATCCATTGTTGCGCTTGTTCAATGGTCTCACGACCATCCTGAAGATGCAGTTCTCTTGTCTTTTTCCGATGCTCGTCATTTATATTTCTTTGAATTTCCCGACCTTTAAGCACTTCACTTAAAATAGTGGCTCTTTCTAATTGTCTTGGTCCTGTTTTTAGCCGATGCATCATGTCCTGCGCTTTCGATAATTTTTCATTTCGTGTTTTTTCATCATTTTCAATCAGATCTTTATATTTTTTCTCAGCTTCCATCAAACCATCTTGCTCCCGTTTCCATCTCTCTTCGGTTTTCTTGGTTTGTATAGCTTGTACGGAATTATCCCATTTTTCAGTCATAGCCCTTGAGCCATCGCGCAAATAATCATTATACCTTTGCTCTTGTTGCTGTAGTTCGATCTCACCTTCTTTCCGATGTAATTGACCTACAATGCTATTCCATCGTTTTCGATTAATTACAAAATTCCGGGTGGGGCCAGATGTACATTCTATTCCCGCATTAGTACCGCATGCCATATTTTGAGTCATTTTGTGTTATAATGTTTGATAAAAACTTCACACACAAAGTAAATCAAATTAAATTTTCTTCGGATGGAATTTTCAAATATATCGAACAAATGATTAGAAAATTGATGAAAAACAAAAGTAAAATTATTTAAATTAATAATTCGGTTGCTATGGTTGTATGTACACGCAAACGGTTGTCGCATTTGCCAACTGTTGGATTTTAAATTAATTAGGGATTCGTCCGTATAGTGGATTGGTTTTTTTATCTGTTACATGTTTCCATCCGTTCAAACGATTCTCAAACATTTTCAGTTCAAAAATATCAACAAATGGAAGTAAGAAAAGCTTTTAGCTGCTTCGTGAGATAGAAATGCTGAAAATAAGCCTATGCTTTGATAAGTAGTCGACATCAAACGATCAAATGAGGGATTCGTCCGTTTACAAAATTAAATTTTACTATAAAAAAACACTGCCATCGCTTGTTTGTTCCCCAAATTAGACATTTTAAAATTCACCGGTAGCAAGTTTCACCAAATGCAGTCAAAATAAAAGGAGAGAAATGTAAAAGAGCGAATTTTTCACTCGAAATCTCAAATGCGAAAATGAAAAATATCAAAAAATTAAAATCTGTCAAACCATTTACCATGCTAGATTGCTAGTGTGTAATCTGTCTCGAAATCGAATAAAATTTTACAAATGTTAAAATAAATTTGCTTAGCTATTTATTTTTAAATTAATAATTAAATCAAAATGGTTATATAATATAATTGTGATATGTAATTGTATAATATAAATTAAGTGAAATAAAAATTTAAATAGAAAAAAACAAAAATAAATAAATTATGCTCTCTATTAATTTATGCATTGGCGTAGGAAAATTACATATATATTCCTTATAATTTTTTTTTTTTGAATTTTTTTATTTATATTTAAGATAGTTTTTAATTTTTTTAGTGGCGTAATAATTAACTTAACATTTTTGTGAGGTTTTTTAATAAAAAAATTAAAATAAAAAAAAAAAATTCTGATAAACCAAATAGAATGTTTTAATTAGTAGTTATAATTAGTATACATAATAAATTATAGTGAAAAATGAGTTATACCGAATTAGAAAGTGGTTATCAAGGATTAAAACATAATCGCCCCGGGTTTTATGTGGGTGAAGATGGAAATCTAATAGCACTTGATAGGGTAAGGTTTTTCTTATTAAGTGTGTACATAACTATATGTTTGTAATACCTATAAATATTTATTGTTTCTATATATTCTATCCTCGTTTTAATATAAAACGTTATCTGTTAAAAATGTGTCAAGTTAAATTAAAATGAAAAATCATTAAACTGTATTTCCCGTCATCATCATTCATGTGAAAATCGCTGTGTTGCAGTTTTTTATATTGCAGTTTGTATCCCTTGACTTTTTCTAATGTGTGGTATTGGGGTTATAATGCGACGCGCGTCTCTACCAGATTTTATTACACATTTTCCCTGTTTTATGCAATGCACGAAAATGCATAACCAGCCGTTTCTTTGTCTGTTGTCTTAAAAAAAAATCATAGCTACAAAATTATTGATTTAGCCAGTTTTAAATATAAAACTATTCTAATCACTATCAAACATTTCTATAAACATACTGACATTATTATACATATACATACAAAATAAATTTATTTTATACAAAAAATTTCTTGGCTC
Organism: Tipula helvola; assembly: GCA_963556165.1. Lineage (NCBI taxonomy): Eukaryota > Metazoa > Arthropoda > Insecta > Diptera > Tipulidae > Tipula > Tipula helvola. The sequence goes on along the minus strand of OY744483.1, from coordinate 341,722,010 downwards.
TATAAAATTATAAATAAATTGACAATTTATTGGTGGTTTAACTATAACGACCCACAAAATTATTTGTTAAAATTAATTTAATTTCATGTGTTAGAATTTTATTTAGCTATACATGCGCTATACCTCTATTCTCTCTACATATTCACAGAATTAGGCATGTATCGTGTAATTGTGAGTATGTAAATATATAAATATGCTTTGTCAGGTTTTCAACGCAAAACTTTTTTTTGTCAAAATGTAAATAAAAATATGTAAATCATTTAGCGAATTGATGAGTTAATTATGTGTAATACGCTTTATTATATTTTCTTGCCATTTTAACTGTTTATATGTCGTTTGATAGGGCTTTCGCTTTAGGCACCGAGATAAGTTTTGCGGCCACAAGTCATAGTAGCTTAAGTCAAATTTGATAATTTTTCTAAAGAGTTAGAAAAAATTGAATATTAAATTCATTTTTCACTTATGTCAACTAAAGCTACTAGGGCTTGCGACCATAGCCTTTGGCCACAAGGTATTACTACTTCACATTCTTTGGTGAAGTTAGGGAAAAGATAGAAAACGTCGAAAATTGAAAATAATTTTTATCTTAAGTCGAGTTAAGCTACCATGACTTGTGGCCACAGAGTTACCCTGTTTAGATTCAGGAATAAATTCCGCTCCTGGGTCCAATTTCATATTCGTTTTTATTTTAAAGAATTACATATAATCTTGTATCAATCTTTTTGGATAGTTAGAAATAAAATTTAAGAACCAGAACTTGGTGTTTGATATCTTGGTGAAGTACTTTTAACAGAAAATGTAATGTTACGTTATGTACACATAAATGTTTCCTTATTGTTGCTCGTTTAAGTATTTTATAAGTATACACTTGTTGATTAGTCTGCCCTTAATTGTTTTGGTTTAAAACAGTTTAAAATTTGTAATTATATTTAAGTAAATAAATATTTCATCCAATTTTTCCGGCGCTCTTCGCGCTTCATAGATGTTTTATTGGATTCATGTCCGATGGATGGAGTGGTGTTTTGAGTCGATGTGAGCAAGTGTAGATAAGCTACTCTTGAAGAATATGTGCAGTATGGTGTGCAATAGAAGGTATACACTCCACATCAAGGCCAAGTTACTGAGCACTTATCTTCAAATTGTCTTGTAAAATATTATAATGCCCAAATATTATCATCCTTGTATTCGCAAACACCAGTTTTCCCCTCCTGCTGACGACATGCATCCCCACACCATAATACTACCTCCGCCGTGCTTAACTGTGCCTACTGTGACCCTTCCGTCGTTCCCATAGATACTAAACTTACTCTCGTCAGATAAAATGATAGCGTCCCAAATTCTTTAGGCTTACGGACATAAGATAATGCAATATTTAAGCGCTTCTGCCGAGTTTTGTTTATTTATAAACGGCTTCTTTCTGGCGACGCGGCACCTAAATCCAGCTCGGTTAATTATTCTGCTCACAGCGGATCGATAATACTTCTTTCCTGCATTTACACACATCTCCGCAGCGAGCTATTTGACTTGCAGATTTACGTGGATCAGTTCTGATTTGTGTTACAACTCGCTGTTCTTAATAGTAATAGTAATATTTTATTAAAATGTTAAGTAAGCCGAAGCTTTTGAATAACAATCATATTTACAAATTTACAATAAGAGAACAAAACAAAAATTAACATCATCATAAGTTAACATTTTTAAAAAAAATTCCATTTCCAATCATCTTTCCTAGAATTTGTTTTATTTTTCTAGTCTACTCAAAATAAAATATACAACGAAAACACAAAGAAAACAATAATTTTAAATACCGAACTCTGACAATTCATTTTCTTAAATTTACGCAAAGATCAATTAAGAATTTAACCTTTTCATTGATTTATTTCGCCAAAAATGATTAACCTTTCAATTGAGAAAAATATGTTTCCATTTTATGCAAATTTAAGTTCATTTATGTAACTATGTACATATGTATATACGTGCACAGAATTAAATTTTGAAAGAATGAAGTCTTGTCACTGCGGATTTTTCGTTATAAGAAATTTCTAGCTACTCTTACAGACAAGCAGCGATCGGAAGTGAATGAATTATTTAGTTCAGTTACCACCTAAGCATATGAAACATATGAGTGTGTATTTACTATAATACGACTATACATATATTAGTTTAAGCTGTTTGTATGTTGCAGTTTGCAGAACGCGTAGAAGTTGTTTTTTAGTTTAATCGCCATAAGCTAAAAATAGTCTACTAAAAATGTATGTAAACAACAAAATGATAAATGATTTCTAAATTGTAGACGTTTTCGAATTTTTGTAATAAGTCAATTTTTATTTATTTCATTCATTAAAAAAAAATTAATTAAAATAAGCCCAATTACTCAATTAAACATCATTTTAAATACTTAATATTATAACATTAAATTTAATTGTTTCTCTACATTTAATTAGTTTATTAGTGAATTTAATAAAAAGATATTGAAACAAATCTATTCTTTCTTAATATACAATACCTAATTCTCATTCCACTGTTATGTAATATCTGTAATCTGTAATTGAATTACATATTTTAATAGAAAAATTAACTTTTGTAGCATTTTTAGTTAATACCGTATTTCTTCTATTCTAAGATGCCCTTGATTTTAAGGCGCATCCCGGGGCCCAGGAGGTTATATCTGAATTCGATGCGAATATGAAAGTGTGAGATCATTATTTGTTTTGAATCAGTTTCGCCCTTTTTTAAATAAATCAAATACGAATCATTTACATTCGAACGAATTCTTATCGTATCCAGAAATGCCCACAGTTTTTAGAAATCTTTAAATGCGATTAAAAGTGAGCCTTAGAATCGAAGAAATATGGTACATATACCACATCCATGATTTTGTAAGAAATTATAACTGAACCTTCCTTGTTTTAATCAACGTTTATTTTAATATTATTATTAATAGGATAAATTTTGTCTTTTATAATTTGTTCGGTATTTAATCTTATCTTGGTTTTTGACCAGTTTAAATAATAATACTCTACATTTTTAACTACGTCAGTAAACGATTGAGCATGCTCTGAGTTATAAATATAATCACAAACCTATTTTATTTCATTCACATTATTCCATTCTATATTACTAACAACTGAATCCTCAACTGATTTTATTTGGTCACCAAAAGATTTTTAAACTCTGTAATACGAGCTCGATTATTGTTTAGCCATTCAAAATTCTTGATCATTTCTTCTCTGGCACTCTTCAAAATAACTAAATACCCAATGGTACAAATCAGGTTTTCATCACAATCCGTTTTTAGAACACAAAATTGTGAGTGGCAAATAGTGGCACAACGTACAAACCATAACATCTATCAGATTTCTGTTTATCTCATTCTTACATTTTATTGTAGACACCATTTATTTATAGAATTTATTTTTTCTCAAATTACTTAATTGTCCTTAAATGTATGTATTACAAAGTAATAAAGAACTAAGATTACTAACTATAAAAACAGACTGTGTCCGAAACCGGTCTTGCTAATTTCTTTCGCGCAATATTTGACAACTAAGCTATAAAAAATGAACTCTTTCAAAATGTTACTGTTTTTCACTAAGAAGAATTTCAAATAAAAATAGTCTACCCAGTAGTTTTAGTAGTTCGTTTTACGCAATAAAATTCCCGGATTTATAGAAGTTCGTCTACTAGTAATTTTTTGTTACAAAAAATCTCTACAAGATATTCTTCGAAAACTTTAAACTTAACTACTTGGGCCTACAAAAGGCACAATTGTTTAGCCCAAACAATCAAGCAAATTTGGTTGAAATTACCGTCAGCTGCAGAAATAGCCGAAGAATTTGGAATATGGTAGAAACAAGGTTTTCTGTTTGAGACATTTAAAAGCTAAGCAATTATTAAACTAAAAAATTCTTGTAATTAAATTGGTATCGTTATTTGCGAAATTTAGGTACCAGGAGTAATGAGTCAAGATTTGAGGTGAGTGTTTAAAAGTTAGAAGCGATTCGAGTAGATGAATTGTATAAGATTTCGAAAAGTTAAGTTTGATAGAAGAAGTTAAGATTGAAAGACATATCGAATTGTTGATTTTTGTAGCAAATGTACGAAGAAACTCGAAAATTCAATAGAAATCTTTAGAATTTCTTTTTAATTTTGCGCGATGAAATTGAACATTTATTTATTTTTGCATAAAAATCAATACATACTTACATTTCAAAAATATTAATAAGAGATTTTAAAGATGTTAATTGAATTTTATAGTTTCTCCATACCTTCACTATTAAATTAATTTTAATTGCTATTTTAATTGAAAAAGATTAAGGAAAATTATTCGGTGCACGAAGAAATTGAAGTGCTTAACCTCCGCAAACAGCTTTGGGACTCAGGCTATTCCACCTGTTTCGCAGTTTACTTTTATCTTCTTTAAGCATTACCAAAATCGATAGCGCAAGATTATTAGTACAGGAAAATTTTAACTCGAAAAAAAATTGTGCAGACCTTACACTTTGGTTATAGGTTCAGAATAGACCAAAGTTCACGAAACAAAAAAGTTTAGGAGTTTTACGGACTTTAGGAAACTTGGAGGGTCTGAAAAGGGGAATTTTTAATAAAAAAAAATCGATTTATCTTTATTTTCTCGGGAAATATGGCATTTACAAAAAATAGTTCAAATAACAATTGTTTCTGACAAAATTATCTTTAATTTCTTGTTTTTAAATTAATTTTATAGCCTTAATTAACCGAAATATGGCTATTTTTCGATGATCGATTTTTCGAAACTACAGATAAAAATACCGAAAGAAATATTACACTGCTGTTGTTGATGGGGATTTTTTGCTCTATAAAGTGAAATGGACCATCCAAAAAATGCAAAACTTTTATTGATGCTTGCAAAATTTATCTAAATTATGTTAAAACAATGATACAAATCACCTATTATTATTTTTGATGGATACGGCAATCGTAACAGCATTAAAAGACATGAACAACGACGGCGATATCAAAATGCTGCGCCCCGCTTCACTATATCAGGTAACACTCCAGTGAGCATAAGCCAAGAAAAGTTTTTGTCACAATACTGAGAACAAAAACCAACTTATTCAAATATTAATGAGAACATTGATAATAACATCAAAGCTTGTATTGACTGTGGATACTGTGATTAGCAACTCCAAAGACTTCACAACAACAATAGTTGGGCAAGATGTTGATCTGTTGTTCTTCTAATAGCATTAGCTCCTGAAAATACAGAAGTGGTTTACAAATCAAAAGTTTGTAGAACAAAATCAAAACTGTATTCGTCAATAGATTTGCAACGCCGTACAATATTATAAAAAAGTGGTTAATTTTAGCTCACGCGATAAGCGGCTGTGATACAACGAGGGAATGAAAATTCGTCTTTAAATGAAGTAGAAGAGGCAGGAGAGAGAATTTTTTGGGTTTGTATGGATGTAAAAAATATACATATAACACTAGACGAGCACAGATACCAAATGTTTCAACAATCGCTTGAAGAAAAATGTTCATTTGAAATCATTGCTTCCAACGGCTGCTGCTGCAGCACAACACTCATACGGAACAAATTATCAGGTGTAAAAATGGCTTGGCAATGAAAAGTTTTCTCAAGAGTGGGGATGGAAAAAAGAGATAGATTTAATAGCATGTGGGTGTACAGGAAACTGCTCCACGTTACAATCAAAATGCATGAAAACATGTTTAAATTGTTATGTAATGTGTAAAATTTGCGAATTTGAATGTAGTAATTGCGAAGCTCAAACTGCAGCAGTAGATGGTGTAATAGACTTTTTCTACGATAGTGCAGTAACGTATACTTTCGATGATGATTTTTGAATTTAAATTACATAAGAAAAGGAGCCTTTGCGTCGTATACATACTAAAATCGTGTGGAAATATTCTCATTACACAACGATTTCTTAATATTGCTACACGATTTGTGAAAACCCAAATGTTTTAATGTTTTAATAAATTTGTGTTGATCCGTACAAGTTTATAATTTTTTATGTTTCTACTTATTTATAAATGTTACAGGGCTATTGTATCGTAGAAAAAATAGCGTGTATAAGTATAACTCGTGTAAAAATGAGTCATTACAATACTCAAGTGATTGCAGCCCTCGCTATCGCGCTCAGGCTGCAAATTTCACTTTTGTATTGCAATGACTCGTTTTCTTCACTTGTTATACAATATACTATTGTTCGAGCAAACTTTGATGATCGAAAAATGGCGTTATATTTCCATTACTTATTGCTAAATTAATTTAAAAACAACAAATTAAAGATAATTTTGTCAGAAACAATTTTTATTTGAACTATTTTTTTGTACATGCCATATTTTCCGAGAAAATAGAGATAAATCAGTTTGTTTTATTAAAAAAAAACCTTTTCACCCCCTCCAGGTTTCCGCGGATTCGTAAAATTCCTAACCTTTTTTGTTTCGTGAACTTTGGCCTATTTTGAACCTATAACCAAAGCTTAAGGTCTGCACAAATTTTTTTAGAGTTACGGTAATTTTTTTCAATCCTTGCCTGTACTATGGCTGCGGTCGAATTCTCGGGTAAATCATTACAGTACCAAGTACAGTAAATGTAGAATTTTAGTGTTCGTTTTTTGTTAAATTATGCATTTTTTTCCTTTTAATACTCGTTCAATTCTTATAACAATAAAGAATAAAGTATCTAAGCGTGAAATATTTACCTTTTTTTATTTCATTTAGCCTGCATCAAAAAAATGTAAATGCCATTAACGAATTTAGCGGATTTACTCGAGAATTCGACCGCAGCCTATATAGGTTCATTTTACATTGTATGTATGTACATACTTTGAACTTGACCATTGGGAACCATGTTTTCAAGAAAGTTCAAAATTTGGATTAGAATAAAATCTCGAAAGAGAATTTCGAGAAAATCTATACGTAAACAGTTTCGAAGTCACAAGTGAAAGTTTACTTTGTTCAAATAAAACTCTGTCGATTAAACGGATGCTCTTACGAGTGGTCGTCAATTAAAAATATCTCATCTTAACGGACACCACCTTATTTGAGTAGACATCTTTGACGGGATATTCTAGATGTCTCTTTTTTTAAGAATAAAATTGTATGTCGAGTTCACTCGCGTGAGATTTCATTGTATTACTTTTAATGAAAAGTGATTGTTTAAATCAAAACCAAAAATAAAAAAATAATAGCTTTCTATAAATTAGTTGCAATTCTACATAGAACCCTAAACGCATTATCTCGCTTCATTTTTATTCGGTAAGATTTTATTTATCGGTAGAAATTTGGTTTCCATTTGTTTTTCTAAGTATCCGGGGTAAACCCGTTTAAGCAAATAAAAATATTACCTTTTAAAAGATAACAGTATTAATCTCGAGTCTAATTAGTATTAGGTGAAAAAGGTACCCTAATAAATTGAAATTCTTTGGAAATTCAAGCGAAATATAAAGTTAATAAAGAAAATCGGAATTTTACTTGCAGGAGTTGGTTATAATTTGCGGAATTTTTACTTGCAGGAGTTGGTTATAATTCGCCTATGTAGCCTAGAGTATTCCAAATTTATTCGCATTGAAGTTGAATTTTCTGTGGTATAGTGGCAAAGTATTTAGTAGTACATAATCGTAAAATTGTCAAATTTTTTATTTTACAAGCACATTGATATGGTTTGGTGGTTGTACACTAAATACAGTTAAGCCCAATATATATGCTAGCTTGCTCCTCAGTATCATGCTGAATTATTGGTGGTGAATAAATGTATTTAAATTTTATAAATAAGGATACAGATTTATTTGTAAACAAAGAGAGTTTACAAGAACGCATAATTAAATTTAATTACAAGATTTGTGTGTATAAGTACACTGTAAATTTTTTTGTAAACGCGTTTATAAATGTAATAACACTGTTTTTAATATACTATGTTTATACACACTAGCTTAGTTTGCATTAATTTTTTTATTTATATAATTTACACAAAAATTAATTATTTTTATTTTGGTTGTGTGAAAATGGTATAATAATAAGTAAATAAACTTGGATTCAAATGTCAAGGCATTTTTTTGTAAGGCTTTAATCAGCCTCTGTAAATGAAATGCCCAAAATCAAAGTAATTGTGTTTTTTAGGCAATAGTAGCTGGTTACTCGGCCCCTCATAATTTTTATAATTTTTAACTTTATTTAAGTGATGAGAGGTTGGCAAAATGATGCAAATAAATTCTGACGACATTTGAATCAAACTGTACATAAAAAGTCTATTATATAAAATAATATTCTTTATATTTGTATGGTTTTCTTATATTTGGTATATGTATACAAATTAATTTTTTTTGTATTTTTTTTGTTACTACCATAATAACAAATTTTACTTTTTTACTTATTTTTATATACTCTTTTTTGTACTCCTTCAGTTAGTATGTGTCTTGATCGCAAGAAAAACACGCGATCGATATACGAAATGTGATGATTTAATATTTTCATTTTTTAAATTTAATTTTAATCAAATTTTAAGTGAAACAACAAAATTATATTTATTAATAATTTGTAAATAATAGTCATTTGTGCTAGTAATTAAAAATACAAAAAATTGTATACAAAATATGTATATTGTTTGAGATTCCTATAAAAAAAAAAATAAGTTTGTTTTTGGATCTTTGTGATGATATTCCAATTGTGGTGATATAAATAAAATGTTAATTTTTTCTATTACATTTATGTGTTGTTAGAACAAAAAAAAATTAAATTAAAAATGCAATAAGTATGGAGAATTAATGGAATTATACAAAAAAAATTAAATTTTAAATAAAAATAATTTAAGTGGTGTTAACAAATCTATGTACTGTATACTTACATACATTCATACTGATAAATAATTCAATACGTATGTGTTTGGTTCGGTTCTCTTTATAGTTTACAATAAAAATATAAATTATTATTATAAGGAATTTTTTTTAATTTTAAATGCTCGTAGTTTTCCGTTTTGTATGTTGTAAATATACTCAATGATGAAAGAAATTCGTTTCTTTTTTAATCTTTTTATTAGCATAATTAAAATGTCACATGATTTATATAAGATTGTAAGCTCTATCATTCATTCTGTAAAATTTTACACAAAAAATATGGAAAAATTACAAAAAAATATATATTTTAGAATATTTCAAGGTGAACCAACTTGAATTTTAAAATTAGAATTTGAGAGTTAATTTTTTGTTTTCGAAAAGAATAAAAACTGCGAAATTAATAATTAAATAGAACAAAAAATTTTGTGTTAGTACAAAATGCATTCATGGATTCGAATCATTCTCTAATTAGTTTAGGAATATATTTATTTCATCAGAAATTTCGTACTTCTTTTAAAAAAACTGTTTCTATTTGGAATTCCGCAGCACGCAACAAGTTAGATTATTTACAATTTAAGTAAAAAAGAAATTAGGAATTAAAAAGTGTTTTTCGAATTTCAAGAAAATAAGAATTCAAAATTTAAGATTACCTACTTGATTTTGATGATAAAGAAACGCGAATGTTTTTCAAATTTTAACTTATTTTGACAAAATTTCAAGTCAATTGTGATACGAGCCAAATGACAGTTACCTTGTATGAGCTACACATTATGTCAGTCGAATCCTGCAAACCATTTGAGAAATTATTTTTGCACTGAGTAATTTAGACTCTATTAAATTAGACAAAATTAGATTAATTTAGATTGTGTAGAGATTATGCAGTGTGTTATACGTGAATCCGGGATACCATACAAAAACGTATAAAAGCGGTTAAGCAATCATTGGACAAGCTATTCTAAAATGTAGATTATTTCACTCAAATGAAAAAAATATCTAGTTCCATTCTTTACGTAAAGTAGACTAGAATGTTTACTGAATTATTTTGTGTCCAGCGCTTTTAGAAATGTAGGCTCTAGAAATGTTGCGTTTGAATGGTGTATAATCTCTTTTGAATATGTAGTAAAAGAAACTGGTGTCGTTTTCCATTGACCAAAAAACTGAACTCGTGCAAATAAAGTAAACTGGATCAGCTTCTACTCTACTTTTTTTGCACGAATTGTTTGGTAATCGAACCAAAAGCAATATGTCACTTCGTTTTACGGACATTCAATATTTGATTACTACTCTTTTTGCGTGCATCAAAAAAATAAATAAGTTTAATTAAAATACTTAAACTGGAATAGTTTCGGAAATACAATAATTTTCAATTTTTCTATATGAAAATTTTATTAGGTATTTTTAAAAGAAATCGTCAAATTTCTTGAAAAATTTAATTCGATTTGATTCTATCCACAGCAAATAGTCAGTCCACAATCTTTTCGTATTTATGTGCATATCGTAATTTGAAATCAAAGAAAAAATATTCTATTGAATTTTTAACCTTTTACTACTGATTAAATTTAATTATACATAATTGAAAATAGTGTAAATGTAATTCGATTAAATATACAATACAATATCAAATATTTTATATGTAGTCAATAAATAAAATGACCGCTAAATTCGGCGCGCTCCATTGCTTTTACTGATAAGTTTCTTTTATTTATCGCGCGTCGTGACTCGTAACATTCATTAAAGTACGGATAGAGGTGACTTATTAGATGCGAGGTTAGTCATTAAAATCAATAGGCTTTGTTCATCTTTGTTATAAGAGATATTATATTATTTTTGAAATACCCTATATATAATTTATATACAAACAAGAACATTAATCGGTAGGCGTTAAATTTTTAAGATCAAAATATGTATTAAAAATATCTGATTTACATATTGTTTTATATACAAATAGTTGGATACATAGACGGTTATAATTAAAATTTATAAATTAATTTAATTTGAATCAGAATCAAGAAAAAATCATTTTTGACACATTTATATTTTAATCACATGATGATACACTTTTGTTTTGTTAAAATTAACACGTCGCTAAACAACAAGTTAAGTTGTCCATATAGGAATAAATTGCACTTGACTCGCAAAAATATAATAATTAAACGTGTAGTAAAGATTAAAACACAAAATTCTGAACAAAAAAAACCAATACTAAAACAATTAATTAATTTTATTTTCTAATCGCCGCTGTATAATAAAAGCGAGTGCTTACTATTGATAATATGTATAAAGAAGATATTATTAAGTTTGTATAATATTTATCTAATTTACTGTTAAATAAATATTTTGCCATATACGTACTAGATATTTAATGTAAGTTATACTATCTCAAGTGCACAAATATACTTAAGTAATATCAAAGGGGGTTTTAAAAGAAAAAAGAGGAGAGTGATTAGTTTCTATTAGTCTAAAAAAATATGTTGACTGACTTTTCCTTTGGGCCATCACTTATTTAGAACAAAGAGAATCTATTTCATAACGAATCTTTTTCAATAGCCCCGATGGTTGGGCAGATATTTATACAGAGTCATTTAATTGTACATTTTATAAATCTAATCCAACAAAAAAATCTCGCAGTATAAATTTTGGCACAAATAGTTTATTTTTCTCACTTTAGGGAGTGACGAAAATTAAAAATTTCAATGAAAAAGGAAAATAGTATTTATGCTAAGCTAGCAATAAATGGCCTTAATAAATTAAAATATATCGTGTTTACATAGTGCTCTAATTAAATAGCAATTATGTAATTGTTATTGCAACTAAAAAAAAATCATTTCAACAAATCATCATCATAGCGGCCCAACAAACTCGCATGCATGTACTGTCCTGATTTAATTCATTGTGGTCTTGTTTGAATATGTATCAATTTGGGCTTAAAACCCACTTAATTTTATTTGTTATTGAGGCTTAAATGCGCTTAACCTACCCTGATAACCAATAACTTACATGCCTTTGTTTCTTGAAATTGTTAGTGAAAAATACAATTCTCAATTCCTATTTTACGACCAAGATTTACAACAACACTGTTTCTGGTATATTAGTCGTAATCGATTCAATTTATCATGATTCCCAAAAATAAAGGGTTTTAATTGACGGATTAAATAAATTTTACTATCAAAAATTGATTAGACACTATAGTTATGGCTTAACAATTTACTGGGAAAATTTCGAGTTTGCAGTCAATATTAATGTAACTACTTTATTTTAATTGAAAACGCCATTTATGTAGGTTAAGTAGGAATCACCGCATCAAATCGAAATTCGTGCTTTCGTAATGTTTGTTCTATATACATACTTAGATATAATTCGCTAGAATTATGTTAGCTACCAATTAATTAGACTAGAGTAGTTTACATTATACATATTTTCATTAATAATTTTTATCCTTGACAATGTTGCAATGCAATTTATTCTAATTTGATTTATTTTTTCATTAATTTTTAACCGTACTTATTTATAATCCGTATTATATATATGTACATATATGCATTATTATTATTTCTTATAATATATATATATATATGTATAATATATACATACATACGTTAATTAAATTAATTTTAAAAAATTTATATTTTTTGTTTCGTTTTTGTTTTTAATTAGACAGTGATCATGATTTATTAATTTATTTATTTATTATAATTTATAAATATTTATATAAACAATATTTTTATATCAGCAGCGCAATGTGTGTTTACAAAAACAATTGATGTGATTTAATTTAAAAATAAAAATAATAAAAAATAAAATAAGAAAAAAGAAAATTATGAATGAAAATATAGTATTATAGCCGCGCTGAGTTTATTAAAATTATTGAAGTTCATGTGAAAATTTATAAATTTATTATACGTATTTATGATAAATTATTACAATGGAGTGGTCATGGTCATCATGGCTAAAAGATTGGTGGCGTTTAAAACATAAACATAAAATACGAAGGCGATCATCACGTGACGGCGATTTTGAAGATGATATTGATGGCAATATAGTAATTGACCACGATGATGTATTTCGTGGCGATTTCAATGATGCGGGTGATGCTGATGTATTATGTCAGTGCGTCATATGCATGAATGTAAATATAATATTTTTCTTGTTTCTTATAGTATAAAAAAAAAAATTGTTTATATATTATGTCATTATTTATATGTATATACAAAATGTTTCAAAAGTTTAATTTATTTAATTAAATATATATGTATATATATATATCTATATTATATATATTTATATATACAGGGTGTTTGCCTAAGGATTTGTGTTAGGCCGATATAATATTATTTTCAAATGCGCTGTTTCTTGATATTATGCATGTATTGCTGTGCTATTTCGCTCGTTTCCTATTTTAATTCATCTTGTATTATGACAACATCTTAATTTGGTTAAATAAATTTTAATTCGATATAAATTTATTCTATCTTTATTTCTAGGGTGATCTAGAGTTAGATCCCAGCGATGGAATTGATTCAGACGGAAGTGTATCATCGAATTCGGGTAAACAGGTTATTGTTGGAATATGTGCAATGTCCAAAAAGTCTCAATCGAAACCGATGAAGGAAATACTAACGCGACTGCAAGATTTTGAATTTATTAAAATTATTATATTTCCTGAAGAGACTATACTAAAAGAGGCGGTCGAACAATGGCCAACATGTGATTGTTTAATATCATTTCATTCGAAAGGATTCCCGCTAGACAAGGCTATACAATACGCCCAACTCAGGAAACCTTATGTAATAAACAATTTACATATGCAATATGATATTCAGGATCGTCGAAAAGTTTATTCAATCCTCGAGGGTGAAGGTATTGAAATTCCTCGATATGCTGTGTTAGACCGTGATTCACCGGATCCGAAACAACATGAACTCGTTGAATCAGAAGATCATGTCGAAGTTAATGGTGTGATTTTTAATAAACCGTTTGTTGAGAAACCTGTTTCGGCTGAGGATCATAATATTTATATTTATTATCCAACATCAGCCGGTGGTGGAAGCCAAAGACTTTTTAGAAAGATCGGAAGCCGAAGTAGCGTATACTCTCCAGAGTCGCGTGTTCGTAAGACTGGTTCATTTATATATGAAGATTTTATGCCAACGGATGGCACCGATGTAAAAGTTTACACGGTAGGCCCTGATTATGCTCATGCTGAGGCAAGAAAGAGCCCGGCTTTAGACGGCAAAGTGGAACGGGATAGTGAAGGCAAAGAAATACGGTATCCAGTAATTTTGAGTAATGCGGAAAAATTGATATCCCGAAAAGTTTGTTTGGCCTTTAAACAAACTGTTTGCGGTTTCGATTTGCTGAGGTGGTTGTTTATTTAATCATCAACTGGTAAAAAATTACAGAAATGTTTCTGATTGAGATTCTCGCATTCTTTTTTAGGGCAAATGGCAAATCATATGTCTGTGATGTAAATGGTTTTAGTTTTGTAAAAAATTCAAATAAATATTATGACGATTGTGCAAAGATACTAGGCAACATGATATTACGGGAATTAGCACCAACGTTGCATATACCGTGGTCGGTCCCTTTTCAGCTAGATGACCCACCAATTGTCCCGACTACATTTGGAAAAATGATGGAGTTGCGATGTGTCGTGGCGATTATTCGTCATGGTGATCGAACGCCGAAACAAAAGATGAAAGTGGAAGTTAGGCATCCAAAATTTTTTGAAATTTTTGAAAAATACGATGGGTACAAGCATGGCCATATAAAATTGAAACGGCCGAAGCAGTTGCAAGAAATTTTAGATGTAGCCAGATCGTTACTATCGGACATTCAAACGAAAGCAGCTGATCCTGAGATCGAAGAAAAACAGGGTAAATTAGAGCAATTAAAGAGCGTACTGGAAATGTAATTATTATTTATAGAGATACATAATACCCTTTTTTCATTTGTATATGTATATATTTTTGATTTAATTTCAGGTATGGCCATTTTTCAGGAATAAATCGTAAAGTGCAAATGAAGTATCAACCAAAAGGTAGACCAAGAGGATCGAGCTCTGATGACGGTAACATTTCTTCTAGTACGTTCGATTAAATTTTATTTTAATTCGCTTCATATTAAAAAAAAACAAAAAAGTGTAACAAAAGTATTTAATAATTTTTTTTTAATTTACTAGATAGAGAAGAAATAGATTTTAATTTTTATGATAGGCCTGGTAATAAGTATACATAATTAATTAAATTTTACTCTATAATTGTTGTGTTCTCATGTAAGGCCTACATTGTATCTCGTACTTAAAATTCAAATAGAAAACTCTCATTCTAGCTTCATTTAATCTTTATAAATGATTATTTGCTTTTTGCACTTTCAAATTGCAATATATGTTCATATTTTTGTTTTTTTGAATTTATCTACATTTCTAAGTATGTATGTTCATTTTTATTTTAAAATAGCAGATGGGCCAAAAGATCCGTCACTTGTGTTAATCTTGAAATGGGGTGGTGAATTAACTCCGGCTGGACGTATTCAAGCCGAAGAATTAGGTCGCATCTTTCGATGTATGTATCCGGGCGGACAAGGACGTAATGAATATTCCGGTACACAAGGATTAGGACTATTAAGACTTCATTCAACATTTCGCCATGATTTAAAAATTTATGCATCGGATGAGGGTCGAGTACAAATGACGGCTGCCGCATTCGCAAAAGGGTTGCTAGCGTTAGAAGGCGAGCTGACACCTATTTTGGTTCAAATGGTGAAAAGTGCTAACACTAACGGTTTACTCGATAATGATTGTGATTCGAGTAAATATCAAAATATAGCAAAAAATCGTTTACACGAATTGATGCAAATCGATCGTGATTTTACGCCCCAAGATCGGGATGCAATAAATCCGGGGAATAGTATAAGTATTAATCAAGCGATGGATTTTGTCAGAAACCCAGTAAAATGCTGTAATCATGTTCAGGCATTGATACAATCACTGTTGGCGGTGGTTGTCGTGAAACGAGATGATCAGAAGACGCGTGACACTATCTTATATCATGGCGAGACTTGGGAATTAATGGGCCGCCGCTGGGGTAAGATTGAAAAAGATTTCTCAACAAAGAGTAAGACTTACGATATTTCCAAAATTCCTGATATTTATGATTGCATCAAATACGATTTGCAACATAATCAGCATACATTACAATTTGAGCAAGCCGAGGAATTGTACAAATACGCCAAATATTTAGCTGATATAGTAATTCCACAGGAATATGGTCTAACAATTCAAGAAAAACTTACGATTGGTCAAGGAATTTGCACACCTCTGCTCAAAAAAATTAAAGCCGATTTGCAAAGGAATATTGAAGAGGTGGGTGATGAAAGCGTAAATCGACTAAACCCGCGGTACAGTCACGGAGTTTCTAGTCCCGGGCGACATGTTCGTACGCGGCTTTATTTTACTAGTGAAAGTCATGTTCATTCATTATTAACTGTTTTACGATATGGTGGGCTTGCTGATATATTGAACGATGAGCAATGGCGACGTGCCATGGAATACGTATCAATGGTGTCGGAATTGAATTACATGTCTCAAATTGTTATTATGCTGTATGAAGACCCGACCAAAGATCCTTCTTCAGAGGAGCGTTTTCATGTCGAGTTACATTTCAGCCCGGGCGTAAATTGTTGTGTACAGAAAAATTTACCACCAGGACCAGGGTTTAGGCCCCACAGTCGTAATGATTCGGGTGCTTCTAAAAATGCTGTAATAGTTTTTAAATTTGTTAAACTTTGTATAGTTTTTATCTAACCTAAGTTATTTTTTAAGAGCGGCGAAGAAGATGGTCCATCTACGCGAATCGATGAAGAAGGCGAAATGATGTTTGAGGAAGATTTCGGTCCAATCCAGACTGTTACCCAAAAGTCTGATTCCGTAAGTAAAAAATTTAGTTTCGTTTAGAATTTTTTTAATTTGAACCTCTTAATTTAAAGCCAAAATCACCAAACAACGATTTATCACCAAGTGAGTTCAGTAGCACAAAAAATAACAAAAAGTCAAAACATTTGAAAACCTCAAATCCAATAACAATTGGTTCTCACCATACAGTATCTGGACATGAGGCTATGGATTTGGCTAAGCGTTTAACCGAGGAGTTAGCGGCACAACAATCAACAAATTCGTTAGGATCTAATAGGGCGATAAGTCCCGATTCGGAACCAAGAGCACGCTCGTTTGAACATCGTCATCATCACCACCACCATCATGCGGGTCATCATCATGATAAAGTTAAAGGTAAGGAAATTCTGAACGCGTTCGCTGTGTTTCTCGTGGTGAAATCTATCTACTAGCATGTTGTGATTTGAAATACCTAACTCAAAACTTAATACAAAAAAGTAAATTTATTTAGGAGATCTAGTTATCGTTATCAGTTTAAAAAATGTTGATCATTTTTACCATAAACATTCTAGTTTTTTTACTACATACTTACAGACGATGGACAAAATGTTCCCAACACCTCGGGGGGGTTTTTTATCATTTTACTACTTTATAATAATAAAATATTTTTTTCTAACACCCCCCAATTGTCGGTTTTATGTAAAACGGTGTTACAAAAAAAAAAAATTGTATTATTTTAAAGTAGTAAAATGATAAAAAACCGAGGTGGTGGCAAAATTGTGTCCACCGTCGTCTGTACAAATCGGATAAACATTTTTCAAGCTTAAATACCACCCATCAAAATTGCTTAAACATATGCTACTGAAAACCCAATCAACACTGATTGGAAAATTTCATGCTTTATCATTTAATATTTATCGTTTTTCGTCGATTTTATGTGTGAATTAATGTGAAGGAAATTATTTTGAGGGAGGAAACGGCTAAATATGTCAACTAAAACACATAATAATTTGTTTAGTTCGCATGCTTGCCACCAGTCGTATTCGCTATGATACAAAATGTGTCCCCACTATACTAATTACATAATTTTTATTTAGTCTTTTTTGTTTACTTCTACTTTTTTTTAAATATATTTATAGGTAACACAATTTATTTTTATTTTTTGATTATATTCAAAAAAGAACAAATATCTTAACAAAACTCAAAATACAAAAATATTTAACTGCTGGCCGGCTTTGAAGTCCGTGTTTTTGACAAAGTCCGTCGGCAGTTTTCATTAACTGGTTGTAAGATTTGAAAACTTGTTTAAAAATATTAACTGTACTGTGTACTGTTGTATTTATATAAAGTATTAACAATTAGTATTATTATTCAAATGCAATAATAATAATAATTGTAAAATTGGAAATTCTACATAAAATCTTAAAACAGGTAATGAAAACTCGATCTTAATTTTTTTTTTTTTTTGGTCATTTATTATTAATCTTTTAACACATCTTTAAATAATTGTTGTTGTTAATGTTTATTAAATTTGATCGGCATTTGAGATTGGTTGCTTATTTAATTCTACTGGATTGGTGATCTACTTAGATAGGGTTTCCAAATTGGCAATAAACAGAGATTTCAAATAAGTCGGTTAACGATAAGATACTTTTTGGTCTTTGATCTGAATTATAAACGAAACTCAGATGATTTAAGTTAGATTTTTTTGAAGGATTTAAAATTGTAGGTGCGCCCGAAATGGAATATGTGCATTTGGCGGAGACACATTTAGAAAACTACATGCGATAGTTTTTATGTGCAATTTTAATACATCAATTTGATGTCAATTTATACTTTAATTAACCATATTTATCGATTTATTAATTTAGTTTTGTACAATTTATTTAATTTAATGATTTTAATGAAATTTTATTTAATCTAAAAATGCGCATTTTAAAAAATGTGCATTTAAATTTGCATTTCGGACGCACCCGATATTTGTTTGTTTTAAATTGTGTGAGTTTTAAAAATTGAAAATTAACCTAAAGAATCACTTTTGGCTTAGGTCATATACCAAGCTTAAATACATTTTTTGATTGCCATTTTTGCAAATTTAATTATATTATTATTATTGCGGCTGGGCATTCAGCTATTACGCTATTTGCAAAAAAAACTGTTACCCAATCACATAGCTAAGCTTAAATAAGTTTAGTTTTCTAAATAGATGGGCTAGGGATGGGGGGGGGGGGGGGGGGGGTGACATGAACTAGTTGTGAGCAGGTAGTTGTCAATATAATTGAAGATATTTCTATTTGCTAGTACTTAATGCCTATTAAGGTAACATACATTTAAATCAACATAACTCTCGTCTTATTATTCATGCTTTTAACAATTACTCATTACTACTATACTTATCCAACTAAAAGGACTTTCTAAATTTATTTATCGAATTTCTCTCTCAAACTAATTATTAAAACTATTTTTTATTGTGCTGATTTTATTTGCTTATTTGTTTTTTTTTTATTAATTATATAATTTTAATTCGATTTATGTTCAAAGGTTTATGATCTTGGCTTCACGGTATTAAGTAAAAGGTAAAGCGTTACAAAATTAAGCTAATTGTTCCTGTATCTTAAGAGAAGTGTAGGTTTGATTAATGCTTCAAAATAAAATTTTCCTGCCAACCGTTTACAAAATTTAAAGCTAAATGAACAGTTGCTTCATATGTTATTTTTGTGTTATTCTACTTCTTTCTCTCAAAGTTCAGACTTACACTTCGAGAGAAGGAAATAATGAGCCAAAGTGGCCCAATTCGCGATACCGTTAGCGGAGACATAAACCAAACTTTTCGAATATGTATTACATGTGTTTTTCATTGTTTATTTTAAGCTTCTTTTATAATTTATTACTAACCCGAACTTGTTGATTTTATTATTGCTGTTTAAAATGTAATTTGGCCTAGTTGGATTATCTAACTTCAATATATAACCTGTGTTAATCTTCGTGAGCCATCTTGAATTGACTAAATTGTGTAGTAATCCTATAAAGTTGTTAGAAACATAGTCAAAATATTTTATTTTTATTTTACTTATTTTCTTTACTTTTTCTTTTATCTATTTTCATGATCATTTGTATTGTCGATCCTTTATTTGTACATTTATATTTTATTTATTAAAAATCATTAATTTTCATTGGGGTTTTCCGTTTATTAAATACTAACCAAAACGATCTCGATATCGATTTATATGTGAATTATTATATAGATGATAACTCATCCCACTCATCACTGATGGATTTGCTTGGTGGTGGTATTTCAAAACCATATCAAAAACCTAAGTTACACCATGAAACTGTGTCCGCGACAAATGAGCTGCCGCTGTCTGATATTCATTTTCATGTTATAAATCCTGAATCACCAATTGTTTATGATTCGCATGATATATCGCTATTTGCAATAAATGATCGTCCTTTAATATCGCCGTTAGCAACAAATGAACGTCCCCTATCGAGCACTTGTTTAGCTAATGAACCTGATTTAACGGTGGTTCAATTTTTATCAATACTTACCGCTCCCGATGAGGATTATAATAGTTTTGTTAAACGATCACGAATTGTTCACGCGGCCAATCGAAATCATATCGGCTCAAAATCATTGTTTAATTGTGTTACTCAGGATGATATTGTTAGAGATGTTGATGCGCGCCAAGTTGCTTCAGCACCGGCAAGTTTATCATGCTCACCACGACAGTCGATAATTATTATTGATGATAACGATAACAATCAAATCGAGATCGATAAGATAGATGATGGTCATATTCTTAACTCTAATACAACTGAAAATGTCTCTGAATCTAATATAATAAATGTAACAACAACAACAAATGCTATTACTGTACAACAACCTACTACTAATATAACGGATACAATAATAAATACTGACCCTAGTACTCTTCCAATTACTGCTCCTTCCACTACTTTATCCCCTATATTATGTACTAAATTAAATAACCCAACCATACTACATCATCAAAAAATGGTAAAACTAAACAATACAGACTCGCCCGCATCTGCAACACACCATAACAATAATTCGTCGTCATCCTCTACATCGTCGTCGGCGGTACGGCGTCAACGACACAGCATTGCCGGCCAGATGAATTATTTTAAATTATTGGGTTTTGGTGGATTCAACAAGAAAATGACAACAAGCACAAATAGCTTGTTTAGTACAGCTGTCATCAGTGGAAGTTCTTCAGCACCAAATTTACGAGATATGATACCAAATACCATTACATCACCATCAGGTATTTTTTTTTATTATTTTTTTTTTAGTAGTCTGGTTGTGGTTGCATATTCCAATCATTTCTTGTTTAATTTTTTGTTTAGTACTCGAAGGTTTTGGCGGAGTTCCACCGATACGTCCATTAGAAACTTTACACAATGCGTTATCGCTAAAGCAGATTGATACATTTTTGGAAAAGATGACAAATGCGATGCTATTTAAAACTCCAGCATCATCACCACCCAAAAATCCATCAACACCAATACCAACTCCGCTTCAAACGCCACAAAATTCGTTGCCTCATGCATCGATGTTACGCTCGAGTAAGTGTGAATCCGATTTTATTTAAACAAAACACAAAAGACATTTTAAATATTTAAATGGGAAATATAACCGATTTTTTGATAACTAAATTTATTTATTTATTTTATTTATTTAGTCTATATAAATATTTTGTTGTTGTTTTGTATTGTCTCTGTAATTTTGGGTTCTTTTTATTCAGTTGTCTATTATTTCTCATAAACAAGCAATGTAAGTAAGTCTTGTGTGGAAGGTGCTTGGATTTTTAATACCTGACCCCCGATTTATTATTATATTCATTTGTTTCGTTTTTTTTCCGATTGTCTCATTTGTTTTAGTAGTTTTTGATTATAATTTTTTATAATAGGCTGGAGCGGACAGTCGAGTATGACCAACAGTACTAGCGCTTTGTCTAGTGGTGGCCCGTCATCGCCCAATATATCCGATATGTATTCGAAAGGGTGTCCAAGTAGTGATATGTCGGCTAGTTTGATTAGTAACGATGGGTATTTTAGTTAATACAATTGGTAATAAATTTATTGCTCACAACTGCTTATTTCTTAGGGTTGGTGTATATGGTGCAACGCCAGAATTATCACACATGTTCCCTGCATTAGATTACGATTTAAGCTCTGTTGGCGCTCAATTAACATTAGATCAAATCGAAAATCGTTCTTTAACCGATTTCAAAATGGAAACACGTTATGGACACGGAAGTGGCGACACAACACCTGTTAGTGCATCATCCGATTGGGAATTAAACACAAACGATGCGACTAAAGGGTCCACAACAAATGAATTGGTTTGTTTATTTTTTTTTTAAATATTCGATAGATAAACCAAATTTTATTATGGTTTCAGTGTATGGAAGAGGAAGAGGAGGAGACCACACTATCCACCGATACATGTTTGTCGATGCAAGGTGATTTATTATCAAGTTCTACGGATCAAATCGATTTTATGAACAATGATAATTCGATGGAAAATAACTTAAACAAGTTATCGAATATGTTCCAACCATTCCAACCGGCCCCTTCAATGGCCTCAGATACTACTGCAAAAACAATCGCCGATTACGATTTTATTAAATCGAATTTAAAAAATGATTTATTTTTAGTTACACCCCAACCGTCCACTTCGGCTTCCGCTTCATTGTCTACTTCACCAATCACTGGTACTCCTAAAATCGATAATAAATATCGTAACAATCGGATCCAAAAACAAATAAGTTTATACGAAAAAGAGTCGATTTGTACAACCGAGTATAAAAATCTCGCTAGAGATGTTCCTAAATTTAATGAGACCCCAAGTAATATAAAATTAGCAAAACGTCGCATCGGAACAGTGGAGCCACCGAATTTTTTATCAGCTGAGGATTTAGAAAAATCAATAACTAACATTGAAAAAAATTTAAATTCCGCAACACTTGAAAACCAGAAAGATAAGTGTACCAAAACTAAATCTTGTGTTAATTTAAAATTGGTGGCGAATCCAAGTAACATACAAACTGCTTCGATGTTGTCGTCTAATCAAATTGCTTCTGCGTCTGGTTATTCAAATAATCCAGGAGCCGTACTCGTTCGTGAAAGTTTTATTGAACCACCGCGCCGCGCTGCAAAAAGTTTTCACGGTAAAACACAGTATTCAAATTTAGATTCGAATGAAATACCGGAAGGCACTGCGACCACCGATTTGATTTTGAAAAAAACTAATAATGTACTTTCACGTCAATATTCTATTCCGGGTACGTCGTCTGGATATACCGGGACAAGTGGTAGCGCTAACAATAATTGTAATTCAGCAGCTTCAAATACATCGAGATTTCGGACACGACTGGTCAGAGAAATTTCAGAACCTGCACCCTTCATGGAAAATTTTTTACCCGATAGTAGCCCGATAGATAATGGCTCATCTGCGTTATTGCCTGAAAGTAGTGCTGCTATTGTTATTGATCAATTAAATAGACCAAAAAATGTAGAAGACAATAATTAGAATATGTATTATCCGAAACAATTTGTTTTAACTCAAGTATTTTGAAGGAGCAAATGAATATAAATAAATTAACTAAATGTGATTTAAATGAGAAAATAGAAAAAAAAATGTAGTTTTATTAAACATTAAATTCACCTAACTCCAACATGAATGAAGGGGGAGGGGGGTTTCAAACCGAAATTGACTTTAGTACAAAATTGAATAATATTTATATTCAACGCAATTCTGTTTTTTATAGGCAAATTTAACAATAAAACTAACTTAAAATATTATAGTTTTCCCCTTTCCTATGGAAACGACCAACAGGTCGAAATATTAGGATACATTTGACGGAGTTTTAATTTTAAATTTGTCTATAAAAAGCAGAATTAATGTTTTCGATATCTAAAAAACAAATTATTTGCGAATTTTTTTCATTTGATTTAGGGTTTATTTTCACGCATTAAAAATGAAATTTATTCTGTTTTTATTACATTTATTTTCAATTTTATCTCCTTAATACACAATACAGCATTTGTGATTTAAAACTAAAAATCAATTAATACATTATTTTAATTATTTCAGTTTTAAATGTTATGTATCAACTTATCAAATTGACTTAAATTATAAAAAATCTCCTGATTTATTATTCATTTCAAATATTAATTATATGAGGTTTTCTTAACTCTTTACTTTTTTTTACACACAAAATGAACAAATCAAAGACGAAAAATATTCTCTATTTTCGTCTAAATAAAACAGTATGCAGTGCATCAATATCTATTTCCAACGGTGTCTTTGAGCTAGTCGGATTCCTTGACTGTGATACCGGCTTTATTGCCGGTGCTGTTGGATTACTGGACGAGCGTGGATTCACTAATAAACATTTCATTGGTTGCCCATCTAAATGACGATTGTGATACGTATCCACAGCTTCTTCCGCGTCTCTAAGTGTACGAAATATAACTTCTGCTACACCGGGCCGTACAAGCCGAGCCTCCATTAATTCGCCAATATCTTCAAACAATTCTTTAATGTCACCTTGAGATACACTCGAATGTAAATTTGACACTACAATGCGATAACCATTCGATTGTGATGGTGGTGGGCTTGATGGCGGTTGACTGCGTGAAAAAATACCAGATGACTCATTTGGATCGGGAGCACGTTCTAATCGGGAACGCATTTCGTATGACAGTGATGAATTTTCGTCCGGAATAAATCGCCGATTATTTGATGATGTGGATATTATATGATGTGGAGTACGTAAAATTCCTTTTCGTGGAATTTCATGATGCGAATCAATGTTGAATATTTTACGCTGAATATGTACGGGCTCGGATACATCAATCGGTCGACGCACTGGTACTTCATAACAGTCAAATGGGTCGGATGATCCAACTGAATTGAAAAATGGTGGAGATTTTCCTCGTCCACCGCTGCTGCCCAATCCGAAACTTGGAAACGGAGGCATATCCGAATGCATCGGAAGAGCTATATCATTTGTCACTGTGCGACGAATAGGAAATGATGGTGTTAACGGCATATCGATATCCATCATATCTATCATTGACTTCTTGGATAATTCGATCGGAAATCGTGGAGTAGAACGAGAACGTTGAGGTGGATTAGAAGGCTGACGTCTTGAATTACGTCGTCCTCCATTGTTATCTATCGGTGTAGTCATATTAGCTGATGGCACATTACGTTTGTTCAATAATTTAACACGCGCATCGGTAACTTTAGAGATTTGGTGGAGTTTCTCCCGAGCGTCTCGAATTTTCATCCGATTTTTTGCAATAATTTTATTTCGAGCATCAACAATTACACTGGGATTCTTCTTAACCGGGGAAATTCGTTTTTTAATACCATTCCTATTTGTATTATTCTTATTTACACTGAAATAAATAAAAACTGTTAATAGTTAAAAGTGCCCCAATTTAAAAGCGAGCGCGCCTTACTTGACTACAGAACGCTTCTTATTAACGGGTAATTTCTTTTTCTTAATTATTTCATCTAAACTTAAGTGTGTATTATCCATTATTGAAATATGTATATTTATAAAAATCTCAATTATATTCCAATTTTTATTTATCTTACAAAATAAATTATTACTGATGTCTAACCAAAAAAAAAATCGACAGTCAACGAAGCGCTTGTCAAAAATATTTATTATTGACATTTTAAAAAAATGCAGCCAACAGTAAAAACTAATTTTAACGAAAGATTTCAAGTTTATCTTTTATAGTTAGCACATTCGAAAAGAGACCACAGTAAATTTATAGTAAAATTTATTTTTGTTATGTTGGTAAAAAATTTACTAAAATCACCTTGCCCATACAAAAAGATAAAATATGTAAAATCCATTATCGAAAAAATTCGAACACGCTTTATCATGGATAATAAATCGCTTGCCATTTAAAATATTTTTTTTTGTATTTAATTCGATATAAAGTTAATTTTTCGTCACATAAATCCGGTCAATAAGATTAAAAATGCCAAAATAATAAAAACAACGACATAAAAATTTACTATAAATTTACTACCCATGTTCGGAAAAAGATTGACAAATTTTATCTTCGAATTTTACTACAAATTTACTTTGGTCTTTTTCCGAACATGCTAAGTACAATCCAAAACAGATTTAATTAGCATGTTCGGAAAAAGACCAAAGTAAATTTGTAGTAAAATTCGAAGATAAAATTTGTCAATCATTTTCCGAACATGGGATAGTAAATTTTTATGACGTTGTTTTTATTATTTTGGCATTTTTAATCTTAATGACCGGATTTATGTGACGAAAAATTAACTTTATATCGAATTAAATACAAAAAAATATGTTTTAAATGGCAAGCAATTTATTATCCATGAAAATGCGTGTTCGAATTTTTTCGATATTGGATTTTATATATTTTAACTTTTTGTATGGGCAAGGTAATTTTAGTAAACTTTTTACCAACATAACAAAAATAAATTTTACTATAAATTTACTATGGTCTCTCTTCGAATGTGCTTAATATGTGGAATAAATAGTGGCCTATTTTAAAGAGTAGATCTATAATTCTGTGAAGAAATTTTTTTAAAAAGTTCGCGCCTTACCCGATTTTCCAGCTATACCCAGTAATTTGAATTTAGCCATTGTGTTTGTTTATAAGTAAAAATAGCTTTTATAAATGATTTTTTTTAAATTAATTAATTAATTAAGAAATAATTTTATTTAATTTTCCTTGTTTTCCTGTTACTTTCAAAGTAAAATTAAGGCTTTTTATTCGAAAAGGTATCCGGGGAATCTAAAAAAGGATATTTCACCCTCTAGATCCTTCGATGCATTATTTGCATACACCCAAACAATACACAACGCATTTTTATTCAATTTGTATAGTTTATTTTATGAAAAATATTATTTAATTAGTGTTTAATTAAACAATTTTCTTAAATAAACATAGAAATACATACAAAGTTTTTAGGCACCCAAAAGCGCCATATTGGAAATTTTTGACAGATGCGCGAAATCGAACGAAAATGAAACCTACTTGTATATTACCTATTGTATGTGTACTGTGTGTACATATGTATAACAAAATTGAACTCATTCAATCAAGAACCAACGTATATACACCGTTGTTTCATGGATTTAGTTTTTCTTCTTTTCTCTCTCTTTTTTTTATGTATTTAGTTTTTATTCTTGTTAATAAGTGGTTAAATTTATTTATTTATTTATTTAGTATATCTTATACCAATTAACATTACATATTTATGTATATTAAACAAAAAAAAAAAATTATTATATAATTTAAATTATTCAAATTAACTATCAAAAATTGTTTATACAATATTCATTAACTTCTTTTTTAAATCGATTTAAATTATTAATACTTTTTATTGCCTCAGGAAGAGAGTTAATAATTTTAATCCATTATAAAAGATCATATTTTTTGTTTTTTCATTTTTAAAAGAACCTAATCTAAAATCACAAGTATTCCTTAGATCGTACTTATAAATATTTCTTACATATACTAACTTTTCGGTTAAATACTTTGGGAATATGTTAGATTGCATTTTAAATACCATGATTAACACATTAGCTTTTATTTTTTGATCGACGCTCATCCACTTCAATTTTCCTAACATTAAAGTCTTGGATGTAAATCTGTTTACTTTTAGAATGTATCGCATTGCTTTATTTTGTAATTTCTGCAATCTACTCATCATTTCTAAGTTACACAAAAAAATGATGGATAAACAATATTCAAAATTTGGTTTAATTATAGCATTATAAATATTAACTGCAATTCTTTTTGAAATCTTATTCCTAATTCTTTTTAAATAATAAATTTTTTTTGCAATTTTTTTACAAACATAATCTAAATTATTTTTAAAGTCTAAATTATTATCTATAACTACCTCCAAATATTTAATAGAATCGGTTTGTTCTACTTTTTCATTATCAATAGTAATGTCTTCATCAAGCTTTGCATTTATGCAAATACATTTTGTCTTTTCTATATTTAATTTTAATTTATTCATTTTAAACCAAACGTCCATTTCTTTTAATTCATTATTAATCATCATTATGCATTCTTCTACCGTGTCTCCAACTACGTACAATAAAGCATCGTCAGCAAACAGGAACAATGTAGCATGTTTTATGACTTTCACTATATCATTGATATATAACAGAAATAGTAAAACTCCAAGAACTGTACCTTGAGGAACACCAAATTTAACTTCAGCTTCATCAGAAAAGAAATCATCTATTTTCGTCTTTTGTTTTCTTAATTTTAAATACGATTCAAACCATTTTAATTCAGTGTTCTGTAAGCCATATTTATAACGTTTCTCTAATAGAATAGTTTTGTCAATGGTTTCAAAGGCCCTTCGAAGATCCAGGAAAACAGCCACAATCACCTTTCTATCATGGACCGCCAATTTCCAATTACAAACAACCAAATTGAGAAGTGTTTCATAATTTTGCGATTTTCTGAATCCTGATTGGTATTCATACAATATTTTATGTTCTTCAAGTTTATTAAAAAACTGAACTAAATAATAATTATCCGTGTATTTGTAGCTAAATAAAAACATTTTTTAAACTTTAATTATTTTATTTTAAGCAAACCACTTTGCATTGAACAAAATTCTAAATACGACGTGTTTCTCTTTTTCGCACCGATTTTCTTACACTTGACGTTGGTTTATTTCTTCTCTATAGTTTTTACCGCTATGAACGAAAACAATTTTTTTCCATCAAGTTGTCATGCCTTAAAAGTTTTTGCGATGTTTTAATGTCATTTCTGTCATTTCGTTCACAAAATATAAAATATCTTTATTTAACAATTCTAAAATTTTATACTGTATTATTTTTATTGTTTAAAATAATTATAAAAATATCATATGCAATGTATAATAACTGTTAAATGGGTAATAGTGTAAACAAAAGAAGTAAAAAGAAAAATGTTGAGAAACTAGAATACAACCAGGAAGCTCCAAATTATAGTAGTCAGGTGTGTGATGGTGTTTAATAGTGATGATGATGGTGATGATGACAATAGACAGATTTTTTTCGTTTGCACATAATTAGAGCATACTTAATTATGTGTTCATTGTTTTAAACTATCCACAGAAACGTTAAACATATAGAGTTAAATAGTTTATCTTTGAGGTTAATATGAAATTTTAATTTCAGTTTTCATTATCTAGTTTCACATCAAACCGATTCAATTTAAGTTTTCGTGGTTCACAAAGAGCTTACAGTCAATCAACGAGGCCTTGGAGTCGGGTATCCAGACGCAAGTATGTTTTTTTTTTATAAGTGTTAGAAGCCTTTCAATAACTCGACGATTTTATTCCAGGTTTAATGACATTACTCTAGCGGACCCCCTAAATTTATCAAAAACTTGTTGGCCGGTTCCTTATATTGAATCAATATTTTTACCACATTTCACTGTAAATCATGCTGATATCCAAGCTCGATATAAAATCGTAAATAATTTAGCTTGTGGTGCTTTCGGTAAAGTTTATTGTGTAGTTGATAAAAAATCTCAAAAGGAATTCGCTTTGAAAGTAATTTCTAAATCTCAGGTTTGTACTTTTATGGGATGACTAAAGCGAATACTTTAATAAATGTTTAAAAATTATTTTGTTCAGATTATAAACAACGGAACCTTACAGCAAATAAAAGACGAAGTCGATATTCAAACCATATGTGGACATCATCCCTTTATTGTAGAATGCATCGAATTCTGGCAGAATAGAAAAGACATTTTTTTGCGTGAGTTATCTAGTGTTATCGATTATTGAAGAAATGAGTAAATTTTCCTTTATGACATCATTTAGTTTTTAAATACATATTAGTAAATACGAGCCTAACCTTGATCTAGATCAGTGTTTCTTAAATGGTTAACCCGTAATGTTTCATTATCATTTCTAAAGTTGATTTGATGATCTCGTTTTGTTCCATAAAATAAGATTTACACTTCACGAGACACCTTCTCACTGACATCTGCTTGCTAGTTTAACCAGAGTATTCAAATTAAGTCAAAATAAATTACCAGTTAAATACCATCTATTGTGCTCTTTCTCCATCATATCACTTTACAATGTTGCATGCAATAATATTTTCCATAAATGATAATCTTTTAGGGTCATCCCATTAATTTCTTTTATTTTTAATGTCTACAGTGTCAGAATATATACCATGTGGAGAGTTATTCGATAACATAAAACAATTTTCATATCAGCTTATTCAATTGTATGTGGCGGAGATTGCTATAGCTGTCGGTAAGGGTTACATTCATCGGCAAGGTGATCCATAAAATAATAAGAACTTCATAATTTCAGAATTTTTACACAACGCCGGAGTAATATATCGTGATCTTAAACCAGAAAACATACTACTAGACAGTAGATATCATATCAAAATAACTGATTTTGGTTTAAGTAAATGGTTAAAATTTGGAAATCGTACTTACACCATATGTGGTACACTCCAATATATGGGTAATTTTATATAATTAATATTTATTTATTTCTAATACCTATATCTTTATAAAAAATCGAAGCTTTCTAATATTTAAATAATACTATAAAAATTATCAATCAAAAATGAATGCCCGAAGCCAGGTGTTTGATTTAGAGATGGAGGGGAGACAGGTTGATGAGGCAGTTGCAAGTATATTTCATACCGTATTATTTCATCGTAGTCTGGGTAAATTTATGTACACCGGTGATACAACTTATTCAGTCGGTTCTATAGGACACAACGACGTAGACTGTGATTTTATTGATTTCACATACGTATGCTGTGCATCTCCATCTCTAGATCGTAAATTAAAACGTGAAATAAGTAGTTTTAGTGAACAGTTGCGTAGCAACGATAGCTGTGGCACAGGGCAAATTAGTTTGGAATTTTTCCAAAAGAAACGTAATCGATGGCCCTTTCAAGCGGAATGCATACCATGGGAAGTATGGACGGTTAGATTAGAATTAATAAATTTATATACGGAAGATGAACGGCAGATATGTCGTGACCGAGTTGGTGATATGTTAACAGATAAAATTTTATATATAACCGAGGTAATGAATCGACATGATTATGTCCCAAAAATGCCTAATCAAACGGAACTAGATTTAATATTTGATACAACATTTCCTGATGTGCAACCGTATTTATTTAAATTTAAATTTAGTACATCGGACCCGACCGGCAATTCAGTTGGTAATACAATGAAAAAATTAATTAAGGAAACCCTTTCCTTGTGACTTAAAGATTTATTTTTTATATTTAAAACACATTTTTTTAAATTATTTAATTTTTAAAACTTATTTGTGGGAAATTCCCAGGAAATATACATACTTTTTATTCATCGTTTTTATAATTTCGTGTTCGGCAAGCATTGAAATATTACCTATTACAGCAACAATTTTGTAGAACATTACTTAAATTGAAATGTCGTTACTCGCTCGCTACTAACAAGGCAGATTATATAGAAGTTTTTGTTCTAATGAAAAAATAATTTAATTTTAATATAATAAAATTGTAGTATCCATTTATAAACAAATATTTAGTGTTCTATTTTTCAGTAGTTTAACAATGAAAGAAAACTATAATTTTTATATTCAATTTGTGATGAGACAAAATATGTAATAATTTTTGTTTTAAAAATCCTGTTAGCCTTAGATAGAGTATTTGTTGTATTTCTTGTTCTTTTATAATAATAGTGTATATATAGTGAACTCCTCCCCTATGTAAATAGATTGACAAAACATTTTTTATGTACAATTTTGATAAATTTGTTAGTCTTAAATTTTTAACAATTAAAATTACCTAAATTTTTATGGTTCTTATGTAGTTGACGTTGTTTGCCAGCCCTCCAATATCTGGAAACATTTATATATTTTGAGTGCAATATTACGATTTTATGTTTATCTAACTTTAAGTTGCGAATAATACAAATGAGAGGATCGTATTTATTATGAGAGATTATTTTTAAATTTGGTGCTTTAAAATTTGCCTTTAATTTTGATATTTTATTGATTTTACATTTTTCGAGTACCTACATTAATAAAAATCAATC
Organism: Tipula helvola; assembly: GCA_963556165.1. Taxonomy (NCBI): domain Eukaryota; kingdom Metazoa; phylum Arthropoda; class Insecta; order Diptera; family Tipulidae; genus Tipula; species Tipula helvola. The sequence continues at coordinate 341,690,171 of OY744483.1, read as the reverse complement.
AAAATTTCTTGCAACCATTTTTTGTTTAAAAATCCCTTAATGTAAACCAAAGTAAACTTCCATTTTGTGAAAAAGAGCATAGTTAGACTAATATTAGCACCGACTCACAAACAAGAAAAGTTACTGTAAATAATATACATATAAAATATGTTATAAACATAATTAGCTTTTACGAAACACAAAAATAATAAGTAAATACATATATTATTATTAGTTTATAAGGAAGCACGCATAAAATAATAATTTTAAATTATAGACAGAATATAATTAATTACTATTTAATTACACACATCAAATTTAATAATAACAATATATAAATAATATAATTAATTATAAAATAAATTATGTATGTTGTGATTTTTAAATGGTTTAATTTAATTAACATAGGTATAATCCGTATTTCTTTGTGAAATAAAAAATAATTATTTGGTTTGCGTCTTCGATAAAATTTTATTCCTAAGTAATTAAGAATACATAATAAAAACTGTATGTTCTATAAATCTATTTTAAAATAAGCTGTGAAAATATTATGTTTTAAATTACTTTATAAAACAAATTATGTTTAAGTAATAAATATATACATATAAGAGCTAACTAAGTAATTATTAAATATTTATAAACAAAAAATATTGTATATATTGATAAAATAATTATACATATACATATATACAAAAATAATAAATAAAATGAGAAAACAATGATTACATTTAAATGGAAAAAAAAAAATTAGAACGTAAATTAAAAATTGTTTATCTTTTAAATTCCCTTAATTTAATTCGATTTAACAATATTATTATTATTTTATTTCAGGTAAGTATTGTTCCAATAAGTTTGATGTTGTTTTTTTGTTATTTTTTACAGCACCCGAGGTATTAATTGGAGATGGGTATAATCATTCGGCGGATTGGTGGTCTTTGGGCGTTGTGGCATGTCGCATGATGACTAGTAAGGTAAGTGTATTTTTTGTTTAATAAATAACTAAGCATAAGAAAATTAACGGACTAAAAACCTCCAAAAATACGAAATTCCAAATTACAAAATTCGTACAAATATGAAATCCCATTGTTAAGAAGAATATTCATCAAAAACATGTGCCGAATGCTTTGATAAATATTCTTCTTAACAATGGGATTTCATAATTTAGGTGTTAAGGATGTTATAACATGGTGGGGTTTCTTCCGTTAGAACTACTGGAAAATTAAAAATGAATTAGGTCCTCTGTTATTTGTATTGGCGTTAGCAAACAGTAACACTCTTGGTTAGCCAGATTTTTTTTATGAGCTAGCTAGTAAATATAATATTCATTTGAACAAAAAACTCATTTTTGTTTTTACTGTACCTAGTCGTTTAATCATTTTCATTTCTGCCTTAAATGTCCCATTCGATACTTGTTTTGTTTTCAAAATTCGATACACATTTGTTTAGAATTTTTTTTATCTTCATATTACATGCATTTAGTGCGTAAATAATCAAGACGATTTTATTTGGTACAAATTAGAATCCTAATTAAATTTGAACTTATTATTATTTATTTTACAACAATCTTAATGAGCTTAATGCAAACAAAAAACAAAAAATTGCTGGATGGCTAAAACCAAATTAAATTTAAGCTTCAATTTTAATTCCAGTGCTAGAATGGGATTTCAATTTATGTTTTTTTTTTTCTGGATTGTGTTTTTACTTTCTTCTACGAAGTGTAGGATCATGAAAATTTTACAACTTTAGATTTTAACGGAAATGGTCATCTTAAGTAAAGTGAAGTCCAAAGTGACCATTTGTGAAAAATGTCTGTACGCAGTGTTTTCTTTAACTCAAAAACTGACACAACAGAATTATGAAAGATGTCCAGCTCCTATTTTGATTTCGATCGGAAAAGGGAATCTTGGGCTTCAATTCTAACTATTTTAAAATTTATCAAACCTCTTACGCCAAACTTAAGAATCTGGAAATGTTTTCCAGATTTTCTTAGCTTCGGTAGCAACACTTTTGACGAACATTTGAATTCGTTTGGGGTCCTGGGTCAAAGGGTCCCATACAAAAGAAAAGTGACTTAGAAGTTTTAAAATATTTTACGTTTGGCGACAATAATTTATATTTATATAGATTTCAAAGTGATCGGGCCTTTGGGTCAGTGAGCTCCCATACAAATATTTTTAATAATTTGAAAATATTTATATAAATAAATAGAAAATTTCTGAAATTTAGTCATTCATAGCAAAACAAAAGTGCATACTTTACACAATAGTTTGGTGTCACAGAACAATTAGTGACAAATTTTTGGTGCATAAGATTTAAAGTTTGAATCTTTGTGTTGTATTATACGGATTATAAAGTAAACAGATTCGAAGTTTTTTAAATATAACAAATTTTTGAAAGGTTATTTTAATTCGTTTTATACCTTAGGTTAGAGGATGAGCGCTACTGCCCCAAATCCCCACTTTGACACTTGTGTACACTTGAAATAGAAGATTTTCTATGGGAAAAAACGTTGTTTCAGCTCTACAGTATATAACTCTATGTAAAATAATATGATGCTCGTTATAATTTTATGACATCAATATTGGTTATTCAATATTGGTTTCCTCGTTGTTAACTTTATTCATTCTCGAAGGATTTTAATTTTTATATTTGGAATGAATGAATTACAACCTGCTCCTAGAATTCATAGTTTAGTAGACTTTAGATTTATTGTCCATAATTTTGATTTACCTACTTTGAATCACAAAAATTAAAAGTCATTGTATTTTAATAAAATTCATTATTTATTCGTTTTTTTATTTAAATATTTTTATTTATGATTTCTAAATTAACCATAAACTAAATAATAATAATAATAACTATAATAATATTTTCTTAAATTTCTAAATTTCGTACAATTCATGGAAGGCATTTTCTCGTGAAAATTACAAATAATAATAAAAAAATTTGTTTTAAATATTAAATCTTTTTAAAAACAAAAAAAATTAAATTATTTAACTAATTAAGATTTTTTTTTTTTTTTTTTGTATGTATTTTGATTTGGATTTCTAATCACAACATTATTTTTCATTATTATAGTTTTTAAAGTCGGGTTTTCTCAAAATTTTATAAATATATAAAAATAGTTATATATTAAATAGAATAAATAAAAATTTTTATCTGAAAATTGTGTCCAGATAAAATTTTTTACAAAATACTGAAAAAATTTTGAGAAAGGAATGTTTTGTCAAAATTTTTTTTTTTTTGTTAATTATTTAATTCTAATTTATATTATTATTATTAAAATCTAAGTTGTTTTTTTACTATCACAAAACAAAATATAAACAAATAGTTTTCTTTTTTCGTGTAAAAAAGCCAAAAGGTCGTCGTATGGAGGGAAATTAGAAAAATCTGTTGTAGTTTTATAAAAAAAAAAATAAGAAATTTTGAAATTAGTTGGAAAAAATTATAATACTCAATTTAATTATTTGTATACGATTTTATGCTTCTGGTTTTGATTCATTTGATTCAGCGCTAGGTTTATCTTCGGGTGATTCATTTGATTCGACGCTTTCACCATCGGTGGCTGATGTTGGTACTGATGTTGTTGGATCCGATACTGGTGCTGCTGCTTCTGATGGAGATAAGGTATCGACTGGTTTGCTTTCTGGAACAGCAATTTGCTCTGATTCAGCTAATTTAGCGACTGGTGCTGGTAAATCTTCAGTTGCGGCTGGTAATGCTTTTTCTTCAACAGCGGCGGTAGCGGCTGCCGGTTTTTCAGTCTTTAGAGCTGGTGTTTCTGGTGCAGCTTCGACGATTGGAGCAGCATCAGATTTAGCAGCAGGTTTAGTTGCTTCAACAATGGCAACGGGGGCTAGTGTGTCTGGTTTAGCTTCCTCAGTTTCACGGACTTGTCTTACAGCTTCTTCTGGTTTGGCTTCTTCGACTTTGGCGGCTGGTGCTTCTTCAGCAGCTTTTTCAGGTTTAGCCTCTACTTTTGGTGTTTCAGTATCGGCGGTTTCTGTTTTAGTTTCTGCTGGAGTAGCTGCAGCTGGTGAAGTTTCTTCTTTTAATTCAACAATTGCAACAATGGGTGCATCGTCTATTTTAGGTTCAATTGGAATTTCAGCAACATCTGATTGTTGAACTTTTTTTTCTGGTTCAGCCGCGCTTATTTCACTAACTTCTTGTTTGTTTTCAATTTCTTTAGCAACAGGTTCAACAGGGGTAGGTGTTGGCTTTGATTCGGGTGATGTTTCAGCAGGAACTTCTGGAACTTTCGCTTCTGGTTCTGGTTTAATCTCTGTTACTACTTCTGGTACAACTATTTTATCTTCTTGTGGTAAGGGTGACGTGTAAGCAAAAGCAAACAATGCTACGAGGCAAATTAATTGGAATTTCATTGTATCTGTAGAAAACAAAAAAAAAATATATAAAGCATTTGCCAGAGTTGAGTTTACCTTCGATTTGATAAATTTAACTATTGGATGTTGTAATTAAAAAAAAATTATTAGATTAGTCATCTATCTCTAATGATCGATTTAAATAATAATTTATTCACAAACTACTTTTTGTGCATATAATGCATAGTGCTTAATATACATACGATTAAAACCTGATTTCCCACACATTTGCATGCAAAGTGCTGCGATATAGTTTTGTAATTTTCATTTGAAAAATAATAAATTAAATAGAGAAAAGAGATTTTATTTTTTTAATGAATATGATGAACGGAAGTTCAAATCAAAAGAAGAAAAAGATTTTTTTTTTTTAAATTATTAATTCAAGTACAAGTTCAGTTTGAATGAATAAAGTATGTTAAGTCCATTTATTCAATATATTGTGGAAATATATAGGGGAAATCATATCTAAATTAAATAATTTGCATATGAAAATTCTAGACTTATTTATTTAATTTAATAAAAACAGGAAGATGTGTTAAGCAATGCATTTTAGAAGTACATATCATAAAAAATTTAGTTTTTGTGTCAACCGTAACATCATACAAAAGAGACAAAGTATTAATGAAATTGCAACATAATTATTTATTATGCTTGGCCGTTAAGATTGATGTAGTGTTGGGATTTTCTTTACAATAAATCGGAGATTTCACTTATTTTGTAATACATAATATGTTTCATCATGTATTTATAAATGATTGGTTATTTTTCTTTTATACATATTTTAACGATTAATTTAATTTTTTGGATTTAATTCAATTTTATATTATTTATCTAACCCCGACTAACGTTATTCAATGTTTTAGAGATGATAGATACTTCAGGTGGTTGTCTCGTTTACATTTTTTTTTTGTCTAAAACAAAACATTATTTCTTAACACATAAATAGTATATTGCATAATTTGACATATAAACATCTGTCTTGTTATATTAAATAATAGTTTTATAAGAAAAGTGAAGGAAAAATGCAGAAAGCTTTTTTTGTGTTGCCTGCCAAATTTGATTTAGATAATGTGATTATCGTTGTTTTTTGCAATATACATATACACAGAACTAAATGTCCGGGAGTTTCCCAATCCAATTTACTAAATTCTAATTAGCAAGTCAGCATTATAGCTACATATGTACAAGCATTACAAAACATCGGACAATAAATTTTTTAAAAAATAAAGAGAAATTATGAAAATATAATTATGTCTGTGGTTAAGGCCGATTGATAGATAAATCTATAGGAAATAACCTTATAAATTAGCATTTTATTTAAAAGGTTAACTGCTTTCTATTTTAATTTGTTATGCGACGACACCTCATTTAATATAAAGAGTCGTTAAAGAAAATTACATATTTCAAAATTCTATATTTTACGGTTATACATAGTATGCGTTAATAATCTATTTACAATAATATTTAACTTATTGTTGGGGTTATCGAATTAATTATTTAATTTATTTGACTATTCTGTGCGTTGTTTGTGGATCGTTTTATTAAATTTTATAACTACGCTTTAATCTTTGTTAAGACTTAAAATAAAGGATATTTAAAATAGTTTCAATACTACATTGATGACCTAACAATAAATCTAATATTACAACGACCTACAAGAATAATAAAATACGTTCTTATTAAACAAGAAAACCTACGTTACAGAAACTATAAATTTCAATTTGACCAATCTAATTATGGCCAGCGCATTATAAATACAAAAAAAAAATATCAGAAACGGATGCAAGTAATTTATAAAATTATAATAAAATATTTTTAAGAATACAATATTTTCACAATCTCACATATAAAAAAAATATCACTTAAGTGCCCTTAGGATATAACATCACTGAATTTATAATTTACTACACTTTTTCTAGCCACTTCAAGTCACTTTTATGATTTTTGAAAATAATTCACTAGACCTTTAATGAAATATCCGTTTATCCATATCACTAAGGGCACTTTAATATATTTTTTTTTCTGTGGCGTTCAATTGTGTTGTTTATTAATTATTTGAAGACTCACCTGAATTTAAATTAAAATTTTATTAAATAAAATAACTAAAAATTATTAAATCACTAAATTAAGATTTTTGATTTTATTAATAAGAAAACTAAATTTTATCTTTGTTGTGTCTTGTGTGTTAATTTCTTGATTGCAGAATTATATTTGACGCTTTTTCAATTTTCTCATTGCCTTTTATACTTTAGTCGATGTGTACGAGGCAGCGTGTGGACGTTTTTATCTTTTTTGTGTATATAGAATCTTAAAAAAAAAAAAAAAATTGTGTATATGTTAACGAACGTTAATGAAGAAGGTGGGGGAGAAAGAAAAGATTACCACCAATATAGAAAATGTGTTGTGTGGAGAAAAGAGGAAATTTTTCTTTCTTTTATCATTCGCGAGATGTCTTGCTATAAATTCTTGTTTTTGGCCATAAGAATATTTTTTTTTTGTTCTTAAGCGGAATGATCTTTTATTGTATATAAGCTATTTATAGATGTATGTAAGTTGCCATTAAACTTATGATTATGTATAACTTCATGTGTAAATGGAGAGTTCAAATCTTTTCGATATGCGTAATTAAAAAAAAAATGTTTTCAAATATATATTTTTTTAATTTGTTGCCATTTTGGCGATCGAGATTTAATTCAACGCCATTTTAACGTTTACACGATTTTTAATGGTTTCCGCGAACGCAAAAATAAATTTAGCAGTACCATCATCAATAACCTGAAATTGAAACCAATAACAGTATTTAACAGCAGATATTTTTTTGTTTTTGCCAATTTATCTTAACATATATATGTATATATACATACATTAAACATGATGTAGCATAATACAGCATTAACACGAATTTCGCAGACATAAACGGCTAAATTGATAATGAACAACAATTACTAAGCATAATTCTGAATTTATTTTTGTAATCCATTAAATTGGCAAATCATTTTTGGATCGATTCGTCGATTTATTTTCTAAAATGTGAATCATGCTAGCGAGTGCTGCGAGGTTAAAATTTGAAATCATTTGATTTATTTTTGTGTTTTCTTGTGCGAACACACGGAGGTCAAAATATTGAGATAGTGGCCATAACATTTTTTTTTTAATATAAATATAAAATTGCCTAAGCAAAATCATAAGATAAAAATTACATAATAGACGTAATCTAATTCATTATTTAGTATAAAGAAAATGAATATGTATACATGTTATGTATAAGATGAATTCCTCTAACTTCTACTTTTTGATAAAAAGTCACGTTTTATTAATTTAAAAAGTATAATACACCAACAATGGATAAAAAATATGTTTGGCCTATATTAAAATTATGTACACATTTATGTATATATTAATTTTCCTTGGATAGGGGGGGGGGGGGGGGCGAGGGAGGGTTAAAAGATTGAGATGCTCGCCGAGTTGTGTGATAAAATAAGTGTTACGTTTAATTTTACTATGAGTGTACTTCAATCAAATATGCCAATATATTTCATTGATTGACGTAAAGTAACAAAAAAGCAACGAGATATACATATTAATTACTAATTAGAACTACATTTTGTTGTTATAAATCGAAAAATTTTCTAGTTGATTTACATTCAATTTGAATCTTTAAATTTGATCATGCTGCATAATACATTGTACGTAAAACTTCGTTCCTATAAATTTATGTATGTACGTCTTGGCTAAATATATTTTTGTGTTTAATGAGCAACATTAGTGTAAAGGTAATAACAGCAACAAAAATTCGATTAAAATATAAAGTATTTTTATTTAAAGCATGTCAATATAACATTTTTTGAGGGTAATCAATCACCTTTCTTTTGACGACGCCTGCAAAAAGAATAGACGGCATTACGATTTAAACTTAATTCATTCGATTGTGACAATGATTAAATCTATGTATTTACATAAATGGATTAAAATTAGTCATCTGTTTATGGTAAAAAGAAGATTATGAAGGGTTATTTGCATGTCTAAGGGTGACATACGTAATCTTCTTAAACCTATGGACATCGTTCATTCTTGAACACTACATTGTTTTTATTTTGCAAATACAAAATTATTCCTTATTTCTAAGAATTTGATAATGTTTCTGTATATTTATTCTGCAGCTGTAAAATATCAACACAAGTTAGAATCATATTTCAGTGGGAAAAACATATTTATAAAATTGAAATTGAAGTAGTTTGTCACCACTAGTTACCAGCTAATAATAAAATAATATGATTGGAAGGTCAAATGATGAAAATCTTGGCTACATTTTAGACGTTTTTATTTCTACTTTTATTAACATAGAAAATGTGGGCTATACTAGCTGGTATTAAAATGATGAACTTCTGCTATTTTATAATAATGGTTTTTTGAACGACTGCTTTCGAAATTTGACCTATCTAGCTAAAAAATTTACGAGTACATGTATCATGATTTTAATTAAATTGGTTTCAATTATATTTGTACATTGCAACATTTTCCAAGGAAATGTCAAATTATCATTATCGCAATATAACTCTTGTGCGCTCATACACATATTATATGTTACAATCACGCAATCAGTTTATAGGGTATAATATTGGAGAAACAAACTATTTTATTATGTCCCATCATAAAATTGTTTAAATAACGCGAAAATGTTTAAATGTGTTGTACCAAATTTCTCTGGCCTTCAGCAGACTACTTGAGCGCAACCCGTTGTTTATAATTCTCAAGTTACATTTTCATCGTTTTAAAATTTTTTGGTAATATTTATTATTTATCATTTTCATTTCTATAATTTGTAATTTAATTTTTTTTTTTCGCTAAAAATAAAACTGATTACTTTTTCACTACTGAATAATAGATAAGAAACTGGAGGAATAACTTTCGAATCGATTTTTCTAAAAACTATAAAACTGATTATCGCACTAAAGAACAAAATTTACAAAAATAAAGTAAAGTACATAGTTTTATTGTTAATATTAACATTGTGATAAAAGTACACAAATAGTGAAAAATGGATAACCATTATGACGTAGATTTTCTCATTATCAGTTTTACATTGCAAGATAAGATTCCTTTATTTATGTACAATTCTCAAAAATAAGGTTTTTGGAATTTCACTCGCATTTAGAATGGAATGCATTTTTTTTGTATCAGTAAATCATTCTAAAATTATTTTATCCCAAATACTTCACAAAGATATAGAAGGTGTCTGTATAGCGCCGTCTAAAATATATACATCTTATCAAGATAATATGCATGCATTGTAATTTCAATTAATTACAAACATAATTATCTGTATGTGCAATTTAAAACTTAAATTAAAACTACTATATAAAATTTAAAAATTTAATATTTACTAGATAAGATAAATCGCGGATATAGCAAGATATAAGATTTAATTTAATTTGCATTTAAATGTTCTTGACCTAGGATGACATTATCATATGTACAAATAATATGATGCTATTGTTAATGGATTTTAATCGTCATATAGTGAATGGTTAAATAAATGTTATTATGGCTATAAGAATTTAAATTACATTTTAGCTGATATCACACACTATTTGTCTGCATTTTATATGCACGATATCACTTTTGGCATACTTTTTTTATATAAATACACAAAATTCATTTGCCACATTTGGAATTTATAAATAAGATTTATGTTGTAAAATTTCACTTCTAGGTAGAAACCAACGGTCATTTAGATATATCTCTGTGCATCGTTTACATAAAATATCAAGTTTCCAAAAAAAAAATTATGTACTCAAATCTATCTTATTTTTGATGTCACAAATATTTGCATCACATTGCCTTAAATAATTTTTTTTTTAGTTCATTCAACTTTTCCAACAAAAATAAAATTTAACCAACGACAAAACGCACGGACGACTTTATACATATGAATGTTTTTAAACATATGAAATACAACACACACACACACACATGAAGAAAAAATTTCATTGTCAGTAAATTAATTTTGATTTAATTTAATTTAAAGAAATTGTGGTTTGGTTTTATTGTTAACCCTCTTTCACTGCTCATTAATTTGTGAATAGCAAACATATTTCCCGCAACTAACCATGGGCATACAGAAAAATCAGCGAAACATGTTAAAAGAAATTTGTGTAAAACAAAAAAAACCAATCATGTTCATATAATAATCACGCTTATGAACTATTTTTATTTAATGCATTTTGCAATCGACATTTGATTAAATTATATAATTAATTTGAAATTCAAATTTTAATAATTAAATGAATAACACAAAAAATATTTAGTGAATATTAGGTAATAAAATGAAAATTGGTACCATTTTTGGAAATCAATCTTTCTTCTCGTAATGCAGTTACGACACAAATTTAGATAAATGCACATAATGTTACATTTTTGGAGGTGGTCGCGGACCAATAAAAATAAAACCTTGACAAAAATGATAAACAAATATATTATTGCACAATTTTTAGTATGATGATTGACATAGTATAAACATTATGTCTATGCACTTGCTATAAATTAGCATAGTTTATTTTGGTTTTATATAATAAGCCCCAAACACTTAATACAATTTTTTATAAAATGCCCGATTCGAAATCAGAAGAAGACAAATTTATTAATAATAAAATATGATTTAATATTGAAATTTACTCAAATTTTATTTTTAAATTCCAATTTGCAAAATTATGTAAATTTAATTCAAAAACAAGCCACTCAAATTAAATGTGAAGATATAAAAAAACTGAACTGTATTTGGGTTTAGTTTTATATCATAAAATCGAGTAATTTATTGAAAAGTATACGATGATAATTGTCGTCGAACGGTTTGGGCACTCATCAAAAATTCAATAAAAAACTGGTATATGATTGAACTCGACTGTATACCAGATGCATGGTTGCCGGATTCTTTTGTTCATTGAACTTTTAATGTCATGCCAAATAATTTTGAATAGATGTAAAAAAAGAAAACAAAAATTGCTCACCAAATCAGTTATTTAGAATGTGTAGCACGCGTTCCCGCGAAGGACATGCAAAATTATCTAAGTTACATTGGACGTGTTTCAATTTCATAACACTCATGAACATGTGTATCATATCGTATAAAAATCATTTGAGGCTTTCTGATACAAATCTTGGGTAGCCCGATTAAAATGTGTGAATCCGATAATGAAGTCCATGCTTTGCATTACAAATAACATCAATGTAGCATTTGAAGAAAAGAATCTAGAAAAATGAATTAGAGGTCTTTTAAATTTTAGTTGTGTATTGAAATGAGAACGCGAATTTATAACTGTTTATTAGATTTTGCCAGAAGATTAGAATTTAGGATGGGCAGATTCAACAGGAAAATTGAATTTGGAGTTTAACTCTACTTTGATTTTAAAAACAAATTTGATTCCTTTTGTATTCAGATAATTCAATACAAATTCAGGCTATGAGATGATTGCAAATATTGCGAAATTAATCTAAAACGCACTTTCATCTTGTTAAATAAAACTTTAAATATTTTAAAATACCATCACTCTCACAATTATCGCTTATTGAAATAATAAATATTTTGAATTGAAAGATATTATATGCTAAGTCATATTATTTATTTTAATTTTTTAATATTTTTCAAGTTGTAGTTTTAGTGCACTAATAAGTCCGGTTCACAGGGCAAATTATCAACTATTAAATTTTAACCTCATCATTTCATCTGCCGATAAAAAATTTTGAATATGTTTATTTGATCTAATATCAGAGTTAAATATTGATTTGGCTTAAAACAAACATTACAGCAGAATTTCCTCGCTATATCCAGGTGTCGAATTCCGTGTATAACACTGTTTTTCCTGAACTTTTGACAATGGAAAAAATGTGATTCTGGTAAGGTTGCCAATTTTTGCTTAAGCTGTGTGTTGATCCATATCTAAAAGAAAAATGGAAAAGAATGTTTGCGTAACAAATGTTATTAAAAATATTTTAATATGTTACTTACTAGTTCCAGACACACAAAAAAGTATCGACAGTGTTATTGTAAATGGAAAAGTTTTCTTTTTACTGTCTAATTTCCCATAATCTAGGATCGTTTTTAATTTTTCTTGCACGAGCGGTAGCTCGTCGGGAAGAGAGGCTGATTTTAAAGTAGGTATTTAAATCCCTTTCGACATCTTCCGGATCTACTTCCGGTATACATATTTGAAGAATCGTTATTCTCATCTGCTTTGGGTTCAAAATCGTTTTCTATTTTCCTCTTGACTCTTTCGTTTTTTAATTTTATCTGTAGAAACCAGCTATTAGTTGAATTGAAGACTAATTCCTTAACGAATAATTAGAGTGAAACAATTAATTAATTTTTAATGGTACAACATGTCATCCAAGACATGCTCATTATCAACGCTGTACGATAAGGGAAGACGCCAATGCTAAAAATTTTCAACTTTGAAAATAGACGAATTCTTTGGCCATATTGACTTACCGTACATCACCGGGAAAGTGAAAATATTTCAATTCATTTAACATTGCAGAACATCAATTTGATTTCAACGTATCTAAGGGTGTGTTTTGACATCTATTGACCGCTTGGTGTGTTTTGACATCTATACTGGAGATATACTCGACGTATAGTACGATTGTACAGTATTATGTCAAAAACATTCTTTACAGTACATCCGCAAACAAGATCAAGTCAACAATTTCGAGAAAAGGCAGACATAACAAAAAGATTAAAAGTTATTAAGGGCAGATTATTGGCTTGCCTTTTACTCACTTTTTACTGTGCAACAACACTGTCTGTTTTCGTTTGATCGGGACTAATCGATTTAATCAAAATCTCATATTTTATCATTTTGTTGTTTATCTTAGTTTATTTTGTAAAATTTTATTGTTTTTAATCTTTGTTTACTGTAAAAAACATTTTTTGTTTTTATTATTGTTAAATTTTATTCTTTGAAATCTTATCTACATAAATAGGCTATTTACTAAATCGATTGTTTAATAATGAAAAAACTAAACGTTTCAAAAAACAAAATTTCTCTGAAATGCAAAGCTATAATGATTCTGGTTAACAGCAGTGCCAATTATACCGTTCACCTGAAATTTATAAACCGTATAGAAATGAGTTGGTTAACTTCAAGGAGAGCCAAGGAAATCGTCAAAGCATTGGCATTTAACAATACATCCAAAATTTTAAAACGATATCTGTGCGTTTAAATCCCAGAGGATAGAATTCAAATAATTCGGGATCTAATAAAATCACCTTTTCTATTCAAAGCAATCAGAAATTAGTTAAGCATTTTTCAATGCAAACCCTTGCGGCCTAGGTTTGTTTAGATTACAGCAGTATAAAAATTAGGATCCCCATTGTTAATATCCGTTCCTTTCATCTTAAGAACTAAATTAATTTTTTATTTAAATTGTAATTTATTGCTCATAATAAACGAATAGGTATATAATTCTTCAACCGTGCTTTTATGCTTAAGCATTAACCAAACTGTAAAAGCACCCTAAGATACCCGTCTACCAAGCTATATTAATTTTTATTTTTTATTAATGTGTAATTAGTTTCAAAAAATTTTCTTTTTTCTTTTAACTACTTTCGTGTTGTTTTAATGTGATTATTGACTTTTAAATTCTTTAAGATTTTATATTAAGTTTATTAAAGATATTTTGAATAAATTTCTTGAACATAAATTGGGGTTGTTAAAAAATTGTATATTTTTGCTGAACGAAGAAAGTGGAATGTGATTTTTATTTTTTGAAAATGGGATTCATTCTAATGTATTTCGTTTGGTGCGATTAATGACACTTGCAATTTATTTTTATTCCAGTTTTGTTAGTAGATTTATTTTCGCGATTTGGAATAAAATAAAACAGGATATAAAGCTCCGTAAACATTTATATTCTTATGTATATAGAACCGGTTTAAACATGATCAATTTTCATGTTCAATTTTAATTGGCACGATGATTACGAGTGATTAAATTAGACCGCAACATAATGATTGGGTGCATCAAACGCACCTAGAGTCTAAATTTGAGATTTTCTACAATGTTGAATATTTTATTCAAACGAAAAAATATTTACGTAAATGTTGACTAGAATATTTTTAATCTCACTAAAACAAGTAGACCCTGTGTTTTTTTTCCTACTGAGCGCTTTTAGAAAAGAAGGTTCTGCATATTTTCGGTAGTCTCTACGTGCGCTGAATGCGCCCCCATTGCATTCTTAAATAAATGAGTCTATTCAAAACAATATACATGTAGCTAAACAGCTTTTTATCAAAACTACTTTGCTATAAATGTATGTATATACGTACAAGTACTTATCTTTACAATGGAATCGCATAATATTATATTAAAAGCATTTGATTGATGTTTTTTGTAATTTCTTTTAATTCATATTCATGTCAATCTTGAAAGGTAACATTTTCAGGTAGAAGACAAAAAAATATGTATACATTTTAATAGTATATTTTCTTTCGTGATTTAATTTATTATATCCAAGATAATATTATTATTATTATAAAGATGTTTTACAATTAAATCTATTTTTATGTGATTGCAATAAAAACATATGCTTTTACAGTACTTCATTTTTTTTTTTTACTACTTATGTATGGCGTATAATCGCTAGGGGTCCAGTGGTTTCCACTGTAGATATATATTATATCTAAATACATATACATATATTTATTACCTGATCATTAGAACTCGAAGATGTATCTCTTATTTTTTATAAATATATAAATGTATATACACCAAGCTATTTCTATTTTCATAAAATTTTTTTTATATTTTTTTTGTTGTGCTTTTATATGGCCGTTTTTATTATTTTTGCGACAATGACCTCACATCACGTGTTTCCAGTTTTCAAGGCCGTAGTTTTCTTTTTCTTTAGTTTTTTTTGTGTGTGCATAAAAGAAAAAATTAGCAATTTTTCTTACTTTTTTATTTATAAATAAAATTCCCTTTTTGTTTTTTTAATAATAATCATGCTGATTTTATATAATAATTCAATTCGTATATATATATATATATATATACATAGATATATATATAATTTATAGGGGTTTGGGAGAAGTGGTCGATGGGAAGTATATTAAATGTTTAGTATCTAAAAGTGTTAAATATACATTATAATAGAAAAAATTTGCGTGTTTTCCTTCTCGATATGCGGTTTTTTGTTTTATGTTACCAATAAAATTAAACCGCACAACACACGCATAAATAATTTCCTTCCAATTGTCACAGGCGTCCAACAATACATATTACAAATAATTCGTATTCATTATCTTCACGACACTGATATACAATGAATGGCGCCTATTCAAAATCCGACCAGTTGTTGGAAATTCAATGCAATATTCATAAAAGTAATAAAAAAAAATTTTATTCTAACCTTAACTTCTTTCGATTACTTAATTGAAAAATATTTCATGTACACTTGTAACTAACTATACATACAGCAAAAGACATGTTCCATTAAGCAAATTAATTTGCCTATATCATACTCGCGTATATGAATTTATTATTTTTCATAAGTCGGCGACAACAACGTCGGCTGTATTAAATAACTTCTGGTACACATTCATATTTTGTGCATTAATGGTATGTAGCTGGAAATAAATTATTTATTTTGTTTAATTTTTAATTACATGTATACAAATGCGAGTCAGGTCAAGAAGTCCTATCGCAAAAATATGTAAGTTTCGAGTAATCTTACGGCAAATAAATTAAATGATCATAAAATAACTTGCATGATTTTCGTTGTCGGATGCAATTTAAAATTTTAATTTTAAAATTAATGTTATAGTGTGGTTTTTACGAGAATCACAATAAAAACTCTTCCAAGAAATTGATAGGTGCCATAAATTTATGGATTTGCGTAAAAAACGATTAAAATTAACACCCGCAAAAGATTGCATATATTTTTGGATCAAATGATTCATTTGAATAATAATTTCACAAGAAATGGTAATGAAAATTTAATAAATTATTGATGAAATATTGTTTCTTTTATTATCAATAAATGTGTAAAATTATTGAATTTTAAATGACCATGACCTTTTCGAATAATTAACGCGCACATGTCCTCTCATTATGACGATTTATGGTCCAAAGAATTAATATGTTAGATGTCGTAATAAACTTTGACACGAATTCAAGAAGTATGAAAGTAAATATAACTAAATACAATTTCAAGTTATTATGTAGACTTTTATATTATCTGACTTAACTTATCCAGTAGCTTTTATCCCTTGTATCAACATGACGTGTGTATTTGAATTTTTAAATGTAAAGATCAACATGACGGAAATTCCTGTCGAACTGAGCTTTCCAGTTCTTTTTTTTAGTAATTTTCGAATGTAGCTAGTTGATAAAAGACGGAAGGATGAACATTTGATTTTTATTGTTGAATGAAGGTTTTTTATAATAAAGTAAAATGAAATTTTAAGTATGATCTTGTTAAAATTTTCAAAATTAATTTTTTACAGCTTTTTAAAGAAAAATTTTAGAAAGAAAAACTAATTTATTTTTAGTTTATATCCTAATATTTCGACCTTTTGGTCATAATTATAGGTAAAAATTTTTTATTAATCTAATTTGTCATATTATAACTTTTATGTATTTTATTAAAAAATAACTTATTTTAAAGTTTTGTCTAAAAATATTTTTTGTTTTGGTTACTATTTAAAAATAATAATAACAAAAAATATTTTTAGACAAAACTTTAAAATAAGTTATTTTTTAATAAAATACATAAAAGTTATAATATGACAAATTAGATTAATAAAAAATTTTTACCTATAATTATGACCAAAAGGTCGAAATATTAGGATATAAACTAAAAATAAATTAGTTTTTCTTTCTAAAATTTGTCTTTAAAAAGCTGTAAAAAATTAATTTTTCAATTAATTTTTGAAAATTTCAACAATTTATAAGCATATTTTTCGGATAGAATTACATAAGTATGATTTCTATTAAAAAGTAAAATAAACAGAATGTTATTGAAAGCTTACAATCTCCGATAAGACTTGGTCGAATTATTAAGTAATTTACCGCTTTTCATTCAAATAATAAAACTGACTGTACACGATGAGTATGTTCGTGTTGATAAGAAATAGTTTTATACTCATGTTGAACTGTTGACACAGAGGTTATAAGACACTAACTCACATTTTTTTGTTGATGTGTAAGTTGAAATTAAATTTAGACCGTCAAGTGCACATATTATCCTTACCTAGCAAATTTATAAGAGCTTGCAAATTCTTAGTACTGTCGGTTTTTTCTATTAATTTAATTTGTGTGGTATAAAGGAAAAAAGGTAACGTTTTTCGGCAGAACAGTGAAATATTTAGAAAAGTTCAATAGAAAAGTTTCAATATTTCAAAATTTAGAATTGAATCTAAAGATTTGTAAAATATAATTTGAGTCTGAAGACATACACATACATATATGTCAGGAGGTTACTTAAGACAATTAAAACTTAGGTTAATTCTTTGGCATTCAATTATAGACCAGATTTATTTTTTAAAAATATTTCGGCTTTGTATGCCATTTTCAAGTTATAAATACTTAAATATAATTATCGAAAATTTTTTTTATTTTTGTCACCAAAACTTGAATATCTATTTTTCCATTATTCAATTTTTGGTATGACAAATATAAAAAGAAAGGATTATTTTTGATAATTATATTTAAGTATTTATAACTTGAAAATGGCGTACAAAGTCGAAATATTGTAAAAAAAAATATATATTTTTAAAAAATAAATCTGGTCTACATACATTCATATAATATGTACTATAATTGAATGCCTAAGAATTAATCTAATAGGAAAGACCTTGTTTGCGGGTTGAATTGGGGTTTAGTTGGGCTGGATTAGAGTTTAGTGAACAGTTGAACAATCTATATATACAATGTGTTTCGTCGGCAAGTGACCAGTCGGAAAATTCAGAATATTTATGTAAAATTATCGCAACAAATCCTTTAAAGTGGGGGTCTAACTGTAAAACTTTGCAAGTTATTATGTTTTCGAATTTTTGAGTAATGTTGGTGATGGTGACCCCTTTTGCGCGCCTAACCGAAGGTTAAAGAATGTAACAAATTATGGGAAAATAACATTTTTTTATTTAAAAAAACCTCTACTTTTAAAAAAAATGAACTGTAAGTCGAGAAAATGTCCCGTTAACATAGTTATTTTATTTATTATTAATAATCTACAGCATAATATCAGCAAATTCACAAAACATTGTTACATCATTTTATTCAACAAATATTCAATTTTATTAGTTTTTTATAATTTTTATAGCCAGGAGTATTTATTGGAAATTCGAAAACAGGTGCCGTGAATAAATTCAGTTTATTCCCTTACATATTTTAGTGTATTTTAAGTACAGTTTCTTTGGAGCAGATTAGACAGATGGTACAAAGTGTACTTAATTTATGTTGCCTAATTTTAACAAATCTCATGGAAAATTCAGAAAAGGCACTGTGATTAATTAGATAAAATTAAATAATTTTTAAAAATATAATTTGGGCCAAAAGAATCACTAATTCTCCAGAAATGGTACAAAGTGAAAGAATTTAATTTGCAGTGCAATAAAGGCTAACAAGGAAATAAAGCCCAGGAATGCATTCAGGAACTCTACATTGCTACGATATTGTAACAATGACAGCCAGAAAAGCAGTGTTTAGTAGGGTAGAATATTACAATGTTAGTTTATGAACGCTTTTTGATTACAATTGGCATTTTTTTGCTTTAATTACTTCGGAGAGATCAAAGAGATAAATTATCTGAAATATCCAATAATTTTTAATTTGAAAAGACTTTTTTCAGATTTTAACTCGCTTAACTATTTAAATTGGCTTACCACTGTTTTTTAATACACTATGACCAAGAAAATTGTTTATCTACGCATAAAATAAAAATAAACATTATTGCACAAGAAACAGTTAATAAAATTTAATAAAATGAATTGTGTTCATTGTCTATTTTGAACGTCAAACTATGTATTTTTCTGTACTATCTGAAATAAATTTCATATCGAAAAGCAGTCTGTGATTGTTCGGATTTATTAAAAAAACGCATATCTGAATGTTTAAATTTCAATATATATTATGAGCATCGTTTAAGAAATCATTTTCATTTTCTTGCAATACATAATTGATTTATTTAAACCAACATTTATAAAATTGTAACAGTATTCTGGTCAAATTGAATTAAAAGCTTACTACAGAATAGTGCGGTCACTAAGTCAATCCATATTACATTGAGAACAGCGCAAATTTGATTAAAATCGAACCAACATTTATCAGTTAGAGAAATTTCAAGTTTAAAAATTGCAAAAACAGCAAAACAAATTCGTAAAATATTACAAAACATGTGGACATTTTGTAATTAATGGTGGATTCAGCGAGAAAAATTTGCTAGCTCGTGATCACGAATTATTGAAATTTCGTCATCTTTTTTACCCCCTCCAATTTTTTGTTTACTTTTTCTTATGGTTGCTCTTTTCGCCCCGGTGGCACAGTTGTTAGCATGCTTGCTTTAAGCTCCGGAGGTCCCGGGTTCGATTCCCGGCGGGTGATGAAAAAATCACGGCTGGTTTAATGTAAGGATCAATGAACTAATCACTCATTATCTGTTGTAAAACTGATTACGAAACTTCAAAATGAAGCGGCCAAATCCCTCCATGGGATGTAGCGCCAGCGAAAAAAAAAAAGGCAGCTATAGTCAGAGACTTCTGCCATTTTTGCTGCTTTATAAAGTTTTAAAAACATATTTGCACCTTAATTGGAATAATCTTTCAAATTATCTTTTTCATACCGTTAGATTAAAATACAGATTAAACTATCTTTTTTGGAAGTGACATTTGAATTTTGTAGCAATTTGAAAAAAAAAAAAAAAAAAAAAACATTTGAAATTCTACTCCCAACAAAATTAAAACATTGACACTTTATTTTTTCTCTTATCGGTGGCAATTTTAATTCTCTAGTCGGTAAGCAGATTTTAATTATGATTTTTTCTTATCTAATCTTTATTTGTTTTTGGAAAATTTATGAATTTCTTTTATATAAATATTGCTTGCTTGCTAGACAATTGAGTATCTACCCCATTAATATAATCTCAAAACTTTTATGCTGTATCAATTATGCCGTGGCATATTGGACCGCGCCAAATATCGCGTAAATTATCGATAGCAATAAATTTCTCAAGAATAGGTTTGTTTGTTAATACCTTACCTTTATTTGCATAAGAATTTCAACTTTCAGTACTTCATCATTTCCTTTAAGAACCTTATATATTTAAATCCAGTGTGCAACTGAACGGAATTATTAAAAAATTTGAATTTTTACTAAACATTTTATTTGTACGAATGTACGTTCAGCGTGTCTTTAAATGTAACGCGCTTTACCTCTGAATCGCAGAAATAACGTTAAAAAAAATAGTGCGGTTGAGGACCACTGACATATAACACCAATCATATAATTGAAATAAAATTCTAATAATGTTAAGACCAAGAAACATACGAGGTAATGGTTTTGATAGTTTGTTTAATACAAATTTTAAAGTCGACCATTTACATATAGAATCCATTTGCCACAATGCGGTCATCATTTCCTCGAAATACATATGTATAAATACATAAACTTTCTGTAAATTGTGACGAGAGATACCAGAATAACCGTGACTATTAATAAAATTGCAATAAAAATTCAATTTTACCAATTAAAATATTCGATTTGATCTAAAAAAAAAAACAATAAAATTTAATATAAACACAAAAACACCGTATTAATTATGTGTTTACCATCAATAAAGGTCGGTGACATGGAGATTGTTATTCTTTTTTATTTTTTTGTACATATATAAGAATCGTATCTTATTTTATGTATACATATATGATATGTACAAACTTATATACGATTATACATATTTTCATCCTCTGTTATGTTATGTGTGTACTCTCTGTGCTGCTATAAAGCATTGATTTTTCTTGCTTTTATTTTCATTAAAATAAAAAAAAATAAAAAACATCTATCTACTAAAACAAAGTAAATAGTTTAAAGAAAATTTATGTGCAGGGATCTCGTTACATAAATAAATCGCCAGCGACTTAACAAAGTTACATTTATTGTAACAAAATAGTTCTTTTATATTATATTGTTTGTAGTTGGATTTATGTTAATTATATTGTTTAATCAGTAAAAGATGTTGACATATTTTCTTGAGAAAATTTATATTTAAATATACTTGAGATATATACACTTATAAATTAAGTATATGTACTTCCTTTGATCCAAGACGGTGTGATTCCCGTCCTATAGCACAACAAAGTATTTTATTTGAAAAACACAGAGAGATGTTTGAATCTTTAATGAATTATGTGGTACTCTGAACAGTTATTTCACTTAAGTTTGCCAATATTTGGGCCTTTTAAAACCATTTTAAGTTTTTTATAGCTTCTGGCAAATATATTTGGAATTTGGCTTAATAAAATTACTTTGTTTTCAGTAACAAATTGATGTTTTCAGAAATAACAAATCGAAAATCTAAATTATCAAAATTTAGAACCTTGCAACAGGAAATAAAGAAAGTATAATTATCAAAGTGGAGGTAAAACAATCGAAGTGGACCCTCCATGTACACCGGTTTCATCGAAATTAAGAGGCAAAACCTTATTGATTCCGAGTACCTATAATCTAGTGTTCAAAATTGCAAAAATATTTGAGCCTAGTTAGTATATAATATGTAGCTAACATGCTTCAATTTAACAACATCTTAGTTTGCTCCTTAGTCAGCCCCTTAAGGCCTTGCTGCGCAGAATAAATTCGATTGCCAAATTTGTTTGGTCTATTCACGCATATCGGTATTGTGCCCGCTCAGTTTCGTAAATCTTGTTCAATGTAAATGATAAAAAATATTCTTTCATAGGATTTCTATATTTTAGCTTTCAGTGCCACACCGTGATATTTCAAATTATTATCGGCGATATTTTGTACAATCGCACGAACACGTTTTTTGAACTGAAATGAAAAATGTTGAGTAATAAAAAATTTGTAACAGGGACGATTAAATTAAAATTTTGAATTTTTTGGAGACATTTGAATAGTAAAGTGTATCGAATTGTAGAGTTGGTCAATACGACCACTGTAGAATCATTATAAACGATTGAGGTAAATTCAGTGAAGTGGCTTGAATTGACTAAATTCTCGCATATTTTTTAGATTTTTGAGATATTCTGTCAAATTTTGAGATATTTGAAAAGTTATACATTTATCATAGACTGAATACATTTTATCTTACGTTTTATTCTGTAGCCACTAAAAAATAATAAACAGGTTTTTATTCGCCTGCAACATCAGAAACCGAGTAAATTTGCTTAGATTTTATCCATTGAGCGAATAATTTAAATAAATTTAAAGTTACTCTATAATGAAAATAGCTTAATTGTATTGAATTAAATTTTTTTAATAACTTTTACTTATCCATATCAAATACTTGTTTTATTTAATTTTTAACTTACCCTAATTTTCATTAGGTAAGGAGAATTAATATTTTCGTAGAAAACAACCCAAGTTGTCGCTCTTACAAAAAACTGGACAAACAAATTATTTAAAAATATGAAATAGCGTGTTTACACCCACACCCAGTCGCTCAGCTGCTGAAAACCTTATTGCCAGACTATATTTGATTAATTTAAACTTTTCGGTTATGATCGGTCCGATACTAACTGATTTTTACCGATCAAAAAATTTATATTGAATTATTAAATTTTGTGAAAAAATAATTTCACGAAAGAATTAGATTGAACAACAAATTCTATGCCGTGAAGTATGCTTGCGCAATTTAATTTCACTGCAATTTGTAGCTATTGTCCTCCATCCACATTTCAGTTTTACCGACTATAGAGTTACCTCTGGGTATCAATTATGTATCTCTAGTAATTGCGAAAAACCGCGATTATTTAAGCAATACGAGAATTCGAAATGAAAAAATCCGTACTTAATAATCATTTCCCAGGATTTTCGAATTTAGTAAGTTTAATTTTACACAAACAAATTGTTCAAAGGATTATTGGAGTTTCTTGAATTTTGACATCTGCGAATCGGTCTAAAGTATGTGATTTCCGATGCATTTAAGCTTATTCGAGAGTTTCCTGCGGGGTTGAGCTTGTTAAATATAATCTTGAAATTCGAGATTTTTGGATTAATGTAGAATTCCGGATTTGATTATCATTATAGGTATTAAGGTACCTAAATATTACAATTTGTTTGTTAGTAATTTTTTTGATTATTCTATATTTCTAATTTTATTCGACATTTCTAAGAAAATTCGAGCTTTTCAAAAATTATTCGAGTCTATTCGAGTTTCTTAATATTATAGTGTTATATTATTTGACGGTGAAGAATGTTGTTGGATTATACATCCGAGTACCTGGTAAGAACTACTTTTTTGGGGAAAATGTTTTGCGAAACGGGAATAAGAACAAGTTTCTGAACAAGAAATTCTGAGAAGAAAATCTCAAAACAGAAACTCTCTTCTATAAAATAATCTAGCCATAAAGTAATACTTTACTAAATTGTGGAGGGTTGGGGCGCCCAAATCTGTGAGTTCCGTAAGTGTAGTTGTTGGGCTTTAGTGAATTGCTAATAAAAGGTTCACCATTTTGAAATGTTGGTCAATATATAGATTGTTTTAAAATTTGTATGGGTTTTTGATCCTCATTTTAGAAATTCAAACTTCAAAATAACCCTTTCCGATACATAAATACAAATGCTGATTTTATGTTCCCTGTTTCCTTTAAAAAGCAACCATAAATATACCAAATGATTTAGTATATACCGTAGCTTGTCATAGGATATTTGGGTTTATAGCTAGGATTATGAAAACTTGTTACTAAAATTTTTTAGTTTTAGTTAAACAATTTTTCAGCAAAACCCCATTTTCCAAAATAAGTAGGTACATATATCTAAACAACAGGAACTCGGTTTCTACACTGAGAAAAAAACGTATGTAAAAACAATGATTTTATTGGTAAATTTAAGCATTTTTCTTTTTAGAAATTAGCTAAATAGTATCCGTTTTTAAAACAAAAACTTTAATGTTTTTAATTTTAGAGGGACCAGAAATTATAAAAATGATCACTTAATATATTTGTTTTAAAAGTAATTAATATATAAAATTAAGAACATTTAACTTTTAATTTAAAACCTGGAAAACCCTTTGAATAATCATCTAGAGTTTTTATTTTAACAATATCATTTTACCTTATTTTAAGAACTATACAATTTTAAAATAAGAAGTATACATTTTAGTTTTTAAATATTATTTAAGAAGTTTTGATGCTTATTTTTAATCCAAATAATCCGAATTTATGCATAATAAAAGATTTTATTGAGTTTAGTGTTTGTATGTATGTATTTATTTCAGTTAATGTTTTTTACAGATTTATTCATTTATAATGAATATTTATTATTTTATAATTTCGTTAAATTCACTTCGTTTCGTATCACTTGAAATAAAATTGGGAAAACTAGCAAGTACGTTCGATAGAGGATTGGTAATCAAGTTTGTTAGGTTATTTTGAATGGAAAATACCATTTTTCGACTACATGATGTACCATGAAGTACAACAGAAAAATTTGTGATATTATTTAAAATTTGATTTAAATCTGTTGGTTTTGATTCAACATTTTGATATAAACTAGAATTGACGAATGAATCTAAGGTTTGTATTATAAAATTATTTGGGTCAGTATTTGTTGCTGTTGACGAGACACTGACAGCTTACAATGAAACAGGTTTATCAACTAATTTGGAAGTGTCGTTTGAAGTTGATGCTGTTGGCACTTCATGTTTTTTTAAATGTCGTTCATAACTGTATATTGATTGGAACATTTGATAACAATTGGTACATTCAAAATTGTATAATGATGGTACTTTATGAAAATGTTTTAAATGTTTGATAAGTTGGGGTAATGCAAATTGATAGCAACATAGCAGTCAGGCATGGTTATTAAGAGTATATGTACTATAAATAAGTGAATTTATTGACTTAACTGATCGATTGATTGATTTACAGTTGATGATAGATTGATTGACTTAAACTGTTCTACTAAATTAGATACAGTGGGCTTTTGACTATCGATTTCAAAAAAATATTCCTGCAAAAATAACCATACCTGCTGACTTACTTCTGAATAATTTAAATTATACACAAAAATCAACTTAATTAGTATATCTATAGACTTTCTAAATGATGGTAGTTTATACTTCACACCATCGCAATAAACAAAAAATCCTTGATATGACCAGGCTCATTTTCGACCACGATAACGCGCGGTTGTATCGTCGTTTTGTTAGAAACAAACTTATTTTGCAATTTATCCATACTATTCTGCAAATCGTTTATATTATTAATTTGTAAAGCGAAATCAGTTTGCCCATCGACTATAGTTGCTAATTGTGTTTTGCTGATCCTCCGTGGTAATAGTATAGCATGTATTAATTTGCAGGCTATCCAGTCCCGTGTATTTGTATCATCTGAAGGTGCAATAGAAAATTTAAAAAATGATATTATTTAGATTTACATATTTAGATTCAAAAATTAATTATTTACCATCTAGATCATTGGTATTCAATTTGTCTAATAATATTTTCGAGTTTTTGTCTTTAATTTCTCTATTAAATACAATTTTACATTTTTCAACAAACTTGTCAATCAATAGGTTACCTTTGTTTAAAAACATTGTGTTAAAATCAATTTCAATCTGAAATTCAAATAATATTAGATCTTAATTAACCGATCATTAATATTCAAATAATTTACCAATTGAAACCCATAAAAATCATTATATCGCGGCCATTCGCTGCATAGTTTCATTATATTCCTATCCTTAGACGTTTTAAACTCCGAAATTCGTTGATTGGACGATGATTTCCAATATTCGATTATTGTATCCCACGGGCCGACGTTTTCTGCTAGCCACTTCTTTTTCTCCAAATAGTCCCGTTCAGGTATAAAAAATGTTTCGTTGGTGGTTCGTAAAGAGTTTATTTCTGGATCCAATTTAATTTTTTTTAAATATTTAGTTGTATGACATATATTTTGTATATCTGTCATATAACTTTCCGGACGGATTTTTCTTGCCTGACCTCCCTTTATTGTAAGTTTCCTATAATTATATGGAAAGTAGTTTCAAAAGATATATTGTATAACGCTGGAGATGTTCTTGCCTTTTTTCTGAGTGAAATGTTTCAACTATCGCTGTAGCCATCTTACAGAAATCATGTTGCAGTAATTTTACATTTTATTCTACACAATGGTCGATCAAAATTTGAACTAAATTTTTTTGAGAAATTTTGTTGACAATCTTGTTGCTTTTGTAAAAGTCCATTATATCTCTCCCTTTAATTGATTTTGTTAATATATTGACAACACCATTAGAATCAAACGGGTTCCTAAATAAAAGAAATATAACTATATCGCAGTTTTATAATTATTTCACATAATTACTTACAGATCATTTGTGTTTCTAATTTCCGAATTAGCACTTCGACTTGTACTTGGTGTCGGACTTGGAGATGAGCCACACGTACTTAAGCTCTTTGATATATTTTCCAACCAACTACACGTTCTGCTGTCTATTGATACAGTTGTATTTTCCTCTGGATTCAATGGAACCCCTATTGCAACGTAAACATTAAAACCAATAGTTATTTGGCACTTGAAAGAAAAGTTATGGCAAATGTAAGGCAATGTTTGAGATTATCCACAAGGACCAGCCAGCTTAGCTTATTCCATTAGGTGTTTAACCTTATAGACCGTGTGCTCATGTGTGAAATATTAAGTATAATCCATCACAACAAATAAACTATTATAAATCATAAACAATATAATTATACGTAATGTTTCGCGACATTTTCCTTCTCGAAATCACAAACAATTCGAGATTTGAATATAAATTATACAAGGGAGAAAACATTTCACACACAGTGATTCACACAGCACTATTTTCAATTAACTTACTATTGTATCTCTCCATGCTTTTAAACCAGCCTTAAACAAGACTTCTTGTCCGAACGGCGATTTAATTTTATCAAATAAACGGACGATATCTAGGCGTTCCATTTTTAAAAGCACGTGCACGGTGATTTCCTCTTTCATTAGAAGGTTGAAAGTATCTTCTGATATACCCCACGACATAATTAGCTCTTGTATATCGCATGATATACTTACTATTTGTGCTTCATTAAGATTCACTTCGTTCGAACCATCTAAAACGCATTCGTAAGACGTGGTTGCGGACATTCTCAACTAGACGTATATGTATCTCACGTATTATTATATTAATTATTAACAAATAACTTTTGGGCAAATCTGATCACTTTCCCACTGTTTGAAATATAAATTAAAATAAATTAATAATGCTTTTTGTTCTTTATTCACTTATGTATATATTGTACACTAATTATTCACTAGCGTAATAATAAAAACTTTGCTAATTTTTATCAATATTTATTTTTTTTTTCAAATTTTGGGTATCAATCTATATTGTACCACAACAAAGACTTTTCGATAAATGAAGCGTAGCCACCTAAAGCGTATATTAACAATATTGAAATAGCTGTAAAAATGTAAAAACGAGATTGCTTGCCCTTTATTTTATTAAAAACAATAATTTTTAACATTTGATTTGAGAGTACTAAGTTGTTGGTATTACCAGTAGTCACTCTTAAAAAAACAATATAAAATGAACGATAGAAATTGTATAAATAAATTCATTTTATGCTGAATTTGAAAATTTTTAGTTTTAATGATAATATAATAAATATTAAAAAATTTGAAACGTTTAAAATAAAATGTACCTACATTTTCAAAATAAAATTAAAAATAATCAAATCTACAATTTTTGGTGTAAAATAAATATATTTACTACTTAAATATACAATTTTGTAAAATTGTAAAAATAAGAACCTCAATTGTTTAAATTAAAAGTTGCTTTTTTTTCTCAGTGTATCTAGAAAAAATAAAGAATGAAAAATGTTTTCCTTCTACCTCATTGTAGAAGATCTAAATGGCTTTAAAATTTTCGCACAGAAGATGATTAAATTATTTGTATAAATCCGCCGAAACTAAAGCGACGATGAATTCTTGGCCACATCCATATATTATGAATTATTGGAAAATGAAGTGCGCTCTCAGAAAGCATTCATCGTTGGTCTCGTTTTGGTTATATACAAAATTCAAATGTGTGATAGTACAAATTCTTTGAATGATCTGGACGTTGAGAATCTAGAGTCTACTCCCATGATGTGGACGTTGAGAATCTAGGCACGCAAATTTTAAAAATCTTTAAAAATGCCAATGACGTCGTAGTTGGTTCAACGTACGATTTTACATGCCACCATTTCTAATTTATGTATCGACAACTGAACCGTGAGTTCAGTATACCAGGGCCTAATAAGAATAACTCTCAATTTTAACATGGTTTCCCGATCAACCGACACAATATCAAATGACACATAAAATGGCACACGAACGTATTTTTTTTTTATTTATACGTACGTGAAGATGGTTTGATTTCTACAAAAATTTATAGGAAGTGGATTTTCGATTAAGGAAATAAACGCAATTACATACACACCTATAATGAATAATAGGCAAACATTTAAAATTATTTTAATTTTCGTTTGATACCGTAGAAGATGATAAAGGCTGTTTTTTTCTAATTCACATACTAAAGCCACACACTTTAAAGCCACAGCATTGGGCCACTTTGCACAAGGATGTCTGAAAATGAAATTTTATGTGATTTTTAGTTTTTGTATGTTTCTTGTTTAATAGTTTCGTTTACCTTGAAGACTCAGATAAAAGAGATACAATCTTCCTTGTCACTTCTTCTGATAGTTTCATCACAAATGTTAAAATAAATATCATTCTATCATGTGTCGTTTTGCCTTTTGCC
This sequence comes from Tipula helvola, assembly GCA_963556165.1. NCBI lineage: Eukaryota > Metazoa > Arthropoda > Insecta > Diptera > Tipulidae > Tipula > Tipula helvola. Next base: position 341,660,824 of record OY744483.1, on the reverse strand, counting down.
ATTTCACCCGGTTACGTTTTAGTAAATGTAATAAACAAAAGATTCCATTTATATTAAATTTGTTCATATTTAAATTTTTGTAAACTCATTTTCTCCGCTGTGTTTACAATTTTAAATTTCATTCTAACTTCATTGATGATTCATATTTTCTGATTCTGATTTAATCAATTTGTTTTTTTATAATGAAGGTTTTTCATCTAAAAGTTGAATGAAAAGTTAGTCGGCTAATTCGTTTTAGATTATCTTATTTATGTAAGGAATTATTGTATTATTATTGTAAACTGTAATTAAGATTTTTATCACAGATGAATGTGGATGATCATTGACCATATAGTTGGTATTGGTTTGTTCGAAATGAAAGATGTCAACGTAATTACTTACACCTTAACCAAAGGTTAATAAAATTTTATAAATAAAATTATCGTTGTATATTTTCATCACGCCTATAGCCGCATACTAGCCAAGACCAAGACCCTAACCTCTAAAAAAAGTGTTTTAATTTGTCATTGATTAAATTTTAAATAAACTACGTTTTATTCGTACGGTTATTACATTATTATTTTGGTTGTTTATTTACTAAAAATCATACATACATATTAATTCACGTTTTCTAGGAACTAAGAATACGCGCGGTGACATTTTTCACAATAACTTCCTATTTATGTGTTGGACGCGCAAGAAATGAATTAATTTAAAGTGTATAATCAAATTAATAAATGACCTTCTTACGCTTGAAATCAAAAGCATATCAATCAATCAAAACCGAATATCAAAGATCAGTTGTTCCGGTAACACGTACATGCGGTCACATCTTAATCAACATATCAATAAATAACCTGAGGGTGAACCTTTCTTTCGAATATGGTCGTAATATAAGAATCTGTAAATAAATTATCATGATCAACACGATTACGATTTGATTGTTGATTACGGTTTGATTAAAAATAAAATATAAAATGGAGAACAGATCAGAATGAATTGAAGAACAATGAGCAATAAATTTGCGTTATTTAAGGTAATAATCAAAGTATAATAAATAATAATAAAAATATTTTTATTTAATTTTTAATTAAAATAAATAATTTTATTCGTTGCGTACGCGTTTTCAATGATACAAGGATGCCGAAATTATTGTTTGTTTTGTGGTACATACATGATTTTGATATATGTCGATTTACGATTCGATATTAAAGTGTCACCATTTATTTTCGCCAATAGAAATTTTAGTATTCGCTTGCGCAGTCATTTTACATTTTACCAATCTTTTTGCAGCTAGTATAAGTGTAATTCCAATGTTTATAATTGTTGTTATGGTTGATGAAGTTAGACATAATTATAGTCTGGTTTGCAAATATGTACAATTGTACATATTTATATTCTGTTTATCGACTGACAGACTGCTCCAGTGTATACCCTCGATACCACAAATCATGCATCGGTTATTTTTGTGTAGCAAGCTTTCTATTTTTTAGGTCAATGCCAATTGAATATACCGAAAATGAATGAACGTTGTATTTTTAAACGTGATGGGTAAAAAAATATATTTTCTGTAAAACTTTTAAAAGAAAACTATAAAATTTTAATTTTCTTTGTCGTCATCTCCCTCACTTTCGTTTATCATTTCAATGAACTGAAATTTTATATATGCATATGTACTACATATATGTAAATTGATTGTCTTAACAAAACGTTTTTACATAAGAGATTATAGCGGGGTTTTGTTTAAAAGTAGCTGTGCTTTGTTCGCTTCTTAGTGTTATAATATAATGTTATATACATAATTTAATATACAAATTTAATATTAACAATCAATATATAATGGGCAAGGGATTGATAATAATTTATCATAAGATTGACACAATTTTATCTTTTTTGTTGTATACATGCATTTAAGTTACAGTAAATACGATGACCTCAGCCTTAATGATCACACGGATAAAGAGGTTATAACAAATTGCAAAAAAAAATTGGTTATAGTTTGATAAGTGACACATTTTTATATTTGAATAATCCACACTATATTAATTTATTACTTATTCGTATATTCGTATTTAATTGTGATAAGGTAATTAAGTTAAACAATTAAAATCTAGAAATAAAAAAACACCAAACGAAAGATTCTAAGAAAATGATAAATTATAAGTAAATATGTATACCTACATAAATGTTAGTTTTGAACTTAAAAGGGCAAGGTTAAGCTATAATTGATAGCGATGATTGTAATTGAACAAATTCAATTGTCTTTTAAAATCAATTATATTTTGGTAATCTATTAAAATTTCCTGGTTGCTGCGGGGTTGTGCATTTATATCATGTAGTATAAAACATGAATAATAAATGATTGAATAATAGCGTGTATTAGACAATAAAAATGTGCAATTTACTATTTTCAATGTTGAATTTTTTGCAATATATAAACTTGAAAACAATATTAATGATTGATGGTTGCTTTTTAGATACTGTCTATACGAATAATATTTACCATACAGCCATAAGTCAATATACGCGTATCTTTAGAATTTATTATCCTTCATACGATAAAATTATATGTTCATCATCACCATCGCATCCTAGAAATTTTAATTAGGTATGTACATATATTGGATATTAAAAAAATGTCTGATGCCGTCATTCGAGGCATTGGTCATTTTCCTACCACAAATATACGTTTTTATAACCCAGATTAGGCAACAAGTATACTTATATATACGATTGTATAATCTGAATTAGTATATAATCGCGTCAATATAGTCAGTTAGTCATTGGATGGTGTATAAACAATCAATTTTGAATAAATTGTTAGACAATTAGTGTGACTAAACAACTTAATTGAATAATATCATAGATCATAGATGCTAGGAAATTTTATTTAATAAACCTATATGGACAAGAAACTTCCACAATCTTAAATATATTCAGTGCTATTATGAAGATTTATTAAATAATTAAGATTGTTGTGAAAATAATTGAAATGAATTATTAATAAAAGAATATTAAGTGTATTGCTTTGGTAAATTTACAAGAAAATACAACAACAATTGCATTAAATAAATCCAAAAAAGATTCAGCTAAATCCAATTATTTTTTGAATTTACTTAAATCAAATCCGATTTTTAGTTTCAATACCTACCACTAGAATTTGCTTCATATGAAACACATCAAACAAAAATTAAATTCAAAAATAAATCTTTGCGGGTTGCTTTCTGAAATTTTAAATCCAAACCTAAATCTAATCCTTTTTTACCAAAGCAATACACTTAATGGCGTACTTACATAATTGAATTTTGTTTTGCACGAATAATTTAAACGCAAACAATAACATTTAATTTTATATTAATACGTAATTAATAAAAATCACCTAAAAGCTAAATAATGAACCTTACGTCCTTGAGAACGTAAATAACCAACAATTTTCCTATATACACCATACCGAAACCAATAAATATAATTTATGCCATTGGAATAACAAAATATCTTACAGTAATGATGCTTAGGGAATATCAAAAACAATTATCAAATTATTTATTGTTTCAAATTCAAAACAAATTTATTTGTGTGTATATGGATAGTGTTAATGTAAATTAGACAAATTTATTGGTGATCATAAATCAAAAATAGAATACGTTAGGCGGCATACACCGCACAATTGAAAATGCAAAGAATAGTAATTTGTTCTCATATCACTAGAATATAGTTAAATTTTAAGACCACTGAAATTTATAAACATAGTTAGTTACAACACAAAAGAAAAAAATTCTTGTACCGGCCGATAGTATTATCAGATTCATTAAGAGCCTGAATATTTACTGGACGGCTATTTGAACAGGGTCAAAGCACAAAGATCTTTTAGGCCGCGGTGCTAAGTGGCTTGAACGTTCACATGGCCCTCCAATAATAATAATAATAGGTACAAAATGCAAATAATTCCCTAAAATGTATTATTTTTTTGAATTGCTCGGCCTGAACAACTATATACAGTGCTGTGCAAAAAAAAAAATTGGTGAAACATATTTTTTAACAAATTGGGGTCTTGGTTGCTAAAATTAAAAACTTTTGAAAGCAATTGGCTTATTGTTTTATTTTAAATACATTTATGACGAAATTTAAAATAAAAATGTACCTGCAATTTTTTGATTGAAGCTAACATAATGGAATAAAGTAAAAACTTCTTTTTTAATTTTTTTTTTTGTTTTTTATTGAAAATGTTTGTCGAAAAGCTCTAACACAGAGGGCTCAACTTCGTTATGTAGGACTTGTAGATAAATAGCTGCTGTGATTATGGAACTATAAGGAAGCACACTCGACCGGTTTCTTTCCAGAGCCAGTCTTCTTCTCACTATAGGCTGGATGAAATTCGTTTGCCCGTTACTCGTTCAAGATCCCCTCTTATGTCCTATGATGGTAGGCGTAAAAGTAAAGTAATTGTTTCACCAATATTTTTGTACAGCACTTGCGGGGATGTATCACCGTAAAAAAAGCAAAAGGCGGTCCGACAAAATATTAGTAGAAGGCTTTGCTTTAAGTCTCAAGGTACTTTGAAAATGTTGGCATTTTTTTCGGATTATCCCCTAAATTGCAGGTACTTTTTTTTTTTAAATTGGGTCATAAATTACTTAAAATAAAACAATAAGCCAATGCTTTCAAATATTTTTGAAATTTTACTAACCCCAAGACACCCCAATTTGTAATAAAAATGTGTTTAACCAGTTTATTTTGCACAGCGCACTGTATACAGTAAATCGTCGTGGAGAAATGCAAATTATGTAAGTCTAGTTTTACCAATTTTGCCAATTTTTTTTAAGTAATTTAATGTTTGAAGGGAGAGTAAGACAGTTTTTATTGCTTCCTGAAAAAAAAAATTGATTTTGGACTTATACAATTTGCATTTCTTGCCGACGATATAATATGCGATTATGATGAATTTTGTTTGTATATTCTATCCAGTATAGACGAGAAAATTCAACTATATAATTGAAAAGTTGCATTGCCATTTGCCAAGATCTAAAAATAAAAAACTAACATAGAAAATGAAAATAATCTTATAAAAATATCTGAAGTCGGGTTTCTCGCTTGCTGCACAAGCAATCTTTTGTATACACACATACACAAATATATATACATATCTATGTGCATATATTTTATAACCCATTTTATCAATTTCAGTTTTCATCGTTTAAAAAAAAAAAACAGAAAATAATAAAAAAAATTAAATATTTATTTTTAGAACAATTTTCTTATTTTTCTTGTACACCATATAATGTTGGATCTAAGAAGAAAACAAAACTTATATATTTTTACATTATTTTTATTGTTTTATTCTTCTTGAGCGTCTGTATAACATTAATAATGGCCAATTAGAATGAATTAAAGTTTATAAAAAAAAAAAAAAAATTAGATTTGGTGCCAGCTAGAATATTATCCTGAGGGTAATAAAATAGTTTTGCATTCAAGAGAGAAGACGGTAATTTTTTATTATACATAGTATTTACATTTGCTTACACTAATAAATATAGATGCATATAAATATCTATATAAAGAGAGGAAATTATGTGAAAATTATTGGATAATTATGTCCTGTTATTGAACATTTTATATTAGTTTACACGATAATATTTAATATAACATTGTGAAAATTATATATTCTTACTTAACATATTTTCTTTTAAGCGCCTTTGTTTAATAATTTCTTGTTAAAAAATAACTATGTTAAGAATTTATTTATATAAATATATAGAGATAAACACAGATAACTGTACACAAATTATTGATAATCTAGAAGAATTATTTTTTATATTTTTGATAACATGTCAGTAATAGATAAATTTTATATTTCAGTATCCAGCACTACTTGAAAATAATTCATCGTCAAATGAAACTCAATCGAATCTCACCAAAATGGATAATCACTCAATAGTTATTCGACAGCCTGTAAACGAATCAAAGGCCGAAATATTAAAAAATAAAATAGTTAAATTGCCAGATGAGTTAAGTGTCATGGATCCTGCTTATAAAGATCTACTTAATCGTTTGCTGGAGATAAATCCAACACACAGACTAAAATCAATATTGGGATTAGAACGAATTGCATTTTATAAACAATTTTCATTCGATATGGCTCGCAAGAAAGAGGTATTCATTTATTTTATTGTTCAGGTAAGCTATAATGTGCTTGAACATTTTTTTTTTAATTTTAGTTGAATCCTATTGAATTTATAAAATTTGCTCCATCCGAAGAATACGACAAAACAGTACCTGCAACTGTAGCTGAATTTACATAAATCTTTGCTTCATAGAATTTTTTTTTTTTTTTTGTAGAAATGTTACTCTCTTATTTTAATATAATTCATTAGTCAAAATATACTAATCAAGAAGTTATAAGATTTTTGTTTTAGCACAGAACAATTCAAAAATGTTTATTCATTTAATTACAAACTGTTGATCATCTCCATTGTTATGAACGACTGTGATGAATATAACAAAAAATATGATGGCAAAATCAAATGCAGAACTTAAGAAAATTATTTGCGCAAGCTCAGTTTTTATTGCAACTAACATAAACCATTTAAAATTAAAATTAATGAAAACAGCAGGTATATCTTAAAGTGATCTTTTTATCGTCAAACAATTTATGGGCAAGCTAATTCAAAATCTCTAATACTTGTGCATTTATTGAAATTTAAACCTTTATATATCTCATTTCAACAAAAAAATGGAGCACTGGTCCACTTTCAAAATAAACGGCTCAATATTAAACTTTTTGAAACTAATAATTTTAAAAGTATGTAAACTGTACAATATTCAAGGCCAATGTTAAATTTCAGTTTATTGAATGATGATGAAGTCCTCCATTTGCTCTGCAGCGCAAAAATGCTCCCGTATACAAGAATAATCATTTCCACGCAATTATACTAAAATCCTGAATATAATTAGAAGCCACGGCCAGGGCAGAGTTTCGATTTAAACAATACTGGGATTTAAATGAAAGCGGATATTCTTGATCTAGCAAAACTAAAAACTTCTTGTCGGATTCTAAGAATACCGCGTTGGATAAGATTCTAGGTGATTTTATTAAATAATTTTTGAACCACTTGCGAAATATCACAGAGACGAAATATAAACTGGCCATGAGCATACAAAACATAATCATTTTTTAATTAGCCACAAACAATTTTAAATATAATTGATTTACTATTTTCTTTTTAAATTTCTCAAATTGATTAATGGTGACTGCATAAAAATATATAACCAATCGACGAGTTCATTTTGTAAACAAATTTCCTCTCCTGATTAAAATATTTTTAAATTCCAGGAAAGTTTATTATTTATAAGTTGCATTAAAAGATAAGCTTGTACAAATAATTTTGTTAAGGAATGTTGTACAACAGCAAGAATTTCTCGCGTCTTTTAAACTTCTAGCGTTGTTAGACTGCGGTTTAAAAAATCTGATTTAGCTAAGCTCGAACAGGTACTCCATTGGCATGTTGTTTATTACATCGGCGATATCAGAGAACCTTTGACTTTATATTTAATATCTCTGATCTCTTTAATGTAATAAAAAAACAGGTCATATGAAATAAAATGTTATTAAAAAAAATTGGCGTTGATATACTGTGATTAAACTCGAAAAATTTACTAATAGCTCTGTTCAGGCCAAGTTTTAATATTCCTTCTAAAAACCCTAGACTGCTGCTATGAAAAACATCGCACTGCTCTGATATTTTTAGTCATTTGAAATATTTTTCTGATATTTTTCGTAGCAACTCTCTTGTTATATATCTCTTATAGTAATCTAGTTATACAAACTCGATAATCATGAAGTATAAAAATGAGACAGAAAGTGTAAATGAGATAGAACTATTTTGTTTTGATGTCATTTTTAAAATCAAATTGAAATCGCGATCTGAGATTATCGCGATAATCTTTGTGTCTGTCAATGGTATTAGGAATTTGGGTCTATTTTTAAAGCGGCAAACTAACTGAAAAACGAAAAGGAAAACCGCATTTGGTTTTTCCGATATTTAACACGTTCGCCACTCATCTGTTTTTTTTGGTGTACAAAAAAAACTCACGTGTTAAAATAAAATGCCACGAATATGGCACAAATCTAGAAACTTAGCCGCGTCGCAAATAATCGTAAAAAAAATTACTAGAAAATTATTCTTATATTTCGTAAAATTTTGCGTGACATAAGTATTTTTAAAACTAGCATGTCACATATATATGACGTTGAGTGGTGAACGTGAATTGGATTTGACGGTTTAAAATGGTGGTTGGTAAAATTAATTTGAATTTTTTTTAGCAAAAGTGAGAGTTCATTAAAATCCCGCTTTTTTTTGTAATATTCTTTTTTTTTTTAAATAGCCGTTAGTCGTAGTTGAACATTTAAGTGGAGACGTAGTGAGTGATTTATTTGTAATTTTAAAAAAAAAAATTTTTCTTACAAAAAGTGACAGTTGAAAAGTGTTAAGTGGAGTGTAGTTGTGTCTTGTGATTGTGATGTATGTTTTTCGAATGAATTTGTTTTATTTTGGTTAGATGGTAAGTTGGTTAAGATTATTGAAAGCATCATATCTTTATAAAATACAAATATGAATAAAATTTTCTAAAACATTTAGATTATTAATTAGTCTGTGAATTAGTTTATAAAACAAATACAAAATGGTCGTCCGCTTGTGTCTTATGAAAGGGGAGAAAAAAATCACAAGCGACCATTTTTGCGGTAGTATTTTTTGTTGTTTTTATGATTGTGAATTCAAAAACTTATCGATTTATATCGACATCGAAATTTTGTTTCACTTATAAGTATAACACAGAATAATAAACAAGTATGGTTGAGTGGCGAACGTGAATTGGATTTGACTGTTTGAAATGGTGGTTGATAAAATTAATTTGAATTTTTTTTAGCAAAAGTGAGAGTTCATTAAAATCCCGCTTTTTTTTATAATATTTTATTTTTTTAAATAGTCGTTAGTCGACTAGTCGTAGTTGAACATTTATATGGAGTGATAGTGATCTGCGGTTTAAAAAATCTGATTTAGCTAAGCTCGAACAGGTACTCCATTGGCATGTTGTTTATTACATCGGCGATATCAGAGAACCTTTGACTTTATATTTAATATCTCTTTGATGTAATAAAAAAAACAGGTCATATGAAATAAAATGTTATTAAAAAAAATTGGCGTTGATATACTGTGATTAAACTCGAAAAATTTACTAATAGCTCTGTTCAGGCCAAGTTTTAATATTCCTTCTAAAAACCCTAGACTGCTGCTATGAAAAACATCGCACTGCTCTGATATTTTTGGTCATTTGAAATGACTATTGTCATAAAAAATCAGTGCAGTGCGATATTTTTCGTAGCAGCTCTCTTGGGTTGATATAACGAATAGTAAAACTTGACTGTTATTTATCGTGACAAACGATACGACTAAGAGAATAGGCCCGTAAATCCGTTTTATTTAATCACAGTGTGTCAATTGTATTGGATTGATTTACAATTTTTAAACGTAATTCAAATAATTTATTATAGGTACAACGGACGCCTTGAGGTTTGAAAATAAAAGTTATTTAAGCTTAAAATAAATGTAAGTACGTTAGTTGATTTATATTAAACATTTATAATTTATCTGTCTTGCTTTGATGAAATTGGAATAAGATATATTTTAGATTTTTTTCCAAATCAACAAGGAGTTATGTTTGAAATTTTTGTTTTATGTTTTAAATGTCGACATCACTAAAAAAAATACGCCGTTTTTTAGGATATGGGAAATAAAAATCAGAATTAATTGGAACATCAAAAAAGAATTGGATATATGTAGTTAATTTCTTTTTGGCATTATTTGGATGCAATTGTCGTAAAGTTACCAAAGCAAAACAGCTATTGTCGAATTAAATTCACTTAAATGGGTATTTTGTTTAATTGATAGGGGTGCATTCAAAAATTCAGTCAACTGTGCAGTTTGTGCAGCACTTCATTCAAAAATCTAGTTTTGCAGCAAAAGCAGTGTAGTTTGTTGTTCAAAAATTACATTAAAGTATCCATACGTAGTTTTGCAGTCGCTTTATACTATAAATGCAATCAATTAAGTTTTACAATAATTAATTTAATATTTACCATACATTAAACCAATTTGTAAATTATTATTATTATTATTTTTTCCCCCTTATTTACTACAACTGAGACTGCGCTCATCTAGCAATTTTTCTTTCAAATACAAAATTTTATATTTTTAGTAAAATTCTCTTTTGTTAGGGTGTAACCCAATGGTTAGTCCCATAATTAATTAACCTATTTACTAATTTTAATTTGGTAAGTTCACTAGGTTAAGTGGCGTCGTTCTTTGGAGTCTTCTTTCAACGAGAGGATTATCTATCATATGGCGAATATAGGGGTTTCCATGTTCCTGGACCCTTATTTCGTGTTTTCCGGAATGTATTTTTATTTCATTTTTGATGTACTCATACATTAAACCTGGTAGGTATCTTGAACAGCCATTAGGTATCTTGAACAGCCAGATACTAAAACAGATAAAAAGTGCAAACGAAAAAATTGAAAATTTTTATTAGCGAATCTAATGCAGATTGACTGATTTTCAGTTTTTTTTTCGAATACAATAGCTGCACAGTCGATGAATTTTTGAATGCACCCATAATTTAGGGAAAATATATCGCCGGGCGCCATGGCGGCCTAATATGTACTTATGTACAATACATAAAACATTTTATGAAACTCAGCTTAGTAAAATTACCGAACTATAAAACCATGCCTTATAATTGTGTTCCATTTAACGTTGCAAAGTACTCGCAAGGACTTCCGACTACACGCAACTACTCTTCCTACATTTTATGTGTACTTTGCTTTTTGAATTCATGTCGGCGTTGTTATCAGAATATTTAATACAATTAATAGCTGGTGAATCATGTGTCATAAAACGACAAATAAATGCAAAAAGCTACTCATTTCAATAGTTTGATCCAAAAATAAAAATTTGTTGTTACTTTTAATGTAAAATTTGACCTGATCCGAATCACTTATGCGCGGCTAATACATAAAAAACGGCTAGTTCGATATAAATGCAAAATGATTATTTTATTTTATATAAAATCTTCTCGTTCTTGAACGAATGTTCATTATGAACGTAATGTTCAATACTATTTTCAACTTAAAAAATTGAAAAAAATATTCAATTGGGTGAGAAAATGAAAATTTAATTTATTCAAACGGAACAAATTAAAATCCACAATTTTCTAGGTCAATTAAATATATTTTGAGATTTTTTTCAATTGTTTGATACATCGGTTAGGAACCAGACGATTCTATGCAGTTTTTCAGTGCCCTTTGGCTTGCCACTTAAAAAGAGCGCAACAAATACGGTGAAACTAAAACTTGGATAGCCAAGTTCCAAACCTTCAACTTTAAAAACTATGGTACAAACGATTATTTCTGTAGTAAAATTCTTGCAAATCACAAAACTTGGTCAAAAGAGGTCAGTTAAATCGTCAAATAGTTGCTATACTGTTACCATAGACATTCATACTAGATTTCTCATTTCATAGTAACTAAAGGAAAAAAACAAAAACTTCTGATAATTCCAATGTATCGTTGTGTTGTGTATTTTATAAGGCAATAATTTTAGAATGCGTTGCAAATATAATACGTATATGCAATACACCGATAATATTTGAATGGAAAATTTTTGTTTTTATTTTCTGTTTTTAATCAAATGAGAGATCTATTATGATTGTCTATGCTGTTACCTACCTACACCTACACGTCAAAAAGTGTGTTTGAAAATTTTAGGGTTCGATCTAACGGTGATTTTTTCTATAAATTTTGAGCAAAATTCTTTTAAAATTTATTATAATCGTGTAATTAAATTTATTAAATTAAATCATAAATATTAACATAAAATAATAATCTTTACATTTCAATATGATAAAGAAAACTACATAAATGATGGAACTTAGTTCCCCCAAATCAGGAAGACTATTAGTATTCCTGCACAAGTTGTAAATTCTCTTAAGCATTTCAGTTACTCAGATCTTTCTGTTACCTAAAATTTGAAATTCGTTAGTTATAAAAAATTCCAATGAAACATTTTACTTACAATAAAGTATGTACATTCAAGTTTTTTGTAAATCATTGCTGTTATCATTTTATTGTTAAATCTTTGCGGAAAAATGAATTCTCATTTAGCACAAAATTGTAGTAAGGATTATTCGAGAAATTTTTAAGATCGTTTTCTTCTTTTGAATATGAAAAAGATGACAACCTAGAATTATCGTCATCTTTTTCCTGATCATCTGAATAGCTTTTCAAATCCGGGGAATCCGTTAAATCGTGAGGCTCTTCTTTCACAATATCGGAATATATTTGTATATCACTGTCATTATCCTTATCGTATTCGCCATTAACTTGCTCTTGTTTAACTGACGTGTTTTGACGTGAATTTTCATTCGGCTGGGTGATATATACCTCACTACTGTTCAAATTTGGTAATACTGGATGGGCATATTGATTTAAATCTGATAATTTATCAGCCTCAGCTTTGTGCTTATTATTGATGTGTCGTTTTAAATGATCTTTACGTGAAATACCAATGCCACATATAGGACATGTAAAACGTTTACCATATGTATGTGTATCTGTATGACGACGCAAATCTAAAACTGTACTATAACATTTGCCACATATAGAACATTTAAAAACACGATGAATCGAATGTAACCGCTCCATATGACGCCTTAAATGATCCTTTCGCGATAAACCAACACCACATACATGACATGGAAATTTTTTAACTGTCGAATGTGTATCTATATGGCGTTTCAAACAGCTGCTTTGGAAAAATGCTTTTGGACAAAGATTACATTTATATCGACGTTCTCCAGTATGTAGTTTAATATGTTTCTGGGTTAAAAAAAAAAAAAACAATAATTTATTAGATGAAAAAGTCATGAGATATGATTAGTGAATATCCAAATACCTTTAATGAAAAATAATTATAAAATAATTTGCCACAAATATCACAAGACATTGGCTTCAAATTTGCACTTATATTAAGCTAAGAAAATGGAAAATGAAATAAGTATGAGAAAAAAATAACTTACTAGGAAACCTCTCCAACCCGAACTCACCGATTTTCTTGAAACCTTGATATGTTGTAGTACATGAAAAAATAAGAGACACGTATTTTTTTATGTGCTGACATCCACTTTTAGGTTTAGGGGTAAAAGGCGCCCCTTTAGTTCACCCTAAAAATCGATTTTTCTTTATAACTCAAATTTTAATTAATATTTTCAAACAAAACAAAATAGAGATGATGATGGATCATCTCTATTTTGTTTTGTTTGAAAATATTAATTATAACTCTTGTTATAAAGGAAAATCGGTTTTTGGGGGTGAACTTTAGGGTTAATTTTGACCCCCTAAAAGTAAATTCGGCACATAGAAAACTACGTGTCTTATATTTTCATATACTAGAACATCTCAAAGTTTCAAGGAAATCAGTGTGTTCAGGTTTTCGTGTTAGTTATACCTACATCTGTAATATATTTATCATCTGCCGTCATTTCTAAATTATTTTGTTGCTGATTGTTTAGCATATCTGATTTACTAAGCTCTTCAGGTACCAAATCCATTCGTAAATTATTATTTGAACTATTGGAAAGTGCTAAATTAATTTGTTTATTTAAACTCGAAATATCTATAAATTCCGGACTGCCTCCAAGATGATGTGCATGGTGCTGTTGTTCCATAACATGGCTTATACTACTATTGTGAATTATTGAACGTACATTACTCAATTTAAATATTTCATTTGTTGCCTGATTTAATTGGTTGAAGTTGCCGAAAACACTGGCGCCGGTATTACCACCAGGATCATGATTATTGTAACTAGGCGGTTTCATGTATTTTTCTTCTAAAAATTTATTTGATTTAATACATTTTTGACGAAATATATATGCTTGTTGAATTTCTGTCAGACACAGCTTACAAATACTTGTGGGTAATACATCGTCTATGCTAATCTGGAAAAATGAAAAAAAAAAAAATCATTTTTGTGTACACATTCTTGAATTATTATACATTTTAGGGGAGCTGGTTGATTCATCTAATTAAATTTCATTCTAATTTTTGGTTGGGAAATTTGGTATATTATACATACATACATTGATTAACTTTGTTTACTTTCAAAATTATTCCGAATTCGATTAATTCCATTGCGAGAAGTTGTGCTTTTAACTAATTAAATATAACCGCTGCCAATGTGTAAAAAATTTAATAAAATTATATAAAAAAATAACGATTTACAAACAAAAGCCTAAAGTTTTTATTTTAATGTGCACTAAAAATGAGAAAATAAAATTTTTAAACTTCTCAAAATTTATAGATTTATTACCTCTAGGCATTAATTAATAAAAAGTTCGGTCCTCTTTCCCCAAGAACCCTTATTAATTAACGTATAGATAAAGTTTTAAGTTAAACAGTAGTAATAAAAGCGTACTTTAGTAAACAAGTTTTTGATGCAACGAGTCGTGTAACTCCCAACCCCAACCATAACATATAGTAACACAAACCATCTGTCCCCTTCCAGCGTAATGTTGCTACCCCATGTTTTTATTTTTATTAGAAAAAAAAAAATAAATTTTGAGAAATCTAAAGCTTATTTTTTATTTTTAGTGCACATTAAAATAAAAGCTCATTTTTAAAAAGGTTTTTTTTTTATTCTTTTTATTTTAAACTTCTTTTATAATTTTATATTTCGACTACTAGCGCTCCTTTTTGGTAAAATCTAATCGTAATTATAAATTCACCCTGAAAGGGTGAGTTGTATTTTATTTTTAACTCAAGATTATTTAAACGTGAATTCAGTTTTGCCTTAATGATAAATTTAGGGTGACAACCCTTATTTTTCGGTTATTACTACCTCCAACCCCTCACAAAAAAAACATGTAATTATTTTTCCTGTGTCAGGGAGGGAAGGCCGGCATATAAAACGAAAACAATAATCTGGGGAAACAAACCCTAAATATACGTTTGCAACATATTTGCCATATTTTATAAACGTTAATATTTATGTATACAAGATTTTTTGTATTAAAAATCCTCGAAGCTTTTACAATATCAAGAAGTTTTACATACATATAATATTTATTATGAAGTTAAAATTTGTCGGGCGGGGGGAGGAAGTATTGCGTATGTCACTTCAATTAATTGTCTATAAAAAGCCGAAAATTTTCATATAATATTTATGTACACTAAGATATAGGAAGTTTAGGCTCTAAGGATTATTAAACAAAAAATGTTTCCATATCGTAAGACGAGACTATAAAATGGAAAACCCTAATATCCACATATTTCGACTGTAAAATATACAACATAATATGGGTGTAGGTACATCCGACATCCCTTTTCAATGAAATCTGATCAGTCCACAGAGAAAATATATGATAAATTTCAGTCGAATGAGTATTTTGAATTGAGAAGTTCCAACCCCTAAAACAAAATATATACCTAATAAAATAAATCAAATGTGGTCAAATTGTCATGGGGAACTCCTAAGTTCCCTTCCCCCAAATAAATACCGAATCGTATATGTATAAGGGAAATATTGCCCGCAGGCAATCTATATAGAAAAATTTTCTTTATATAACAATGTTAAAAATAAAATTCAGAATATGAAATTTTATCTAGTTTAGGGCGATTTTTTTTTTGTTTCTCTTGATACAATCCCAACAGCATAAACGCCATTTCCTTACCTTCCCGCCCCTCATTTTAGCAGCCTAGAATGTCAGGGTTTAAAATGAAATGGGTAATCCAACAACAAACAAAAAAAAGAAAACAAAAAAGAGGCAACCGAAAAACTGAATTTATTTTTACCCCCCAGTGAATATTGAATAAAATGAAAAATTTCATTTATACCCTATGGGGTAAGATAACACAAAGTATTTTTATCGGATACGTATTTTTCCCATTTCCCTTTTTAAGTATGAGTTAAAATAAAAAATGTTCAATTCCTGCTTAAACACCACACACTCTTTTTGTATGAATTTTGTGTATGTTTGTGCATATACATGGTACTTTTTCCAAACTATGTAATATTGTTTATTATAGAACATCGTTGGAATTTTAACATTCATGTGCTTATTGATTGCGGCAACTGTGGACATGCCTTAATTTGCTCGGAATTTAGATGAAAATTATGGAAAACGAACAAACCAACGAATCATTCTCTAAACTTTAAATATCACTATTCAACCGTGCTCTTTCAAATTTAGGGTATAGAGAGAGACATCGGTTCTTGTTCATAAGCATAACATCATTCTTGACTGATTCATGAAATGGCATTTGCACACAAACAGCGGATACAAAAAAATTTATAGCTCCTCGGGTATTAAATACATTATTTTTGTTTTTGCTTATTTCATTCATTCCCATTTACTTTTTGTTATAAATTTTACCTTCCCCACACCCTCGAGCCGAACGACGGCTGCTATGTTGGTTTGAAATGTAAAAAAAGAAAGAGGCGTAACAACCTTAAAAAAAAATAATCTACCTCCCTCAAACTCTCTTGCTGTCGGTTCGTTTCGTTACATAATTTATGAGTGACCCTTATATTTTAACAACATGAATACTTTTCTTATCCAGAAACACAAAACAAAAAACAAAGCTTTCTAATTTTAGGATCGGTCTCAATCTCAAGTTCAACACACACACACACGTATATTCAAAGGTTGGGTACTTCGCAATGTGTAACTGATGTCTCAAGGAATTTATCATAGCGGTCAACTTGTTTCAGGTAGAACTGTTGTTATAACCTTTAATTATTTAGTTTTAAATTAATTTGTATTTATTAAATAATTATTTAGCTCACCTCTATATTTGTAAAAAAATTTAACATCGACGAGATACTCATTATTTCTCCATTAATTTTTCTTATTTCAAACACTGATATTAACGGAATATCATTTGATAAACATGTTCTACATATTAATTCTTCACTCATTATTATTTATTAATAAAAAATAGATAATATAAATAATGAAAAAAAATTAATAGAACTCTTCGCTCTTTAATATACAATTTTAGTTTGTGCAGACGCAACAACTTTTTCACGACTATTTTGTGTCGCTTTTCGCTTGTCAAAATTTGTTTATCCAAACATTTTACGAGTCTGCTGTGTTTATTCATTAGTTACAATCTCAGAATATAGATGGAGTATTAAATGCCGAGGAGAATATTTTCTATAATATTAATCTTTATTATATTTTATTACATTTGTAAGACGTTCTAGTCAACTAAATTATCCTTTATAATCTTAAAATTAATTCTTTTGATTTCATCTTTTTTAAATATTATAAATATGATTATCACTTATTTTCTCTTTCGTTCATAGTGCTAACAGCTACTATACTTATATCGACGATGAAACAAACCGCCAAGTTTGTGTCTTGTGTTCTTACGGAAGACAGAAAATCACAAACCTGCTATTAATCACAAAAAGAAAATAATATGTACTCTTTGATTTTGCCTTAAAAATAGTTACATATTTACATACAATAATTTTACTAATATGTACGTAAATTGTTGCGTTTGTGTTTCGACTGTTGTAAAATTTGCTGAAATGTCGCTTTTGCTGTTTGATCCCAAGTATCATCGAAATGAATTAAGTATAATGCTGGGGTATACGCGCTCAAATAATTTGTAAAAGTTTTTTGTTGTGGCATTTCTAAACATTACCTGCTTACTACTTTTTAATTTGCATGCGCTATTTATATAGTTTTTATCAAACAAAGCTGGATTTTGTTCATGCCAAATTTTGTAGCCTATAATTCATCGTTTGCGTAAAATTTTTTTTTTGAATGTGTAGACCCTACATTAGCCGTACTCCACACAATACAAAATTGATTCAAAAGATTTCACGAGGCAGGTTACGGCCTCTTTTTCAACGATTATACAGATTATCACTTATTTCTACAAACTAAAAACGATTATACTTATATTACGACGATTACATTTATAACACAATTATAACTAAAATTATATTTTAATTATAAATAATTTATATTTTGCGGAAATCATGTCGGATCACTAGCTTGCATTGATGTTTCTAAAAAAGACAAAAATGAGATAAAATCAGAAATATTTTAATTGTAAGGTTTTTTCTGTAACTTGATTGATTCGGCGATTTCGGGGAACAATTAATCTATAAGTTAAACAATTTAAACTAAAACATAGCTCAACTTAAACCTACATATATTCAAAATTTCTATTAAATTTGATAGTATTTTGACGATTTCAAAAATTGTGCAACCTACCTTCAGGTAATATTTGGATGAAAATTCTGTCAAACACTTCTCGCAATTATATTTTATTCCTGCATGTTTCTCTAAATGTACCTGAAATTTGATTTAAAAAAAAAAAATAAAAGATTTCAAAGTTACCAAACAATATGTAATATGTATTTACATTTAATCCAGATGTCTGCCGAAATGATTTTGAACAGAGCGAACATTTGTATGGTTTTTCACCAGTGTGTGTCCGGATATGTACTTTTAACGAAGATTTATCCACTAATTCTTTTGAACATACATCACATTTGTATTTTATGCCAGCATGTTTTTCTAAATGTCGCTGTAAATATATTAAATTATGTTAAAGATTTATTAAAAGAAGTTAAAGCATTTTGCAGCAAATACATTTAAGTGGCCAACTTCTGTGAACGTCTTAAGACAATGTATACATTTGTAAGGTCTTTCGCCTGTATGAATTCTTATGTGAATTTTTAAATAATTTCGTGTTATAAACGTTTTTGAACAAATTTTGCACTTATATGTTATTTTATTTTCATAGTTTTTCCGTAAACTTCGGAGATCCTGAAATTAAGACCAAACATTTAATGTAAATTAATTTGAAAAAGGGGTTTGATAAACATAAATACAATTAATTTAGCCGCCAGCAGCCCTTTAGCAATGTTATATGAAAGTGGGTGATCATTTCTATGAATTTCAAAAGCTGCCTAAAAATAGATTACAAATAAGTAGGTAGATGAATGGTAATTACTATACATAATCTAATTAAAATACTTCATCTTCAGGATCCAAGGCGACGACATCTTTACATATTTTCGGATACGTAATACTTATTTTGTCGTTTCCATAAAATTTTCTGATATGCATCTTATACATTTGAAATGTTAATAAAGATTTCGCTTCAAAAAATGAAATCTCTGGAAATTCACTGAAAGAATCAAACGTATAAAAAAAAAATTATTAAAATTTAAATTTTGCAATTTAAAATGGAATAAAATAAAAATTAATTCAATTAAGAGTCTAAAGATAATCTAAATTATTTAAATGGTTTGAAGTGGCTTAAGCCTGCAAATTATTGAATTTTTTGTACATAGGAACATACATAGGTACATACATTTGTACACTGTTTACTTAAAATTTGATTGAGCTACTGTATGGTGCGAGTGGCAAATCAAAATATGTATGTAAACACAAAAAATACTAACATAATTTACCTGTATGAATGTACACTTTTATAAATTAAAATGTAATCGAAAGAAAATCTTATTAAATTTACTAGATTCACAATTAATTAAATATTCTCTCTCAACTATAAATATGACATTCGAAAACCATAAAATTTTTCCAAAAAGATAAAAAAAATTTGTGTTTTGAAGTTTCAAAAACTTTTGAAAAGTAATCGTTACGGAATAAATGTTTTATGTTTATGGAATAAAAGCACTGGAACGTTTAGATTTAATTTAGAAAAATATTGGTGCACCCATTAAAGAGAGGAACTAAAGCCGAATCAGCTTCCATAATCAATTTTTTGTGTAGTTTGATGTGCAATTATTTGCCTCTTTAAAATTTTCTTGTTTATAACAATAATAATACTAGTTTTAAGATATTTACACAATTAATTTTTAGAACATTAGTATGCTAGTAAATTATTAGTTATTTAATAGAATATTTTTAATTAAATACAAATATTTATTGAATCTTTTGTCTTTGGGTTTTCTTGACAAATTTCTTGTTTTATTGAAAATGTCAGACCAACATATTGTACAATGAATTTTAACAGTGTATCAATAGTGTTATTCAATTCAGGAATTGATTGCAGATGTCGCTGTATCTATATTGTAGTATTTTGTGTTTTGTTTGTTTTGTTTGTTTGTTTTTCGATTTGTTGTGGTCAGCTGTGATGTCAGCCAAATGACCTGCTTGTCCTGTTCCACTATTAGCTTCCAGAACCTTCTTCTCCGAAGGGCTGTAGCAGTGGAAATGTGAGTATGTGCTTTGTCTTTCTTTATCTCTAAAGAAAGCAAAGTTATGTTTGTTAATTTTACTTGTACTATTTTGATTCTTATGATTTCTTTACTTCAATGTTTTATACTTTTAAACTTAAATTATTATTTACATTCCTTTTTACAATTTCATGTATAACCAAAAACAATTTTTTTTTTTTTTAAATTTACTTGTTAATACAGTTTTATAAAAATTTTCTTTAACAATACTAAAGCTTTAACTGTCAAAATGACAGATAGAAAGATTCTACTTCTATAGTGAGAAATGTTTGTTTCATTAATCTATCTTTTCCCAAAATAATTTTTAATTGATTTTAAAATTACCCCCCACCACCGAGGATATGTATTATTTTCTTATAATTGACAATTCACATTTTTTTTTTTTTTTAATCTTATAGTACCCTTCACCTTATTCTAAGTTAGTGTATTAAACCCCCTTGTTAGTAACGTATAATGATAAAATTAGTATTTTTAGTATGATTAGTAATCATCTGATTGCAGAATAAATTCTTCTGAAAAGATGTTTTCTCTATCATACTATACATTATTAGGAGTCCCAATAAAAATGTAGTCAGATTCGAAAAACACTATTTCTTTCTTATCTTATTTTTATAGCTTATAGTTAATATCCTTCAAAAAATTGATAATCTCTTTATATTCTACTGTATTCTGCTCTTTTATTATTAACTGCAGTGGTTTGTTAATAAGCGTTGGATAATTTATCCTACTATTATTATATTTACTACAGGCATTTATTATGTGTGCGTTATCTTCTATTTCCCCACATTGATCACAATTTGGATTGTTTTCAATCCCAATCATATTTTTAAATTTTTTGTTGTGAGCATGGTTTACTCTCAATCTATTTATAGTTCTGATATCTTTATATTTAAAGTTCATGTTTTTAAACCATAATTTTTCTGGTGGTTCCATATTATACTGCTTATAGAAGTTGCCTCTGGTTTCTGTCATTTTGTTATAAATAATCTTCCATTCTTTATTCATTTTCTTTTTGATATTTTTCTTTATATCTTTCAGCGTAAATTCATTGTCTAAAGTATGGGTAGGATTTATCAGGGCAATTTTCGCTAAATTATCTGCTATCGTATTACCTACATTTCCCACATGACCCGGGATCCACTTAATTATTATGTTTTTGTTCTTATTAAATCCTACTGTGTCAATTATTTGATTTTCAAAATGATTTTTAGTGTCTCGTATAATTGACGTTCTAATGGATTTGCAGGCGCTTTGTGAGTCCGATAATATAATTATGTTGTTATTTTTATTAGTTAAGGATACAGTGATTGCTATTTTTATTGCAATGGTTTCTATTGTTTTAATGTCAGTACTATTTATTAACTTAATGGAGATTTTTATATCCTTATCCTCTACATATATACCTATGCCTCCTGTACCTTCTTTCAATGTTCCGTCAGTAAAAACTCTCGAATATTCCTCAAATTCCTCCAATTCCCTTTGGATCATGATTTTAATTGTATCTATGTTGTGGTCGTCTTTTTTGAATTGGGTATTAAATTCAGGAATTACTCTAAGATTATTAGGTGATGTGGTTTTCTTATGTATTATTTTTATTTTCTCCAATATTGGATATTTGACATATAGTTTATTGAATTTGTATAATGAGTTTAATGTTAATATGTCATTCCCAATTTTTGTCCCATTGAATAAGTTTTTTGCTATATAGTTTAATGTAATTATTTTGTTTTCCAACTCAACTGGAATTTCGATTGCCTCCGCTAATAAAGCTGGGATTGGGGTGGATTTCAAAAGACCTAAGCAAATTCTTAAACATATGTTTTTAGTGTTTTGGCAAATTTTATTTATTGTTTTATTATCCTCTTCTGTGATAATATAGGCGTATTCCATTTTTGCTTTTATTATTGATTTGTGAATGTTCAACAATAGTTCTGGATGTGTTCCTCCTTCCTTATGAGTAAATATTTTCAATATGTTAATTGTTTTTTGTATGTTCTCCTTCATGTTCTTAAAATGTTTCACTAGAGATAGCCTGTTTGAAAAAGTGATACCTAAAATTTTCGTTTCCATTTCCTCTTTAATTATATTGTTGTTGATTTTGAATTCCATTTTCTTTTTATTGTTTTTATTTTTAAACAGTCTTAGATAGTGAGTTTTCTCTGTGTTGATATTTAATTTTAGATTTGCAAGTTTACCTTTCAGATTTAATAATGCTGATTTCATATTATCTTCTAATTTTCCCTCGTCCTCTCCGCTTATAACCATGCAAATGTCATCAGCAAACTGCTGCACAATTACCATTTCGTTGTTAAGTTCGTGTATACAATTAGTATAAATATTAAATAATGTCGGACTTAAGCAACTGCCTTGTGGGATACCCGAGTTTGTTGTATTAGTGATTTCTTGTCCAGCTGTGCTAATGGTAACTTCTCTATTGGTCAGGAAGAAATATATCCAGTTTATAACATTGTTGTCGAACTTCATTTCCTCCATTATATTGATTAGAATACGTTTATCAACGTTATCAAACGCCTTCTTTATGTCTGAATTCAATAATATTAATTTTTTATTTTTTGATTTTTCTACTTGAATATGCCTCATAAGTTCTGTCATGTAATCCATTATACTGGTATTCTTCCTAAAACCGAAGTTATTTTTATTCAATATATTATTATCTTCTAGATGTTTGTTAATTCTTATTAATATCAATTTATTAAAGATTTTAGAAAAAACCGGCAGAAGACATATCGGTCTGTAATTACTAATTTCTCTTTCATTTTTATTATGTTTTAAAATAGCAACTACTTTCGTTATTTTCCAATTTTTTGGATAGTTATTTGAATTCCATATTCCGTTGAAGTAATCTAGTAATGATGTTATGAAAGAACTGTTTTGCTTCATTATTTCTTTAATTAGTCTATAGCTAATTTTATTACTTCCTGGGGCTGAATTTTTCGCTTTATTTATAATTTCCTCTAGCTCTTTTATCTTAAATTCCGTCTCGTTTCTTGTTTGTTTTCCCACTACAAAAGGAGGAGATTCGATTTCTACTATTTGTGGAAAATTGTCTTTGAGAAATTTATTAGCGTTATTATTATCGTCCATTATGTTGAATTTATTATGTTTTTTATTCTTTATTTTATTTATTTCATCCCAGATGTCTTTATTTATTTACAGATGTCTTGGATTTATTTTATACGGGTAGGTAGTTAGGTACAACACACGATTCCCTCCGTTATTTAAATAATAACCGTTATTGTTTAAAAATAACTGAATAAAACTGTTAATTGTGAAAAATTAATATAAACAATTTTAATATTTTTGTGGATTGTTCTAGGATTTATAAATAGATGTCATAGCTATCATATCAACGTCATGTTTGTTAAAATATTTGTGTCTCGGCTGTTTGTATAATTGTTCGCCAGATTGGATTTTCAAACGTCACTTTGTTGAGATGAGTAGTCAGAATTATTATTAAATTTAAATTTTAATTAAATACGTATACATAGTAGGAATATTTAATAAATCAAGTCGACAAAAAATGTTAGGGCTGAAAATGCCTAAAGACAAATTTCTTGAAGATTACGAAGAACAAATTGCACCATCCATCACTAAAGCTGAAGTTGAGGTATATGTACATACTTTAATTTTGTTTTTAAAGCAAGCATATAAAATGATTTATTGAAATATTTCAGAATGCTTCGGTTCACGAAAGAGATGAGAGAAATACTTGTAATGTGTGTGGTAAACTGTTTAGTAAGCTGCTCGAGTTTAAAGCTCACATATCAACCCATTTATGTGAAAGACCATTCAAATGCGCCATTTGTGAAAAAGGATTTAAGAGTAAAAGTAGTTTAAGGAAGCATTCAATGATTCATACTGAGAATAAACCGCATCCATGTACAGAATGTGATATGCAATTTAGTGAATCGAGCCGTTTAAAAAATCACATGTTTACAACTCATTCTCTTGTAAACCCATATAAATGTAGCTTGTGTTCAAAGGACTTGCACAATAAACATAGTTTCATTGTATGTATTGTGTTCAATTTACAATAACTCTTAAGATAAACATTTTCAAACGTTTTAGAATCACATGAAAAAACATGCTGGTGACTTGGAATATAAATGTCCTGAGTGTCCAATAGCTTATGCAAAACACTATCAACTGAAAGTTCATTTACGATCACATACTGGCGAAAAACCGTACCCGTGTATTTTGTGTTCTAAAAAATTTACAACCAAAAGCTTATTAAATGTAACGAAGGTGTAATTAGAAATTATACTACATGTTATAATACTCGGGTAAATCTGTCATTCTAGGTTCACTTAAATGTACACAATAAAGACAAACGATACAAATGTAATGAATGTGATAAAGATTACAGCAGAAAAGATGATTTAAAACGGCATATTCTGGTTCATACTGGTGATTTACCTTACATGTGCCATTTGTGCTCAAAACGGTTTCGTGTTAAAAATAAATTTGATGTAAGTTTCTAAGTAGTTACAAGCCCTAAAAATCTAAAATTCGAATTTAACACGAATTTATTTTCAGTTACATTTATTACATCATGCCAATGCTAGAGAATATAAATGTTCATATTGTCCCTCTGCATTTAATACTAAAGAAGTTCTCAAGGTACATTTGAAACGACATGAACAAGGAAAACTGGTCAAATGTAAAAAATGTTCGCAAATCTTTGAACGACGCGTGGATTTAAAGGCTCACAATAAAACATGCTCAGTAAGCGTGGATGATGTTGTTGACGATGCAGATTAAATACGAATTGTAATCTATAACCAATTTCTAATGCCTTTAAAATAATTCATCCGTGTAAATATTCAGTTACAAATATCAAAAGGCTAGGTACATGCAGTTTCTCACTGGTGCTGTACTTTTTTTACTTTTTTCCTCTTCACGATCAGAAAACGAAATGTTCCCTTCATATTGCTTTTGTCTATCCAAGAAAATTCTCAGTTCCATATCGTTAGAAACACAGGCCTTTCTCCTTTTATTACAATACCTTTATTAAAACTATCGGTTTTAAGTTAACCCATAATTTTGAATTTTGCCAAACAAATAACGTACATATTTGAATGTGATCCTTAAACACAACTGGTGGAGGTCTATCGAACTGTTTAACTAAAAAATCGCACGTTAAGTAAATTGTCCGAACCGTTATATCGATAACAACTTATCGATTCTCGATACAATACGATAAATTCATATTGTGATTGTGAATTGTACACTTCAAACTAACGTTTTTCATGTACGTGCGTAACTTTTCTTAAGCAAAAAATCTAATTTCTTTATATATTTTGTATTTATATTTAAATAAAACTTTAATTAAACGAAAATAATGTCCGAAGATGAAGATATTTTGAGTGAATTTAATAATTATCTTAATGCTATGCATGAAAATCAAATAACGCAAAATGAAAAATATCCTATCATTCAAATAAATGGACGTCGTATCTATGGTCCGCCCGAAAATTGGACGGGGCCGGAGCCACCGATTAGTGCCGAGTTATTTATTAAACAAATACCAAAAACAATGCTGGAGTATGATTTAATGCCGATGTTTGAACGATTCGGGACCATCTATGAATTCCGTTTGATGATGGATTACAATAATTTAAATCGAGGCTATGCATACGTCCGATTTTCAAATGAGTTGGAAGCTCTCCGGGCAATGACCGTGATGAACCACTACATTTTATCTCGAAATAAATCGTTTGACATAAAACAATCTTATAATAAATGTCGTTTATTCGTTGGGAATATACCACGAAATTTGGAGAGAGATGAGATCGAAAATACATTTCGTCAATTGTTTCCGGAGATGCAAACGTTTGTGTTACATCAGAAAATAAGCGAAAATACGATTTTTAAAAATCGTGGTTTCGGTTTTATCGACTTTCAAGATCATAAAATAGCTTTATCCGCAAAAAAACGATGTGCTTCCGGTATTGCTAGATTATGGGATCGTGACGTGAAAATTGTATGGGCCAATCCAGAACGTAATGTCGACACGGAGACTTTAAATGAGGTTCGAACGCTATTTATACGGAACGTACATATGTCGGTGACTGAAAGTGATTTACTCAAGTACATGATGCAGTACGTCGATAAAAGTTTAGTGAAAAAAATTTCGAGGAATCGAGAACTAGCATTTATCGAATTCGTTAATAGATCAGCGGCTCAAACCATCCTTGACAATTTACAAGGATTCAAATTTAATGGATTTCAGATACAAATCCAATGGGCCATACCAGCTAGTGAGTAAGTAAATTTTAATCCACTTTATTTAGCTAAAAGTTAAATCAATTTATATACCTAAACCTAATTCGTTATTTCAGTAAATCGCTGCATTCACACCGACTATCAAATTTCGATACAATTTTTCGTTTAAAGTGCATCGCCAATTATTATGAACCTCCAGTTATTATTTATGGTCGTGTTCATACCAACAGAGAATTCCAAATGGTTGCTGTTATGATCCGCAAATCGAATAAGTTACACGCTTATCTATTTGAAGCAAGTTTAGTAAATTGTCGGAATTTGCATGCACGGATCTACGAAACATTAGTTCAGATCATCGAAGATGAGGGGGATTTGCCGCCGCATAATTATATCATCTATTTGCATAACGATTCGGCGCATATTAGTAAGCGCAAAATTTCTATTTTCTCACATGCTTATATCAACCTGTTAACAATTCTATTATTCCAGTTGGCTATGTACCAGATATAAATTATCCAACGGCTGTAATCGCAACACAATTACCAACTGTATTCGAAGTACACTGGGACGATATTTGCGATTTGTGCGCCACAATTCAGATGATTTCATCATACAGTATTGACGAACTTTATCAAATCTATGAAGGGGCATTACAACAAAACAGGCCATGCAATTATATCGACAATTTTATTGTGGACAATCGCCTTGTTATCGGTTGTTTAGAGCGTGTTATATTTTCGCAAAAGCTCAAATACGATCTTGACAATCGGCATATACTTTTGGCGCTATGCGACTTACAAACTGGGACAAATTATAGTTTTCCGTACAAACCTGTTACTATTTATCAATTTAGGAATGCGCCGCCTTCAGACAATGTGCCTGGAACAAATATTATGTACAAACGAATTGTTTTGATGCCAACAAATCTATTTATAGGAAATTATCATATACTTGCTAAAGGGATTTATTTTGGTATTCTACAATCGAATTTACCGCCCGCAATCCTGCCGCCGCAAATGTGGTATAACGATTTAACAACGCCGACTATGATTTAATTATTACAAATATTGATTTTTTTTTTAAATATTTATAACTACAACATAACTGAATTCCGCATTATTTTGGGAAATTTAATTTTAGTTAATTATTGAGAATATAATTTTTATTTTGCACGGCAATAAGACGTTTAAATTGACTCCCTGGATCAATTTGTTACTAAACTTACTGTTTGGACTTTGGGATACAAATCGTTTGATTTAAATTTGTGCAAAGAAAATCAAAAAATCGTATAATAATTACAGAAGATTTACCACCACCTCCGGCTAAAAAGAGATTGGGTTAAAAGTTGGTTAATGTAGTAAAACGACCAATTTCATTTGCTTAGCCAAAGGACAATAATAAACAAATGTACTCTGTGGCCAAAGTTATAAGCGTAGGTTTACTCCCTCATTATGCAACTTTAATAATATTCGCTTTAATAGTGCCGCAAGAGGTGTAATCTACACTCCAAGAGTTAAAGGTAATCAAAATTAAGGCAAAGTAATTTATCACAATAACTATTGCATCCTGTAACTAAACAATTATTTAGGTACTATTAAAAAGCAAGAAAGTGAAATTGACTCTCCACACTTTTAAGAAAACTCGGAAATATTTTGCAGTTTGTTTACAAATTTGATCGCCTTAGGAATTTGGGTCTATTCTTAATGCGGCAAACTAACTGAAAAACGAAAAGGAAAACTGCATTTGGTTTTTCCGATATTTAACACGTTTGCCACTCATCTGTTTTTTTGGTGTACAAAAAAGAACTCGCGTGTTAAAATAAAATGCCACGAATATGGCACAAGTCTAGAATCTTAGCCGCATCGCAAATTATCGTAAAAAAAATTACTAGAAAATTATTCTTATATTTCGTAAAATTTTGCGTCACATATTTGTGACAAGTATTTTTAAAACTAGCATGTCACATATATGTGACGTTGAGTGGTGAACGTGAATTGGATTTGACGGTTTGAAATGGTGGTTGGTAAAATTAATTTGAATTTTTTTTTAGCAGAAGTGAGAGTTCATTAAAATCCCACTTTTTTTATAATATTTTTATTTTTTTGAATAGTCATTAGTTGCAGTTGAAGATTTAAGTGGAGTGGTAGTGAGTGATTTATTTGTCATTTTTTAAAACATTTTTTTCTTACAAAAAGTGGCAGTTGAAAAGTGTTAGTGGAGTGGTTGTGTCTTTTATTTGTTTCGAATGAATTTAAGTTGATTAAGATACGGAAAGCATCATGTCTTTATTAAATACAAATATGAATAAAATTTTAAACATTTAGATTATTAATTAGTCTGTGAATTATAGTTTTTAAAACAAATACAAAATGGTCGTCCGCTTCTGTCTTATGAAGGGGGAGAAAAAAAATCACAAGCGACCATTTTTTTTTAGAATTTGAATTTTTTTAGAAAAAGCGAGAGTTCATTAAAATCCCGTTTTTTTTTTAAATAGCCGTTAGTGGAGATGTGCAGTTTCGTTACTTTTAACTAATCACCCGAAGGAATCGTTACTCCGGGTAGTTAAAAGTAACGAATATAAAATAACGAATAGTTACTACCCGTACCCGCACATCTCTAGCCGTTAGTCGTAGTTGAACATTTAAGTGGAGTGGTAGTGAGTGATTTATTTGTAATTTTTTTAAAATATATTTTCTTACAAAAAGTGACAGTTGAAAAGTGTTAAGTGGAGTGTAGTTGTGTCTTGTGATTGTGATGTATTTTTTTCGAATGAATTTGTTTTATTTTGGTTAGATGGTAAGTTGGTTAAGATTATTGAAAGCATCATATCTTTATAAAATACAAATATGAATAAAATTTTCTAAAACATTTAGATTATTAATTAGTCTGTGAATTAGTTTATAAAACAAATACAAAATGATCGTCCGCTTGTGTCTTATGAAGGGGAAGAAAAAAATCACACAAGCGACAATTTTTGCAGTAGTATTTTTTTTTTTTTATTGTGAATTCAAAAACTTATCGATTTATATCGACATCGATATTTATTTTGACATTAGAAATGATTTAACGTATTTTAAAATATTTTTCCGTATATACGTAAAATATTTATCAAATCATAAATTTCAAAAAACGATGAAATCCAAAACGTTCAGTTTGCAAAAACTAAATTAGAAATTAAATTATTTATAGGAAATTATCATATAAGTATGTACATACATAATTACTAAAGAGATTTATTTTGATATTCTACAATCATCTGATATTCTACAATATCTAAAATCATCTGGTTCTTGACCATACCATTCAGTATTTCAGTTTAAATCCCAAAATATAAAAAATTTGCTTAGATAAAATTTTACTCAAACAAAGTGATGTTTGAAAATCCAATACAGCCGAGACACAAATGTTTTAACGTACGTACATAATTCTTTGATATGATAGCTATGACATCTATTTATAAATCCTGGAACAACCCAAAAAAAATATTTAAAATTGTTTATGTTTTTCACAATTAACAGTTTTATTGTTATTTTTCAACAATAACGGTTTTTATTTAAATAAAGGAGGGATTCGTGTGTGTACCGGTATAAAATAAAGTCAAGACACAAAATTCTACAATATAAGGCGCATTTTATAGTACTTTGCATTCTGTTTGCAAATTTGATCGCCTTAGCAATTTGGATCTATTTTTAAAGCGGCAAATTAACTGAAAAACGAAAAGGAAAACCGCATTTGGTTATACATATTGGATTTGACGGTTTGAAATGGTGGTTGGTAAAATTCATTTGAATTTTTTTTAGAAAAAGCAGGAGTTCATTAAAATCCCGCTTTTTTTTTGTAATTTTTTTTTTTTAAATGGCCATTAGTCGTAGTTGAACATTTAAGTGGAATGGTACTGAGTGATTTATTTGTCATTTTTTTAAAACATTTTTTCTTACAAAACGTGACAGTTGAAAAGTGTTAAGTGGAGTGTAGTTGTGTCTTGTGATTGTGATGTATTTTTTTCGAATGAATTTTATTTTATTTTGGTTATACGGTAAGTTGATTAAGATTTTTGAAAGCATCATGTCTTTATTAAATACAAATATGAATAAAATTTTCTAAAACATTTAGATAATTAATTATATATATGTAACAAATAGAAAATGGTCGTCCGCTTGTGTCTTATGAAGGGGGAGAAAACAAAATTACACAAGCGACCATTTTTGCTCAAGATATTGATGCAATTTAACATTGATTGAAATACATACTTCTTGTTTTTGTCTTTAAAATAATTATCACAGCACAAGCACACGTATGTTGACGTTTTGTGTCCAGAATTCCCTTTGATGGCAACTAATCAAGTTTAATTAGAACAAGCGCCTGCATCATAGCATAACCGCAAAGAATAAAAAATAGATTTTAAGCTATTAGATTTATTTTGATATTCTACAATCGGATTTACTGATTACTGCCCACAATCTAGCCGTAAATTTGGCTTAACGATTTTAAGCTATTAGAAGCCCCTAAATTAAATAAAAATTCTCAGTTCTCATAATAAAAGGTTATTGAAAATACATAAGGCAAACCATTTATCTATATTTGTTCAATTAAAATAAAAATTTATTAGTCAACCTCATGGTACATTTTAAATGTGATAAATTTTTGAAAAATTATGTTTTGTAGTAGATTTTTGTATGTTTTCTTGTTGTGGAGCTGGACTAATTGGTAATCCACTTGTAGTATCGGTCGGCGAATTACTGTAAAAAATTAGATTTTCACTTTGTTCAAATTTTGTAATTTCATTTGGTTCAGCTAATAAGATAAGCTGCCGCAATGCTGGGGCCCATTGTGAAGAGACATTTAGATAATCTACAACCAATAAGCGATGGAAATTCGTTGCTTCCGGAATATTTTTTCTTTCGATCGAGTTTGCAATACTGTACAAAATAGTACGAATTTTATGATCTAGTCTATCGTAAGACAATTTTAAAATCTCTATACGCTTAATAATCTCTTTTAACTCACTGGTATTGTTGGTCAGGCTTAACGATGTAATTGTTCTGTCTAAAATTGTTAATACGTACGACTGAAGTTCATCATCCTCTTTAATTTCATTTGTAGTATTTACCGCAACTTCCTGCTTTGTAGCTTCTGGAAGTCGTAAAGGAGCAGTTGGTGGTGGTAAAATATTTCGTTGATCTAATGTGCCAGGTGGTGGTACACCAATGTTCGCTTGTGGTGTTACAATCGATCCGGCAAAAGGCATTGGTAAGCCAGATGAGGCGAGTGGAGTTTTTGATATAGTGCTTGGGTTTCCTGTCCCAATCGACTGAAGAGGAAATGCTACACGTTTATTTAAATTAAGTTTTGATTTTCCTGCTGCTGACGGCGGGGTTGCCCCGTAAGAAAACATTGGTGGATCATTCCATCCTGGGTCAAATGCAGCTATATTTATAAATTATATTGTCGAATAAAAGTATTTTGGTGATGTATATTCTGGTTTTAAATACGAACCTTTATTAGGAGGCAGTTTCGAATTATTCGACATTCTTTAAAAAATATCTTTTTAATTTATGACGTTTCGATCTGTCAAATAGAAACAGCATTCACCAAAATACGGTAGTATTCAAGTACTGATTATTTACAAAAGTGTACAAACCAGTGGTGTCAACATGTTATGTCAATTGACAATTGGAGCATCACGGATCCCACCTAGTGGAACATTTTTAAACTGAGCTAGCTGATAATTTAACGTTTGAAATTGTTGTAAACATTGCAATTTTGAAATATAAAAACAATTTTTACTTATCTTATTGACGATTGGAGCCGTGGTTTTATACCCTTGACAGACTAGGGATTAGCTAAGCGCGATTAGTGATTTTTTCGAGATTAGCGGTAGTGTGTCAAGTTTAAGATTAGCTAATCTCGTTTTATTTGAGTATTAGTCACTAATCGCGATTAGTGCACTAATCCTTGAAAATTTTCGAGCTTATCTCGTCGTATTGGGTTTAGTGATGGTACAAGTGGCACTACAATGTGAAATAATTATTTAAACATTGCTGAAAATGCAAGTGGCGTGAATTTACGATATAAGTTATAAAATCAATGACATCTTAAAAAATTTGTGCTGAATAAATTTCGAGGAAAAAGAAAATCTAGTGTGTTTTAATGGATAAATCTTAGAAATATTGAATTAAAAAATGAGTCCAGCTGATTTACTAGCTATATTTCAGCGAATCACCATAATAATATTTTATTTCTCTGCAAGAAACTAATCCCTAGTCTGTCAACGCATATGGATTTGTGGTAGATTACCTAATCTCGTTTCACTAATCGCGCTTAGCTAATCCCTAGTCTGTCAGTGGTATTATACCCTTGACAGACTAGGGATTAGCTAAGCGCGATTAGTGATTTTTTCGAGATTAACTGTAGTGTGTCATGTTGAAGATTAGCTAATCTCATTTTATTTGAGGATTAGTGGCTAATCGAGATTAGTGCACTAATCTTTGAAAATGTTGAATATTATCTTGTCGTACTGGGTTTAGTTATGGTACAAGTGGCACTACTATGTAAAATAGTTATTTAAACATTGCTGAAAATGCAAGTGGCGTGAATTTATGATAGAAGTTATAAAATCAATGACATCTTAAACAATTTGTGCTGAATTAATTTTGAAGGAAAACAAAATCTAGTGTGTTTTAATGTATAAATCTTAAAAATATTGAATTAAAAAATGAGTCCAGCTGATTTACTAGCTAAATTTCAGCGAATCACCATAATAATATTTTATTTCTCTGCAATAAACTAATCCCTAGTCTGTCAACGCATATGGATTTGTGGTGGATTAGCTAATCTCGTTTCACTAATCGCGCTTAGCTAATCCCTAGTCTGTCAGTGGTATTAGACAACATTATACATAGCCGCTTCACTTTAAAAAATTTCCGCTATACCATATTTTAGTCGTTCTGCGAGCGCTGATGCTAGTTTTTGTATGGTCGCTTCAGTTTTATTTTATTCCGACAGGTAGTGCTTTCTCTACATTTACAATCGTCAATTGATAATAATTGTAAATAATTCCTATTTGGATTATAAAAACAATTTTTAATAACCGGATTTCTAAATTATCTTGCGTTGTATTTGTGACAGGTGTCATTTTGTCAGTAGAATCACTTTAACTTTTTTCACTCGAGAGGCGCTTTCTCTACTTTTACAATCGTCAATAACCAAAAAAAATCTATGATTCTACGTTGTTCTACAATTTGCATACATTTTCCTGTGACGAATCTACTTTGTTCCTACATACATTTTTCTACGATTCTACGTTGTTCTACAAACTATTTACATGATTCCTTTAATTTTGTTGTTGCCTTCGAGTATAAAAATGGAAAAAAATAATCGTGACCTTTTGCTTTCTTCTTCAACAGTGTTTATGTTTTTTCGTTGCGCCACACACGATCCTTGGAGCAAAACTCAATTATTAAAGCTCGCGAACTGCGAAATTTCTGACATTACACTTATTGACGATTGTAAAAGTAGAGAAAGCGCCTCTCGAGGAAATAAGTTAAAATGATGCACCTGATAAAATGACATTTGTCACAAATGCGACGAAAGAAAATTTAGCAATGCGGTAATTAGAACTTGTTTCTTTAAAGTTGGAATTACATATTTACAATTATTAGAAATCCGGTAAGTAAAAATTGTGTTTGCAGTTCAAAATTGGAATTGTTTACAATAGTTTCGAACGTCAAATTATCAGGTAGCTCAGTTTAAAAAATGTCCACTAGGTAGAATCCGTGATGCTCCAATCGTCAATAGTTTTACTACACTTAAATGGTCGAGCAACAGCTCCCAATCAATATGAATTTTCGGAAACAACTACCTGGAAATCATAGTGTACTTGTGGTGGCTGGCAGTGTGCGATGAACACAGCTTCCGCTACACAAGAATCGAAACTGAGGCCGAAGTGAAATTTAAAATTGTTTGGGCTTTCGCTATTCGCTGTGACATATAAATTGTATCAAAAAATTGTCCGTACACCACTCGGTTGAAGAAATATTGATAAAAAAACAATTACAAATCAATCAAAAAATGCAGTTTTTATTTTTTTAAAACTCAAATTACATTTAAGAACCTAAAAATAATAATAATCATGATATAAATTAATTTACTTTTACGTTTGATAGTTTACTATTTAAACACCCTAAAACGATGTCAAATAATAATGACCGTACACACAAAGAAGTTTAGGGAATTTGGTAAAACAAATTTGGTCTAATATTT
Source organism: Tipula helvola (assembly GCA_963556165.1). NCBI lineage: Eukaryota > Metazoa > Arthropoda > Insecta > Diptera > Tipulidae > Tipula > Tipula helvola. The sequence goes on along the minus strand of OY744483.1, from coordinate 341,625,998 downwards.
TGGTGTTGTAACCTATTCATGCAATGACACTTTGCAACCTTCTTCTCATTGAGAAAGTCAACTTTCGGGTTATTTCGAGGCTCTTTTTGGCCCATTCCTCCACAATGACCCGTTTTAATTGTTCCTAGCCGCTAATTTAAATAATACCATAAATTATCAAAGATTGTAGGTCTTGAGTTCGATCCTCCATATTAATTACGGGTACATTTTAGATGAATTTTAGATTTAAAAAATATTTCTGTCAGTTTTGCTTACGAGTTATGTTTGCTTGTTACAACAAAAAATATTCTAGATGAAACTTTTTCATGAAAAATCTGCTTTTAAATTCTGATCGCCTGTTAAATTCGAATTAAATTTTCTTTTTTTAAAAGGCAAACAACTTCCACCATCTAACTAATCTTTCAGAACTAATATTTGAACGCTTGATAAATTATCATAGTTCCCTCAATTACATTTTGCCTCCTGGTAGGCTAAGCTTTTGAAAGATACAGCAAATTTATCGTTTTCGTCGGAAATCAGTGACTGACATGGCCTTCTACTAAATCCCGTATGTCGACATATATGTATGTCTGACATGGCTCATGTAGAACATCTTAGTGTCAGACACATATGACTGACATGGCGATTAACGTGTTAGTGGTGGCGATTTTCATAAATGAAAATATTTCTATAAAGAGTACATCAAAGCTGCGTGTAATAGCTTTTATCTCATTAATATTCGCTAATCACTTGTCGAGTACAACTAAACACAATGCACGGCGGCCAAAATCGGCACGGCGGCCAAAAATTATTTTCTACTTCATAATGTCCAGAATCTTTTCTTCTCTTTCATTTAGACAAATCCGTTTTTGTGGTATTTGGTAGTTTTCGAGATTACACAATATTAGTGAAAAACCACATTTTTGCACCTACCTGACAGAATTTCTGCCTAAACATTTTCTTGGGTTAAACGATTATTCGGTGGGACTATTAAGCCTTAGCTAAGATGAAGCAGAAGTTTGAAAATTATAGCGAACAAATTAGTAGGAGTTTTTCATGATTTGGTTTAGAAGAAAATACTAAAAATAAAATCGGTAATTACTTTACAGTAGTTCTTGCTTAAATTTAACATTTTTATTTAAAATTTAAAAAATTTAATTTATTGGCTAGTAACGGATTTTATGAATTTGTGAAAATTACGATACCTTTTGCTTAAACGGTCCTTTGTCATCTTTCACATGGTTGTTGTTATTTTAAAATAAATAAGAAAAAAACAATTTATAACATTTATTTTTTGTTTTTTTGTTTGTTTTGTTTTTTAATTTATAAATTTTCTTTTATTGGCCTATTGGCAGTGTTAATTTATTTTTAACACTATATTTAGTTTTGTTTTATTAATTATATATACAAATCTCGAAATTCGAGAGCATTTATTAAAAAAAAAGGTTTTGCTTATCGTTACTAAATGATTATAGTATTTTAAATAATACAATCATTTATTTTATTATAAAATTAAATTATTTTTGTCTTTTTTTTATTTTTTTTTTTATAAAACATTTATTATATAAATATCGTCATGGATTTTTAAAAATTTATTTAAATTTTTTATAAATGTTTTTAACTATATAATTGCGTTTTTAATTTTAAATATTTTATAATTTATTCATTTAATTTGTTTTCATTTATTTATTTATATTTATATTACATACGTGCGTTATTATAAATATATGTTTTTGTTATGTTGGTTTTTTAAAACCAACAAAATTTAATTGAAAAAAAAAAAATAATAAAAATGATATACATATTATTTTATTATTTAATCAGCATTTTTTTTTGGTGTCTATTTAACAATAATATTACAATTAATGTTTAATTATACAATATAAAAATTATAACTTTATATATTTTATATAGAAATAAATCATAACGATATTTAACATCAATGATATTAGTTATTCCTGTATACAGTTTTTAATTTTAAATTCTAAAAAATAATAATTTATTTTATATCATTGATGTTTGATGTTTATAATTTACATAATTTGTGTTTATTATGGAAATTGTATAGGACAAAATACGTATTTATTTTAATATATTATATTTAAAGGGATTTTATTAATTTTTATACGATGAACACGTGGTATTTATTAAATCCAATAATAATTTTCGATGATTAATTTTAAATATATTTATACGGGGCTGGTTTATTTCTTGCAATTTTTCATTTTCTATTTAAAAATTGCTGAAAATGCGTAACGGGTTTCTTTTGGCAGTGTAAGAACACCAACTGACTTTTAATTTTCATTTTTTTTTGTTGTGGACCACTTTTACGTTACGTTCGGAATGAAAATAATTTTATTAGTTTATTTATTATTATTTTTGAAATGGCACCTTTATCGGCTAATAATAAAATATTTATTTATATGACGTCGAATATTTACTGTATTTTATTATCTTTCCTTAATGAATTGTGTAAGTTTTTGTTAGTGAGAAATGTTTTAAAATTAAAAGTCTGCTTAAAAATTGCTCACGCTGATGGATTAGTATTTTACAGGTTCGATGGAAATAATATAATAATTTTTATTTAATATTTTTTTTTTTTTTTTTTTGTAATAATAACACCAAAAACAGAGATCTGGACAGAATATTAAAGAACTGGGGTTATAAAATATCCACTGTGTATGTTTTTTTTTTTTTTTTTAGAATATAATCTACATCAATTTTTTTGTTGAATTGTGTATTGTGTAAGTATGTAACAGTCCCTTCGAGAGTTTATAAATCATAAAATTAACAAACAACTATAAATATATATTTTATATATATGTTTTTTTTATATATACATTAGACCACGTGATTTAATAAATTATGTTTAGAGAGATAAAATGTGAAATAAAAATAAAAATATTTAATAAGCACCAATAACAATTTTGTGTTAACTATAACAAAATGTAAATTTATTTTATGTATTGTGGAATAATTTTGTGCGCTAGTAAGGTTATACAATAAAAAATTGATTGGAAATGCATTAGATATTAGCTGCAAAACATAATATTTTAAAATATTTTAAATTTTACTTACATCGCGCGATTTAACTTTAAATTAAATCATTAAATAATCACAATTTTTTTTATCTAGTCCACCACTCGCTAGATACCAAAATGAGTTACGATTTATTTTTTATTATATTATTTATAATACAATTTGTGGTCCCTAGATTAACGAAAATGAATAAATTACGACCACAAAAAACAATAAATAAAAGTGAAATAAAATTGAAATAAAAAACTATATATATATTTTTTAAAACAATTTTTTAATTTTTTTTTTTTAATAATTATTCTTTTTTATTCTCTTAACATAATTTTTTTTTTGCTTTATAAACGATTTATTTTTTTATACGAACTTTATTTTTTTACATAAATCATAATATAAATTTTTAATAATAATAATAATCAAACTAAAAAGAAATCTTTTATTTTTTTGATATAAAAATGACTGTTGAATTTTTTATTATTTATATTTAGTAAATTGCTTTTGCCATAATATAATATTTAAGATGTGAAAATTATTGTTTTTTTGTTTGGGTTTGTTTTATTTGTATCACACGGGCTAACCGACTATATGAAAGTGAGTTACTGGTGAAAGCGTTTTTTTTTATTTAACGGCGATAATATTAAAAAAAAATTAAATTAATTAAAATATTAAAATTATAAATTAATTAGCGTTAAAATCTAGCATAATAATGATAATAAAATTCAGATATGTAATTGATAATTTTTATTATTAATTATGAAATTTATGTGTAGTTTTATTAGCTCATGTGATTGTAATAATTTATAAAAACCATAAAGGAATAGTGTTGTAAATTAGAATTAAATACGAGAAAAGAAAATGAAATTAATAATTTTGTCAAATTATTTGTAATAGGTACATAAAATTTTTTGTATGGTATTAAAATACCCTAATTTATTTTATACCATACTGATGTTTATTTGTTTTATTTAAATATTCGGTTGTGGGTGTGAAATTTATTATTTTATTTGATTTTCGTTTATTTATAATTATTATTATTTTTTTTTTTTTTGATTTATTAATTAACATTTTTTTATTTTTGACTAATTTTGCGATTTTATTTAATTTGATTGTTAATACTCGTTTATAGTACAATTTATACTAAATTGTTCCTTATAAAATTGTTTATTATATTTTATTTATTATATAGATAATTAGGGTTAACAAAAACTTGGACGAGAATTTTCTATATTTTTATATAAATTAACGTTTATCACGCCATTTTATATAATGTATTAACATTCAAATTAAATATGAACTTTTAAATATTTGTTTGTTTAATAGAACTTTCACATAATTTTTATTTTTTAACTATATAATCTCGTGTATCTAAAAAAGTCTTTTTTTGTTTAAATTTATTTTAACTATTTTATTTTTTTAATAATAATTTAATTTATGTTCATTTCAATTCATATCTAAAAAAAAATAAGTATTTAATTAATTAATGTTAATTTCATGAATTTTATTTATTTAATAAGAAACCGAGGTTTTACTTGTTTTTTTTTAATTTTTTTTTTTTTTATTAATTTTCATTTTTTTGTCAACAAAAATAATGCACTAAAATTAATATATTTAGTTTTATTAATAATTTACATTTAAAATATTAATTTTTGTTCATATATAAATTTATCTATTTACAAAAAAATTATAATAAATCGGAAAAAAAAAATAATTTGTTCATCGGAATAAAAGAGGACGATACCATGTGTGGCAACTAGGTAGCGGAAATTTTACTTCTTTTTGTTTTTAAGTTTGGGATACTTTTTTGTGATTAGGCCTTTATGAAACTACTTAGAACGGAGAATTAAATTAAGCAGAATTTTTGTTTTGACGAACTGAGAAAATTATGACTTATATATAATATAAATATTTACACCCTGTTATTCGTCGTATTATATGTAAAATGAAAATTGGTTGAAATTTGGATACACTATATTTAAATAATAAAATAACAGAAATAAAATGAATTCCAAAGTTAAATAGTTTCATATTAAATATTTACAAAATTATTAATTTTTATAAATGTTTTTTTTTTTTTTTAATAATTCGATAAGTTTTGTGTTTATTACATTGATTTTCTTACACAACTGGACTGAATAAAATTTTTAATATTTATATTTTGTATAATATGTACGTATATAAATATAACAATATATATATTATATTTTTATATTTAATATATACAGGATTTTGAATTTATTCTCATATAAATTTAGTTTTTAATTATTAAATCGAAACTGACTTTAGATTTGACTTGGTTTTTATTATTTATTTTCTTGTAGCATTTTGATTTTCTTTGTTTGTTATATTAAAAATTAAAAATATATTTGTTAGTACAAATTAGTATAGACACGGTGATGAGACGATGGATTGATTAAGTGTTTGATTATTTTAAATTCGATCAATTTTTTGGTATATACAAATATATTTGTTTTGAGTGTTGCTAACATCTTCTCGAAACCACAAATAAAATTTAATTTCGAAAATGTTTAGTTTTTTTAAAATAAAAACAAAATTTTTGAAAAAAATAATTGGTTTTTGTTTTTGATTAAATTTTGTTTGTGGTTTCGAGTAGGTGTTGCTAACACTCAAGACTTAAACATTTATATTAAATGGAAACCACGGCGACTCCGGTATATAAGAATTTTTTTTCAGTATATACATTTAAAATATAATCTAATTAAATAATATACGGTATGGACAAATTTATAGACATAAATTTAATAAAAGTAAATACTATACGAGTATAAGGTGTGAACAAATTATTCCAATTTTTATCATACTTTATTGTACTCGATTCGACTTAAAATCCTTGCTTAACGTTGGCTGGTTAATAAAACATTAAACCGTGGCATTTAACAAATAATAATTGGTTTGGGAAAAAACAGACCACTGGAAGTTTGGAAAAATGACAAAATTTGTTATCCTACTGAAAGTGAAGTTTAACGATAAATTGTACATCTAGTGACCAAATCGAGCAGATTTAAATATTCAATCAAGTTACAAATAGTGTCCGATCTAATTTAGAAAATAAAATTAAAAAATGTAGTGTAATAAAAATTCTAAATAAGTTCATTTCACATTATTTACAAACTTAATAAAATATTCTCTTTTTTAAATTTTTATTTTTATAAATAAAAAATAAAATATATGTATGAAGTACTTGTTTTTGTTTGTTTTCGAATTTAACAATAATTATTTCTAATTTGTAATACTTAAGTCATAAATAAGTTTTCATTTAATTTTTATATTCCTTCCTATATTCCTAAACTAAATGTATTTGTTTTATAGTTTGTATTTTTAATTTTGTCATAATTTATTAATTTTTTCAAATTTTATATACATATATTTATATATGGGGCATTTCACGTCAACTGGGCCACTCCACCTGCCCAAAAATTGGCTAAACTTTTTGATGATTTTCTAATACTCTGAAATAAATCATGTATATATATTCTCTGTCTAAATATGAAAACGATAGTACACGTTAGACAAATTAAAATACCATAAAAATTAAAAAAAATTAAGAAATATGTAAATTTTGCCATGTTATTTCCATTATGTACAATATAAGGGGTGAATGTATCTTTCGATAAACGTGATGTTTTTTAACAAAATACTACAGACACTACGATAAAAATAAGCCTACAATAATTATTTTAGGTGCTTAGGTGTTGTAGAACCGGAGATCAGATTTTTTTTAAATTTAAAAAAATAACGTAAGATTATTTACAGTATTATCAAATGACACTTTATTGATAAAAAATTATTCGAATGCTAAGGATTCAATCAATTTTGCTTATAATTCCACTAATTAAAATTAAATCTTAAATAAAAACCTTTAAAATGTAAATTTTTAAAAAGAAATCCTTACTGATTTATGAATAAAAAATTTCACGTTATTTTTTACATTTTTTTTAAAAAATCAGATCTTCGGTTCTGTAGCACCTAAATTTATTGTTGTAGGCTTATTTTTTTCGTTAGTGTCTGTAGTATATTGTTAAAAATTATCATGTTTCTCGAAAAAAACATTCACCCCTTTATGGGGCAAAATGAAAAAAACATGTAAAAATTCACATATTTTATAATTTTGTTTACTTTATATGGTGTTTTAATTTTTCTGACGTCTACTATCGTTTTCATATTTAAACCGAGAATATAAACGAACTAGGTATTTCAGATTTTTAAAAAATTATCAAGAACGTTTTTATAACGACTTAAGATATTTTTTTAATGTCAAGACCGAAGACATTTTTTTTTTTAATGTTAAGACCAAACAGATTTTTTTAAGTTTAGCCAATTTTTTGGGCAGGTGGGGTGAAAGCCAGTTGACGTGAAATGCCCCATATATATATATATATATATATATATATATATATATATATATATATATATATATATATATATATATATATCGACTGTGTGATATTAATTTAAATTTAATTTAATAATATTATTAGCGTTTAAAGTGATTTGGAATGCTGGTGATTTTATGTGTTAAATATGTTTTGCGTATAAAGTTGTGTGTGTCTTTCGGTGATATTTTATAATAAATATTTTGTTCTATCAAAAATTAGAAATACAAAATTAAATTAAATTAATAATTAATTTATATAAAAAAAAAATTAAAATTTAATTTAGAATTTTTTTCATTTTGTTATTACATAATTATAAATATATACATTATGTTTGTTTATTTATAATTTTTATTTTATTTATTTAGTTTTTTTTTTGGGTTTCTGTTTATCTCTTCATTTAATTAAAAAATTGACTTTATTTAATATTTTTTTCACGAATTTTTTAATGATTTTTCTTTTATAAATTATTATTTATGTATATGAAATTTTATTTGTTTAATTCTTTAACTAATTACAACTAACATTTGTTTTTTTTTTTTATAAAAATAAAAACGGAGAATCGAAAAATTATAAATTAGAATTAAAATAAATCACAAATTTGGATTTTTGGGGATATCTAGAGCCCCATAAGCTATTATCAGTGTTTATACTCGGGAAAACGTCCTGTGCTGTCCATTTGCTGTTGTTGACCGTCGTGTCCTTGGCCGTCTTGTATGTGACCGCGCCTCTGTTGGGGTTGTGGTGGCTGAATAACACTTCCGCTGCTTTCGGTCTCCGTTGATGGGGGTGACGGATAATAGTCTCTCGGTTGATGTTGTGTCCCAGTTGTTGTTGGTAAGCCCATAGATAAATCTCCGTGGATGATTGCTCCTGTTGGCGAGGGACCATGTGCTTGTCCCATTGCGGGATTCAGAACCACCACGGATACTACATCCTCACTCGCCCACCGGGCTAACGGTTGTTGAGCTTGAATAAATTCATCACTAGAAATATTCAAATCGAAAAATAATATATTGTAAATTGATTGGCCTCGTTATTTAAACAACATTTATATATTTTTTTTTTCTTTTTAATGGATCCTCTGTCGATCGAAACGATACAGAGTTTGATTGTAAAAACCATCCATATTCCATGCATAAATGCTTGTTTAGATAATCGGCCGGAGTACATACCTTTCGCTATCGGGTGTATCGCGCGGATCAACTTGTCGATCATGATGATCAGCGGTCTCGTAAATACCATCTTCGTCTTGGTGTAAATGCGTATGGGAGGAATGATGCGAAGAATGTGGCCCATGCGATGGATGCCCATGTGCATGTCCATGATGTGTATGATGACTAAACGAATGTGGCGAATGTGTTTGGTGTGTTGAATGTCTGCTAGTCGCTGATGATGGAGGATGACGATATCTTCCATAAACGAAGCGACTTTCATCATCTGAGCGAGGTCTACACCGATTGCTGTATGATGAATGTATTGTTGCAGTTTTTTGTTGCTGAGCTAATTGTTGATTTGAACTGGGGACAAAATATATTATTTAATTTTTATTGTTAATTTATATTAGGTTTAATTACCCCTGTGAGGATTCACTACACGCTGCTGAACTATCTAATCTATAATGACGATCTGCCTCAGTTTCAGACATTCTTATGTCTTCTGACCCGCTTGGACTCATGTGCCTTGAAGAATGATGTTCTAGTTGCCTAATTAAATCTTCTAAATTTCGTATACGAAGAGGTCCTAGCGACGGAACCTCCTCTTCCTCTTGGTTAGATGGAGGACGATGATGATGCATCATAGGATTTGGTTGTCCTTCAACTATAACTGTATGCGATTGGGATACATCACATATATTTTCTTTCGAACTACTTTTTGATCCGCTTCTTTTATATGAAGTAGTTGCTTCACTATAACCTAATGCGGCTTGTTCTAATTGTTTCCTAAGCATTTCTTCACTGAGACTGCCGCTTCCCGATGGTGTATTGCCGGCACCAGTTCCTCGATGTGATGCCGCATTACGTAATGCTTCCAATATGTCCTCATGATATCCATTCAAACTTTTTAGTGTGCGCTCCACATCACCGGTGGCTGATAGTAGACCAGTTGCAGTTTGTGATACGCTTGTCTCTTGTTGCGCTATTAATTCAAGATTATCGGATTGTGAATCATCTCCCCATTTATCTTTGCAACTATCACCAATTACAAGCCCAAAACCATGTTTCTTGAGGATTCCTTTTTCTGGAAGTTTTGACATATTGTTTGGGGGTAGATCGATGATTGAGACAGTCTCTTCTTCTCCTTAAAAATACCGAATTGTAACGTACTAATCAACAAGAAACAAATCTACCCCCTTTTCTTTGGATTTTTTTTTTGTGAGAGTGGTAGGGTATTTTTTGACATTTTCGTTTTTTTTTTTTTAATTGATTAATTTTTAACAGTGACAGAGTGAGAAAAAGAGTGACTTAATTTTGTTTATATGTGATTGGAAGAAAAATTTTTGTAAAATATAAATTGCAGCGTGTGTTGTGATATACAAAATAAGTATGTGGCAAAAATTTTTTCCCAGCCACATAAAACATTTTTTTTTTGCATTTTTATTATTTATGATTTTAGACTTTTTTTGGTTTAAGCGAATCTTATAAATTAACGGTATTTTAATAAAAATATCCGAAAAGAACATATTTTTAATTTTAAACTGGCTTGGTTATATAAAAGTTACAATTAAAAATATTTTCTTGTCAATTTATTTTTAAGGAGAGAAGGTTTTTTGTTTTTAGAGAGGAGACTAATCTCATAAGATAAAATAATCTAACAGATAGCACATAATCAAACATACCATAAACCATCGCTTAGGATTTCATAATTAGCTTTGATTAGCTATAAATATTTTTAAAACTTTAGACTTCATGGGAAGTCAATAGCATTTTTAAGATTTTATAAATCGCAATTTGCTTCAAAAGTTGTACAAGTATAATACCAGTGACATACTAGGGATAAGCTAATCGCGATTAGTAAATTTTTCGAGATTAGCTATGGTGTATCAAGTTCAAGATTAGATAATCGCTTTTTATTTCAAGATTAGTGACTAATCGCGATTAGTGTACTGTACCCTCAGCCTCAATGTATTGAAATATTTTTTTTATTGAGTTTAGTGAAAGTACAAGAGTGGCGCCGTTGTATGTGAATGTTAAAAAAAAATAAAATTGCAAATACAAGTTGCGCTGTTTTAGTACAAATGGAACTATCATTGACATATTAAAAGTACAAACAATTTATGATATAAATAAAAAGTTACTTTTATTTTGATTTAGCAAACCTTTGTTTGTCAATGCAATTAGATTATTGGTGAATTAGCTAATGGCACTTTGCAGTAATAATAAAAGCTGTAATTTAAGATACATAAAATAGAGGTTAACCAATTAAAATCCTATTTTACTACTGTCGTATTTCCATGAGAATTTTACAACAACAATTGCTCGCGATACGAATTAAATAATTCAAACCAAAAGTTTGAATTATTTAATTCATTCCTAATTTTAGTTATACCACCCGACACCAGACGCCAACTTGGTCTTTCTACTTGTTGTTTTATTTCAATTCGAAAAAATAATTCGCGACTTGTTTCCATGAGAAAAAATAATTCAAAAATAATTTGAATTCATTTTTCTCATGGAAATACGACTGTAATTAAAATTATATTAGATAATAGTTTTATTCAACGAGATGCGTGACCACTGGACAGGAAAAGTTTTTTCTGAGGTCCTACTATCTGTTAGATTATTCTTCCTATGCTAATATATTGTACAAAAGCTTTACTTTAGTTGTGTGTGCTTTCTAAAGATTTATAATATTGGAAATTATGTTTCCAAAATTATAAATGACAACAAGCAATTCTTAAATATTTAATTAAAAAAAAAGGATTTCCTCATTCATGAAAAAAGTAATAGATTATGTTTCCATATGCACTAACAAAAAAAAAAAAAAAAAATTGGTTTAATTTAGAAACGCGAGATTTTAGGCGCCATATTCCATAATATTGAACCAATTTATTTTCGAAATGGAAACACCAGCGTGAATTTTAAATAAAAATATAAATATTCTAGCGAAATAATATATATCGACTATATAATGTATGGTTAGGCACACAAAACAAAAAAAAATAAATAGATGTATAATTCTACATAAAGTTGAAAATTGTGTTACTTACCAGAATGTGTTGGATCTTCTTCGCTACCAGAACCGGGCATTCGTCTTATTTGCATTTTATGATCCCTTAAACAAAAATATAACGATATATAATTTTTAATATTTTTTCTGTTCTTCTTATTTTATGATTTCATGATAAAATTATATACTTATGTAGTATAAAACATTTTTTATTATCATTTATTTTTATTTTGTTTTAGTATTCCGGCCTGTCATATTTCATTCTTTTTTATTTGTATAGAAATATATGAAATACAAAAAAAAAACTCTACTTAGAACAAATTGAAATTAATTTTTATTATTATATTTTATTTTTTGTATTTGTACGCGGTTTTTTATTTTTATTTTATTGTTATATGTATTTTTTTATTAATTTATTACACGATTGGATTGACATTAAACATATAAATGGCGATTTATTAGAATATGGGGTGCGGTGTGATTTTTCAATTTCAAAATCTATATACAGTACTGATTACGTGCGAATTATTTGTACAGTATTATTTTTCGTACAGTAGCGTGCGAGTGTATAGAACAAAAATATCAACCAGATAATTAAACAATTTAATTAGTATTTTTTCTCATATATCCCTGTTTCATAAATTAGTACCTAATTAGAAAAATAATTTAATTTGATTAAAAAATATTATTATTTTATGAATAAAAGCGGTTTCCGGTTTTAAATTATGTTACATTATACATTATTCGTTAGTAGATAATTTATAAAATTTAGTTTAAAGTTCGCTAATGTTATACAATTTAAAGTCATTAAATTCTGGTGCGATTATATATTATTGGTATATTTTTGGTTGCGATACGAATCAGTTATAAAACTTAATGTTATCTACGAAAATTTATGGTTATAATGACCTAATTTAAAATAAAATTATAATTTTTAATAAATAATGATAAAATGAAAAACCGTATAATATAAAATATGTATAAATATTAGTTATTGAGCGGTTTTGATTTATTAATGCATTTGGTGAGATATGCGTATCTCGTTTGTATCTCTCTACATGTGTTATATATGAAGCACGGAGTTTTTATTGTAATATTTAAAAAAAATAATAAATTTTGTAGGTGTTTTATACTCACCGGAATCCTGGTTGATTTGCATATGTTATAATTTTATTGGAACCATCCAGTGATACCTCTTCGACCGAATGATGATTTGCTGTTGCTGCACCACCATACGGTTTTCCCATTGGTTTTTTAACATATGGTGGGTCATATTTCAGTCGTGTTGTCTTCCTTCTTCATATTTTAATTTTTTTTTTTTTTATTTTATATTTTTTTTTATTTTATAAATAAAATATTTTTTATTTACAGAATTTTGTTATGAATAATATTTTTTTTTAATGTTTTATAATTTGTATATTGTATATATTTTTTGAAATTTTTAAATTATTTATTTATATATAATTATATTTTTGTTTTTATTTATTTATTTTTATATATTGTGATTTCCAACCAAATTAAATTCATATGCGAGGAAGAAAAGAAGAAGAAATAAACCAATTTCAGAATTTGTTTTTATTTAAAATTATTATTATTATTTTTTAGGTATTATGTTTCATATATATTATTTTTTTATATTATTTTATATATATTGGATATATATATATATAAATATATATATTTATTTTATTTTTATTAATTTGAAAATAAAAAATAAAATTATAATATATTATAATATAGAATTAATATAATATATATTTATAAATATATATATATATTATGTTTTGTTGTGACTTTTAAGAGACTATAATTTGTTGCGCAATAAAAATAAGAAGTTTTATTAAATTATACGATATATATATATATCGAGTATGTCCTTATTTAATATAACTTGTATTTTTAATTAAAAATAATAAATAAATTACATACAACATTTATTTTTTTTTTTTTTTTTTACAATATTTTTAAGAAGAAATATAGGTATTATTAACGTATATATAATATGTATATACATATATGCAATTCAATAATAAAAAAATTATAGTATACATTTACAACATCAAATGCAAAATAAATTTAAATAAATAATTAAAAAAATAAATTAATTTATGGAAAATAAAGTGTTCGGCATCAAATGGATAATCAAAAAATAATAATTAGCATTTCGTGGTCATGCTTTTGATATGGACAATTTTTGTTTAAGAGCATGAAAGCGAATATTTATTTGGACATGTCCCAATGATGCTACGAAACATAAACACTTGGTTATAATACAAATTTTAGTTAGACCATTTTCCATTTTTCAAACAATATATTTTATTTAAATTGTATAGATATATTTTTGGGATTATCTTTTAGTATTCGACCATATTATTCGAAATTATAATAATAATAAACAATAAATTTGACGATAATTTTTTTTTTTTTTTTGAAAATATTAATTTTATACACTTCATTAATTATTTATTTTATAAACAAATTAAAAATTTCAAGTAATATTTTTTTGTTTAGTTTTGTTATTTTAGTTTAGTATATTTATAATTAAAGCAAACACAATTATTTATTATTTTATCTCTATTTACTATTCTATGCAACCAATTTTTTCTACTAAATACCTCTGGCAAAATATTTATAATGATCCCTAAGCTATAAACTTTGTAGTTTTAGAGGAAATGGAGAAGTCATTAAAAATATTAGGCAAAATGTACAATTATTAACTAATCCATGACATTTAAATTTTAGTTATCGAATGTCGTGGCCTGATTAATCTAACGAAACTAAATTTTTAAATAAACTGATGGATACTTTTCTATATTTATTCCTTAGCTAAATATTTCACTCAATTATTTACAGATGACTATTTTCGCACATTATTTCAGTTAATAATTGATAAATTATGGTTTATTTGAAATTAAAAAGAAAAATCACTAATTGATCAAAAAGCATTAAATTTAATTGAAAATTCAATTATACATATGTACATTTATATTTGCAAATATTAATTAATTTACATAACATTTTCACGATTTTTAATAATTAATATAAATTGAGTTTCATTTTTAATTGTAATTAAATCCAACAATTAATTTTTCGTTTGTTATTCGTGTATAGATAGATAAAGAAAATTATCATTTCCATTTAATGTGGTTTTTAAGCACACAACTTTTTGCCTTAATTAAATATTATTATATGTATATTTAATTCAATTATTTTTATTATAACGTTACTATTTTCATTTAAATTTTATTTCCTTTTAATTAATTATATGCGGAAAATGTATTGTTTTCTTTTTTTTTTGGGGTTCAGTACATTAACATTTTAATTTTTCTACGAACTGTTTGTTTATTATTATTAATTTGTTGTACACAAATAAAGACAGCTTTAAAAATAATTTATTTAATTAGTATATTTTAAACCTAATTAGAATATTTCGTTTTGGTACACATGAAATTTATAAATGTTATATAAAATAAATAATAGATTTTATATAGAGCTCCTTTAATAAAACATTGTATTGCAAACAAATAACAATTTATATAAAAAATAATACACAAAACTTTTTAATTATTAATTCCTATAAATATCAAACAAAAAATTATTATTATTTGTTTTAAAAATTATAAAAAACATTGATCGTGTTGTGTATAAATAAAATAAATATAAATTTTAGTTTGGAAAATATTTTTTTATTTTTTATTTTTGTTTAACATTAAATCAACAATTTTCAATTTAGTAGAGTGGTTTCGAACAAAAATTGTTGAATTCACAATTCACAATTCCTAATTTTGCTTGTTAGCAAACAATAATAAATACCAAAAGTTTTTAAATTTTTTTTGCGTGCAAACAAATTTCATTTTTTGTAAGAGAAGCTTTTTTACGATGTACGTACAATAAATTTAGGCTCACCTTTAAGCATACGTATAATAATCTAATTTTGACATATACATATGTACATAGATGAGACAAACCAAACGAACAAATCTACCAACTCGTTCTATATAAATAATCTTTAACAACATAATAAAATTTATTTATGTGCAGGGTGTTTCGTATTGGCAATAACCAAAAAAAAAAAAAAAAAATTAAGGATATTTCATTAAATAAAAGAAAATCCTATTGCTTCTATCATCTCATCAACATTAAAAATTGTTGAACTTGTTTGTAAAAAATGACATATTTGTTGCTTGTAGATCGGCTTTTCTTCTCATGGTTATTATACAATTTGTTGGAGAGATTGTAAGAAGTTTGACCACTAAGACAATGGTCTGATTTTACGAAACACGCTGTATATAAATAAAATGTTGATAGGATTTTCTTCTTCAATAACGTTAAAATAAAATATATTTTTCTACTTTAAAAAAGTACTTTGAAGTGTATTTTTAATAATAAACGAAGCGTAACAGTTATTTATTTTTATTTTTGGAATAGCCAAAAATGGACAATCTTATTTCTACCGTAAATAAGTAACAAAAATAAAGAGTACTTCTTGTGAATTCAATCTTAAAAATTAGAGAATTTAATTTAATTAAAATTTAATTCGACGAATGTCGTTTTCATTTTGTTGGATGTCTTCTAGTTTTTATTTTTTTTATAGTATTATTTCTTGTACAATGTTTTTACTTAATTTAGTAGTTTTCATTTTTATTATTAATAATGAAATTGAAAATGATGAATAAATGAATGGTCTAATTAATAATATGTCTCTTATTACATTTTATGTATGTATTTCAAAAGGCATACTACCTATCACAATTTTATGAGAGATTTTACTATTTAATATTTATTTATATTTATTACAATTTAAATAAATTATATTTATACGAAAATAAAAATTATTGCAAA
This sequence comes from Tipula helvola, assembly GCA_963556165.1. Taxonomy (NCBI): domain Eukaryota; kingdom Metazoa; phylum Arthropoda; class Insecta; order Diptera; family Tipulidae; genus Tipula; species Tipula helvola. Next base: position 341,609,580 of record OY744483.1, on the reverse strand, counting down.
ACGATACATAAATATACTAAAAACAAGCTTTCAATAAAATACTGAATTAATAAATAATCAACATGCAATTAATATATGTATGTACTTATAAAATCCACATTAACACAACAAGCACATTAAACGTATATAAAAATATATTATATATTATTGCTCAAGAAAAATAGTTTTATTTAAATTTATTTTTTTTTTAATTTAATTCATTTGTTTTTTGATTTAATTTTATTCTTTCATTAAAAATAATTTAGTACAAGACGGGTGTTAACAAAAATTATTGCCATGCAAATTTTTCGTTTTTTTTGTTTGTTTCTCAAATATTCGCTAAAACTACTTTACTCAGAGTGAACATGCAAAGAATCGAACGAATTTATTGGAAATTTATGTATTAACTTTATTGTTATAATTAATAATTTTAGATAAAAATTAATTTCAATTTTTTTATTTGCTTAATTTATAAATATTATACGATTAAATATATTTCAGGATCATGGCATATTATATACCATGATTTTTATGTGCATTTATACATACTTATATTATATACCATTTTATGTAGATATATACCATGATCATGAAAATTTAATAAAAATTAAATAAATAATTAAAAGCTGTACAATTACAAGAGTATAATATAAAATAATTAATTTGGTTTGTAAGGCATTTACTTAATTCTTAATTTATTTCTTTTTTTTTTTTTCAATTGTCAGATTTGTTAATTTCTCTTGTAAAAGTTAAAATATATCAAAACAAAATTTAAATAAATTAAATTAAAAAAGTTAAAGGAATTTTCAAAATTAAAACTAATTTTTCTTTTGATTTTTTTCTTTTTTTGTTAAATTTAATTCTTAAATGTAAAGTTTTTTTTTTTATTATATCAATTAAGTTTTTTTATTTTCAAATTTATTTATTATATCTGTAAAATAAATGAAAAACTACCTTTAACAAAGTTGTAAATTTAAATAAACTAACCTCAGACACAGGGAGAAGTTTCTATGTACTACAACTGACCTGTAGCACAAAGCCATTAGAGTGAATGTAACAAAAACAAAACCAACTACTGATACAAGTACACCGACTAAAAATACTGTATTTGAACCATGATAATTTTCTATTTTTGTTTAGTTAAATTTTTTTTTTTTTTATATAATATATAGTTATTATTGCATTAAATTTTTTTTTTATTTTATATATAGTTACGTGGTTGGTTTGAAGACACAGAGTAGATTGGTGTTTTATATTCATATTGGTTTTCATGAGAAAAATAAAAAGAAATTTAGAAAAAAGAGAAAAATATGAAAATAAAATTAAATATTATATTTTCGAAATATAAAAAAGATTTTTTTTTTTGTTAATTTGTTTTTATTTTTTATTTTTTGGTCGATGACAATGGTAATCGAAATTCGATTTTATCCATAATATTAATTATTGCGTTTTTAGTTAAAAAAAAAAAAATAAAGTAAATTAATCTTACCTTATAAATAAATATTTATATTAATAAAAAAAAAAAAAAATGTTTTAATAAGAAATAAAATGTATGTTTATAATATGAAATTTAATGAAATGTAATAATGTGTGTTTTGATTATGCACAAAATCCGTAGAAAATAGTGAGTCTTGGGATGCGAAAACAATGAATCGAATACAAATTTTAATATCATTTAAGTATATAATCTTCTATAAACAAATAAATAATATTTAAAAAAAAAAAAAAAACAATAAATAAATTAAATAAATATAATATTTTATGTTTTGCCTAATTATTAAGAATGGGATTCCGATCATTAGCAAAATATTTATTCGTTTGAATAGAATAAATAAAGATGCTCACTTCTCACACCATATATGCAAGTTACGTCTTTCTTAACAATGAACAATATTTGAATATTCCGCAATTAAAGGTAATATTTGTTTATTTGTGCGCGACTAACAATAACTTTAAACTTTGTAAAGACCTGTTTCTAATTTTGTTATGAAAATTAACACTTCTCAAAATTGTAGTTGGTGGCGAAACGGTCACAGTGTGGTGACGAAATTAATTTGAAATTTCATCTATTTAACCTAATTTTTATTAATAATATAACAATTTACTGTTTTTTTATCAAAACTAGAATAGATCTTATAGGAACCGCGTTAAGAAATGCAATTTTGTGTTCCTTGTGATTTTGGGCAATCCATTCGTTACACAAAATGAGGCATTTCCTAACTGATTGCATAAATAGGTATGTAACTAAACTTCTCAGTAAAGAGAGTCTTTACTCGATGTGCGATTTCTATTGGAACCATGAAAATGTTGTGCATAAAATACAAATATTTTTGTTTTTCGGTATGAGCATATTTTTAATTGAATAATAATAATTTTGTTTTTCGAGCCTATACAAAATATAGAAAGGTAATTTAATTTATTTGTTTACGGGTTCATATTTAAAATGGTACCTGTACGAGTAAATTTAATGTGTTTATTTATTGTTTGTTGATTGAAGTACGAATATTAAATTTGGGTTTCTACATTTTTGGTATGTGAAAGAAAGCAGAGTGGAAGATATATGATTTAATATTGCTTGGCTATTTTAAGCTCCACAAAAATAAAATTAATCTAAATATTGTAATAAAGAATAATATCATATATAAAAACAAAATAAATAATATTTTATAAATGGTAAATAAAAATAAGAGAAATGTTGTTCTAATGAAATGTGAAATCTGACAAGAAAGTATTAACATAAAAAAAAAAATATCCTCAAAATAGGATTTCTTGAATTATTATTGTTTTTATTATTATTTTCTTTTATTTTACTTTTTAAGCTATTAAGGAAATAATAATATACGAACAGTTATATTACATATATAAATATACATTTGTATATATACTCGTACATTTATCAGAGAAAAACGCATATCACATAAAATTTAGAGGCTTATATTATACAGAAAACAATCACACAAATCTACATACGATACATTTAATTTATTTTTATTTTATTTTATTTTTGTTTGTTTGGTAAAAATTTTAAGACATAAAATTTCCTCGTTGTCTCTGTAAATAGCATTTTAGTTTACAAGTAAAGAAATAAAATTTATAATGAAGCGGCAAATATATTAGACAATTTATGTTGTATATTAATTAAATAGGCGCATGATTTGGTATAATAAAAAATAAAATAAAATATTATTTTCATTTCAATATATGTATGTATGTATGTAATTATTTCACCTTTCGAATAATTAAGCAAGCAATTTAATAATACGTATATATGTATATTTAAATAAAATAAAATAATAAATATAAAATAGTTATGTATGTTGTAATGTTCTAGTTAAGTAGTCGCGCCTTAATGCTCTTTTATACACAAAATAGCTCTTTTTATTGTTTTGAGTCATAACTGTTCATAGCTTAAACATATGTTATTAAAAAAAATTATGATTTATTTATCTCCTAATTTAAAATTGTTATTAATAAATTAAGTCACTATATAGATTTCACACACAATTTCATAAACATCTTCCACCCAATTATATTTACTCCTATAAAAAGTTTATCAAAAGTTATAAATAAATAAAAGGAAACTCATCCTTATTAGGTGCATTAATATTATGAATAATAACATAATCCTGAAAAAGGATTATATATATACTATACATACATAATATAAATGGTATATGTTTTGGAGAATCTCATCAATATGTATGAATTACATTGTGAATGGCCTATAATAAATGTTTCTAAAAATTTATTTTGATTTTATAACTTATCTGTTTTATATTTTATTTGTATACATTACGAAATTGAATTCGATCGATCAATTTGATTATTTATGGTGTGTTGTTGAATTTCTAGTGGCTATATTGGATATTCATTTTAATTTTCAGTCAATTATGATCATTTTTTGATATTTAAACGAAATTCGAAAGTTTTTGTTAGGATTTATTAAAATTTTAAGAATTTTAATATTTCTCATGTTTAAGTCGCATTCTTATGGATGGTTAAGAAAATGAAATACAGAGTCAATAGTAAGGATTTTTAATACTTAGAATATTCCAGCAATTTATACCGGATTATTTGACCGAAATAGTTAAATATCTCTAAAGGATTGAATTTTTAGGAATTAACAAAAATTATTATTTAATAATATTTATTTAGTCTTGGTATTATTGACCCTGAGAGAAGTAAAGGTCTTTTCAGGCATATTCTTTCTAAATTCGAACGAAACTTTCCGAGTTATGAGCTCCAGAGTTCCGGTCTTCAAAATTACCATACATTTTATAAAAGAAATTTGAATTAAAAGTACTGAAAGTTCTACCGAAAATGTTTTAAGTTGTGTTGCGGTTTACTTAATTCGTTGGGTTAGTATGGTATCGTCGAATTTAGTGGAGAGAATTACGAACTTGTGTTAAATTGGATAATACTTCGTAAAATGTTTTAACTGGTTGGTGACACAGGTCTAATAATGCCAATAAAATTGAATTTTTTAATTTATTTTTAACAAAATATGGTAATTTCTAGATTTTTTTCGGTTTTTTTTTCTGTATTTTAACTTTCCAATTATCCTGGATTTTTTTCAGGCAATTGGCAATTGTAGTGATCTCTTAAAAATCGCCTGTTTTTAACCTAACCTAAGTCGATCAATTATGAATAGATTACATGTATGAATGTGTTTGGGTGTGTGTATTTGTTAATGTATGTGCATGTATGCCAGGGTGTGAGTGTGTGTGTCTTTTTGGTTTTTCTTTAAGTTGTGCCGATTAAATTTCGTTTCTTCAAACATCTGTCTTACCGGAATTGATAACAGCCCACATTTTACAATATAAATAGCATTTAACCACGATATCCAGAAAAAAAAAATTTGGAAAACAAATTTCTCGAAAATAAAATTCCGCAAAATAAGACCCCACGCGACAAAATCTCAAAAAAAAATCTCGAAAGCCAAAAACTCGAAGAAAAACTCGAAACTAGAAATCTCGAGTTACTATGAGTTTTTCGGATGAAGGTTACAATGGGGAACAGATCATTAAATGAATAAAAAAAAAAATATCGCCTTATGAAAAATCTCTTATGAAAGAAAATCAGTAATCGTTTTATATTAGTCGAAAAAAATTGCCTCGAATGGGAAACATCGATTTGCTTGCTAGCTTTAAGGTTGAATTCAAAATAATAAATATAAGCTTGCATATAGAATGGTTAAACTTGTATATGACAGTAAAAAATAGCAAATTTATGTTAATCCTATTTGATATTTTAATTTTATCAATACTTTAAAATCAAAGCAATTTAAGGCAGTTGAATATTAAATCCCAAACTCTCCAAAAAATTTGTGGAACTTAAATAAAGTCACAGGACAGTATTTTATTTTATAATTATCGTAATTATCTAAATCAAGTCTAATAATGTTGGAACCGTAAAAAACCGGATAATTTAGTAAATATTGAACAATCCGACAATCGCAAATATACTTGAATAATCACGAAAATCTTGAATAACCGGATTGTTTCGAAACACCGAATCACCAATTAAGTATCGAATATCACGCATCTCATCTCCATGCTAAACTCCAATATTTTCGGGAAATTTTAAAAAGGGATCAAAAGATGAAGCGCCGAGAATTTTTAAAATCAGGAGAATCCCACCAAAACAAACTCCCTTTGTTCAGTCGCGGTTACGTGTTTTTCTAGGAAGAAAATTTCAACAATTTCGTTTTGATTTTTATGATCAAAACAATGATACCTCGCACGCTGCTTAGCAGCATAGCAGATTAGTATTGGTTCTCTTTTACAAATCAAATTAATTCTTTTTCAAATCAAATTAAACCTTTTCTAATCAAAATTTGATTGCCAAAAGGTTCAATTCGTTTCGCAAAACGCTTCTTTGATGTTGAAAGCTTTGATCTTAAATGTGTTTAGGGAATTTTCTTCTAAATTTAAATATCTGTCAGAACCTAAAGGTATTTTTATTTCTAAGGAGTCAGATTTACTCGGATATTCACCTTCAGCAACGGAGAAGAAATTGTTGAACCTGTTTTAAGAAAATACCAATAGCGACAGGGACGACTTTCTATTTCTTTTCTCTTAAAAATGTTTTACTTTTGATAAAATTTTATATTTAATTCGGCCACCTGATTATAAGTTTACCAAAATTCGATCACTTTGCTATTCGATATATTGAAGTCTACTTTTCATTTCAAATTTTTTTTCGAGCTTTTCGAACTTAAAGCAATTTTATTTTCGATTATATTCCTTTCGCTCATCTATGTCTAATTCCCAAAAATGAACCAAACAGAGAACACAAAACAGAATAGATGCACAGAATGCTAAGAGCCTTCTTTTTGGTGTGATTAAAATTTGTCCAACGATGTACAAAATTTAGTCGAGTTATTAAGAAGAAAGAAAACATAAAATAATAAGATTAGTACATTAGCCGGAAACTTTCTTTTCATTTCTCTTCAGTAAAATATTTTAAAAATTAAACCAACATTTTCCAGAATCTACGATTTTATTCATAGTTTTGTGATCTTCCAAACTATCGTATCGCGATCAAAAGGAAAAGTTTATATTTCGTTTTCGACCAGTTTTGGAATTGGTCAAACGTTCCCGGCTTTTTAGGGGAATTTGCCACTACCTTCTTATTGTGAATAAGGATGTACAAAATATTTTGACATTCAATACGAATTTATATTAAAGACGAAACATCTTTTAAACAATTTTTTTTCCTTGCTCTATTTCATACGAAATGATTTACAAGCCATAAAAATAACATTTTATAAAATCTCGAAAACCATTTAATTTGTTGTAACGTTCTAATTTATTGATTTCAAATGTGAATTTTGTTTCGTAAAATCATCACATACAGTCTTTAACAAAATTATATTTGTACTCACAAATTTTTCTCCTAATTATACATACTTGTGCAATATGGAAATTTGTAAAAATTCAAAATAAAAGATTAAATCACTTTTTAAATTATTTTTGGCTTATTAAACAGTTAATCACTTAAGTTTTGAATTCTCATGGACAGATTTTATTACGTCTCTGTAACATTTCGCAAGTGGTCTAACAATTTGTAGATAAAATCACCTAGAATCTTATCCCATACGGATTTATTAGCATCCTACTTCTCAATTTTAAATAGAAATCTTGCTCAGGCCTAGACAAGTATTTTTATTTAAGTTTTTTGTTAAGTTTCGTAGCAATAGCAATAATATTGCATTGAAAAGCAAATTGAAAGACGATTAATTTATCGTCAACTAAGAATGTTATCTCATTCAATAAACCTATATTGAACGTTGGCTGGTACAAATGCATTATTTTTTCTTCCAAGACATTAAAATTCAGTGCGCTGATTGGTTGAAATAATTATCGTTTTTTTAGGTAATGTAATTTTCCGTAAAGGGAAAAATTGCCCTACACAAAGTTAAACAACTTTTAATTTGTTGTTTTGCCTAATCAAGAATTTTCTGAAGATTCATTTATAAATTTTCTCTTTATTTTCTGATGAAAACAATACACTGAATTTATTGCTGACAAATATCAGTCTTAATAGCAGAAACGAACTAAAGTTGTCAATGCGAACGTTGTCATATGCGAACTTACTACATCGGGACTCTACTTTCTCAAAGCTTTTCTCTGACTAAAATCAGACCCGCTCAAAATATGACACCAGGTCAATTTTAGGAATTAACCTGGCCAGATAAGAAAGAAATAATATCTGCTAAATGAGAAGTAGATGAACTGGTAGGAATACGACTATTTTTTTTGCTAAAACTAAAATGGTTGCTTCAGGGTATCATTTTTATTAGGAACGAAAGTGAAACAAACTGAATTTATTACGACCTTTGACTATGTATATAACAATGGACCGCTAGCCTGTTTATAACTCAATATAAAATTTATAAAATTTCCTCAACCAACATCTAGTGCTACGAATCCCAGTTCGTAGTATAAAAATTAGAGAATTATCGCAAATATTGTTGTGCATCGATACATATTATTTTAGCCCCGCAAAATATTTTATCTGGGTGCATTTAAAATCATAAAATTGTACCAAATGAATTAATTATACAAAAACACACTACATTACAATTTTAACACAGACACTCCATATAACTTCATACAACAAATTTCTGTTGTATGCAATGGAATACCATCATATTCCTGAACGAAAACATCCCACAAAACAATACCAAAAAATACAATTTGAAGTGCCCCATCAAAATCTACATAATTTCATATCTTCCTTGCGCAGAATGTTTTTGAGAGGCTTTGGGAAGTTTTTTATTTTAATATGTGAAATACAAACGTAAATATTGTTACAAATGTAAATATTTTTGAAATTTTTCTGCCGTTTTCCTGTCATCCTTCCGCAAAGGGTTCAATGCTAAGCGACTTTGGTAGAGTTCTCTATTTTTGTATGTGAATAATTATTAAAAACCATACATTTTTAAAAAAGGTTCCAATCTCTATGAATGTTATAATTTCAAAAAATCATCAAAACGAGGGTTTGGGGCGGTAGCCCATCGATAACGATACCAACCCGTATGTAATCACATATTCCATTTTTATCCGCTAGAGCACAAAGACCAATCGTCAATTGATTTGTTTTTTTTTTACTCTTGGGAATAATGACATCTGTAGCCAGTTGTTTCAGTTAAATCATTAGTAAAGTTTAAAATCATTTTTGAACCGCCACAAGATCTCGCGGCGCTAGATGTTAGTTACAAGAATTTAAATGAGTAAGCGGTCCATTGTAGTATAATCACTAGTTATACAACAAGAGGTTCGAAAATAATTGAATATACAGTTGATAGGACGAGATATGTTGCTTAGGAAACACAACGACACCGCAGGTGGAGTTGTGTTTCTTAGGTAACACATCGAGTCCGCAACTGTATATTCAGATGATTTTCGAAGCTCGAGTTGTATATGTTAAGACTATACAACGAATCAACCATGTTAAATATCAAAAATATTAATTGTTTGTTTATATTCATGGATGATATGATTTATTTGTTTGCGGCCGAAACACCACTAGTTGTGTTTCGCGAAACACAACTTAGCAACGCAAATAACCGATATTATACAGCGTAACTAAGGAAAATTCAACTATCTGATTGGTCTATTTTCCAATGAGTTGTATAGTCAAAGAAATTGACCGAATTCAGTACATACATATATCAAAACCTACTAGATGTGAAGTATATAAAAAAGAAACGAAATGAAAATTGACGGAGGAATTGTTTCAATTCACTTTGCTTTCATTTCTTCTTACCGGTATGTTTATGTTTTATGAAATGTCACAACACACCAAACAAGAATTAATGAAATATAAGGGAGACTAATATTATGGGTTACATAACTTTGTATTTATACCGCATGATACTCGTATATCTCTTTTGGTACCGAAAGCATTTATTACCAACAATATTATTAGAGAATTTGATTACAAAATTAAAATAAAAAAATAATTGGAAATTAAATTAAATTTTTGTTTTAAAATCAATTCAATAAAATTATAAAATTAAAAATTACTATTTTTTTTTGTTTTCAATTGCATTAAAAGTATTAATATGATTGCACAATATAATAATCATATGGATTTTTATTTTATTTTATTATAATAATTATTGTTTTAACGAAATTATAATATGAATATGTAGATATTTTTGGTGTAAAGCGAAATAAAAAAAAATAAATAAATATTTTTTATTTTTAATTAAAAAAAAATTATTGCATTTTTTTTATTTTTATATATTATAATAAATAAAAAGACTACAAAAAATTGTAATTTAAATATATAGCATGTTTATAAATTTTATTCGGTTGTGTTGCAATTTAAACAAAATGTTGTTTAAAATCAATTGAATAATTATTGGAAATAAATTGATTAAATGGCATTATTTAATTTAAATAAAGTTTATAGACTTTGATTATGTACCGATAACTTTAATTATGTATGTGTATTTTATTTTATTAACATATTTTTTACGATTTATTCATAAACATAATTGGGAATAATTTTCTCCCTATTACAGCACACATTTTCACACGCATCCATACATACACCAATAATAATTTATGAAATAAAATTAAATTAAATATGTGCCGCGAGTTAATAAATGTTTTAATATATATGTTTGTATTATATATCAACGAAAATATAAAAAATTAAATTATTAAATAAATCATAATTTTATTAAAAATAATATATATTTTTGTATCCCTATTGGATGACATACATTTTAGTTGATTTATTGTGATTAGTGTACATTTCGATATCATTTAAATATATGTCATAAAATTTCGAAAGTTGATTTATTAGCTATAGTCCAGAATTAATAACTTTTATTTCATTAAATAAAGTCAACAAATAAAGAATTCAATTTGATGTGAATAATTTATGTTGGTGGTTTTACATTTTTATAAAATAATTTATAGAGAGTTAAGTATTCTTAAATTTCTCGAAAAATATGTGCTAAATATATTTTATTAATTAAAATGAAAAAAAAAATTGTGTGCATCAATGGATACAATACATACAATGTTACATTATAAAAAGAGCTTTAGAAATGGTTAAAAATAAAAAAAGTTTAACAAAAAAAAAAAAAAAAGTTCATATTTAAATTAAAATCAATAAAAATATGAATATATATTATTTATAATTGTACAAACATATAAAAAAAGTAATTTTTAAAAATGTCTGCGGTTTGTTGCCTATTTCGTAAATACGCAATAGATTTATATACAATACGCTATTTATATATGTACAATAAGCTATTTAGGGATAGGCCGCCAAAATATTATCCAAATCCGATAATAATGATTTCACTGGAACACTTTGAGATCGAATGTTTTTTTTTTTTTTTGGAATTAGTAAACCAAAACTAAAACATTTTCGGTCCGTGTTTTATAAAAAATATTCCAACAATAGTTTTTTTGAGTTTATAGTTTCTAAGCTACATAATTAATTTTATTACAAAATATGAATGTGTTAGGTGAACTATGTATGTTCTTGATTATGGTATGTAAATAAAAAGAGTAAATTAAATATTAAAACAATAATTCGTCAGACTGTGTGTTGAATTATAAAATAATAATAAGTAATAAAATATATACGAGTACATTTATAAACATATATAATATACATACATGTATAAATAAATAAATGAAACGACAATCATTAACAGAATATATAATTTAGCACCACACACAATATAAATACGATATATGTATATTTATTTATCAACAAAAAATAAATATGCATCCATTTTTAACCAATCCAATAATTTATTAGTATGTACAAATATAAACATTTTTTTTTGGCTCGTAAAATTAACTACCATACAGTATTTGGTTATTTTTAATGATTGAAAAGGTTATTATTGAATTTTGTTTGACGTTAAAGATTAAATATAGTTTTGTTTCCGCGAACATTAAATTTAATATCATTATAAACAATTTAATTTTAAGCGTCAAACAAAATAAAAAACAAAACAATTTGTTCAATAAATTTAACAATAAAAATACTAAAACATTCATAAATAAATACCTAGATAATTTTTTGGTTTGGTTTTGGATCCAATAAAATTTGATTAAATAATAAAAATAAAAATTAAAAATAATGTATATTTATGTCATACATGATTTTTATGTAGATAAATATTTAGTGTTGTAGGAATATTATCTTGTGTATTTTTTTTTTTGATTAAAATTACTCTACCTGTAACAAACTGCCATTAATGCAAAACTAATGAAGACACATTTGACTATTACCACTAAAATGATGACCATTGTTAGTGTGCTGATTTTTTCTTTAACACCATCGCCTGGAAATTTATTTGTAGAAAAAAATTTTTGGATTTTTTTTTTATTTAATGTGTAACAAAAGCCCCCAAAAAGTTTTAATTTTGTATAAAATGTGTATGTATTTGTATACATAGGTATTTCAAATTTTAAACATTACAATAAACAAAACTTTTGTTACACATTTTTAAAATTTGAAAATAATACCAATGAAGTTTTTTTTTTTTTTATAAATTTTAAAAATCATATAGTCATCAAAATTATTGGATTATTTTTAAATAAATATTTTCACTACAATTCAGACCATTTCGTACCAGAAAAAAACAAATTAAAATTAATTAAATAACTCGTTATTGTTTACTAAATCAGTACAGATCCACTAGCGATTTCATGCATTCAATTTTGGTTTCGACAATTTCATGCAATTAAGGCGTCTTTCCGGTCATACTTAGGCATCCTAGTGCAGTGCTTCTCAAACCGTTTAAAAACGAGGCTGTAAACGTTCAAAACACAAGAGATATTTCTTGTTTTATTAGCCAACGTTTATTTTAAATTGACAGGTCACTTTGAAAATTATCTACCTACCTTTAGTTTTTTTTTGTGATAGGTCATGACAGCTGCATTTCAGGCTCTCTTTTTATTAATTGCCCTAGAAATTTGTAATAAACCATTTCAAAATTACTGTGTACAATTTTGATCTTCCATAGACAAAAGGAGTTATTTTCTTAATTTTTTCAATTTTCAAAATTTATGCATTTTAAAGAAATATGGAAGTACTAATAACTTCAAAATTACAGATGAACAAAATTACTTATGACTTCAAAATTATAGAGAAACGCATACTTACATTATATTATATTATGTATATGTATAAATTTAATATTCTTTTCAATGAGCTACTACTCTTAAAGAAGCACTGTCCTAGAGCAATAAGCTTTTTAAAGAAGAAGTAGACGAAATCGTGCAAATCAAAAAATGTGTTTATGTCTGTTAAAAGTTATTCAATAAAGGTTATGTATAAGTATTAAATTTATAATAATAAAAAAAACCATTAGTAAATTGCTAGTGGCTCCGCACACTCAAATCAAAAATTGAACAAAAATAAAATAAAAATAAAAATTTGAAAGCTTCGAAAAACAAAACAAATAAATGTATCATCACTCGCATTTTACTTAAATATATAAATATAAATTATGTTAATTATTCATACGCTCATAACATAAGAATAATAATTAATCAAAAATCAAAATTTTTAGGTTATATTAATATAGATAATATTTATAGAGAATGAATCTTCTACAGATGAGGAAATAAATAATTAAAAATAAGAATTAAATGTAATAAATAATATTTTTTCTTTTTAAATTGTTTTTAGTTAGTTATGAATTCTTTTTCATTTTGAGATTACCATTGTCATTTTGTAGATTATATATTAAAAATAATTATAATTCAAAAAAAAAAAATTATTTAATATTTAAATAAATTTTGTTTCTTTTTTTTTTTAAATTCCAATAATTTCTGTTATTTAAATAAAAAATAATTGTACTTAATATGACTTACCATATTTAATTTCTATACGTTTCATAGCCGGATCGTTAGTTGGTGTGGGTCCTGCTGATGCTGCTGATGTAGTGGTTGGAGGCACGGTTGTTGTCACAGCTATTTGTAATGAGCAATCTGGCCCACCCCATCCGTATTCACAAAAACATTTATTTTGATTTGTGCAGACCTGAAAATATTTTTATATTATGTACATATTTTACAAAAATATTATATTACATATAAAAATTGAAAAAAAAATGTTTATAAAATTAAATTTTAATTGGTTATTTGTTTTTAGAATATATATGTATATCTGTACAAAAATGTAATATTTTGTAAATGTTTGATATTTGTTTTTGTTGATTTTGATGAACTATAATTTTTTCAATAAATAAAAATTAATAATCATGGGAAACAAAATTTAATTAGGCTATGCAAATTAGTTGAACTAAATAATTATGTGAACTATAAAATTCCTGTTGACTAAAGCTCATAAGATTCGAAAATTTTTAAAGATTTATTAAACGTTATTTCGTGTTAAGGGGCAAAGTAGAAAGAACACCATTTCGACTCCAATACTCTTAGAATACGATAATGACGGAATAATAAAAAAAACTATAAAAGTATATTCGCATATTTTGCTAATATAAAATTATTGACCAAATATTTAATTAGATTATAAAAATCTATATTAAAATGAATAATAAACTGTTCTGTTGAGACTAATAAAATCAACCTGGTGTATAATAAAATATTTATGAATGTTAGGAAAAAGGTGATCAATTTGCAAAAATAAAATCAATTTCAATAAAACGTTCGATATATGTGTAATTTCTGTTCAAAGGATCATTTATCAAAATTAATGCTATAGATTTCATTTTATATAAAATATGTAATTTCTAATAACAAAGTAAAAACAAACAATAATAAATTAAATGAAGCGAAAAATAAAATCAAATATATTAAATTTGTCCGTAGAATATATAAATAGAAAATTGTATGTATACCATACATAATATATACTTCGGACTCATTTATTTATGTATGTACATATGTACTTATGTACTCCTATTTATGTACAGTTCTGTTTATTTATTAACTTGTTTATTAAATAATAGAAGGTAAACAAAACAGCCAAAGAAAAACTATACAAAATTCTCAATTAACCACTACCATCGACGAGTATGAAGACGATGACGACGACAACGTCGACGAATATCATTTATATAATTTTTCTGTTCTGTTTATTTTTATCGGTACAAAAATATAATGGTTTTCACTTTTTCATATTTTTTCCGGTTACAATAAAAAGCACACACACGGCTTTTATATCAAATATCACAAAAAAAAAAAAAAAAAAATGTGATGAAAGGACAGAATAATTTTATAATATATAAAGGATATGATTACTTACCCCATGACCAGAACATTCCATATTATTGTGATTTGAAGCACATTTTGTTGGATCTATATGTGGATATATACTGACACACGTTTGATTCACACAAACTAAATTATCACCACACGGGGTGCCGTCTAATACAAGACCATGGGCTGGAAAATCGGATTGAGGTATCGTACCACTTGTTGCCCTATAATTAGACCAGCACACAAGAAAAAAAAAATATATAAATTATTAATTAAATTGTTGATAAAAATTAAGACACATTGTGTCAATCGTCACGAATACTCAAACTCACTTGCATTCATATTCTATGCCTTGAATTGAAATAATTGTTCTAGAGTAATTTTGAGCCAAACCTTCGATTGTTGGCTGTCGATCACCTTCTTTACACTGTAATGCACCACATTGTACATTTCTGTGCATAAAAAAAACACAAATTATTTAATTAAAGTATTTTGAAATATAATTTTTCTTTTTCTTACTCTGAATCACATTTAATATAATTTTTATCTAATACACCGCAATGGCCATTAATTGATCCTTTCGAATTAAATTGTTCGTAACATTTACGATCAGCCGATGTCCCACCGTAGCCCCAAATACGCTCACATTGGCTTGATAGTGTAGGACACATACCATTAAAGCAATAACCTTGACCCTGCGGACCACAATTTAAACCATTTTTTTTATGAACATTTGGCGGACATTGCCCACTATCCCCTGTACATACTTCGGGTAAATCGCATTCGTTTAATGAATCACGACATATAAACCCTGATGTTCTTAGCTATAAAAACAAAAAAAAAACACAAAAATTTTAATAAAATCTAAATCTATTTATAAAATAAATAACATACTGCACAATTGTCGCAACAAGCACCACTAGCACATTGTGCTCCCTTAATTAATTTACATGTGATTGAATCACAGCACTCTGTTTTTGAGCATTCGTCTATTGTACCACAATCACATTCTTCACCTTCTTCCACAATACCATTACCACAATTTCGTCTTACTTCCAACTGTTCATATTATATAGACATGGTATAAAGATGATGATGGAATGGTTTTGATTTTCCGGTGTCATGATGATTACGTTGGAAAATAATAAAGAAAAAGGAAAAAAAAAATTAATTAAATACATATATTTATGTATACATAATATACAACTCGTAGATGTATTTTGTATATACATATATAATATAGAAAGATAAAGTCCTTAGAACTTATATATATATATATATACATATTGTGTTGTTGAAATGAAGAGAATGATGTATAAGAACTTAATGTTAATTTGATTGGATAATTAATTCAGGAAGTAATACAAGTTGTTTGAGTGTTTTTTTTCTATTAGGTTTTGATACAAAATATTTGAGTACTATCGCCTAAATATCGACATTTATGTTAGATGTACCTTCGTATATGTATATTTTAATTGTACGCTGTTACAGCCATTCGTATTACGATAAGAATTATTCAATGCTATATCATTCCAAATAGCTTAAAGCTAAAACTTTTATTTTAAAGTAGTCCAAATATATTAAAACCAGAAAAATATTAAGTTCAATCTCACAAATTCTCCTTTTTTATACATTCCTTCAATAATATGCTGACCAAATTCAAAGTATGTATTCCAAATAACTTTTAAAATTTAAATATTTTAAGTTGATAATTTTTTACAGTTTATAATCTTTGGGCCAGAATTTTGGGCTCTCCACTCAAGCAAGGGCAACTTTATGGATAGAATATGGAAGAATTTGAAATATATCAACAGCACCATAATCCATTACTCCTCAATGATCAAACTAATTTTAAATCTAGTAAATTATATGACATGATTATGGAAATAGGAAAATAATTCATCACAATTTTTACAAAAAATCATTTAGTTGTAAAATTATATTGACGAAGAGCGAAGCTCGAAACCGGTCTATACAATTTTTAACATATTTCACGATAAAAGCAGGAAAACATTTTGTAACATATGTATTTAAATTTTAAATTTTAACATTATTACGTGATAAAGACACAGCAAAACCAAATAATAATAGATCACTACTATTATTAAAATATTTAGAAATATTAAAATTAAATTATTTCTAAAATATATTTTGCGAACTTTCATTTTGACAAAATATATCAAAGTTAGCTCTGAGAAATTAAAATAAAATTTGCTAAATTTATCTTTAGTTTTACTAGTGTACGCCTGATATCTAAGATGTTTACAGAAAATACGAGAAAAAATTATTTAATCACAAAATTATAACACGTTCTTAATATTTTTTCTTAATATTTTTTTGCTTTTCCTATAATTTTTGAAACTTGTAATTTTCCCAAGTTGTAATTTTTGGTACGATTTTACTAAATTTTTGAGTTTTTAGTGGTATAGAGTAAATCGCATTTATGTGTTACTACATTTAGTAAATGTTGTATTAACTGTTCCTAGTTATCAGCTTTAGTGTTCCCCAAAAAGCTTTGAACAACATACTTAAAGGATGTCCATTCCAGAAATTTAGTCTGTGGCGAGAAATTTACACGTGATCGCCATACTGTACTGAATCCACGTATTATTTTCAAAAAAACGTCACCCAGTATCATACACAGTTTATTACAAAAATTAACAACTTGAAATATATAAAATTTAAATTTGATTTGAAATTCTACAATACCGTACATTTGAACTACAAAACCTATAATATTTATTTTTATGTTTTGACATTTATTTTAATGATATATAATTGTGCACATACCTCATTTGGTTTATTTAATAAACATAATCCATGTCCAAGTCTTAGTGCATCGATATAATCTGAACGACTACATTCAGAAAATTTATACGGTTGAACATTTTCCAATCCAACTATCGTTTGTGCCATGATACACCCGTGCCAATCTCGACAAAAACATTCTTCTCCTATATAGAATAAAACAAAAATATTTTTAATGTTTTATGATATGTTTACATAAAACTTTCGAAATGTTTTTTTTTTTGTGGTGTTGAAACACTATATAAATAAAGTATTCAAATGGAAAAAGAACGAAGTCTAATGGAATTTAACTCGTTGTTTGGTTTATCATCACATACTTAAGTATTTTGTGAGCATGTAACTCTTGAAGAAATAAGTTTTTATTTTATTTTATTGAAAATTTATATTTTAGTATTCCGTGTAATTTTCTCTTAAGTCATAACAACTGCCACCATCGAAAATTTTTTTTTTTTTTGTGTGGGTTTGTGTGTGTGTTGAGAGGAGAAAGCTTTTTATCTTTCATTTCCTTTATATTTTATTTTTGTTCTAAAGTTCAAGATATGTTGTGATTTTTTGTTGAATAAATTCAATTTTTTTTTTATAATTTTATTTAGTGAAAAGGAGATTGAAAGTTTTGTGTTTGCTATTATATTATATAAGGAAAATACACAAAATGAACGTTAAATATAAAGAAAAAAAAAATAAACAGCTCGTTCTTGAAATAAGAAACTCTTAAACTCTGTCAAATTTATTCTAGTCGAGTTAACAAATTTTATATTTACTGGAATAATGTTTTGATTATAATTTAGTTGTGTATTATCACAGAAAGAATCAAGTTCATTGTATTATAAAAATATTAAGTTGAGAATGAGATATGGTTGTTGTGTGTTATGCAATGAATTAAGGAAATTGAATATGAATGAACCATTTTGAACTAAATAGTTATAAGTATTAAGTCATTCTAAGGAACATTTATAGTCGTTTAGATAAATCTGAAAAAATATTGATTGATTATGCGAACTAAAACAATGAAATTTTAAATTCAATAAGTCTAACGTGACATTAAGTTTTATTTGATTTTCCAGAAGAACATGCTTTTAATATACTATACATATTCATAAAATAAAAACAGGAAGAAACATTTTTGTTGTATACATACAATATACAAAGCATTACATTATGATTTATTTATTTTTTAAATTTTAGCTTTTTGATTTATTTGGAGAATATATAAATAAAACAATCAGTTGTTTATTTAAGTAAAAAAAAAAATAAAAAATATTTGAAATAAATAGAAAATATAAATATATACTTACGCCCATCATCATGTCCCATCCCGATGTTATGACCAATCATGTGAGCCATTGTACCAGCTAATAAATGTGGTTCGTACACATTTATATCGACACTGATCCCAACAGCTTTCTGAGTACATACAGTTTCGGGTACTGCCATTCCCGCTTCACCACCCGAAAATATTTCACCACTAGAAGATATGGCAAAAAATGAAGACGATGCAAAAAATATAAGAAAAAATAATATTTATTTAGGCAAGATGTTGTTATTGTTTGCTTGTTAAGTGAATAAAAATTGATGAAAAAATTAGAAAATGTATTTGAAGCTTTCATAACAATTTTATTTTTGGTAAACAGAATGATTTTTTATTTTAAGATAAATATCCAAGCTAACAGAAAATAAAATACAGAGTGTACTTACGTAAGTAATTGTGTTGTATCCTTATCAATTTTAAATAAGTTCCTAGCTGTATAATCGTTAAAATTTGATATCGCCTTACTAATATCTTTCCCGCCATCAATTTGCGCTTGATTTATACCCTGCCACGTTTCGATGTATATGACGGATACTCTTGTATTTAATGTACGAAAATACAAATCAGCTATATTTGCTACTTGAATAGCATCATGCACTACTTCAGCTCGCGTACTCCCATTTCGTTTATCAAACATTGCTTTATCGATAATTAAAGCGGTTTCTATATATTTTGTAGCTTCGCGTACATCCCTACGATATCGCCCAGCACCATTACGATCTTGTTCTTCTATAATCCCTGATATTGTTTTCTGGCGCCGCGTCATTCGCCATTCTAAATTACCCGAATTTGCACATCCCTTATTCGCTTTTGTGCGGGCTTCAAATATTATATGCGGATGTTTCTGCTGAAACAAACGTAAAACTGTGCTAGTTATTCATTACATTACATAATAAAATAATATAAAATCAATTATTGAATCATTTTCATAATCAGTATTGAAGCAAAAAATTTCTTCACATCGATAAGGATATAGTGTACATATTAAATTCGTCTTATGTAATATAAATAAAAATAGATAGAACGAAATAAGAAAATTTTTATGCAAATTTTTAATGATTGAATTAAATAGACGTAGTAGAAAACCAAGAAAAATTAAAATCAAATTGGAAAATATTATTCTGAATAATTCTGTGAAATAAAAATTTAAAGCTACATAGATTATATTGATTGGATTTTTATCGAAAAAATATGAACTCTCTACTCGTCTCTGGATTACCCATCAATACTATACAGAAAAAGGAGAAAATAAATTAAATTTTATTTTTGTAAGTGCACAGTTGTTGTTTTAATACTATATTACGCAATAAATTGGATCGATGTCTTATTTAAAATTATTTTAGTTTTGATTAGAGTTTCGACCTTTTAAACACAAATTTAGAACTTTAACCTGATAAACAATGGAAATGGCAAAATTACACAAAAAAAATAAAAATTGAGGTTTCATTTATATAAGCTTTCTAATTTAATAGAAAAAATCCTCAAGTTTTAGAAACTTTATTTAAATTAAATGTTTATTGTTTTAGGTAATTTTAATATTATCTGGTTTTATATTAAAAAAGATTTGTCAGCAACCCAAATATTATAAACCATTGTCTAGACTAAACCGACAATTTTTTTTTTTTTTTTTACATTTGTGTTTATTTAGTTTAAAGTGGATTAGATATTAGATATTTAAGTATTAAACAATTCATATCTTAAACCAACGCTTAACACTGCTTATGGTTTTCGATAACAAAGTTTTACTATAGTTTTGAACAAAGTGAAATTGACCTTCGTGTCTCGTTATAAAGGTGTTGTATTTTCAATTAGCCCAAATTTAGGAAACACTTAATAATATTATCTAATTTTCTCATTAAAAATGTATTTTTATTATAAATAATTTTAATAAATTGTTGATGATTGATGAACACATTGTACGTGTTTCTAAAAAAATACATATATCGTTTGTTCAGTTGTTGTTATCAATCGAATGCTGGTTTATATATTAAAACACAAAATAACTTTTCCACTTAAAACAAATATTATAAAATATATAAAATTAGAAAATTTTGGTACATGCGGAGGAGTGAAAATGTAAGAGGCACGATATTTATAAGTTTTGTAAAAATTTTATCGTAATTAATTATTTCCTGCATGATACTGTTTTGTGTACCTTATATAGGTACTATAGTTTACATTTTACAACTATTATAAGTAAGCAGATGAATTTTTAAATTTCCGTTTTGTTTCAAAAGTTTCTGTATTTGAACTACATAACGTACTCGTATTGACATATTCTTCGAATTGAAATTAAACAAGAATTTAATATTTTATTTTTACGTGTTGATGATGGAAAAATGTTAAAATTTATATTTTCTCTATGTATACTCGTATTAGTTTATATTATGGTATGTTGACGTTTCAAGGTAAATGAAATATAACTGCAATAAACAGGTACACAATAGTTTCTACGTAAAAGGTTGCTATGGAACTGGGAAAATTTCATTCGCTTTTGAAAATATAATAACATAAATTAAAACAGGTGAAATTTGCAGATTACATATATGACTGTCTAATTTAAATTTGAATATAAGTGAAATGTTTTTTTTTCTTTTTAAAGTAATCCTGCTTAAGCTTATTTCTTGTCACTCCGTTCGAAATATGCCAAATTAACACTTTCCCAAGGATGCAAGTAATCGTTTTTTTTAAATTCAGTAGCAATTTTTGAAAGTTGTTTGATATTAGATTTATTCATTGATGTGTCGTAAAGTAATCAGAAGATCAGAAGCCTTAGGCAACATTTCAATTAGTACGCCCTATAGCAGTTTTAAAAAATATTTATATTTATTTTATATTTAGGAAACTCAAAAAATTCGCACCTGGATTAAAATCGTTTTTGTTTGGCGCTTCAAATGTGGATGATTTAATGCATTTTCAAGTGTAGCTAATTTTAAATTTTTTAAATTTTTATCAATCCTACCTTTATAATATTTTAAAAATGTCAAACGGAATTGTAAAAATTTTTACACCGATTTTAAATTTTTTTTGGTTCTGGAATTTTTGATTTTATCCAATTGAAAATAATTTAACCCTGTATGCTCAATCAAACCTAAGAATTTTAACTAAAATTCATATTCTAAAGCTCTGTATCTTATTTCCGATCTAATCGATCTGATTGATCTGAATACATACTCTACAAAGTTGTTTCGTTTTTCCACTCAGATTGACATTGACTCCTGATCAACTTTTTTTGCCGTTTCTTCTTTTTTTATTTACTCAAACCGCTATTGCTAACATTAGCCCACTTGTTTTCTATTCAAATGATGGAAGAAGATTATAATTATTCTTAAGCCGATGCTAATTAACTGTATTAATTAAAGAAATAATTATTTTCTACCGCCAAATCTGAAATCTGTTTTTTATTTTAGATCTCGCAAATATTAGATTGACTGATTTGATTTAAAATTTTAAAATCTGCTCAATCTACGAATTTAAATCAGAAATATAACTTAAAAGTTGTTTCAACTTACAACAAACATTTTAATTATTTTAGAACCTTAATTTTTATCAAAATTTTTATTTTTAAGCTGGAATCTAGTTTACATCTTTTTCACATCATTTATACTAATAAAAATGAAAATCTATATGTTTGTCTGTAAGCTCTTTATACGTTTCGACATCATTCATCCAACCAAATTCAAACTTTGCATAGGGATTTTACACCAAAATGAGGAGGTTTGTAGTATTTTCGAAGATTTATTCTCGTTCTATAATTTCGTTAAAAAAAAAAACGGGACAAACGGTTAAATTAATTGTATATACGGAGTCGATATGTCGGTCGTAGGTGGATCTAGAGGAATTATATTTATTTATTTTTTTTGCCACATTTTGAAGAGCACACACCCTTACTACATTTTGAAGGGTATTTCATACATCTCAAGGATATTCAAGGATACATTGACTAAAATAAGAACGTCTTATTGCTACTCTAAGGTTCTCAATTTTCTCAATTAAACTTATCTTTCCGAAGTATCGGATAGACTAAAACTTTCACTGTTTTATTTGTTAATTATTTCAGTAAATCGGTACCGTTTTATCGTTAAATGTTTATTGTACTCCCAAATGAGGAGTGTCTGATCAATAGTGGCTATTTACGTTATTCGAAAAATATTTTGTTTTGATTTAAATGTTTTAAACGCACATATTTTAAGGATTACTTTTTGTAGTAAATAGCTTGTTTCGACTATTTCTGAATTTATGAACATTTTTGATAGAGAAATAGCCACTTTTGGTCCATTCTGATATCGGAAAAAAAAAAATAATTACATGTTGGAAAATGTAAATAGCTACTTTTGATCAGACACTCCTCAAATATCTGTTAGTTTTTATCGACAGACTTGAAAGAAAGATTTATAGTTAAAAAAAAACTTATACATACTACACAAACCAACAGTTTGACCAAGTCAATTTATAACGTTGTATTTTGCTGCAATTTTTTTAGCCAAAATAACAAAAAATTACAAAATATTTTTTGGATAACAGAATTCTGAATGGTTTGATTTTAACACTCGTTTTATTACAACACTTATACAAGTACTTTTTGCTGGATTTATAGTAAATACAGAAATAAACTTGAAGTTTAAGCTCTCCAATAATATATTAATTCTCTCAATATACAGCATGTTATTAGCTATAACATATAGTATTATAATAAATTTACAAATATACATATGTATACGATTATATATGGTATAACATTTATATAATAAAAAAGATAATTTAATAACTGCGCGAGATAAAATAGAAAACAACCAGAAAATGTAATTAAAAATTGAAAAACGTGATTTTCAATTAAAATGAAAATAATAATTGGAAACTCATATAAAAAAAATCAATATTTTTTTGTAGATTTCAAATTCAAACCTATGTACATCGATGTTCGGGTTAAAAAATTAAATTTTTTGAGTTTACAGTCTGAAGTAAAACATAACCAAGTTTGTGATTTCGTATACGTATGTATGTAAATTTAAAAAAATTATGTAGATCCACAACAGAAATTAATTGCTTCATGAGGATTCTTTAGCTATTGGCTATACGATGTTTAAGGTATTTGAGTAGATTTCTTGCTTTGTCAGATGAGGATCACGAATTTGCTATTCCATTGTTAAAACGGTGGTTTGGCTTGAAAGTTGTCCTCATTCAGAGGATCTAGTTATTGCTAATTGTAGGCTGGGTCTGTGTTTTAAAATAAAAAGTTAAGAGCTGATTCTTGGGAAATCATTGCCGTACATCGTATAATTCCACTTTTAATAATAACTTTGTTTCCCACGATTTGTGTTTGATTATTTTCGGTAATCCTCGAAATAAATTGCCACACTTCAATCGATTTTAAAAATTTACTGTTTTTGCATCAGCAGATTTTCACCATAAAATTCAAAATATCGGTACTTTAATTTTAAATTTAAACTAAAAAAATGCCAATAATCTTAAAACTTCCAATCGAGCTAAACCACTATTGCGGGTAATAATAAAACACAATAATATTTTTGAAAAAAAAAAAAAATCGAAAAATTTATTGCATATGGATACTTGTATTCGTTTTATACTACACAATGCCAATTTTAATTCCATATGTTCTGTACAACTACACTATTGTAATCTTTATATAGCTCTATAGTTTTTTTCGGTTTTTATATTACATAACCATAATACACGGTTGAATGCAATTTTAAGTGATTATTGATTTTTATTATGTGTTTAGTACGGTTGTGTGTTGTTATATGAGTTTGACTTTTTCAAATTTGTATATATGTACAACTGTATGAACTTGGTGTAAATGATTGATTTTGGTACTTATATAGCTATATGGGATTAACACCCCTATATATTGAGGTGAACAAAATATATATAAATCTTTGTATTAAAAATTGATAGATCGTCAAGAATTTCATTTCGATTCGTTCGATACAAAATTTAATATCTATTTTGGAATTGATTGATTAAAAATCTTTACTGAAGTGTTAAAATCCCTCGCCTTAACTATACGTGTACATACTATAATTATACTACAACCCGCCATCCATATACATGGATTCAATTAGCGTTAAAATGTATAAATACACTTACTCAAAAATGGTTTTAGATTTAGTGATGGATATAACAAATAATGATTATTGCACGATTAAAATATCGTAATAGAAGTTTACCATCGTTCCCGCCCCCATATCTACAAAAATAAAATAAAAGAAATTAAATTAAATCCATGTTTATTTAAATATTCAATTTCCTTTAACCAATATATGTATATGTAGGAGAATTTTTCAAACCGAAAATGGATAAAAAAAATAAATATTCACGAAATGTCTTTGAATAAATAAACGATTTAATATTGAATTAAATTTTATGTTTATTTCTCGATAAATTTTGATTCTTGTTTATTTAACGTGTCTTTGGCTAAAAACGAAAAACATCAAGCATCTTCCATTTTCTAAACATATGTACTTACATACACATATAGTTTTAAAACTTATTAAAAAGCCTAAAAACAAAAATATCAAAAATAACAACAAATTGAAACGTAAAGGTATAGTTTATTGAAAAATAAATTGATTTTTAATTGAGTGTAAAAAAAATATCCTTAAGCTGAAAGTTAGGATTCCGATGTATTAGTTTCTAAATTGTTTAACTCTATATCGAAATAAACTTATAAGTTTATATTTTATGCAATCAGATTAGAGAAGTTGTATGAAATAAAATATGAGGATTTTCATTCTTTTTTAATTTTATTTTTATGATGATATTTGTGCCCAAAAATTTATAAATCAACTAAAATAATCCTGGTCATTTATTGTCTTATTGTAAACCGAATAATAATTACTGTTGAACGAAATTGCTAATTTCGTTTAGTGATTCCCATTTTTTTTTTTATTATTATTTTATTTATAAATACATACATACGAATAAGAATGGGCAATAAAAACAACTTTGATAAATCACTCTAAATTGTTTAGAAACTAAAAAAAATTACAAAGCATTAAACAAAATAAAGATTTTATGCTTATTCAGGCATATAATACAATTTGTTGGATTATATTATGTTTATTGTATTTACGTTACGTAATTTACAACATAAAATAAAAAAATAAAATATAGCTCTATTTTATAGAATTTTTGTTGCAATTATTATTATTTCATATTATATATTTTTATAATTATCAGTACTATTATTATTATTATTTATTATAATACATGTATGTTATATTCATTTAATGCAGATAGTATAAATTTACGTAAACCTAAATAAAAAAAAAATGCAATTTGGGTAACGTATTATCACCCTGCGCTAAATTAATAGTACAAACAATTGTTTGAATATACAAAGCTTTTAATTTTTAAATTAATAAATTTATAAAAATATATAAAATTGCGGTTTTTGTACGAGAGTTATTATAGTTGAGCAGAATAATTTGATAAGTAAAACAAATATATAGAGCTTTTGGGTGTACTCATTTATAAAAGCTCTGCTATATTATGTACATTCGATTTTAGTAATACTAATAAAAACGATATTATACTAATATCGGTATATAAAAGTACCAAATAAAATAGAAATTAATTTTCCAAACCAGATGAATTTGTATATTGCTTATAGCAGGCTATTATTTCACTGAATTAATTTAACCGGCAGCTCACATTAATTTTTATGATTCGCCCATTTATATAATCATATAATTTGAGAGATGCTTAAAAATTGGAAAATATTT
The DNA here is from genome assembly GCA_963556165.1 of Tipula helvola. Taxonomy (NCBI): domain Eukaryota; kingdom Metazoa; phylum Arthropoda; class Insecta; order Diptera; family Tipulidae; genus Tipula; species Tipula helvola. The sequence goes on along the minus strand of OY744483.1, from coordinate 341,583,025 downwards.
ATTATTTCATCACGCTCAGTATATGTACTACTCGTATATATGAGACAAAACAAATTGTTTTCCAAAACTCACCAATGAAGAAAGCAATGAAAAAACGCACAGAAAAAAACACCCAATCAATCGTGTTTTAATTTTTTTTGTGTATCTTTTTTTTTGTGAAATAATTTTAACATTTCGTTGTGGAACTATCAGAAGAAGCGATAAGGAAGGTTAAATCTTATTGATCTAGGTCTGCAAATCTCTACAATTTTAACAAAATATCAAAAATTATTTTCATTTTAGGTTTATGCGATTGTGTAAAAAGGTCTCCTTCTCTAAAGTAAAAAGTTTGAAACATATAAAAGATTTTAAATTTCTTGTTTGGGTGATTCAGATAATCATGTGTGTGTTTCGTCATGATAAAACTTTTTGAAAACATTTTCACTTAAATCGACCTCAATAGATGATTTCATAGACAATTTTTAGAACTAGCTCCTCATGTTCGCGTCGTTCTCCATAATTCCTGAAGTTTCTATAAATACTGGAAAGCGGTGATTCGGGGGCAGCAGCCCAATTCTCTAAAGTGTTATTAATTATTAATATATTTTTTATTCCTATTAAAAAGAAAAAAATAAATTAGAACACAACTTCAAATATTTTTGTTTGTTTTAATTTTTGATTTCTTGTGCGCAATTTTCCATGTGAGCATTTTTTATGTGTGGAAATTTTTCCTGTGTATAACCATTTACTATTTCGGTGAGGTTTTTTCTGTTCGCAAATTTCGTGTGCGCTTTGTAGCCTTATTATTTTATGGACACATAAAACAATCTTATTTGAAATAATTATAAAATAAAGTTTATTTTGTTATTTGTTTACAAATAAAAATTATATTGTGCTGTTCCATTCGAAAACGATTTTAATTGTGTTCAAAGATTTTAAGATTAAATATTGCAGTGGTTGATTTGATATACCCATTCCACCATTATGCTTTAATCTAGGAATTTTTAAAAACAAATGGGGTTATGATTTTCAGTTATAAATTTATTTTCTTTTTTCCTTCCACAAATGAACTTTATTTTTAATCTATTTTCCCCTATATTTACGCTAAGACATTATAAAAATGTGGAAAAGTTGAAGGACATTGAGATGAATTAAAATGAAGAAGAATGAAAAAAATAAAAATAAATAAGCAGGAAAACATTGAATTGAAAATGTTATCATTTTCTTGAAGACAAAGAAAGTTTTATTGTTTTCCGTCATAATGTTATGTAATATGTATATACAGAAGTATACTGTAAAGTGGTTGGGCGACAGTATTTTTTATTGTACAGTATATGTAGTATGCAGTAAACACAATACATTTTACATATTATGTAATGACAAGAATTTTTTTTCTTTTATAATAATATGTAGTTTAAGGTAAATTAAAATCATCTTGAACATAAATCCTTCAATGTGGTAATGATCTTATTAATTTTATGTGTTCACTGTTCATGTGTGTTCATTGTGATATATTGGTAACTTTTCCAATATACACACACACATACATACACATCTCATCTTATGAAACAAATTATTTAATGTGGCGAACGAACAACAAAGTCGATATAACAAATGGAAAAACAAAATGAAAATTAGAAAGATAATTTTTCATTTTCGTATTTTTCTTATACCATATACAAATACTTTTCTCTTAAAAACAACAACAAAAATTAATGAAAGGTGGACATATAATTAATGAATTTGCTTTTTCCCAATGGTTAGTTAAAATATACGTTTTCATTTTTAGAATTAATAGAGTTTTCTTCTTCTCTTGATTATTATTGTTAGATTTTTGTTTTGTTTTTATATTTATTATAAATTGACAAAGAATCTTCGCTAAATGATAACAAAATATGAAGATTCGTTATATTTTCCCGGATCATAAAAATGGAGAGCGTATGGACAAGTGCAAATAATTCTAATGTACGTACGTAATAAACATATTCCAATTAGTAAACCAATTTTGGTTTATTATTACCTAAACATTATTTTATTATACATTGTAAATTTATTCAGGTATTAATAATTTTTAATTAAATTTTTTTGTAACAAAGCTTTTAAATAAAAGCTTTATCTGTTAGTATGCATGTGTATATTTTATTTACATAAATAACTAAGAGAACAATTTGTTTTACATATTATGCTATGATATAAACTAAAACTCTAAAATTAAAATATTAAATAAATAATAATTTTGTAATTACAAAATTTATAAATACATACTTATTCATCGATGTACATAATGTATGTATGTATGAGAATAAAGAGAGAGGATATAATTTATATGCATAATTTAATAAAATATTGGAATTGAATGTTAATTAAAAATTTTGGTTTTTAATTTATTAAAAATATTAATTTATGTGAAATACTTCTGAAATGCAAATTTATTAACAAATTAATGGGAATTGAATATATTCAATAAAAAATAAACTATTTCCCAAGTGTTGGCTTGTGTTTAATATTGAGTATGTAATTGAATAATAATTGGTGGGCATATTCAAAAATTTATTTGCCGGATTTACTATTTAAACCTAATTCCTCAATTAACAACATAAATATAATTTTTCCTATCTTGTAATATTCATAATTTTTAATTTAAATATTTATGTTTTCTTAAAAAAAAAAAAAAAAAATGGGTCCTTTGTTGTAAATTTCGATTTTTTATTTTTTTTTTTTGGTTTTAATTAAAATGAAAAATTAAGCAAAATATAATAGAAATAAATTTTAATTGTTGAACAAAAAATATAATACTCTTGGAATAATTTAACGGTGACTTAATTATTACAATAATAATTAAATAAATATGTCATCTCACCATTTTTTTTTTCATTTCTATTCGACAATTTGCATAAATATTAATCCGCCTAACAAAACAATGAAACAACGTTGTTTTTATTTAAATTTTTAATATTTTAATGAATCTTCTTTTAAATCTAACTAAAAACCTTATTTATTTATTTATTTCAGATACGTACATTTATTTGGAATTTAATCAATAATTTGAGGTATGTATCTTATTGTTGGTAAATACGAAATTTTCCAGATTTTTTTATTTTGACCTTTTTTTTGCCATCACATTATTCAATGAACCATAGTTTTTCTGTTCGATTATAAAATTGACAAAAAAAACGAACGAAATTGTTGTATATAAATGAAAATCGAAGGAAATTATTAAGACTTTATATAACAATTACTTTCGATGTAGCACAAAAAAAAATAATAATAATGGAGAGATACTACACTACCTTAACAAATATTTTGAAAAAATGAAATGAACTGAAAACCTTAATTTGATTTTTATATCCTTTGCAAGCGACGAAATAGTTGTGAAAAAAGAAAACTAATTGTTACATTAAAAAAAAAAAAAAAATAAATAATAAAAAAGCACAAAAATTAATCAAGCAGAATAAGAAGTTGGACGTGTTTTTTAGACTTTTTCTTTTATATCTGCTTTTAAAGCTTTATTTAATATAATTTAGCAGGGTTTAGTTATACAGAAAATTGAATATGTTTGTATATACATACATATGTATAAGTTAAAAGAGATTATGTACACTGAAAATAGGTCAAGGACATTTTTAACAACCAGATAATAGTCGAACATTTCTAGCTACCATTATTAATACATTTGCATAATATTTAATACTAAAAGCTTTCCTCGCCCTTTTTTTATAAATTGTATTTATGCTAAAAGAATTTTGGTATTATATACTTAATATATCAATTAATATCTTTGTATATTATATACACGGATATGTACTCAGAAAGGAGAAAATCCTTTTCATGGTAATATACTCACTCGTACAAAAAATAAAATATAAAAACCACAAAATGTTTCAGCACAAAAAAAATTTTTTTTTTTTTGAATAATTAAATTGACAGAATTCTTAATAAAAAATTTGTATTTCGAACGCAAATATTTATTCTTAAATATGATTGATCACGTTCAGATGTGCTTTTATATGAAAATTATAGATTTTTCTGCTTGTTCAGATGTTGGAATTTAAAATAACCTCGTTTCGGTTCTATGAAATGTATTATTTTTAAAAGATTAAAAGAGAAGAGAATTTACATAAAAAATACGAGGGCTTTTATTGTTATGTAAATGTTTTTTCTGTTTTTGTTTTTTTCTAGCTGTGTTGTTGTGTGTTTATACATCTTTATGAAGTAAATAGTCGTGTTCCAGTCGACCACTTCAAGTACTTATGAGTACTTAGGTTTGTGTCTTTGCTTAAATTTAACTACTCGTAACTGCTCTTGCATTCTGGCAAGAGCAGTTACGCGTAGTTAAATTTAAGCAAAGACACAAACCTAAGTACTCATAAGTACTTGAAGTGGTCGACTGGAACACGACTAATATCGATACCTTTCTCGTAGAATGTGGACAAATTTCATTCTTCCTATCACTATTACAAAAAAAAAAAAAATGTTCTTTCGGAAAGGTATCGATATTATCAGTTTACAATTAATTAAAACAATTGTTAAAAATAGCATAATTACACAATCTACTATACGAATTTTATGTTATGAACTATCAATCAAAAAATTATTTTTACTTAATTTGACAGTCCAGAAACAATTTATTATGTTAAAAAACTGTTCATTTTTATCCCATCGATCACATTAAACTTTCATGAAAACAGGTTGAAATACACACACACACACACATTTTATTTTATGTCAGGTACACAGGTACACATACAATCACAAATCATAAGAGATTTTATATATAATAATAATTTAAATTAAATAATAATAATATTTTCCAGTTCAATACAGTAAAATTCCTATATAGAACAAAACCAATCAATCAATTTCCGACGAGAAAATCGAAAGTTTTCTCTTTAATTTATTATCATAAAATTAGATAATATGATTTAAATTTCCCCCACAATGATCATTTCCATCAGCGTCATCAATATAATCATTATAGATACAAAGAATAATCAGTATATCAATTATGTAATTGGAATGATAAAATAAATTAATGCGTATATAACCATAAAAGTTAAGTAATTATTAATTCTTATACATCTAATCAAAGTTGTTTTAGATAAATTGATAAAGTTTTTTTTTTTTTTTCATGAGTGATGCTAGTTTAAGATTATTAATGGTATAGTTGAGTGCGTGTGTGTTTTCAATTAAAATATACCTGCCATTTAGTTTGATTTTTGTACATAATCGTATTTAATGATTTTTTTTTTTCAAATTCATTTGATGCGAAATCCGTTGGGAGGCCATCTTCTTGGATGGTACACAGGATGAGAATTGTAATACCTCGATTCCGTAATCTAAAATAACGATTTTTTTCGAATTCGTTTTGAATATAATAAAGTAATCAGTGCAAATTGGAGTGACAAATATTTTTCTTTCCAATTAGCAGCCTAATTGTGGAATTTAAAGAGAATATGCTGAGAAATTGGTGTTAAATTTTAATATATGTACATACATCCGAATAAATCAAGCCGTATTTAGCGCGTTATATTAAAACTAAACGTTTAATGTTAAATGCTTGACTGCTTTGTTCTTGATATTTTCAGAATTTTATTTTTTGAAAGAAATCGAGTTCATATGATTTCAGAATAATAATTAAAGCCTTATAATAATAATTAATTAGTGAATTAAAGCAAAAAATAAAAATATTTAAAAATTGAAATTGAAAAGATCTGCGCACTACAGAATTAATAATTCTGGCCGTTTCATTAATTGGTTTATGTTCTCCATAATTTGTTCGTTGATGCTAGCATGATCGTATATTTAGAACTTTCAGAACATATGAAGATATAGGTTTAAATGGTAGAACGTTGCCATTTTTGCCAATATGTGATGCCACTCCATCATTGGCTGATGGAAACAAAAGCTTCATTGAAGCGGCATAGACTTAGCGATGGATCGTTTACGAACGGAGCGTTCCATAGATGTACGGCTTAAATTGACGCAGGATCGTTTCAATTGCTTAGTATTTGTTCTTTCCAGTTCTAACTGTCACTCGATTTGTAAACTGATTGAAAAAAGTGTGCAAACATATTTGCAATCTCTTTAGAACTAGCACCCTAAAGTTAGATTGATTTCGTTCACCTAAATGCACCAACCTTTGGTTTCAGGCTTGGTATACTAAAGAACATCAGAATGTACCAGGGGGAACCAAATTAATGCCGCGTAAATTAATTCCTCCGAAAATTGTGTTCATTTTCAATATGAATTAAATTCTCGACATGTCGCAGAATTAGCTTAGAAAATAAGAAATTAGTTACTTAATTTGCGGCGAAAATCTCTCCTAATGTTTTCTCTGATCTCATTACATTAAAAACAAACAATATCAATTACAAGAATCAAAAATAAAAAGCAAGCACCGAACCTTAAAATATTTCACAGCTCTGGTCATATAGGTCATAGTTTTAATATTGTAAATTACGTTTAATTAAATCCTTAGTGAATGTCAAGTCACCTACGTGTTCCGTTCGTCGTGACGTTTATTTGATTGAGATTTGTACCTGCAATCGCTTGGTAAAGTTGAGTTCCAAAAAACAAAATCGATGCCAGGGTCGATCGCACATCCGTCATTGAAGCAGGTATCGATCAAAATCGTACATATATACTTAATGGCTATCGCTTAAGTCGGAAGAGCCACATGTTCTATGATTGGTTTAAATAGACACGAGATATTGTTTGAATATTGTTTGTAAGTGTCTAGAAGATACTGCAGTAACAGCTGATTTAAAGCTTATTGGAAAAAGGCAAATACATTGGGAATAGATGAATTTGTAGCTGTCCGATTTTACCTATACCGCACGGGCAGAAAAGAAGATGAAATACAAGAAGTTTAAAAAATAGTGTAGACTTATGTTCAACATTTCCAGAGATTTTTGAACCTATGTGATATTCGAAATATTCGAAATGTAAAAAATATTTTTCCAAAGATAGATCTTTCAGATGCCTATCCGCAATTAGTACTTGTGGGTCTATGGTTTATTCCAATACCAGATGAAGCCATTAAGGATTGCAAGTTCAGCTCGCATATTACAAGACAAAATAACTAAATAAACACAAGAAATCAAAATGGATCTAAACCGTTTTAACTTAAATTATTATAGCAGCTCCTGAATATATTAAATACATACTAATTTCCAGGGATTATATTGAAATTCAAACTGAATTATTTGTGTATAAGAGGTTCTGAATTATTAGAAAGTATTTGTCTGGAATTCACTAAATTTCCTTTTATTATTTGAAAATCCTTTTCGTTGCTGGAAACTACAGTATTTAAGCTAGAAATTAAGTATTTACGATTGAACATTTTACAGTAACTGTATAAAACCATTAATTGATTAGAAAATATTGAACGTAAACTGTTTCATTCTGCAATGATTAACTTATGAACAACCATATTTAAAGAACTAATTATATATGATTGTAGTTAATTGTCCTCAAGTTTTAAAAACACAACTATCTAACCAATAATATGATCAAAATATTCAAAAACATGTTAGTACGAATAAATTAGTTTAATTGAAAATATTTATTTGTATGTTTTCCCTAACAATAATTACCAGTATACACATAAATAAATATGATAGTATTGTCGCATTTGATTAAATTGGATGAATAATATACATTACTTACACACACACTTAATGTTTGAATATGTAAAATAAATATAAATAATTTGATGGAAGTTTCAAAGAAAAATATTTTCCAAAAGCTCTTTTATCTCATATTAACCATATATGTACTCGTATTCGTATAGCGAAAACATTTTTAATTATGAAAATGAGTTTTAAATTGATTTTTTTATTATTTTTTTTTTTGTAATTAATTATAATTTATAATATTTTAAAAAAAGTGGAAAATGAATTGACTTACCGATAAATCTCCGCCATAAAATGGATGTATTACAAATGTTTCATTACCTACGTGTATAACGCCACTAACGCCATTACACGTATGAAAGGCAGCACTGGCACCTGGATAATCTTTCACTGTCCCGTGATAATAACAGTGTTCGATTTCCTGAAATTTTCAAAAATTTTAGCAACACACAATTTATTGAGATATTATTCTGTTAGCAAAAAACAAAAATTGTGTTATATTTTTTCTTTTATCGGTTTATAAATGTGTTGTCAATTTGATAAATAGGTAATGTCGCAAATTTTATTTTCTTATTTTCTGAGTTTTACATGCAAAGACAAGAGCAAAATAATAAAAATAAAAATCCGTGAAATTGTAAATATTTAAGAGGATATTTCTAGATCTCTCCGTATCTATTAGTTGCTGTTAGATACAAAGCAGAACACATTTACCTACGTTTTCTTATTTTTTATATGTATTCTCATCAAAATAGATTTACCATTTGCTTAACAACGAAAAACATCTTTTTCGCTATTTTTTAGAAGCAAAAAAAAACAACAGCAATCAACATTGGTAGTAATAACATAGATAAATGACAACTAGAGGGTGAATAGTGAGTAAGAAAGCGATATACATATGTAGTTGCTACTTGTTACACTAAAATGAAACTTTGGAAAAGTTTTTAATTTTGATCAATTTCTCTTTCTTTTATAATTTGTATCATTTCATTGAATCAATTCCAACGTGTATGGTTTCCTCTTGGTAACTACGAATTAATTTAATTACCTACCATATTTTCTAAGTCAAGAAGATTGACAAAATAATGGAGTTTTAAAACTGTTCACCTACTTTTGGTGCCCCCTGTACATAATAATATAAATTCAGAAGAGCTTTTTTAAAGAAAAAATATAAAAATTAAATAAACATAAAATGTCTAAATCAGTAATTGAATTTCTTTCATCATTTTCTACTTTCCATTTCCTTTTATTTATTCATTTTTTCAGTGAAAAATTTTCAGTTTACATTTTTTTTGCTAGATGTTACACATGCGACGAGTATATACAGAGTGTATATTCAGGAAAATATAAATAAAAATAACCACTTCATTTTCATCATAGTTTATCTGTGTTGTGTATTTATATAAAACACGTTTACAAGAATATCTCGTTCAACGCTTTATTTATATAGCTATTCCAGAAAAGTATCGCCCGCAATCTTACTAAATTTTGCTCTACATCTCAACAAATTTATTAAAATTCTAAATGATTTTTTTATATGTTTGGTTGCCCTCATCCAACTTTTATATAAGTATGCAACAAGCTTGTTAAAAAGTTAGGCAATATAAAATACCCAATCGTCCAAAAGCTTTTAGTAGAGATTTTAAAATGTTTTCGACATGAGCTTTAAGCGAAGTATACCTGTACATTGTACACATAATAAAATGTTTAGATGTATGTTTTTCGGGGTTTTAATTTTCATTTTTATTATTTAAAATAAAATTCATATTAGAAGCTATATGTAGTAATTGAGAACATGGAACAGGGATAATATCTATTTTATTATAACAGATTTTCATCTAATTTACACAATTTTCTATTTATTATTTCTCTACCGTTTGTTATTACCGCTGTTATAGGATGGATGAGATTTTTTTCCAAGGTATTTTTTTTTTTTATTTAATTCTATGGATTTTTAATTTTGGGAGTGTTTTCTGTCACCTCAACTTTTCGAAAAGTAAAAGGAAAGGAATAAAATGGGAATTTATTTTTGTTTTTTGTGTGTATGTGTACTTGTGAGAGTGTGTTGAAATAAAATGAAAAATGAAAAATTGAATTTAAGTGACATTTTAATTTTAAAGTGAAAATTGCTTGTGTTGTGTACTGATGATAACACAATGGCTGATTGTTGATGAGTATTTTTTGTTTTGTGGACTTTTTATTTATTTTGTTTTAATTTCGAGTTCAAAAAACAAAATTTTGTCCAAATGTAAGGAAGAATTACACTTGTTTTTTCTTTTGGGATTAAACATTTTGACGTTGCAAAAGCTGTAAAACCCATAATTCTACAATTAAGCACAGTGTAATAGATAAATAATTAGACCCATTATCTTAGATCTTAGCATATTGTTTGTTATACAAATTTAATTGCATTATGTTGGGATTTAAATTTCCTAACCCAAAAAAAATGAAAAAAAAAAAACAAAGCTGTTGTTGTGTGCTGTGTATAAATAACAGAACAAGTAAGAAAATTAGAGAATTTTAATGAATATTAAATTTCGGAAGAAAGGATAAAAAGCTTAGTTTTTATAAATACATAGCATTATATTTTGTAATTATCCAATTTTAAAGCACACAAAAAAATAAAACTAAAATGCACCGAACATCGCGTCGAATTCAAATTTAATTAGTTCCATTTAAAGTATTTTAAAATTATGTTTTATTTATACCAAATACGATAATTTTCTTACATTTTGTGTTTCCTGAGGATATCCACTTGGTAAAACATATTTTTGCATAATATTTGGTGCCAAAAGTTGTCTGTAAAGAAAGCAAAAAAAAAAAAAATTATTATATATAAAAAATATTATTTTATTGTTATTATTAACATTATCTATTTTCAGTTTTTTAATTAAAATTCATAAAAATCATAAAGTTTTACTTTTTGTTTTTATAAACATAAACACACACATTTTTATTAAAATTTAATTAATTTAAATTATGTTAATGGTTGGATGGTTCGATAAAGTAAAAAACACGTTTTTTAATTATTTAAGCAACAATTCAGTGAAACTTTGAAAGTTGAAACGACTTTGAAGCGTAAAATTTCTATAATATGTATTTTTAGATTTTGCCAAACAAAAAAAAATATAATAATCACAGTTTTATCGAAGCTCATAGTGAAAAATACACTGACGATATCATAAGGAAGGAAGTAAATATCCTTAATATCTAGTACTTTTTTTTAAGTAGAGATTTTCTTGTTATGTTAAATATTCAAAAAGCGCCCCATGCTCAATTTATATCACCAATGACATGAAAATCAAAACATGAACGCAGGAGAAAAAAAAAATAAATGTTATAAAATTTCCGAATTCAATGAACTGGCGGTAATTTTAATAAAGGTGTTCAATCAATTTGAAAATTGGGCGAAATTAAATTGATAATTCTATTAGATTTTGTTGTTGTGCTTCTTTATAAATACGAAAAAAGCTTCGATATAAATATATACTAGAGCAATAAACTTGATACGTGAGAAAATCTATTGCAAAAATGATACTTTTTTTTTTTTGTAATCGAAGACATTTTGATTGTAGATATACTTATAAGCAATCGAGTTCATAAATGAACTGATAATTTTTATATACGTGTTATGGATGTAACGTTTATGTACAGAATAACTACTTTAATTATTTAAACATTTGAATTTAAATGCAATTGAGTATATTATGTGATATATTTCTGCTTGACGTATTTTACAATTGATTAGAAAATAATTCGTTCGTTGAACTAAATCATTGTGGTTTGTTTTTAACTTTTTGTCTGATCACATATTCACATACAATTCCCATGGCTGAACTATAATAATATTAAATTTGAATTTATTTTGGTTTGGTTAAAAAGATGATGCCTTGTTTTTTAATATGATCAATTAGCATAATTATCAAACACTAAATACGATGTGATATACCCTAAAACCCAACATTTAATTCATAATTAAAACTTAATACATCTAATTTAATAATATGAAAAATGTGCTAATCATGGAACATAACCGACTGGAAGCTTTTTCGTTTTTCCTTAATGAGTGTTGTGTTGCTGTATGTAGGGGTTATAACATACTCGTTTTTTTTTTTTTTTTTTTTTTGTAATTATTTTAAATAATAATGATAAATGTTTAAAATAAATTAATTTTAATTAAAATTAAACAATATACGTATACATAAATATTTAGAAATGTGTACAGGTAGCATATTTTCTTTTACATTTGATAAAAAAGCACAAAAATGTTGAACAAAAAATACATAATTTATAATCAACATGATTATCTAACAGACAATCTATCAAGCGTTGTTCCCTTTCCTCGTTCCAATGGCTTTAGATGTATGTATTTACTGGTACGAGCATATAGGTACATGTAGAAATAAAATATTAAAATATATTTTATTACATTCATCTGGGTTGTTGGTTGGGATTGGGTCGCGTTTGAATGGATTTTTCTTGGTTTTTCCGTTCGCTTTGTTTTATCTCAACATGTTCACCTTTCAGAAATACATTTATACATACAGGAACCGAATATAACAAGAACATAAATATATATTTATACAATTTTTTTTTTGTTGTTGTTGGATTTATCAAGATTCCATTAATTTTTATTTTTTCCAGTTTATTATTTTATTAACGAAGGGCATCCAGAAAAGCTCATTTATTATGATTTTACGTTATGTTACGGTAAATACATAAATTTTTATTTCATTATAGAACAAATCGAATATGACTAGATTTATTTAATTTTAAGATCATTCTGATAAATGTCCCAAATGTTAATATCTTTAATCAAGCTTATTGACCGGATTCTTAACTGGAGTTAGTTTATCTAAATTTTAACGAAGATCATGGCTCACATGGGGAAATATTAATTGGTGTGTAAGGTCAAAGCCTAGTAAAAATAAAGTCTCCATGTTCAAAACAAGTATTTTTTAAGGTATCAAAAATATGAAGGATTTTTCCGCGAGATATTTTTGAAAAATTTGAAACAAACAATTATCGTCATTTGTTTTTGTATGCTGTGATAACATATGATCATATTTATGTATTTGTTTCAGTTTACGTGTGTTATTAACCTTGTGTTCCTATATTTTTGTAAATATGATACCATTTACTGTTTCGTATGCCTATCTCTTTTTTACATTTTTGTACTCTATTTAAGCTTTTTCAGAAAATAAAATGCCTTATGTTAATTATTACCGTACATTGGTAAACCTCACGGAAAAATCCTCAAAGTCAGACAGAAATAAATGTTTATAGATTCAACTGATTTAAAACAAAATTAACTTCGAGTCACTTTTCATCTTGTTTTCAGGATTTTTTGATACCTTTATATCGTCAATAAGCTTTAGCTTTTAGTTCACTATGCTATTATTGTTGTTTTGATTTTTAAATCAGTTCTAGCTCGTGCTTTTACTTATAGCAAATCAAAAATGTTACGTTTTGTTGCTAGGATTTAGCGCATAATTTATTTATAACAGACTTTAAAATATAACGGTAAAACAAAAAGCTTATTTTTTATGCTTTTGGTAACATACCTGTAAAGATCATTTTGTTGAACAAATCCCAAAATATCATCAAATTATAAGTGAATATAATAGTTTCAAATAGTTTCTCTTACAAAAACAAAAAAAAAAAAGTTTTACTTTGGCCAACAATATACTCCACCTCAAAACGAGGAAAATGTAACCACATAAAACTTTTATGAATGTATAATTCAAATTAAATCAAATAAAAACACAATATAAATCGACTAAAAAATAAAAAATCATAAAATTTTTATTCTTTTGAGAAAGCATAGAAACTAAAAGCACGTTTTCCTTATATGTATGTATGTGTGTGCCCGTCGAATTTTTTCCTCTTTTTGTACGAAAATGAAACTAACAAAAAAAAATGGAGGTGTGGGCAACACACGACTTTCTTTTACGAACAGCGAATTTTGAAAAACTTTTATAATTCAAATTTCCCGCAAACTTAATTAAGATTGTTTTTATTATTTCATGTTTTCTGTAAATTGTATATTTTTGAAATATTTGCAAAATAAATTTTCTGTTTTACGGAATCTGGGAGCTGGGAACTGGGACCCCAAAATTTATGTAAAAAGTTTAAACATGAAGTTGCAGTTTGATTGCTTAAACCATTTGGACTACAAATTGACAGTCATATGTATATACCAACAGACACCACTTCAAAACTCAATTTTTTGAACTCATTAGTACACACGTAAAAGAAATAAAAGGTGATATTTATGAATTTAAATTTTTTCTTTTAATTTTTTGGAATTTGTATTAGTGATTTTTTGTAAATCTTATACTTTTTAAAATATGTGCAAAACACATTTTCGGGCCGAGAGTGGCCACTTCCGGTTGACCGATTTGGCAATTTAACATACATGTAGGCTAAATATTTTTATAACATACAGTACGTCACTGAAGTGTGCAAATTAATTATAATTAGCATAATTGGGCTAATACACACAATAATTAAAATGACAAATGCAAGAACTGCTGTAACTCCCTGTAAAAAAGTGTGGGGGGGGGGGGGGGGCAGGAGTTGCGAAATATTTTTGCAATTATAAAACGATATATATACTTAAGTATTACAAGCCCTAATAAGTCGTTAAAAAAGTTAAGAAACATGAAAAAATGATCCACATTCAATTATGTAATATTTGCATTAAAAACCGGAAGTATGTCACTGTAGTGTGCAAATTAATTATAATTAGCATAATTAGGCTATATATACACATATATTTATGTGTTGGCAAAACAATATTTAATTTTTTTTTATAAAATTTTTAAATTTTTTTTAAATTTTTTTTTTAAATTTTTAATTTTAATTTTTTTTAATTTTTAATTTGTTTATTTTGATTTTTTTTTTGATTTTTGGAAACATTTTGTATTAGTAATTTTTTGTAAACCTTATACTTTTTAAGATATTTGCAAAACAAATTTTCTGGCCCAAGGGAGTGGCCACTTCCGGTGGACCGATTTGAAGTAAAATTCACTGGGACCTCCCAATTTATCCAAAAAGCTTAAATCTGAAGTTTCAGTTCGATTGGTTAAGCCATCTGGGCTGTAGAGTGGACACAGACTGACAGACAGACAGACGGACAGACAGACGGACAGACAGACGGACTGACAGACAGACATCATTTCGAAACCCACTTTTTCGAACTCAGGGGACCTCAAAACAGATAAATCTTCAATAATCTCAAGGTCGAAAATTTTCATGATTACTATACTTTATTTTACTTACGTAAAAGAAAGTAATATAAATACTAGTTAAATACAATTTTTTGTTTTTCAATTTATTGTCTCAAGCTTTTTATATGACTTTTGTTTTAGTGCATAAAAAGATAATTCCATTTTCTTAACAATTTCGACAACAAAACGAGTTAAACAATCTGTCACTCACTCTCTCCAAATAGTTACAGTGAAAATAATGTAATAAATTGATATTAAGGTTGAATATAAAAAATAAAATAAAAATGTTTGTAGATTTATATGATTTCATTTTTAATGTCGCATAAAAATATGTATGTGTGAAAAAGTTTATAGTATCTGTACAAACTTTTAATCCCTATTTTATGACGAGAAAATTTATGGATTTCTACATAAGGGAATACAATTTGATTTGATTTGAATAAATCTGTATTCGGTTTTATGTGGTGGAGCGGAACGAGAAACAAATTGTGTCTTATTTATAATGTCTCTTTTCGAAGGCGGGCGATAATTAGTTTGACCAAAGTTAAATTGAACTTACATATATTTTTTTTTTTTTTTTGAAAAAGCTAAAATATCTGGGCCATGCATGAAAAATAAAATTATCTTTTTTCCCGTAAAAGAGCAAAATTTTAATTGCATTTTTAATAAAAACACAAAAATATTTTAAAAGGTTTTAAAATTTCGTTTTTTTGTTTTTTTTTTGTTGTAAACGTTTTGTGTTATCTCGAGTTTTTTTTATTTTTGTAACAAAATTAAATTTTATCGATTAAAACAAAGGAAAATTTGCGTAAAAAAGAAAATGGAGAAGGGAAGAAAATAATGAAATAAAAAAAACGGAAAGTTTTCTATCTTTGATTATTTTTATTATTGTTATTAGTAAAGTTCTTTTTGTTCTTCTTCCAAAGATTAGATGAACGATGAACTTAGTGTGTATATAAAAGCAGAACCAAGCGACAAAAAGTAGGGATCAATAAGAGAAATATAGTGTATACAATATACAATCATCCAAAGACCTGTACTTATACCTTAAGCTTTATCTGAATAAAATTGAATAGCTTTTGCCATTTAAAAGTTCAACAACAAATCTAAATTTTAAGTTAAAAAAAAAACAACAAAAAAACAGTAACAAAAAAAACTACAATATAATGACAAAAATTATTTATAAATCAGATACTAGAGCTAGATTTTTGTGATTGAATGTGTGGACAAAATATACAAAACTCTTGAATATTTATATAAATTCTATGAATTGTTAATTTTCCCATCAATATTCAAATTGGAAATTTTTGCACCACATGTTGCTCTTAAAAAAAATTGAAATGCAATAGGGAATTTTAATTATTTAAGAATTTTATTATTTGATACATTTTTTTTGTTTTCTTTATACTCTTAATTTTATTATTAAAATGCAATTATTTATAAATGATACAGAGAAGAAAATCTTATAATTCAGTGAACTCTAAAATTGATCTGGAAAATTAAATGGGAAACACTGAAAAAAAGAACAATTACGAAAGATTTTTTTTTTTAATTTATGCTTAAACTATAATCCTTTATTTATCTCCATTGTTTTCATTTGAAGGGAAAAATCGGAAAAATACAATACATATGTATTATACATTTAGAAATAAGAAGTAAATAATCGATTTTACAATTTTCGATAGAGCAAGTTTTACTGTTATTGTTTTTTTTTGTATATATAATCAATATGCTTTCTTCGTTTTTAATTTCCGGTCAAATATCAAATCGAAAATTGAAGATAGAGGGAATAATGTAGTATGTATACAATATAAAAGTTTTCAATAATAATAATAATAACAATTACAAAAGACAGATAGTTTTTGTTATAAATAAAACATTAAACATACAATATTATGTATAAAATCATTCTATTATTAAATTTAACTGCTCGCCCCCGTACAAGTATATATAATTTAACTGAAAACGTAGTTATTTAACACTGTGTAATAAATTAATTTACGAACGAGAAATGAATGTACCTGGGAAATTAAGAAAAATAAAAATAAATTATTTTTAATTAAGTTTATCTTGCATCCATTTAATTTCCGTAAATTTTTTTATTTTTTTGATCTTTCGTGACAAATTCTGTAAATTTTAATAGTAATTTAATGTTAATTGAAACCAAAATAAACATACAACATAATATGTAATTTAAAAAAAAAAAACAACAACATTAAGAAGAATAGAAGTCAATCTTGGAACATTTTCATTTTATTGTCGTATCCTTTGCTCAAGTTTTGTTGTGTAAACATAGAATTTTTCACCTTCTTCCTTTATATAATATATATCTCGGTAAAATTTTATTTTGTTAAATAATAGGCTTATTTTTTCATTTATAAAAAGATAATTAATTTTTTTTTTTGTCAAATTTGTTTCATTCATCTAAGATACAACATCCTTTTTTATAATTTGATTTTTTTTTATCGTGTTTTACAAAATACACACAGCTAAATATCATCAAAAATAAACGAAATGACCTTTTTTTCTACTCTGTGTGTTTGTGATGTGCCTTATTCTTCCTAACTCTTTCAGAATGTCCTTTTATATAAACCTTCTAATTCTGCTATTTTTATGTTTACCCTGTTAAAAAAAATGTAAATATTGAGCTTTATAGAGTTTTGTTTTTTTGGTTGTTTTTCTTTGAAAGGAAGGAAGCATTAAAAAAATTGAGTTGATACGATATAATATTCGTTAGTTTGCTATTAACTTTTAATTGAATTTTTTTAGAAAATTTTTATGTTTTCGAAATTCAGGAAGAATATTTCAATTTTCTCTTAATTACAAAACAAAAAAAAAAAAATTCGCAAATAAAATTGTTTATCTCCCTAAATATAATTTATCTATTTGATTTAGTTTGTAATAAAATTTGGAATGCAAGTGAAGAAATATTTATGTCACTATAATCCAGCAGGTAAAATTGATATCAACTACGAACATTTTCAATAGTTCGTTTCAAGAAAAGCGCAACTTTAAAAAGTAGTAGAGGCCACGAATTTTGTGTTTAGCAAATAGTTTAAACAAATTTGATTAACTTTTGTAGATAAAGTGAATTTAACCAACTTTTATTGGAAGGTTCGGGTACAATCAAATTTTCACTAGGAGATGAATTCTGGTGTAACGTGGAGCCACAAATATTATACTGCAGTACTTATGAAGAATTGCGTTGAAGTCTCAATAAATTACGTGAGAGCAAAGGACTATGCTTTCGAAATGCAGTTGAAGCTGGTTAAGAGGGAAAATTTAAAATAATTTTTAAATATTTTTTATGCATTATTTTTAAGCATATGTACCTCGAAATATTTAAAATAAAAATTAATTCTAAATCTCTTTCCATTTTATGCTGTCCGATGCAAAAGTATTTGTAACAGGAAATAATTGCGTTCCCATTTTTGTTTACTGGTTATAAAGTTAATAAAAATTAGTTTTTAGTAATTTAGATATTTTTATTTAATTCAGGTCTAAATAACGTTTAATTTTATAAAAATGTAATATAAAAATATTCGGTGCAGAAGTAATTGGGATACATATTTTTGATTATTAGATATTTCTGATTTTAAAAATCTGAAAAATTTAAAAATAATTAGTAAATCAATTAAATTTAAATTTATTTTTGACTAATTAACTCGGGCTCATGACACATTTCTTCAATATCATCTCTTTGGATCTTACTAATTTTATTCAAGATTTTTTTTTTATAATGTAGTGACAATAAAGCTATCAGTATATGAAAGCATTATCATTTTTTGGCTCTGGAAATTTATTCACGGCATTTACTTTTTCCTTTCGTATCTCAAAAATTCTAGATATCGGCAGAGGAATTTACATTTTTCCCCAATATAAGCTCCGGTTAAACTTAAAACTTCATTCATTTGAGCTAAGTTCTTTTCCTCGTATTATCCAGAAATTACAAGATCGCCCTATGATTTTTCTTCATAATAGTTATTGGTGGAAAATAGAGTTGATAAATCGTTGAAATTCCGCAAGTGATATGTAAAGTCCGAATAGTTCACGATGGATATTGTGTAGTATCTCCATTATAGTTTTTGCTGTCTTCTGTTACTGCTAGTTGCAAGAATCCATTTTCCAGATCAATTGTGGCAAAAATATTGTCAAATAATTGATCAAGATCGTCGATTAAAGGCAGTGGATATCTGTCACTTATACCTTCCTTGGCTCAATCTCAAAAAAGTATTTTATATATGTATAAGTACGACTTCTCTTTGTTCTTCTTTCCCAGTACAGGACATCTGAATTGGAGGCCATTTAAAAATATTAACCAAATTTTCAACTTTATCTACCTAAATCTCAACGCGAAAAGAGTTTCTGCCACTAAATTCAGTCAACAAATACACAACATGATGTGTTGTGATTCTGCCTGACTTCATTGAATGTTGATGGGCCGTCGTGATTGCTTTATGAAACTCGAGCTACTTCACATAAACTAAATAATTTAAAGGCCGCAAAATCAAATTTAACATTTAATCGAGGTTAAGTTTGAAATAACTTGCAGATAATACATAATATTTGACTTAAGATTTGTTTAAATAACCAATTGTCCGGATGCGGCTTAAGATTCCAACATTTCGTCCATAAAATACTGGTTTCAAAAATTCCAAATTTGGTACGAGGGGATCAATTTGAAATTCACATTTAGATATTAGGTGCATAATTACCGATTTCAGTGACCCCTTTAGATAGATAATTTTTATTGGATATTTAATTGAGGAATTTTTTTTAAACAGTCTGAATTGAGAATCCTTACTTTTTGTATGACGGCCTAGATTGTCAAAATAATTAAAAAATTACTAATTATTATTTATTTATTCCGGAACATTTATTCAGTCTCGAATTTGATAAACTAATTCTTTTAACGTTTAAAAATTCAAAAGGCCGAGCTTCATACCACTGGCCACGCCATAAAGAAGAATCATTATAAACCTGTGATATTGAACAAATATATAACATTATAAAATATGTCCTCCACAAAGTGTACCTTAGTTTAGATCACGAAATAACGACGCAAATTCATTATCTTGTCTCAAATTCTATGCTTCATACAATCACGCTACACTCTACAGTCTGCACTCTCCATCTAAACTACAGAGTACACAGTCTACACCAGCGTTCTCAACTTATATAATGCCACGAAATCCTTTTTCTATTCAAACACAAGCAAAATGCGACGAACTCTCCTATGTTAAAATTTTATACAAGATATAAATTTGCATATATTTAGTCAAAAAAAAACATAAATAATTGCTTATTATAATTGTTTATTATTCCATATAATGTAAATCTCGTGGAACCCTAGGGTTCCGCGGAATCACATTGACAAGCGCTGGTCTACACAAATAACCGATCCGTAAAACATAAATTCTCTCAGTACTAACTGTAATATAATACATATCCTCTGTTCCTCTCTCTTTGTACGGTGGTTTAACGTAAAACAAAATTACGAAACAAGCAACAAAACAGACAACCAAAAAAAAAATAACGATGAAGATCGAGTGATCGTAAAAGTTTTGCTTTATAGTTTGTAGAGTGAAAATTTTATTCGACGCAGTAGTTATGGAAACACCTGAGATCCTTTTTGTTTACAAAGTTCAAATCGTTTATGAATGTTTTTGAAATATTTTTTGTTTTAGTTTTCCTCGACTGCTTATGTTGTTGTGATTATTTTCAATTTGTCATTGAACTATTTCGCCGTGTTTTGTAAAAATGATCGGGAATTTGGAATATTTAGGTAATTTAGCAATATTAATTTATTTTATATATGTACAATAAAAACCATAATTTAATTTAGGTTCATTAGGCGAGAGCTATCCCCAAGAATTCGACGGTACGCTTGATTGTATTTCATTAGCGGTTACATGCGCATTTAATAGGCATGGTACATTACTAGCGGTTGGCTGTAACGATGGTCGGATTGTAATTTATGATTTTGTAACACGTGGAATTGCTAAAATAATATTGGCACATGTTCATCCAGTGAGTAATTTATGTTGGAGTCGTGATGGTTATCAATTGATTTCGGCATCCGATAAAGATGTTTGCGTATGGGATGTGTTATCAAGTACGCGTAAATATAAATTATGTTTCCCCTCGGTAATACTCAAAGTTCAGTTTAATCCGCGAAATATGTCACGGATTCTGGCATGTCCGATGAAAATACTTCCGATTGTGGTTGAAATTGAGGGTAATACGCGAATGATTCCGGTGGGGGAATCATGCAAATTACAGTATATTGCGACTTACGATAGGCGCGGTCAATTCATTTTCTCTGGTAATGTAAAAGGAAAAATTTTAATCATTAATTCGGAGACATTAATGATTGTTGCGAGCTTTCAAATTTCGGTTGCGACACCAAATCCGGTTGGAGTTAAATGTATTGAATTTGCACGTCGAGGAGGGTAAGTACCCTACTGGAATAGTTTTAATTTGTAAATTACTGAAATAATATATTTCACGTTTTTCTTTATCCAGATCCTTTCTTGTAATCGGATCAGATAAAACGATTCGTATATATGATGTGAATAAGGCAATGACTTGCGGGCTAAATGGTATGATTGAACCACAGCAGAAAATTCATGATATGGTTAGCCGATGTGCTTGGAAAAAGGGATGTTTTAGTGGTGACGGTGATTATGTGTGCGGCGGCAGTGGAAAAGAGCATGCACTTTATATATGGGAAAAAAATACAAAAAACTTAATGAAAATACTTCAAGGTAATAAAGGAGAATTACTACAAGATATGGTATGGCATCCAATTCGTCCTGTAATTGCCAGCATAAGTTCGGGCATTGTATCGATTTGGACACCGACAAAAATTGATAATTGGTCTGCGTTCATTCCTGATTTTATAGAACTCGATGAGAATATATATTATGAGGAAACTGAGTCTGAATTCGATCTTATCGATGAGGATAAATCTATTGATTTATCGAATGAAGTTGGAAATTGTGAGGATGATGAAATTGATGTTGTAACGGTTCAGCCAATAGCAGCTTTGTGCAGTTCGGACGAAGAAGATGGAGAAGACAACGCTTTGCATATTTTAACGATCGTACCACAGGAATTTGAAACCTTTGATGAAAGCATTAATAACCCCACTGGTTGAGAATGCATGCCGATATATTCTTTTTTAAGCTTATTATTAAAGTTGTACTTGAAATAATTATTTTGTACGTATTCTGAATTAAACGTTTTATTTTATATTATAATACATAATTGAGTTGTTTGATGTTTGAAGCAGTGTGTATTCGCAATGAACTTTGTTAGATGCTTGTTTATGTGCGAGTACATAACTCCATAAAATATTTATTTTCATATAGAATTTTGAATTCGAATTAATTCAATGAACATAATATGTAATAACAATTACATCTTGCTCAAGATTTAACACCTAACATGTTTTTTATAAAAAGAAACGAGAATTTGTTTTTCTAAATTGATTGGATTTTTTTTTATTATTCGCGTTTTAATCAAATTGGAAAAATAAAATTTTATATTTTAGCGTCTTTAAATTAAAAGGAAAAATAAAAAATATACATTCTGTGTGTATGAGAAAATGTGAAGAATTTTGGTTACCACCCCATCATTACTATATGCTACATGGGTGCGGTCAAGAATTCAGCCGCTGCGCAGTTTAAGCTGCACAAAAAAATCGAAAAGCAGGCGAAATGCAAAAAATATTGGCTGCATTTTTATACGACCGGCAGCCTGACTGCAAGTTTGTAAGACATTTGTCATTTAGCTACTTTTATAATTCCCCGTGATTACGAATAACCGAGAGAAATCGTGTTTTTTATTTTATTTCACCAACAATAATGTATAAAATTGAATTTTAAAAAAAAATTGACATTTTTATAGTTTTTGCATCCGTATTAGTGTGACTGCGTAAACTGCGCAGCCTAACTTTATTTGCTGCATTTTAATCCGACGGAATGCGCAGCATTAGCTGCAAATCTTAATTTTTGACCGACTTGCTGCATAAACTGCGCAGCGGCTGAATTCTTGACTGTACCCCATGTATGAAGAATGTTTTAAAAGGTTTCATATTGAAAAATAATTTCTTTTATCATTTAGAATTTAATTTTAACTCTATAGAAATAAATTTCGAAAAAATTAATCGAGTTTTGAAATATCAATATACATATAGCTACGGATAGGTAATTTATCTGCAAATCTGAACCGCATCCGGTTTTCGGTTTGGAATTGAAATTTTAGATATCAGATTTTCAATGAGATACCAGCAGTTTGAGGTATTTGAATCTAAAATTGTCGATTGAAACACCGGAACTGTACATAGTTATGTGTATTTTTGCATTAACATTACTTCAGTGTTGATCTGTCAATTAAACGTACACTGTATCAAAAAATTGTCCGTACATCACTCGGTTAAATAAACATTGGTAAAAAAACCAATTACAAATCAAACAAAAAATTAATTTTTTATTTTACGTTTGATATGATTCACTATTAAAACATCCTAGAACGATGTCAAATAATTGTCCGTACACGCAAATAAGTTGAGGGAATATGGTAAAACAAATTAGGTCTAATATTTGGTGTTGTAACTTATTCATGCAATGACACTTTGCAACCTTCTTCTCATTGAGAGAATCAACTTTTGAGTTATTTCGGGGCTATTTTTGGCCCATTCCTCCATAATGACCCGTTTTAATTGTTCCTTAACGCTAATTTGGTGTTCACGGATCTTTCGCTCCAAATAATGCCATAAATTATCAATGGTGTTGAGGTCTGGTGGTTGGGGAGGATGAGGGAGTTTTGGCAACTGTACATTGAACAATAACCATTCCTTGATCAGCTTTGAGGAATGTTTCGGGTCATTGTGATGTACGGAGCGGAAATCTTGCCAATGTCCCATCTTCTCAGCACTGGTTAACAAATTATCTTTCAAAATATTCAGATAATCAAACCGGTTCATTATGGTTTCAATGAAGGTTAAATGAAATACACCCCTTCAGCTAACAGCTCCCCAAACCATTATACTTCCGCAACCATGTTTTACTCCAGTTCAGTGTTGGATTTTTGCCACACCATAACTCACCCATCTGAACCAAAAACGTTAAATTTACTTTCGTCCGAGGGTATAACATTTTCCCAG
Source organism: Tipula helvola (assembly GCA_963556165.1). NCBI lineage: Eukaryota > Metazoa > Arthropoda > Insecta > Diptera > Tipulidae > Tipula > Tipula helvola. The sequence goes on along the minus strand of OY744483.1, from coordinate 341,559,014 downwards.
AACTCTTAGGACTCACTCTGATATTCCAATGCATATTCCAAGCGCTTTTTAATATTTTTATTCGACAAATTTCTTTCGTGCCACACATCCACGATACTTTCGTTTATGCAAAATATTGCGTATTGTCTGAGGTTTTATCGTCATTTTTTCGCGTTGGTAAACTTTGGTAGCAATCGTTGGACCATACTAAGCTTTCGATTCTGTTTTATTCCTCTCTTCACTAGAGGTATTTGACGTTCGTTCAGCTTTCGGTTGCGACCACTTCCAGCTACCATCTTTAGGTATTTGACTTTTTGGAAGCTCTGAATGACGTATCGAAGATATTGAATCGAAGATCGCGGACGATTAATTATTTTGTTGTTTAAATAGTAAATCATATCAAACGTAAAAGTAAATTAATTGATATCATGATTATTATTATTTTTAGGTTCTTAACTGTAAGTTGAGTTTTAAAAAAATAAAAAATAAATGTTTTGTTTGATTTGTAATTGTTTTTTATCTATCGTCGTCCTAACTGCGAATTAACGTATCTGACATTTTTTAAAAATCTGATCTCTGATACCAAAATGTTCGTCTTGAGAAACTGAAGCCGAATTCCCACACCAGCGTTAATTAACTCTTAGGAGACATCTTCGTCCTAACTGGGAACCAACGCATGTTCAAAAATTCAGACAGAGTTTCCCACGATGAATCATTTTGTTTCAGAGATGAGATTTCGAAAAAATGTTAGATACGTTAATTCACAGTTAGGACGACGCTATGTTTCTTTAGCCGAGTGGTGTACGGATAATTTTTTGAGACAGTGTATATGTATATCTTTTACATTTAGATGCGTAAATATTTATGCGTATGCAAATTGAGGAAAATATTTTTTAAATAAATAAATGGGTACAAATAAATCAGAAGCAAGAAAATTTAAAAGATATAAAACTGTCTATTTTTCTGCCTGTCAATTTTTTGCCTTTCAATTTTTCCCAATTTTATTTAACAATCCTTTATATAAGTATGTACATTGTGTATATCACATAAAAACATTTAAATGCTACCATTCATTCATGGAAGCTATCCTTATTTGAAAAGGGAAAACATACTTGAATTTTGAAAATTTTTTTGGTTTCATTTCATCCGAGCTATGCTTCTATACCTTTAGCATGAAAATTGATATAAGTTTTAATCAAATTTATAATAATAATAAAATAAACTTGCAATCGTTTTTATAAAAGTGTAAATTATGAATACAAAGTACAGCTTCCTTTACAGTTAGTGCAACGGGGTGCCGTCCTTCTAGGGCAACTCGACTAGCACATTTTCAACTAAATTCATTTTGACTGGGCACGTCCAACTAGGAAATAATTTAACTTGCTCAGTTTAACTTGAGCAGTTTAAAGCGCTTTACTCAATGAAATTCAAAAAGAAAAATTGGACCGAAAAAAATTATTTGGCACCGAAAAATTCGGTCAAGAACTAGAAGATTTTAATGAAAACAAAACAATAATTTTGGAATTAGATCGAAAAAACAATTCGATTTTTCTTTTCGTTTTTCGGTGGGTAAAGCGCTTAACTCGGACAATTTACACTTTTTATGATCAAACGCATTTTGGTGTACTCCCTTTTCCAATACTTGTAGCAGTTGCCACATGTTTGGACAACAAATTTGTATAACGTGGTTTAAGGTATTATTAAGTCATTCAGCAATATTTTGGGGTTTGACAATAAAAAAAATGAAAAAATAGCAAATTTATACAAAATTAAAAAGTTAAATTGTCCAAGTTAAATTAATCTCTTACCCCAATTGGTAATCATCCCAGTCGAAACGTGCACAGTCAAATTGTGTTTAATCGCCAGATTACGGGGTCAGCAACTCGAAGTATTCCGGTTTCACCAGTTAATATGCTGACTTTGGTTTTGAAGATGTTAAGTAACTTATTTTGGATTTTTGGGATGTTACTAGTTTTTAATAATAATAATTGAAATTCTAGACAGTTTCTGTTGATTTTGTATGTTATAAAGAAGAAAGCTGTTTTAAAATTCTAAAATTCAAACTCTGTAAAAACAATAAATGGATTTTTATCGTGGTCTATTTTATATTTTTATTTCTTATTAGCTAAAAACAATTGAAATTGGATAATAAAATCAGTGATTTTTTATTTATTTTTTTCTTGAGAAGTCTTAAAAATTTATTATTTTCGGTTTTTGTGTTCTTTTGATTTTTATTTTTCAACTTCCCACAGCATATGCAAGTCTTAAATGTTATTTGTTTCAATTGTTTCAACAGGATTTTTTTTTTTATTACAATTGTCGAATAGATGCGGTTGTGAAATGTTTAGTAGCTCACATAATTCATTTTAATTGGTTATTTCTGAAGAACATATTATATTTTGTGCTAAAACAATGTGATTTTGTAAAAAAAACCATTTATTATAAATACGTTTGCGTCAATTTTATCTGTGCGCAAATAAAAAAAAACAAAAAATCGAAAATCATCGCATGTTTATTACAAATTATTCAAAAGCTCATGTTAGATACGCTATTGATTAATGAAATTTTGTAAGAATCTCGAACAAAAATATTTATAACTCGATTAATATAAATTGTATTTAACATAGGTATGATTAGTGTGGTATTGTCAAATATTGTGTTTTTAGGGCTTATGTGTCTAATCTTATGTGCGGTTGATGAATTTATGTATTTTTGGATTCCAATTAAACATTGGAAATTAATTTTTAGACAAGCACATATAAATTTTTACAAGTTTTATAAATTATCCCAATTATGTTCAATTTGCGTGTGCTTTTTTCGTTGGTCTATGATTAATGAGATTTTTTTATTTGTGAGGGTTATAATATATGAATAAGTTTAGTAAACTAGATAGCCAGAAACCGTATCTAAATAATCTAAAACAAGAAATCACCCTGCTTTTGATGATAAAACGAAAACAACTTGCCAATCAAAATTTCCAAAATTACTTTTGATTTTCTTGAATTTCACAAAAAAAAAACAAACTTTTTGTTTCTTTTAATTTTGTTTTTTTTATCCAATTACACACAAATACAAAACACACAAAAAAAATATTAATTTCCTATAGACGTTTTATGTTTCTGAAACGTTTTTATGTTTTTTATGTGACATAATTTACTTTTTTTTTGTTTTTTTGATAAAATAACAAAAGAAAATTAATTAATTTTTTTTTTATTAAATTAGTCTGTTCTCTGAACAAGAAATGGGGAAAAAGATGAGAGATTTTTATATTTTCAAGATCATCACCGTCATATTTTAATAATGTTTTCTTATGGTTAACAAAATGTAAACGATCAAAGCACATAGTATACATACATACAGATTCAATCAATTGAATTGAAGATGAAAAACAGGAAAATTCAAAAATCAATTATGTTTTCTTTCATATTTTAACACACGGTAATACAAAAATATAAAAAAAACAAAATGATGAAATTCTACATTTTCGCCTCTGTTCCTATTCAAAGTGTTTTGGGAACTTTATTTTTCTGCAAATCATCGAAAATTGATTTGAGCTTTTTTTTCGGGCCACAGGTTAAAAGAAAATTTATCAGTTATTTCAAGACTTGAATCGATTTTACCATTTTTTGTGTGTTGAACATTGTACCCGATTAAATTACCATTCGCCACCCTTCCATATACAAGACAGATTATAATTTTTTCTGGTTTATAATAAATATCTAAATATAGATTTACCCATACAAATTCTTTTTTTTTCGTTACATAAATATATGATTCATAATTGACGTATGACATCGGATTTTCTATAACTATTTACTAAGTAACGGACAATTCTTCGGTAAGGTACTCTTCTAAGGAATAAGGATTTGTCTTTTATAATCTTTAATAAAACCAGGAGAAAAACAATTTTTAAATTAACCCCTTATAATTTTAACAATTGTGTACGTACGTACATAATTACATATACACAAACGCCCAAATCCGTTTCACTATATTTTCAGGGGAATTCAAATTTTAGGTTAAATAATATAATTTAATTTTTAAGTTTTTAATTTTTTTAATATACATAAAACCTTCGTCGGTTAGGGAATGATTTCAAAAAATTTTGCTTTAGTAGTGACAAGCTTTGTAGGAATCAAGGCATACGCCGCGCCGTTTGGGACCTCTAACCCAAACAACGTAAATATAATATTTTAAATTTTTATCATTATTATAATTACTTTAGATAATATTGCAATAATTTTTACACTAAAAATTCACATTAAAATAATTAAAAATGAAAAAAAAAATTGTTTTTAATTTCGATAAGACCAAATTACGTACCTACATATGATTATTATTGCAAAATTTTATTTTTATTTAATTAACAAAAAAATAATGTTTACAAGTTTATTTCATTTTATATGTTTTGTATTCTAATTTTTCTTAGATATACATACATACTTATGTATAATAAAATTTATACAGTGAAATGAAAAATTATGAGAAATTTTGCATTTTTTAATTTTATTAAAATTACTCTGTTTTGTTTGTACCATTATTATTATTTTTTGTGTGCAAATTCTAACTCAATGAACCATAAACACGTAACTTAATTTGTTTGTTCTTTTTATTTGTATAAATGTATATATATATATATATATATATATATATACATATATACAGAAGACATTTTATTTTATAATGTTTTTAGTATATAAGAATTTATATTCTCTTCTTATTGCCAAACTTTCTTATACCATATATATTACGATGGTTTAAGAAATTTATTATTTTGGGTTAGTTTAGTGTAACAATTAAAGTAATACAAAAAATCACGGTTAATGATAATGTTGTTTGTATAATATACTCTTTAAAGGTAATTACCATTAGAATTTTATGATCATTTTTTCACCTTTAGGATGAATTATAATTTGGCTCGCAGCGGTTGGAAATAATATTTATTTTCTAGCTACACACAGTAATATTTATACTACCATTTAGTAATTGTATTTTTTTCGGTCTTAAGCGGTCTTATTTTTACGACAATTGTTGTAAGGTTCGGTTCACATCGTAAAGCGACTCTAGCTATCATAAACCCCAAAAAATCCCAATTATTCTCATTTAAATAAATTACTCTAGTTTAATTTAAAAATAGATTACATTCTATTTTATAAGTAGCTATATTGATTTTCGTCGTCGAAAAGAAAAGTTGTTTTAAGAAAACTAATTCTGGATCGAAAACATTCGAAAATACATTTATTTAAGCAATGCGTCAATATAAACTTTATATTATAGAAGTCGCCTCCTACGACAAGCAGTGGATGCTGTGGTGGTATTCTAAGGATATCATCATGATCGTTCGGTGCACTTTACGAATCATGAGAGTGCCCCCCGACCTAATAACTTTATGTTGTGATAACTTTATGTTGTGAATAGAAAAAAAACATTCTTACATGTTTGTATAAAAACTTCATGCAGCCTTTGAAACTTGAAATTGTTGAATTGAAATAAAACTAAAAACTTCCATAAGTATTATGCTTTCAAAATCTTATATTTAGTTCCAATTTGGCTGCAGTCGTATTAAATAAACTTAAAGGAACCAATACATTTTGATAAAACTGTTAAAGCTCAAACAACTTTATATTTATATTATTAACTACATAAAATAAAACTATAAACGTTAACCAAAGTTCAAATAATATATGTGTTGCTACTCAATGTTAAGTTAAAAACTATAAAAAGAAAAATCTATGATAATGGGTATGCTATATGTATATGGTATGTACATACATATGGAAAAATGGCTGTTAGATGGATTGGTTTGGTTATGACGTGTTTTTTATTTTATTCTCTCCATTCTACACAAAAATAAGTTACCTTTAAGAGAACATAAAACAACATGATGTTTTTCATTGTGTGCTGAAGAAAAAAGAAATACAGCATCACAAAAGACAAAAAAATTAAAAACAACACAAAAAAGCTTTCTCTTTTTTTGTTTAGTTTTTCCTTAAAACAAAAGATTATACAAAAGGAGAATTCAGCATTTCGTTTTGTAATTTTGTTTTATTTTAATTCTTTCGTATTTTTTTGTGTTTATTTTTAGGAAGAGAATAAAAAATAAAATACAAAATATAATAATAGACACACAAAAAAAAAGCTTTTGTCTTTTGATAAAAGAAAAATGTTATTTAAGAAAAGAAAACTATTATGTGTTGTTTAAGTTTTCTATGTCATGTGTGTTATATTTATACATATAAAAGGACTAAACAGAAGAGCAGCGTATAGAGCTGTAGAGAGGTTTTCATATTTGTTATTGAATTATGTTTTCATGTTGCAAGAATACTCAATAAAAGCTACCTATCCAACGAGATAGACAAATTGGCTGTTTAACACTAATTTACAAAAAATTTTTCATTGAAGCTCTCCTTTATTAATGTTAAAATTATTTTAATTTTAATACGCACTATTTATATTATATAATTTACTACATTTTAATGATAAAAATAAATAATTTCATAACTTCATTTTTATTTAAAATTATCTGTTAAAAATATATTTATATATTTTGCCTTAGGTAGTTGACAGATATTTTTAATCAATATTTTTTTTTATTTAATTTTATTAATACAATGAAAATTCAATTAAATTTTTCATTTCTCAAGTCTATAAATAGTATACTTACGTATTTAATTCCAAATCTAAACGAAATTTATGATTGAATGCTTTTATTAAAAGTGATGTGCGATGAAAATGTTTTCCCGTCTGAAAATAAAAAAAAAAAAACAAAATTTTTTCAATTGCATTTTATAAATTTAAACCAAATATTTAAATTAAATTTAAGGTGTTTTCTTATAAAATAAAATTTTTTGTGCCTTTTTTTTTTTGTGAATAAATTAAAAATGAAATTATAATTGAAAACATAGGCATTAATTCAATTTAATATACGTATATATTTTTTTTATCCCTTCAAAGATAATTTACCATGGCAGTGGGAGACAAAATAATAATTTACCAATCAAAACGAATAAACATAAATTTATGAATAACTATACAGAAGAAGTCAGTTTTTTGCCCTTACCTTACTTGTAAAAACATGGATTTTTAAAACATGAGATTGACGTCAGCGTTTTGAGAAATTCGACGTGAAAAGTTAATTAAATTAAGGTGTTGAAAATACAAAGAATTATTATTAACAAACAAGGGGTGTTGAAATAAAAAAAAATCAAAAAAAATCGAATACTGAATATTGTTCACAACCACATCTTAGATTCTACATTTTTGTTGTTATAATTTCGAAATATAATCAATCACAAAAGAATATGATATTTCGCAGATGTTAATGTTCTCTATGCTATTATATACATTATTTATAGACATAGTGTAGAATGTTGATTAAAATATATAGCAGCAGTATAAAAAAAACTGTGTATTACTTCTGTTTACAGTTTGTTCGGGGATAATCAAACAACAATTTAATGACAAAATAACAATATCAGCATAAGACACAGCGGTAACAATTGAGACGTAGAAAAATGTCTGATAGTAGCAACAATAATAAAAATATAATTCTTAAGAAAAATTAAAAAGAATAGTAAGAAGAAAATGTACGTAATGTCAAATTGAGAGATAACAAAATAATAGAACAAACATGATATCTGTATTTGTATCTATACATCTAGATATATTTTTATTTATACATATGTATTATAATAACCGAAGAGTTGTATTCTTTTTTTATTTCCCCCTCCACCCTTTTAGAGAAATTGATGCTGAGATGCTATAGCGAAGACGTGTGTAACGTCAACGCGCATCTAAATTGATGAATTATGTTCCAACAAAAAAAACTTATTATTTCTTTTAACCTAAAAAAATGTATACATTTGCAATTAAATAAAAATAATAATGAAAATTAGTTTTGTATGAAAAGTTTATTTAACTAATTATGACTTAAGAATAACTTTTTGCCAATAAAACCAGAATGAAAATTATTATTTTTTAGTCTTCTCACCATAGAGTATTTTAATACTACAGTATCAGGTGCCGTAATTGATGTAACTTTCTTTTTATATTTATTTTCTTGTGTTCAGCTAAAGTTTATTTTTCAAACTTTTGTTGTGTTGTACTTGTGGTAGTTAAATTTGATTAAAATAATTTGGAGTGGTAACTAAAACAAAATAGCTCGAAATTTATACTACAAAACTAGCTACAGAAAATTCAAAATCTTCACTCAATAATGGACAGCATAAACTCCACGATCTTAACAGTGGTATTTTTTAGCAGCAACATTAGGAAAATTGTACATGTCTAATGTCTATTCTACATTTTAACTCGGGTAATAAGATAAACTTGGTAAACAAAAAAAAAAAAATTCTTTGAAAAGTTGTTAAAAATTTTGGGGTAAATATTTTCCATTATCACTTTGACAGAAGGTGGTAACCTTATGTGTGCTTTCCAGGGTCGCGTTTTCTTTTAATAATATAAACAACTTTTATTTTTTTTATTTTTAAATATCATCTTGAGATATCCAGAATAAAATTTTCATATAAAATCTTATTAACTTCCTTTTTGACTACAAACACCGAAAAGCAAAACTTTTTTTTTTAAACTTTTTGTCAATTTCCTTTAAACAAAAAAAAAATAAAAAATAAATTGTCTTTATCTAATAAATTCCATGTAAATTTTTCTTATGGTTTTGATTATGTGAATTCAATTTTTTAATTTTCTATTTTTGTTTGTGCACAAAAAAGTTTACTTATAATTTTTCAAGAATTGGAAACGAATTTTTGAACTTTAATTTTAAAACTTTAATTAGATTTCAATTTTTTTTTTTAGGTTATGTGCTTTTGTTTGTATATATATATACACATTATACATATACTATATATTCGAGAGTATTTTTGCCGAAAGTTTAATTATATTTTTTACTTGAGCAATTTTCTTAATTATTTGTTACACAATGAATAAAATATCTTTTACACAAAAAAACGACGTTTTAAATTTTTTAATCTGACTTCATACTTAACTTTTTATATAATCATGATTGCCACCCATATCTAAATAGAGTACAGTAAGCGGTTTTTACCCCGTTTATATAAAAGTGTAAAAAAAAAGAAAGTTTAATGTAATAAAAATTTTATCACCTGAATAATATTCTATAATGTTTATAATTTTATTGTTAAAATTTTGGTATTGTGGTGTAAGATTAATTATTATATACCCGTTCAAAGTGGAATGTGGTTCAAGAAAATTAAGCTCTTTAAAACAAATCAACACTATAATACTACATACAAACGAAAAATTATTTTTAATGTTTTTTAATTAAGTAAAATGAAATTATGTTTCTGGATTAACTGTACTCTAATTATATACCGCACACCAGTTACAAAAGATATTAAAATTTGATTATGCTAAAATAGCACGCGGAATAAATATAAAATTAAAAATAGCTTACAATGTATATTATGTACCTACATAATTTTGATAAATAGGGCTTAATTATAAAAGTTTATAAAAAATTAATATGTACGCTTTAAGAACAAACAAAAACAAATTTTTCTTCTCAATAAGTTTCCATCAATAGAGCTTTTATACATGAGCGGAGCAGATATGAAAAACAAAATTTATAATAATAAAAATTGAAATTTAATTAAATTTTTTTCTTTCTCTATGTACAGCATAAATTATAATAAAAAGCAATTCATTAACCACAAATATGTTATTTCTCTGTTATTTTGTATGTGTTATTACATAATACTGTATAAATATATATTTTGTAAGTGAACAAAGAATTTAAAATATAATAAAAAGTGACTTCTTGTGATATAAATTGAAAGGAAGAATATTTTAATTTAATAAGTATATTTATTATTTTTTAACAAGATACGATTTTTATCAAGAATATTTTTAATTAGATTTTTATGCAAAAAAATTATAAAATGTTTCTTGTAATTTTCTATATTTGTGAAGGACAACATTTCTATATAATCAATATACGGTTACATACGACAATATAATAAACTCGGTCCTTTTTAAATCTCACTAATAATATCAACAAATCTTTTTCAACAATACATATTCCACAATATCCTAGATAATTCATCCCTAAACCAACATTTTATTTTTAAATATTTTATTTTATGTGAAATTTTATTTTGTACCATTAGACCAACGAAATAAAAAAGTTGAAAAAAAAGTTTAAGTCGTTGTTTAAATAACATCTCTGTAGCCATACACTTATAGTATATAAAAAATAAAAACTGGAAGCACGATTATAATTTTTTATATTGTTAATCTAAAACCAAGAACGTTCTATACTGAAAATAAAAAAAAATCCTATTTTTCATCGAGCCTTTTAAATATAAATAGTCGTTTTTATTTTTAGACCAAGAATTAATATTTGAATAAACAGATATAATTTAACGATAGAATTTATAATTGATTAGGCATTTCACCAAATTATATACTCGAATTTATATGCTAAAAGGAAAGAGCATGTTAATTAATAATTTTAGTCTAACTGGGAACTAAAAATATTTCAAACAGTTAAAATTTTTGTGTAAAAATTCAATCACCTATACATAAAATCAGCTTGTGTAAATTAATTTTCAAAATTTATTAACGGCTCGTTCCAAATTATTTTAAATAAACTTTATTTTTACTTCTTGATTCTAGTCTAAAACTTGAGAAGTTCGTTTTTATAAAATAAAATAAGAAATTCAGTTATTTTATAAATTAAATATTAGAATTATTCTTAATTAGTTATATTTTGTTCATGATTGTTTACTATAGATTCAGTCATAACGCAAATCTGTCTCATACATTTATATGAGGATATACATAAATACTTTGTTTAATCAAGCAATAAGATTATCCCAACAAAGATCACATCCAAAAAGATAACATAATCCAATTTAGAACATTTTCGGAATCACCTTTTGAAAACCAAAATGTCGTTGTTTTATACAAATGTGGCCAAAATCGTATATGGAACCCATCCAAAAATCTTATGAGACATGTATACATGTACGCACACACATACTACTCATTTGAAACTAAGGGTAATAATATTAAATTTACATAAAAAAAATTTAAAATATCATCTGAACCATGGTACAACAAAAAGCACAAAAAAACGGGATTTAATTTTATCCTATTGTAGTATTTCTATGTATAGAGGATATGAACTTTAGAAGGATAAAAATAAAAAGGTATATAGTTAATACATACATGAAAAGAAAACGCAAGTTGGAACATTTTTCGATTGAAATGAAAATCTACTCGTCTTGTGTACACACAACAATATTCAACGCATGAAATTTGATAGAACATAAAATAAATAAAAGAAGCAGCAAAAAATTAACATAATTTCAAATTGGGAAAATGGGAATTACATAAAATATTATGTTACTGGATTTTTATATGCGTATGTGTGTATTGTGTATGTAAATATATTTGTAAAATGTTCAATAATAGTTTTATAAATATGTAATACCTACCATTTTATGTATGGATGGCACCTTATTCTTGAATTACGAATTTTATGTTGTATGTACAAGCTTTTGACAAGACTATTCGTGAAGAAAGGGGTTGTAACAGCACAATTGATTTATTTAACACGGTTTAACCATATTTCAAAAAAAATAAAATAAAAATAAATAAAATATGTTTTTTGTACATACACAAATAATTTTTAATGATATGAGAAGGGTTAAATAATATAGTTATGGTTATTTTACCGCATACAAAACATTTTATTTTATCTTGCGAGTTTGATTAATTAGTGTTTTTGGATAATTTAAATTTCATCCTGTTTCAAAGTGTGAATTAAACAATTTTTGTTTTTCATAAACTATGTTTTATAAACTTGATTTAGATTGAATGATGGATTTTGTATAAGATGGCGGAACATTTGTTATGTCTGTTTTGATTATTAATTTTTCAATTCGCAACACATTACACATAAATTTGTGTAAATTTAGATGTCTTGTTCAGAATTTAAAGAACATTTTCGAAGTTCTACATTTTACCTCTTCCTGGAATAAAATAATCCATAGTGCCCCAAATTTTGTTTTGTAAAGAGGATTAATGTTGTGTTTAAGATTTTTATGTTTCCTTTGTAATGTACAACGTCAGACACAGTATTACTTATTATTGGGCCTTCATAACACACACACACACACACACATACAACACAACACCCCCAATCGTGACATTTCTTGTCACCACCGGTAATCGAATCCAGCGCCCTCGAATTATAAAAACATTCTACTCGCTCTACCATCGAGAACGATTGAGTAAAATTGTTATTCTCTATTCCAGCGTTCTTCAAACTAGCGTTCCGCGGAGCAAAAATAAATAAAATATTCTTAATTTTTCTAAATTTAAGTTTATGAGTTTTTATAAGTTATCTATAGTTACCACTTGCGACTCAAGGGTTAAAACTACTACTTAATTATGCTTTGAATGCGAATGAAGCGACGGGGCTACGAAAGCAAATCATAGCTTAATTCCGACCCCACGTATGCCAAAAAAACTTATTCGATATAATCGAAGCGTTATCGGGCTATTGCAAGAAACCTATCAACAACCAAAGAATATTTAATGTATAACTTATGAAGAAGCAACAAGAGCAAGACGGTTTATTAATGCCTGTGCCGACATGTCACTGTAATCCTGCAAATCCATTGCAGTTACAGCTATTAATGATTTCAAAGGTGGTATGATTGAAGGTTTTTTGTTTCAAGGTACGGCCGAAGACACCAGTTCTGAGCCATTGCATTCTTTATTTAAACTTTAAGGCCTTAGAAATATTGAATGTCGCTATTAATTTATACTGGGGGTATACTTAATGATCACCAACTTTCAGCAGCAATCAGTATTAGGTACAAATTCTCAAAATATATTTTTACATCGATAGCTCTGATGGTAGTTTGAAAACTTTGTGTAGCGTGCTTAATTTGCAAATTAAAATCCTCCTAAAATAATGTAAAAGTATTTTCTACGCTTGTTCCAATATTGCAGGTTCTTTTTAATATGGATTTCGTTAAATTTCCGCAATATTCTAAAGAAAGGATTTTCTAACACCAATTGACTGTGTCATATGGGATGAAGCACCGATTGCATCAGATATTGTAGCTCGGCAAGAAAATTGGAACGTTCCATGTTGTTACAGTTAAACAGGAACATTAGAGCCATTACTGATCCTGAATTCAGTCAATGGTTATTAGTTTTGGTAACCGCAAAGATGTTGCTGTTTAGTACAATAGAATAACTTAGTATTCTCTGGAAATCCCTCATTATTACATGTCACACGCCCTAATAACTGATGTTTTGGAAGAACCATTCACATTGGCTGATACTTCCTCAATGTTACAGTGTGCAATTCTATGTCCAAATCAAGAAGTCAGAGAAATAGGTAAAGCATAAAAAAAGAAATGGGTAAGCATAAAGATTTATGTACCATGGGCCCATCGTGGCATTGAGTGCGGAACCTCGGATGGTTCCAAGCCAACCAATTTTTAATAATAATTAATTTAAAAATGAATAAGTGTTTGAATATTTACTTTCTGATAAAAATATCCTACTCTTCAATTGATTCTGTTAAAAAAGACGACGACGTTTGTAAGCAAACTTTTCAGTTGAATATTTGAATTCTTTAAAATTTTTTGTTTTACCACCCCATAATTTAAATTTAAAAAAAAAAAAAATTGTTTTAACGCATGCAATTAAAAATGGTGTATGCAATAGAACTAGAATGGTGGTGAAAGATTTCGGTGCAAACTGCATTAGGGTATAGATAATCAGCGGGGCGCATTGTGGAACAATCAATTTGTTACACGAATTTCACTAGAGTCGGCGTTGGTTTCTATGTAAGAAAAGGGGGACAAGTATTGTCAAATTCAACTGTTTGACAGTTCTGCCCCCAGGTTCTATGGTTAAATTTTGTTCATATTGTTTACACCTGATGTCAGCTACTTTGTTGGAAATCGGTAACAGTTGCCAATAATTTTTTGAGCCCACAAAAATAAAATAAGTAAGCGAAGCGAATACAATGAATACTTAAGGCAAGGCTCCATGAAAGCTAACACGAACGATTTTGTTAGAACAGTTTTACAATTTTTACTTCTATTGTTATATTTTTTAAATTGTGGTTATTTAAAAATTTTAACAGAACATGTAAATTTAAATTTTCAAACTACAGTTCGTAGCAAATTATTTTATTATAATTGAAACAAGTAATTTTTCCTTTTCGTCGTACGATATGGCGACTTCGAGAAAAAAAATTTAAAAAAAATCGTTCAACCGGAAAACGAACTCATCTTCCAGTACGACGATTTTTTTTTCGTGGTATACATAGCCACAAAAGTCAAAACCTCATTTGAAAAATTTTATTTTTGTTGGTCGCGTACGCGTAGAATTTCGAAACGATTTTTTCGTCCGTGTAGCCAAGATCACAAAAAACCGATTCGAATCGTACGTTTTGTCGTATCATGGAGCCTTACCTTAACGATAAAAAATGGTTCGTAACTATTTTGTTTTTTTTTATATGAAAATTGCTTGCTTGCTAAACGATCGTGTATTAGGCCCATAATCGATTGATTACCACAGTCAACAGTCATTCAATAAATTCACAATTGTTCATCTATTTACATTTTTTCATTGCAGATAAATTTCTTTGTAGAAACGTTATACCCCTTTAGGCTCCTCTTCTTGTTGTATCAGAGCCTTCTAGAGCAGTATTCGCAAATAGTTGGTTATTACCGTGCCAATACAATTATTTTTTTAAATGACTGATTTTCTGCGTGCCAAATCAAAATATATATTTAAATATAATAAGTATTAAGGATCAGCAAAGTTCTATTTTAAGATGCATTTAATTATCCCAAAAATCGGGCTCAAAGTCTTAACCCAAAACAATTGCCTTAAGCCGTTCTATTCCTAATTCTTTTCAACATGTTCACCTATAAAAATACGAACCCACAAGGATATTTGGAGCAAACATTTTTGATCTATCTATTTCAACTATGTATTATGAAATGGTGTGTTAAAATTCTGTTACGCGATGATCTGGCATCGTCAACTAAATAGTCAAGTAGGTTTAAGTAGATGAAGAAAAACGATTCAGAATTTTAGATCTTCTTACGAATTTCCAGTTTCAAATCTTTACGCGTGAAAGTTAACCTTTCTGCTAATCGTATTACTCTGGAATTTTGATTAAAACTTTTGGTTCAATGCCTTTTTAATTAATTGATATTTAAATTCGAATTAATAACATTTTTTCATCCAATAATACTATCGCAAAAGTGCTTTTTAATTCTCGTAATTTGTAGTACTAAATAAATTCTAAACTAAAATTACACGCTTACCAATAAAACATCGCTAAACTCACCTATTTGAAACATATCGGTACCTAACAAAAATAATTTCAAATGTTGCAAATATGTTATATCACCTATCTAGTAATTTACTTTCGAACTTTCCGTATTTGTCGAAAATACTTGACATTCATTTCAAAGGTGGTTGTATGACCAAATTAATTTCGTGTTTTCCTCGTTCTCCAGCATTTCAATAGTTAAGCTTTATCAAAATTCTAAAAGTTTTCTCTCTTTTTTGGAAAATTACTACGATTTTTGAGTACCTACTCTAAAATTTTTTGACATGCCAGGCCAATTTTTAAACGTGCAAAGTTTGGCACGCGTGCCACGTATTTGTGATCTGATCACTGTTTTTTACGAAGGTTTTATATATTTGAACAACCACAACCTATTAAGCCCCAGACACAATGCATCCGTTCCGTTCCGTCCTGTTTTTCCGTCCAATTTAAATGTTGACATTTTTTTTCTATGTAATTTAAATGAATAGACGGAAAGGTTAAAAACAATGAGCGGAATTAGACGGACGGAGACGGAAAGATTTTTTTAAAAAATTGACACTATACGGTAAGAACGGAAAACATAACCTATTCTTTGACAGTAGGTAATCAAAAGCGCGCACTACAGTAACTATACATTTTATATTTTACTGTGATACAATACCAAAATGGATCTCTACGAAATGTTTGAAATTTTGGTGGATTTATATACGCTCTATAAAATTTACTGCAAATTTAAAACAAGAAGGTGGTGGGTACGCCCATTAAACAATGTAATATCAAATAACAGAGCGGATGCATTGTGACTAGCGAACGGTAAAGGCGGAATGCGCGCCATTTAACGAAAACGGGACGGAACGGAACGGATGCATTGTGGCTGGGGCTTTAGTATAACGAACAATATACATATTAATAATTTTTTCCTCATTTGTGTTTTTTCGTTTCTCGTTTTCCACTTTCATTATGGGGAATTCCCTATATACATATGTATATATTTTTCTCGTTTTTATTCACCAAAATACAAAATTTATAAAATAAATGCAACAACAAAGCGGAACCAGCAAAAGTCTCTTGAAAAAACCGAAAGAATACACTTGGCTACCGGGGTGGGTCGGGTGTGTACTAACGTAAATTTTTTTGGGTATACACACAAGGGTTAAAAATATAATCTATTGAGAAAATGTTTTATTTATACACATTCAGGCGTATAATTTGTATTACCACTACATATTTCGAAATTGAACCCTTGTGTGTATACCCGGCCACCCGGGTGGCCATTTCGATTTTAAATGCTTGAGGATTGCATTGTTTATATTATGTTTTTGTTTGTCTCGCTCTTCTACTTTTACTCGGGGTAATCCCCATAAAATTTTTTTTGTCTTCATTTTCTATCGTAAATTCAAACAATGAAATGAAACAGCACAGTAAGAAATGAAAAAAATATACCTGGCCACCCACCCGGGTGGGTCAGGTATACGTTAGTGTACAATTTTTTGAGTATACACACAAGGGTTAAAACGTTTTACATCGATTTTTATTTTATTTTATCGACCACTAACGATGAACTAACGATGTTTTGATTTCAAATCTTGTTTTTACTATTATGTAGATCATTATGAATTTGTACGTCGGTGGTATAAACATGTTTCGATGACCACTTTAAATAATTGTAATAAAAACATTGGCTACGACGAGCATCGAACCATCAGTCTTTTTGTTTGTATTTACTACGCGCCGACCGTCTGAGTTATCACTGTTCATTACGTGAACTTGTTGTAGATGTTGTAGAACAAGTTCAATCATGATGAAAACGGAACAACTTTAATTGACTAACCCGTTTTCAATATGAAAAATTTATAATGGACCGTTATTTTGCCTTTGTTCATTTACATTTATTTTACAAATAATAATTCAAGTTAGTTCAACTTGGGCAACGCGTAATGAATAAGTATTTTAATTTAAAAATTTAATAAAGGATGATTATGATGAGTGATTGTTTATTGATTATTGGATATTTTAAATAACAATCTTTAGTGCCAATCTTTAGTGTTAAAGTGCCAAAAATATTTTAGTGATTTCATAAAGTAGTAAAACGAAATGTGATATTAAATAAATGTGTTATGTATTGTGATTTGTGGATAAAGTGAGAGAGAATGATTTGCTAGATTTTGACTCCATAGAAATATAAAAATTTAGCGAACACATTTTTTAGTGCATTAATTTCTGTATTGCCTACTATTGGAGAAATATAGTGGATATTACATCAAATTTGTACGTTTTACATCGATTTTTTTTTTTATTTTATCGACCACTAACGATGAACTAACGATGTTTTGATTTCAAATCTTGTTTTTACTATTATGTAGATCATTATGAATTTGTACGTCGGTGGTATAAACATGTTTCGATGACCACTTTAAATAATTGTAATAAAAACATTGGCTACGACGAGCATCGAACCATCAGTCTTTTTGTTTATATTTACTACGCGCCGACCGTCTGAGTTATCACTGTTCATAACGTGAACTTGTTGTATGATGTTGTAGAACAAGTTCAATCATGATGAAAACGGAACAACTTTAATTGACTAACCCGTTTTCAATATGAAAAATTTATAATGGACCGTTATTTTGCCTTTGTTCATTTACATTTATTTTACAAATAATAATTCAAGTTAGTTCAACTTGGGCAACGCGTAATGAATAAGTATTTTAATTTAAAAATTTAATAAAGGATGATTATGATGAGTGATTGTTTATTGATTATTGGATATTTTAAATAACAATCTTTAGTGCCAATCTTTAGTGTTAAAGTGCCAAAAATATTTTAGTGATTCCATAAAATAGTAAAACGAAATGTGATATTAAATAAATGTGTTATGTATTGTGATTTGTGGATAAAGTGAGAGAGAATGATTTGCTAGATTTTGACTCCATAGAAATATAAAAATTTGGCGAACACATTTTTTAGTGCATTAATTTCTGTATTGCCTACTATTGGAGAAATATAGTGGATATTACATCAAATTTGTACGTTTTACATCGATTTTTTTTTTATTTTATCGACCACTAACGATGAACTAACGATGTTTTGATTTCAAATCTTGTTTTTACTATACATAAATCATTATGAATTTGTACGTCGGTGGTATAAACATATGTTTCGATGACCACAATAAATAATTGTAATAAAAACATTGGCTACGACGAGCATCGAACCATCAGTCTTTTTGTTTATATTTACTACGCGCCGACCGTCTGAGTTATCACTGTTCATAACGTGAACTTGTTGAATGATGTTGTAGAACAAGTTCAATCATGATGAAAACGGAACAACTTTAATTGACTAACCCGTTTTCAATATGAAAACGAAAATAAATAAAGGACCGTTATTTTGCCTTTGTTCATTTACATTTATTTTACAAATAATAATTCAAGTTAGTTCAACTTGGGCAACGCGTAATGAATAAGTATTTTAATTTAAAAATTTAATAAAGGATGATTATGATGAGTGATTGTTTATTGATTATTGGATATTTTAAATAACAATCTTTAGTGCCAATCTTTAGTGTTAAAGTGCCAAAAATATTTTAATGATTTCATAAAGTAGTAAAACGAAATGTGATATTAAATAAATGTGTTATGTATTGTGATTTGTGGATAAAGTGAGAATGATTTGCTAGATTTTGACTCCATAGAAATATAAAAATTTGGCGAATACATTTTTTAGTGCATTAATTTCTGTATTGCCTACTATTGGAGAAATATATTACATCAAATTTGTACGTAAGATTGAGAAACGTTTCTAAAATTTTTAGGTGAGTACATATTGATAATTATTAATTAGATATTGACTTCATTTTACATTATGTACATGCACAGTAAAAAAATTTCATATAGAAAATAGGAAATAAAATGCCCCTTAAATAGTATGTAAAATTTACATAAAATATGTACGTATACTGTATATTGAATAATTTTATGTATCAGTAGTACGTAAATTTCCCCAGTCAATAATACGTAATTTTACATAAAATTTATTGAAATTCAAAACATATATAATATGGAAATTTGTTTGTTTTTGCAATTTTTTGTGGTCAGATGCTTTCCACCCAAATGACATATTTTTACTGTTTTAACCAATAATCGCTTATGACTTCCCCTCAGAGGGAGGGTTGCAGCTATGGACTTCTATTGTTGGTGCTTTTCTAAATTTTGATTTTACCATATACGATTTTTTTTTAAATTTTTCTATAATACGTTACTATATGAACTATAATTAATTATCCTAGCTTAGATAATACTCATCACCGAATTTATAATTCTTTAAATAATTACTATTAACCTTTATATTAGTAGAATTACTACATTTGGCCTTTTAAATACTCCCTTTATAATTAATTTCCAAATACAAATTTAATTTTTTTTCTATAATGCAAAGTAAACCTTTTAATTTTAAACATTAGAAGTTAAATTTATTAATTTTTTTTTTAAATTATAAGTATTAATGTTATTAGTTTGTTAGTATCATTTGATTATTTTTCGATAACGTCAATTGTGATAACAAGTTAACAAATTATATGTATTAATAAACCATCCGCGTATAGTATCAGTGATCATGTTACTAATTGTTTGTATTCCTCTGTAATATTATTTTTAATGAGTTTTGTCTAAAAATTTGGTATTTTTTCTTATATGTTCGTATGTCGGGCATACGTTAAAATGTATCCTCTACTTCATTACAGTTTTCACATTAGGGAGTATTCTAAACCTACTCTGAATTTAACTCTCTTGTTAAAACTGTTGTAGTCATTTCTAAGTAGGTTTCGTTCCATTCATCGTACAATACTTTATCTATTTTATTTATTATATCCGATATTACTGGTTCATTATGGGTAGTTGATGTTAATACATTCTTTGCTAAGCTATCCGCCATATCATTTCCTGCATTTCCTGTATGTCTATTGGGATTCATTGGATAATTATATTTTGAAATTAAAGTTCTACTGGTAAATAACCAGATAATTATTTTTTACGAAGAGCGAAATTTTTAAGAATTGCAAGTTCAGTTTCGATCTGAATGAGAAATATGAAAAATTTAATTTTTTAATTTTTTCAGTCGCTATAGTCTGATGAGATTGACTGGAAAATAATTAAATGTTTCGTATTTCTCATTCAGATCGAAACTGAACTTGTAATTCTTAATAATTTCGCTCTTCGTATATTATTTATGTTTATATTCATTCTATACCAAATACTTGTTATTCTTGTTAAGTTATGCGATTTGGATGGATTCACTGCTAAATTTAGGTTAACTAATTTCTGATTGAAGTGTCTCAATATTTTGTTTGCAATATTTTTTAGTTCTTTATGTGTTTCCATATACATATTATAATACAAATTTTATCTGGAAATTGAAAGATTTTACAGTTGATGTTGCTGAGTTTGTTTAGTGATGTAGTATATAAATTGAAGAGTATGACTCAAGCAACAATGCTATGGAATTTCGTCATTCGTTGTTTGATTTAATTCTAATTCTGTATTTTGTATTTTAATGTTTCTATTAGCTAAAAAATGATAAATCCAGTTTGATTAAATTGTGTTTACATCTAACTCTTTTTTTTACACGGTATTTCATTTAACACTTTTTTCTGATTATTTGAAATACGGTTTTACGTACAAGAATCATCCGAAATGAGGTTTTATCAAATGATCCGTAGAAAAAAAAGCCGCGATAAGTGAAAAACAGAAAAACCTCAGAAAATTTTCTTTGGCCGTTCGTTTCCTAATTATTTTTATAATATTCGTCTGTAAAATAGAAACTCGCAACGATTTATCGAAGAAAAATCTGCTAGTTCAGGTATTGGGCACGCTAAATTCGGTAATACGATAATTGACATCCTAAAACACGAGTAAATGGCTAAATAAGTTCCAGTAGATAAAGTATGTATAACGATTCTGAATTTTAGGTTTTCATACGAAATTAAAGTTCCAAATTTCTTCGCATGAATTTATCTGCTATTTTGATTAGATCTTTAAAAACTCACAGGAGGGACCAGAAAAATAAAAATGTCCATATAATTTAAATCTTTTTATTTAAAAAATTAAATTCCAGTTATACAAATAAAAATATGTACATCGACAAATGTATATGTTTTCCATTTGGTGCTGGAGGAGGGAAAAATTGTTTGGATTGGTGAATGGAAAACCAAAATTGGCCATAATATCATTAATACGAATAGTGTTCCAACATACATCGTATAGCGTCGGGCCATGTTTTAATATAAAAAATCTGATCCCAGCTCAACCTTAAGGCCGAAAAAATTCTTCAGGCCATGAAATAATAGGTTCTGTATTAGGAACTAGTTATAATATCTACAACATATTTCCGATATCACATTTCACTAAAACCTGTTTACAAATATGCATGTCCCATTTAATGCTGGAGGCTGAGAAGAAAGTCTGAATTGGCGCAGTATGTAAAAATAAATTTGGTAAATATAATGTTTCATTTGATATCATTGGAAGTACTCCGCAATATTTCTTGAATTTCAGCAAAGATTTAAATAAGAAATCAGACTCCAGATGATGTGGCCGGAGAAATTCTTGATAAAGAATTCTTAAAGAATCAATTGTACATCTCAAATCTCTAAAGTAAATTTTTATTAAAATCAATCCACAAAAGTGCTACCTAATTCCATTTTGAGGAGACGTAGTAAACTATTCCGATTGGTTATTCATATAAAAAAAACATTTAGAGAAGCATTTTTTTAACTAGAGCTACCAGCCATAATAACATTAATGTGTTCCGCAACATTAATCAAACCCCTAATGATATAACCCAAGGAAATTCTTCAGAACGTGAATAATTCAATGTTAATAAGTATTAGGAACCACTTACCGAATCAGCTGAATATCTTAGAAATAAAATTTCACTAAAATCTATTGACGAACGTCCGTGTTCCATGTGGTGCTGGAACTGTAGAAAAGGCATGGATTGGTTATGTATTGAAAAAAAAAAAATTCTCTTTGACAAATCTAATTTTTCGATTTATGGTTTAAATGGATGTGTGCCCTAGAATATTTATTAAATTCTGATAATGTTTTATTTAAAAAACTCTATCTCTACTCCAATCGGAACTTCGCCGATTATGCACCAATTCCATTGAAATTTGGTATCTGAACTAACATATTTGATGGTAAATGAATTAGTTGCGGCATATTCAAATGATAAGTCAAGTTGTCGTTTTTTGAAAATTTCTAGAAGAGGTTTCACTACAAATCTGTTTTTTAACCAGTGGGTCATTCTCAGTTGTCAACACCAAGCCAATTTTATACATATAGCAATTTTTTTTTTATCATAAACATAACAAATTTCGAAAAACTGTTTTGAATTTTTTAAATCGAAATATTCTGGAATTGGTATAGAGAGGTTTTTGCGAGAGGTTTGAATGTTTGATCAAAACACGTGAAATTTTTAGCTATCGATAAGTTATATGTTTGGTGTGCTCGGCGATTTTTTACTTGTGGAAACAATGCGGAATAAAGAATCTGGATGAAATGAACAACGATATTGGTAATGTTGAATGTTTTGGCTTCTATGAATAAAACAAACATTTACGAGGGCGTAAAAGCGCTTCAAAGACGGCCTTATAGACAATGAAGATGACGAGCGCGTTGAACGCCCCAGCATACCAACAATCCCGTCATCGTCGAAAAGTAGATAAAATGGTTATTGACAATTGCCGAATCACAGTCATATAGGTTACTGAAGATGTTGTTGTATCATTTGGATCATACCACACACTTTTTTTTTCAATTATTTTGGGCATGAAACGTGTGGTAGCATAATTGGCTTCGATATTGTTGAATTTCGACCAAAGCAGTACCGAATGGACATTGCTCAGAAGTCGCTGAATGAAGTGCACGACGATCCAGAACTGATCGAACGGGTTTTTACTGGTGATAAAACAGGAGTGTACAAGAATATGAAGGTTTTGCTCAATAGGGAGCTTTGATTCAATGGCATAGTATACCAAGAGTTTTTCCTACCAGGCAGTAACAATAAGTAGTTTTACCTTGAAGATACACTTCTCTGCTTGTTCGTACATTTTTGGTCAAAAACGCAACCGTTATGATGTTTCAGCCTCCGTATTCGCCTGCCATGGCATGCGACTTATTCCTGTTCCCAAAACTAAATTGCTGAGAACCAACATAGCTAGAAATGTCATGATACGTCAGGGGCTAGTAGTTTTCTTTCGAGCTTTCCGTATTTATTCCGTATTCGTAAAGGTAGTTATAATATGACCCAATTGATTTCATGGCTTCCCATTTCACAGCATTTCATATTTGGACTTTATCAAAACTCTAAAAATATCTTATCCATTTTTTTGTAAGCATAACTGCAAAAAAGATCGATTTTGAAAACTCAAATTTTTTTGGGCGTGCTGGACAAATTTCTAAACGTGCCAAGTTTAGCACGCGTGCCACGTATTTGCTATCACTGTTCTAGAGTATAGAATATTATACATTATCAGTTTTTAGAACAATATTTTCACTATTTTCACTCAATGAAAAATGCACAAATTTTATAAAACTTTTATGTGAAAGTTTACCTACATACTACCTACATACCACAACATACTATAGAAGACTATATTGGTATTAAATAAATAATAAAATTAAATTATGCCTAAAATATATTGCTCGAACTTAAATTTTTTCTCCTTTCTAATCCCTTTATAAATGCATCGTGTTTTACGCTATGGCTTTGTAAAATCAAGGTTGATTTGGTTGTCAAATTGAGTTCTAAAATAATTTTATTATGATGTTCTAGAATATTTATTACTAAAGATTATTTCCATAGGCAATATAATTGAAAGAAATTGTTCATTCAATGTGCGTTTATGCCCGCATGCCAAACAGAGATTGCGAACTTTAATAATAATTGAAAAATACTCCTCCTCTAATTTTAGTTTTAATTGTCGATTATAAAAGAAGGCTTAAGCGACTCTCAAGAAAAAAAATATGTAAAACTTGTTTTTATAAAATTAAAAATTAGTATTCTTTATTTCCAAAGTATGTATTTAGTACCGAAAAATAGTTTTTATCAAGAATCTTAAACGCCAAATTATCAGTAAGCTAGCTTACAATTTTCCCGCTAAATGGAATCTGTGACGATTCAGTCGTCAATCGAACGTTGAATTAAGATTTTCGAGCAAAATTACAAATATTTGAATCATAAATTACTTTTAATTTTATTATGTAGACTGCCAAATTTCTAAATCATAAAATTCTAAAATTAAAAAAACAAATTTTTATGTAAAAATCTTGAGCAAATTTGTAGATTTATCATAATATAGCTAGTAAACGTAATTTAAACATAATTGAGTTATGTGCTGCTTTAACAAAAAAAAAAAAAAAAAAAATTAAGGCAATATACTAATACATGTAAAATAAGTAAACGAAATGATGACTAAAATAAATGATTATTTTGTAAATAAGACATGATCTGGTATTTGGATTAATTTTGTTTTTCCAACGTACGGTAGAATTGTTATACATTTTCTTATTTTCACTCCGATATATACAAAATGTTATATGTACGTCTATATGAAGAGAGCTTTTTCGATTATACATTTGATTGATAAATTGTGGAAACGAAATAAGAAAATGTATATTAAAATGAAGACAGTAATAATAGTAGTAATACGTATTATATAAGATTAATAGGAGTTGGTGTAGCTATATGGGAGATAGGTGAAATGAATTAAATTAATATCTTGTTGTTTAGTCCATGGCATATATTATAAACGTGAAGTTATATATAGGAATTTAATTAAAAAAAAAAAAAAATTATCGTTATAAAAACAGGATGCTTGCTTACATAATATAATTAGTAAATTTACAACATTTTCTCATATACAAACTATCTAAAAGCAAATCTTTGATCCAATTATAATGTTAAAAGATCAACAAGACATAAAATAATTTAAGAAACTTATTTTAAATTAAATTATTTTCTTTTAAAAATTTTCTTGTATAACAATTTGCATTATATAACATTATGTATTTATAATAAATATTTTTAAAATTACAGCAACATACATATGTTTTATTAGAGATACTCCCTTATATATGTATATGTGCATAAATTATAGACAGAGTAAGACATAAAGCGTTTTCATTTAAAATAACAATACTTTTAGTTTTGCAGAAGCTTGTCGCACAATAAAGAAGCGGTACTGATAAAAAAAAACAATTTCAACTTGTTCTTATCTATTTAACACCCATTCTACTGTAAAACTTTTTTCTCCATTTAATTTTATTACTTTCTTTTTTTTTACTTTTCTTTTTGATTATTGTTACTTCTTGAAAGTATGATAAGATAATAAAAATCCATGACAACAATCATAATAATCATAATCATAATCAACAATCATATGAAAGATAAATAAAATTATTATATTTTCGTGAATATTGAGATTAAATTGAAAATTTGTTCTACGAGTGGTGGCATGGAGTGAAAAAAGGGCAAATTCTTTGTATTTTGCATATAGTACTATGTGTATACTCGCGTATACTTACTTTAGAGTTCGAAAAATTATTACAAAAAAAAAAAAAATGAAAGTTTTTTTTTTCATTCTGCGTTCTCTAAAGTACTTGAGTGTGTAAGCTCTTTATCAAATTTAAAACGTAGCTATACACAGACGAACGAGTATCAAGATTTATAGTTCGTTACGAGTATAAATGATAAAGAAAATTTTCTGCTCTCTTATCGACAATAATTATATTATTGAATCATTATATTTTTTTGTTTTTTTTTTTTTTGTTTGGGGTGAAATCGATAACTGAACCCTCATTTTCTTTTTTAACATATAGCAACAAGAAAACCTAATTAGTTAGAATTTAACTGTAGAATTTAATGTGAATGAAATTTTAGGATAAGTATGGTTTTGTTATGTGCCTTATGGAAAAATAATAAAAAATTTGTAATGAAACGAATTGGTTGCCCGATTTTATTTTTGTATCAAAAATGAAGAACAGAGCTTTAGGAGAACGAGAATTCACGTTTTACACATTTACAATTATTTATATGCATTGTACAAGCCCGGGAAATAAGTATATATGTACGTTCCTTTGTTTATTTTGGCACCTTATGTGAGAATTTTTATAGCACTTTAAATGATTCATAACCTAACATGGATTTTATAAATTGTTATATACAAAAAATGTCTTCGGAGACGAAGACCCCGATACAGGGGGTATGGAATAATAATTTACTCAACACACACTCAATCGGAATACGGATCATTAAAACACTCTTTAACGAATATGACAAATTACAATCATTAGAATAAATTGTACCAACTCCATATTATATATAAATACAATCCGGTAATCATATTCCTGTACATTATTAAATGTTGAAATTCAGAAAAGCAAAAAAAAAACAAAAATTATTATTTCCACAACACATTGATTCAATTACGTGACTTTTTAAATAACTTTCAATATCATCATCACATCATACACGTTCTTTAGATTCTTTTTGTTGTGTATATGTATGTGTGTGTATGCTTCGTACAACATAAATCCACCCTTCGTTTTTGTTGTGCTTTCGTTATTATTTTTAACAAAAAAGCACAAAGTAACAAAAAGTTTTCACATTAATTTAGTATATCTTCTTAATAATGCCACCAAAATAATTTATATAATTTTTTGCCTCTGTGTTTTTTTTTTTTTTGAAATTTATGTTATCATGAAACTGAAAACTTTAAGTCAAGTGAGTAACATTCCTGAAGATAATAAAATATTTCGTTTGATATCTTTTTTATACATAGTAAACAAATATTTTAGTTTTTGATTTGATGTCTAATTTCCAAATAAAATATCGTTTTTTTTATTTTTTTAAATTACGACAAATCATAATTTATTTCCTTTCTACTTATGTTAAAAATAAAGAATTAAAACTTTTAAATTCGGTGAATTGGAAAAAATTATTATTTTTTTGTTTCTAAAGTGGCCTTAATTTTTTTTTCTAGTTATTTTTTGAATTTTCAAACTGTTACAATAAAAATTGATTTGTAAACTTTTTTTTGGGGAGTAAACTTAAAAATTCGTATCTTATGAAAATTAATTTTCAATGACTTTTAGAAAATTAACTTTACTAATAAAAAGCAAAAATAAAAAAAAAAAGTTTATAATGAAACATAATAAACGAAAATTTTTATTAGTTTTCTAAGATGATTTTCATGAAAATTTTAGTAATAATAATAATTTTTTTCCGGATAGTTTTATACGAGTAGTAACTATGTTCGTCACTAAATATAATTAAAAAACTTAAAGGTAGAGTCCAATTTAAACTGTATTTTATTTAAACATATAATCATAATGTTTTATTTTATGATTCAACATGTAATGTTGTTCTTAGCTACAGCATAATCACATCAATGTGGTTTCCATTTTCAGATAAATACCGTCCAAATGATATCTTATATATTATCCGTTGTAAATTACAAAATCCTAATTCAAACAATTTTATTATTTGTGAAAGATTCTGCTTGTTTCAAAAATTTTGATATTTCCATAAAATGGAGAGGAGCTTCACAAATCTTTGATTACAAATAAAATGTTGAATTGAGAATATCTTAATATGTAGTCCCAAAGTGTCAATATTCAATTTAATACAAAAGCAAACTTCTTTAGCTACAAAGATCAAAGGAATAATTGAAAAATAATTAAATACCTTCCCTTCATTATCATATCAAATTAAATTTTAGAGCCTATTTACATTATGGAAATCATCGTTTAGAGTAGTTTGTTTTAGCAGCATAAGAACTAATAATTAGTTTTGTTTTAAACTAATAAGCTTAATTCGATACACAAGTCTATTATGTCAAAACTAAGTTCAACAATTTAAATTTATTTAAAAAAAAATAGTTTGTTTATTTTTATTTATTTTAGTGTATAATTGGTATGAACTTGGTTTTCTCTTAATTTATCAGATATAACAGCCTTGTTTGATACCTCTCAACGCAAGTTTTGATTTTTGTTAATAGGTGCTTAATCCTAATATTAAATTTTGTATACATTTCTAGGCCTCGTTTACTTGACTGACAATAAATTAATCGAGAAAAAGTCTAAACCAAACCAATTATCTGGATTGTAGATTTAGAAGCAATCTTAATCCTGTATAATGGAACTTAATCATCCGTGGATACATCGTTAATTGATCATCCTTATTAAAATTATTCACATAAAAATATTTATTGCAATTGAGAGTGTACCAAAGAAATCTTGTTGAGAACTTAATATAAAACAACCTGTCACAACGCATTGTGTTGTTAATATCCAAGGAAATGTTCATCAATCTACGCACATAATCAAACCGGTGTAATTAGGGTCCATTAATCTTATTAAAACAATAAAAGTATTTTTTTTATTTCATAAGCGTGATAACAAATTCAAATTAACGTTTTTCCTAATTTCTCTTTTACAACAAAAAAAAGTTCAAACAGCGCGAACGGTGCTAAATTGATAATTAATGTACATTACGTGCTGCGTTCCAAATATATAAATACACCACAGAACACATTAAATACCAATTTATTTGTATGGTTTGGTAAATTCAAAGCTCTATATAAGTCTATTATACATAACAACAATTTGTGAATTATTTTGACTGACAATCATAATACTAATTACGGATATACATATGTATTTCCTGTGGATGCTTATTCGTAACACAACCAATGAATAAAATAACGCGAAATTCTATATCATTTACAAAAAAAAAAAAAAGGCTGCAAACATAAAAAAAGGAAGAATCCGAAACCTTACCCTAGCGAAAAATTTTGTTAGCTGAAGTTTATTTCAATTATTTTTCATGAAAGGAGGAAAAATAGAAAAATTCACACATCATGAAAGATGAAAAGTTTTATTTTCCGTAAAAATTTATTATTTTTTTTTTTTACATTCATGTACGAGTGTATTTATGTTACTTGGTTGAACACCTTAATGAAAATTATATAGATAAAATTTTAATGATTATTCTACTTTTATTTCATTAATATGACAACAACAAAATGTTATGTCTTCTTCGGCTTTAATTATATGTATGTACTTGTATTATAAACATATAAACAATTTAAGTATATTGTAATATAATACTAAGAAAGTTTATAATCGGATTAATTGTAAAATATATCGAGTTATTCTTCGGAGAATGAGAGTTGGCTAAACTATCTTGATATCTTTTAAACTGATTTAAACTATTACACTTATGTATACCATCCATCCCAGTTATGGACTTTTACAATTGTTTCAACAATTTTAAATTAAATTTAACTACTCCTGCCATATAGTTCTGGAGAGACTAGTTTATATATCTCTTCACATAAATAACTATAAATAACAATAAATATAAATTCAATTGCGGAAAAATAAAAAAATACAACAAACAAGGAAATTCTTGTGAAAATATAGTAGAGTAGAGTTTTCCCGTTTGTTTTAAATTGAATCCTAACTATTTTTTTTTTTTTTGAGCATAATGTGTATGTAGTGAAATTTATTATTTTCACTATTATTGTTTGTTTAAAGTTTGATGGATTTAATTTGATTTAAAATAAAAAAACTACGATTGAACAATACAACAAATAGTTGGAGCGATAGACACACCAAATACCATATCGGAAATGAAATTCATCTAATTCATCTTGGTTTCGATTTGATTTGTTTCATTCTATTTACTTTTATTTAGTAATGCGGTTGACTGCTGCTATTGTTTACATCTTGATAAAATATTTAATTATTTTTCCGTTTCGATTTTCTATTTAGGCGTTGAAATTAAATTAAGCATTTAAATATTTTCCGTAGAAAAAGAATATAATATATGTATAAAATGGCACTTGCACCTCCAAAATTTCTACTTTTACCGTAAACATTAACCAAAACGATTATTAGCTTAAAATTTAAATTTATGTTTGTTTATTATAAGGCCAAGTAGTCTACATTTTTATAAAATTTTAAATTTTCCAATTATTAAGCCATTTACTAAAAAAAAAAAAAAATTAGCATAATTCTTAAAATCCGTCTCTTAATTATTGCCTAATTTTATAACTACTTCTCTGTTAACAACTTTGAGGCGCTTAATAAATCCTTTTGTTTTTCAAACAACAAGAACATTAACCACAAAAATTTTAAACTGTTATTAAAATATATTTGTCTTCATAAAATAATAATTTTCTTTTATTTCTTAATTTTGGCGAAGAAAGTTTTTCTAAATTATATCGTGATCTATGTGTTGGGTGTAGTCAAACCATCAAAACCATCGTTGTAATCAGCATAATTTTTTTTTACTGTGTGCTTCCTTTCACATCACTTATGTGTGAATAACAAAAAAAAAAAATTGTTTAGAGACGCAAAAAAAAAAACTTTATAATGATTACTTTTCTAAATTATTTTTCATGAATTTTGCATTTCTTTGAACACTGAGGTATATGTATAATAGTATGTTATTTATACAACATAAATAAAAATAGGAAAATTTAAATGAAAATTTATGGAAATTTATTTCTTACTTTAGTTTTGTTTCGTAATTCTTTTTTTGGACCGTTTTTTACTTATGCATAAATAAAAATACACAACAACGACGATAACAAAATATGATAATATTTTTTGATATTTATTTTGTGTAAGTCGTATAAATTAAATAAGTTTTTTTTTCTTAGTATACGAGTACATATAAGACGAACTTAAATATAAAAGAATTTTCAACAAGGTTTTTATAATAATAATTTTTAAAATTTTTAATTATAAAAAATACAAAAACAATTAATAAAATTGTCAGCTTTTCATTCAAATTAATTTAATTTTTTTTTTTTCAATAAATCCTTATACTAGATGGCTGCGGCTCCCTTCGACCAGACTCCTTGTGTTCTAATTAAAACTTTGTACAGTAAGTCCTCGACATACGTGATTAATTCGTTCCGAAGGTTTTCGCGTAAGTCGAAAAATCGCGTAAGTCGAACAAACGTCAAAACTCATTTTTTTTTAAATCACGTAAGTACGAATTCATGAAAGTCGAATTCGCGTAAGTCGGGGACTGTAGGAATTCGCGTAAGTCGAATTCGCGTAAGTTGAGGACTTACTGTATTAAACATGAATCAAAATCATTCTAAAATGGCACAGATTAGAAGATTGTTGAACATCTTTTTAAACAAATGATCTGGCTGGTACAACAAAAAATTATTAGCATCACATTTCCTAAAATTCTACTTCTAATGCTTGTTGTTTATTTATGTCTATGCAATCTGCCCTGCGTCCGAGGCACTTCCAACCCCTCTTTTTACAATATATATGACGATCCATTCTCAGATTTGCCTAGAAACCACTAAGATTACTCTTAAACCCATTTAATTTGCGTTTTTTGAGTCTGAAGATGAGACTGACGCAAATTTTGGCAGCTAAAATTATCGAAATAAGAATTATTGCTGTATTCCAACTAAATAGGAATTATTATTTGTGAAACAACATCACATTATTTTATAAGCATTTCTCAAGTTAAATTTACTGCAAAAATATATTTTTTTTTGCCTGATGCATATATACATACTCGAAAAATAATTTCAGTGACTTTTTGATAATTTAGCAACTGAAGAACTCGATGAACTTGTTTGACAGTTGAGAAAAAAGCGCTATTTAAAAAATATCAATTGTTTCTAGGTGCCCTACATTCGATAATTTGTAAAAGATCGATAATCTGTAATACATCTGGTTTTTAGTGGGACTCATTTTTATAAGTAAGAATTCTTTCCCCGAAGGTCGCGTAAATATTTTGTTTCGTACCAAATACCTATACTTTTTCTATCGTGGTTTATGGTCAGTTTCGTAATATCGAAAATTATTTTCTAATTGTCATTAGTGTAGTGCCTCAAAAAATAATTTTTGGTCTTACATTTTGAAAACAAATATCCCCTTCAAATCTCAAGAATAATGTCGAATAATCTCTAGTGTTCCTTCTAAGCATTGGAATATATCTTCGAACATCACAAAAATCATGAATATTCACGAAAATCGCAAAAAATCTCTAAAACCTGAAATAATGTGGAATAATCTCGAAAGCCATGAAGTAAATGTAACTGCCAAAACTCGAAAAAAGTGCTTAATAATAATCAAAGCAAAATGAAGTAATGCACATCTTGACAACCTCAAATATCATTTAAAAACTCAATTATCTTGAAAAGATTCATAAAATCTCAGAATTTTAAAAAAATCTTGAACTACCTGTAAAATTTGAAATATAAATGAATGTCATTGAAATGTTGAATAAGTTTGAAATGATCTCTTGCAGTCGTGAATAATCTCAAACATTATTATTCACGAACAAAAAATGATCTCGAAAGTCAAAACTGACAAAAGGAATAATGTAAAGTCAACAGTAAAACTCGTAAATCTAGAATAATCTGGAAGCCAGGCAAATGAAAGCCTTGGAAATCTCGAAAATCTCCAAAGCATCGGATAATCTCAAATAATTATGATAATTTCGAATGATCTCGATACTTCTGGAAAAAACAAACTAAAGGAAAGTTTCGAAAATCTCTTAAATTATTGAAATTGAGACATTTCTTCCGAAAGGCTTCGGATATATCGTCAAAAACATTTCATTGTAACCAAAATACGAAAATACGAAATCTATGTCGGTGCTTGAAAAACAATTTGTCTAAATAAAATTAGATTTTAACTTTTCAGTCATAATCATAGGCATAACAATTTTATCGATATAATCTTATCAGTTTTTCTGAGGAATGTTTTTGACCAAAATTTTAAAGTTTATCATTTTTTCTGGGTTTGTAGCGAGGTTCCACCTCCCAAAAAAATCCACTAAAAAACCCATTACAAACAATCAACTTTTTAAATATAACAAATTTTTGAAATATATTTTAATTCGTTTTAAACCTTAGAATAAATGAACTCCACACTTCTGCTTGACGATTTAATGAAGTTCTAACATTCTTAGAAATTACAACATTTTTCAAAAATTTATGTTTTTTAATAATTATTCACATACTAAAATAGAGAACTCCAAAAGCCGCTTAGCATCCTCCAAAGGACCCTTTGGGCAGTGATGGTAAATTATGTGGCAGCCTTTTGTTTTCACATTTCACTTTACTTTGTATTTTTGTTCAGAACTGTCTCTGGCAGATCAGTTCAACATCCATATTATATGGGTGCCAGGGTATTTCAATTGTATAGGAAATATAAAAGCCGACGAGCTGGCTCGGCATGGCACCATGGGCTATATAAGAAAAAGCAGAAGGAATATTGGAATGGCTCTTGCGTAATGCAAACTACTGCTTCAGAAAGAAGCTAGTAAGTTGACGAACGACAGATGGTAAAATAGTACCTCATGTGTAATAACTCGGCACTCACAGGGCACTGTCTTATAAGTAGGCACGCGACTAGGCTTGGATTCTTCTGACATGACCACTGATGCAGTTGTGCAGACGAAGAGGAGGAGGAGGAGACATTACTTCATCTTCTTTGCCCCTGTCCTCGTCTGGCTCGAAACAGACTTTAGTTACGAAAAAATATAATTATTTAATTATTTTTCATTTTTTTTCGAAAATTATGTGGAACTGATGATGGATGAATATCCGAAACCGGTCTTCCATTTTTAAAATTTAAAGATTATTACGTAAGAAAGTAAAACATTTTAACAATAATTATATTTTTTCGTATTTTAATTACTTTTTAATTTTTTAAATTTTAATAAAAATCGTGAAAAGTTTTGATTGTGAATTATTCGACTTTAGTTTCTAGGGACACCCCTTATAAATGACCTGATAGACCTCAGTAGGTAGGACGTCAGTATTATTCAGTGCTTTGTTTACAGCTCAAAATGATTTCAATGAGTAGATGGAAAAATAATAAATTGTGGTATGGCTACGGGCCAGTTTTGTGTTTATGCCGGTTCTACTGGATTGCCACCTTAATCTAATCTAATCTATCCTTGTATTCTTTCCCGTTTTTTTTTTAAATATTTTTTAAAAATAAATTTTAATGTGATTGAAAATGCGAGAGTGTAGTAAAAACTCTCTCAGACTAACGTTTTTTTTATGGTCTTTGTTTTTAAAATTTTAAAATTATTAATTTTCTTTATGTGTAATTTTTTCACCCTAATTGTTACAGTTTGAAAAAAAAATAATAATAATGATCAAAAGGTTGAAATTTAAGGATACCTTGAAAAAACTGAAATCAAATTAGATTTATTTTGAATTAATAAAAAAATTTGTCTATAAAAAGCTGACATAAATTAATAATTAATCACAGACAAATAAACTTTCGAAAAAAAAAATATTTTTTCAGATATCAAGCAATTTTAATACAACAAAAAATAATTAAAACACAATTTAAATATTTTAAGTATTTTATTTGAATAAATATACCTATAAGATCGATTTCTATGTTTAAAAGCACCATCATCAGTTGATGAATAGTTATTTATGTAAAATATGTATAATCAAATTGATTGTACACATACAACATAAAGTAATTCCGTAATTAATTAAAATACAAATTTTTTGTTTGTGCTCAAAAGCAAATCATTAAATTATAAATTTTTATTCCAAAACAAAACTTTTACCACACAATGATTATTTTAATTTTGTGTTCATCTCTTCTCTATCTCCTGATAAAGTAACTGCTACTACATATAGTAGTCGTAGTAGTCTTTATATGAATAAATAAGAGGAAATAGTTTGTACTTATATGCAAACCATTAAATTTTAAATTTATTATTTCATTAGCAAAAACCAACTCGACTATTTTGCTCTACTCGACTAACAAACTATAACTTGTTCAAACCGACTATCCAAACCACCCAACTAAATACACAAACAATTTTTTTGTAGTAGTTTTATTCCACTTGGTAATTAATAATAAATGTTGATTATCATCTTCATGTTGATGATGACCAAGATTTTTTTTTTTTGAGATGGCTAGTCTTAAAAAAAAATTATAAAAATAGAACACAAAAAACTATCCAGTCATTTTTTTTTGTGTACAATGTACACTCGTATGTATTCAAAATACATAACAGATCTGTCTAAAATCTTCAACAACATAAACTACTTATAACAAAAAAAAAAAAAAAAATTTCTAATTTATATTATTATAATTAATGATGTCTTGCGATCTTATTTCTTTAGACATTTACTTAACTATTGAAACTTAACTAAATTTTCATGTAAGCGTCGAACTTTTTAACTAAAGGTTTGTCAACTAATTCATTGTCATTGCTGAAGTCATGATTGTGCGGAAAATTGTTCCAATCGAACGTTTTTTTCAATTTGTGGTACGTTTCCCTCTAAATTGAGTGTTTTCTTGCTAAACGGTTTTTCTTGTTTTTACTTACATGTACCAATCTTTGTAATATTTTAATATTTTTCAAATTAGGAAAATAATTTTATTGTACGTTTTTGAGGTTTACTTGTTACTTGTTTACATACTTTTTGTACTTTTAAACTAGTTGAAATTTAAAATTTTGAACGGAAGTGTGGTTTATCTTAATTTTAACTGATGGTGATGAACTTCGTTAACATGTTCGTTGGAAATTGTATTCTAAAATAATTTCTCGTAAACCATATCAAATTCCTAGGTCAAACTCAAAATCAAGGTTTGATGCCGATTTTTTCCTCTTGCTTATTGAAAAAAAAACCCAATCAGTATACTCGTTGACTTGTAGCACACTTGCAGGACCAAATAATGAATTATTTTATTCTGACAGGAATAATTAAACTTGCACATTCGGCAAAAATTAAAGGTCAATATAATCAAGCAAGTTCCAGAATATTTAAGCACTAATAATTTAATTGGTTCTTAACAGTTAAACACACACATTACAGAAATATTGGACATTTAACCAGTAAATCCTATAAATATTTTTCGAGTATATTTTTGTATTAAATATATTTATAACACATATCGACAATCTTATCACATCAATCAATATTCAATTTAATACAAAAGCAAACTTCTTTAGCTACAAAGATCAAAGGAATAATTGAAAAATAATTAAATACCTTCCCTTCATTATCATATCAAATTAAATTTTAGAGCCTATTTACATTATGGAAATCATCGTTTAGAGTAGTTTATTTTAGCAGCATAAGAGCTAATAATTAGTTTTGTTTGAAACTAATAAGCTTAATTCGATACACAAGTCTATTAAGTCAAAACTAAGTTCAACAATTAAAATTTATTTTAAAAAAATAGTTTGTTTATTTTTATTTATTTTAGTGTATAATTGGTGAACTTGGTTTTCTCTTAATTTATCAGATATAACAGCCTTGTTTGATACCTCTCAACGCAAGTTTTGATTACGATACACTGAGCGATAGACACACCAAATACCATATCGGAAATGAAATTCATCTAATTCATCTTGGTTTCGATTTGATTTGTTTCATTCTATTTACTTTTATTTAGTAATGCGGTTGACTGCTGCTATTGTTTACATCTTGATAAAATATTTAATTATTTTTCCGTTTCGATTTTCTATTTAGGCGTTGAAATTAAATTAAGCATTTAAATATTTTCCGTAGAAAAAGAATATAATATATGTATAAAATGGCACTTGCACCTCCAAAATTTCTACTTTTACCGTAAACATTAACCAAAACGATTATTAGCTTAAAATTTAAATTTATGTTTGTTTATTATAAGGCCAAGTAGTCTACATTTTTATAAAATTTTAAATTTTCCAATTATTAAGCCATTTACTAAAAAACAAATTAGCATAATTCTTAAAATCCGTCTCGTAATTATTGCCTAATTTTATAACTACCCAATATGCACGCCCAACGGAAATCCGTGTGAATTTTCGTGCGAAAAACATACTGTTTCTATGGAAAGAAACATCAAAAGTATACGGAATAGTGTACTACTCGCCAAAGAAAAGTGTCTCAAAAATTCCGGTGTGGGTGTGTGCCCTAACTAAAACGAGACAAAATCAGATTTGGAAAGTAGATGGAATTTTGTTGGAAATTTGCATATTTTCATATCCTTTTCCGTACTAATTTCTGGCAATTATAAAAAAGTTTTCCGTCGGAAACAAAATATTATTTCCATAGTAGATTTTTGGTCTTTTCCTGATGGAATCAACCAATATTTCCATGCGAATAATAACTCAAAATAAAATTTTCATTTCAAAATAGTGTTTTATTTATTTCAATTACAAATTCAATAATTTTGTATATCTGTACTTAAATAATGAATGTTATACATAAATAAATAAATAAAACATAATTAGATAATTAAGATTCTTAAGATTACAACGAAGTATAAAATAAATTTAAATAGTCACGTCGATTATAGAATTCGCGGTTGCGAATCTATCGCAGATCGTAAACTACATATAATAAAAATTGGAAACAATTGGTGTAAATCAAAGTATCCTGGAAAACTTCTGTTGATTTACATGTGATTTATATTTTTTGATTCCCCGTACAAACGCAATATTTTTATTGCGGATCTAAAACAATTTTTTTTTGACGAATTGTAAAATTATCCTAAGGAATTTCAATGAAACTATGATAAAAAATTATTGTTTCCAATTTTTTTTATATGTAGTTTACGATCCGCGATAGATCCGCAACCGCGAATTCTATAATCGACGTAAATAAATTGAAAAAACACTTTAATTCACACACACGTCTGGCTCAATCAAAACACAAATCACAACAAATTGACAAACTCAGCTGAGTGTAGAAAATGGCGTGTGCGTCGATATTTTTATGTGAGTATTTTTTTTGTGAGAGAAAGAGAAAGACAAAACCCGATACACTTCAAACGAATTTGATGTGTCTTTGATATTTTGTTGTATGGAATTTCGTATGGAATTCGAATAATTTTTCCACAGTGTGGAAAATTTGCATACTGGGTACTTCTCTGTTAACAACTTTGAGGCGCTTAATAAATCCTTTTGTTTTTCAAACAACAAGAACATTAACCACAAAAATTTTAAACTGTTATTAAAATATATTTGTCTTCATAAAATAATAATTTTCTTTTATTTCTTAATTTTGGCGAAGAAAGTTTTTCTAAATTATATCGTGATCTATGTGTTGGGTGTAGTCAAACCATCAAAAACATCGTTGTAATCAGCATAATTTTTTTTTACTGTGTGCTTCCTTTCACATCACTTATGTGTGAATAACAAAAAAAAAATTGTTTAGAGACGCGAATATGATGGATGTGGTTAAAATGAGATAGATAGTTCGGGTTTTGGACTTTTTTTTTATTTATGTAATGAATGTCCTGAAAAGGACCGTTTTGTAACATGATACAAAGAATTAATAAGGTATGCTCAATAGATGTAATTACGTCATCTGGTGACAGAAATTTGTTTTTTAGTTTTTGTTATTTCTTTATTTTATTTTGTTTTTAGCACGTCATTCGGTAGTATCGTGGTGCACTGTGCAGCATCGAATGACGTGCTAAAAAACAAAACAAAATAGAGAAATTTGTACAAAAACTAAAAAATAAAAAACAAATTTCTGTCACCAGATGACGTAATTACATCTATTGAGCATATCTTAATATATATAATTATAAATTTTTTAATTTTGGTGGTCCTGAAAAGGACCGTTTTGTAATAAATATAATTCTTAATTTTTGGTGGTCCTGAAAAGGACCGTTTTGTAATAAAAATTATTCTTTAACACTTTAACACTCACTAACACTTTATTTTAATTTTAAATTTTTACTTGTTCGCTGGATGATCCTTTTTATTATGGTTTCCTTCTATCAAAATTACGCTTTATATACCCTATTGATTCTATAAATTATGTGGCATGTGTACATATACCGCATACATTTTCATATTATATATGAAAATAAATGTATATTTAACATCACACATTTTATATGTAACAATTGCCGCATATATTTTCATATTATATGTGAAAATAAGTGTACATTTGAAATGTATGAAATTTTAAATGTACACTTGCCACATAATTTATAGAATCAAAAGGGTATATAAAGCGTAATTTTGGTATAAGGAAACCATAATAAAAAGGATCATCCAGCGAACAAGTTAAAATTAAAATTAAAATAAAGTGTTAGTGAGTGTTAAAGTGTTAAAGAATAATTTTTATTACAAAACGGTCCTTTTCAGGACCACCAAAATTTAAATAAAGTGTCAGTGAAAAAAAAAGTAATTAAATAGTTAAATAGTAAATAGTAGTGTTAATTGTAAAATAAAAATTAAATTGTGAAAATTGTATGAGGTAAGTTAATTTATAATTATTATCTATTCAAAAGATTATTTAAGACCCCACCAGTGGTAATCTTAATAATCCCAATTTTATCAAGAATCTTGGCATCTTATTGAAAGGGTTATATATATATATATATATATATATATAAATATATATACATATATATATATATATATATATATATATATATATATATATATATGTATGTATATATATGTATGTATATATATATGTATATATATATATATATATATATATATATATATATATATATATATATATATATATATATATATATACATATATGTATGTATATATATATGTATATATATATGTATATATATATATATATATATATATATATATATATATATATATATATATGTATATATATATATATATGTATACATATATGTATATATATATATATATATATATATATATATATATATATATGTATATATATATATATACTTCTATATATATATATACTTCTATCATATATATATATATACTTCTATATATATATATACTTATATACCCCTTTCAATAACATGCGAAGATTCTTGATAAAATTGGGATTATTAAGATTGAGTTTATGAAACGCCTTGCATTTTTTAAAAACTCACTCTATATAAAAAAAAATCTTCAAATGAAATTATGCAGGCTCGAAATTCATCGTAGCCATATGGTGTAGTGGACATTTTTGCTTCAAATACAATGAATTTTCAGAAAAATGGAGTCTCCAGACCACTTAAAAATTTAATCCGCCCTTATTATGTATATATACATATAATATATATATATGTATATATATATATATATGTATATATATATATATATATATATATATATATATATATATATATATATATATATATATATATATATATATATATATATGGATATAGTTATGTATATGGAGATATATATATCTATATATATATATATATATATATATATATATGATACTTCTATATATATATATATATATATATATATATATATATATCGTCGCTTCCAATTAAGAGTATTACATCTGCAAATGACTAATTTTTTGGAGAGGCCTTAAAATTGTTAATGCTAATTTCGACTTAATTTTTTTTTAAATAAGGTCCTTCACAAAATGTGTGGCAAGAATTTTATTTAAAAAAATTAGGCCAAATTTAACATTAAAACCTTGACACGCCCCTCCAAAAAAATTAATGATTTGCAGATGTAATACTCTTAATTGGAAGCGACGAATATATATACATATATATATATATATATATATATATATATATATATATATATGTATATATATATATATATATATATATATATATATATATATATATTTAGAGCGGATTAAATTGTATGGAGAAAAAAAATTTAGTCTGGAGACTCCACTTTTCTGAAAATTCATTGTATTTGAAGCAAAAATGTCCACTACACCATTAGGCTACGATGAATTTCGAGCCTGCATAATTTCATTTGAAGATTTTTTTTTATATAGAGTGAGTTTTTAAAATGCCAGGCTTTTATCTCGAGAACGGTGCTGGATAGGAGAAAATTACCTGTAATGAAATTGTTAAGGGTCGAGGGGGACATTAATTAATTTATCACCTTTTCTTGACTAACCCCCGAAAAATCTAGATAAAAGAAATTAGAAAAGAAAACATGGTAAAACGAAAATCCACCGATGTTGGTGAAACAAAATCGAAAGAAGAAGATAAAGTAACGATAAAATGTGGATTCGGGAGCCGCTGCCGAAACGAAGATGTCTACAACCAGATTCAACGCGACGTTGAAGAAATGTCCAGCCTGTTTGTGGAAGCATCCCGTTACATACATTACAGCCTCATGAAAAAATGGGCGGATGGCAATTTCGAGGAAGAAAATTTTTTACATTATTATTATCCGCTAATGGTGAAATGTAAAGATATTTACAAGTTGGATACGGATTATGAGAATATCCGTAATACCTACGGATTGCCTAAATACGACAGCAAGCTAAGATCTAATATATTTGTGTCCGCTGCGCAACAATATAGGGTGATATTTCATAATAACATATGGATGCACGCTTATGGAAGAATAAGACGTTATCTCCGCCGTACAAATCCAACCGTTAACCCTTTTGCCACTTTACATTATCTTTTTACTGAACAAAGCGCACAAAC
Organism: Tipula helvola; assembly: GCA_963556165.1. Lineage (NCBI taxonomy): Eukaryota > Metazoa > Arthropoda > Insecta > Diptera > Tipulidae > Tipula > Tipula helvola. The sequence goes on along the minus strand of OY744483.1, from coordinate 341,517,235 downwards.
CCCGTTACCAGAGTTTTTAGATAAAATGCGTTCGGAGCTGAATTGGAACGGGGAAAAATTTTTCGATTTAAAAAAACAAAAATGGACAAAACATCTAAATTTCTTTTATAATCTTCAGCGATATAACGAAATTAATAAATGTAAAAATTTTGCTTTAATACCAATTTTGAAATTTGGCAGGCATCATATCCGATATGATGGCCAATCATTGTGGCAACTACTATGCAAAGTAAAATTATTTAAAGGCTCTTGGGTAAAATTCCAAAACGAGAAAGACGCACAATGGCAAAATTTTTTCAAAATTCCAAATAGTACTCAAAATAAAAAATTTGGCGGTTCGATTATGACCGATGGCGTGGCGATAAGTTTTTTAATGGAAAAACCAAAAACATCATTTAGGCCTAAGCGGAGCAAAATTTTAAACCCGGACGAACAAAATTTAGAGCTCATTCGGCGACATTATGATGAGTATGATGTAAAAATTGGCCTCGACCCCGGTCTAAGGTTAATCGTTGGCGGTGTATGCCGTGATAACGATGATAATGATGATAACGATGATAACGATGATAACGATGATAAAGATGAGCCATTTAAATTTAAGAGTTCTGTATTTCGGCATATGACCGGGGTCCACGGCCGAAATTATAAATTAAAAGCGTGGACACCTTCGACCAAAAAAGAGATAATTTCACCGATGGATTCAGATTATATAAGATACACAAATTACCAATTAGAAAATTTTAAAGTTCGGCAAAAAGAATGTATGCAACGCAAAGTGACTAGGTTAAAATTTCGGAAATATACATGCGTACAAAAAGCGACGAATGAACTTGCTGCAATAATTGTAGGCCCAGTGAAAACTAGAGCATTGGTTGTAATTGGTAATTCAAAAATTGCAGCAAATTCACCAATGAGAGGATACGTGAGGAGCCCCCAACCGAAATTGTTGGCGGCCCTGAAGAAAATTTCTGATGTGTTGGAGGTAGATGAATTCAGGACAACGAAACTGTGTGCTTCTTGCCACGCTGTTCAAATAACGTCAACGGGCCGACATCGATACCAATTTTGCCCAAACTGTGGTATCGTGTGGAATCGTGACGTGAACGCGGGCAAGAACATACTTTATTTAGGAACTTGCATCATCAAAAATACACCAAAACATCGAAATTTTAATCGTGTAAATCGTATATAGTTCAGGTAAAACGTTTTGTAATCAGTAAATGATATAGGTAACATATTTTTAATGTATTTACTTTTATGTAGATCGAGATCCGAGCAGAACGGTTACACCAACCAATGACACCAACCATGTATATCAACGTATATTGTTATCAACGTATCAATTTATCGTATCATATCACCAGATATGACAAAAAATTTGCCCAGCTAATAGTTTAATGTTGCGGCAACGGTTTCTTTTTTGATTTAAGAAACTGTAAATCCTTAGTGATTTATCGTCTGTTTATAATAATTAATAAGTATTATACAATAATAATAAAACAAAAATTCTTAAGTATAATAAATATAATTAATGATGTCAAGAATGTTCTAATCCGATGCTTCACTACAAAATACTACAACTACTACTAGCTACTAGTAATATTTTCTCATCTTATTTTTATAGAACATAAAATACATTTTTTAATCAGTCTGCTAGAAATTTGAAAAAAAAGAAAACTAATTTTATTATTCTGGAATAATAAAGATTTTTGTTGCTTAAAAAGATTAATATTACATAAATACCCTAAGTTCAGATGGTTTTATAAGATTTTAAACCATTTTACGTTACATCGATATATGTTGGGAATGGGAACACAGTTTTATCATATATGAAAGTACAGCTATTGGTAGGTGTAAATTCGAGAACCCTCGGTTTGGATAATTAAAATAACCCTAGAATTTTATCTACCACAAAGTTAATTGAATATGTCGAAATATACATTTTATTTTTTTGAATTAATGATACACGATTTTTACAAATCCACATTATTACATATTATATATCTTGGTTAAATTGTCATAAATTTTTATGTTAAAGATTCTCCTTCTATACGTCTTACGACTTAAAAACAGAGACGAGAAAAAAAAACAGAGCAAAAGATAATTTAACCAAATTACGTTCTATTAAATAAATTACCACTCGTATTATTAAAACTAGCATGAAAAAAATCTTTCTATATATACGTACTCGTATAATATATACGAGTATATAATATAATTTTAAGTAATATGACATTTTTATATTTTATATTTTCTTTGTCTTGTCAAAAAATTTTATTTTTATTTTTTTAAAATAAATATATTTTATATTAGAAATAAAACTCTACAAGATTGTCTCAAGAATTTCTATATACACACACACACACACACTCGTATATACCTACATAGAAATGAACATTTTGTGTGGCAAATGTATGTTAGTTGTATATTGCACATTGATGTCTGAAAAATGGATTACTCTTTACTTTTCTTTTATATTTTTTGTTTTGTGAAAATTATATTTTTCACACAGTATACAAATACAATGTATTTATAGTTGGGGTAGTTTCCTTAAGTCAAAAAATAGTGAAATTCTTGAATTTGGATTTTTTAAGGAAAAAAGTTCGTTGTATACTTATAATAAAAAATAATTGTTTTCTATTCGCTTTTAAATTTGCCGGATGTGTTAGAGTACTAACAAGAAACGGATAAAACCCTGTATAATACTATACGTTTGCTATTTTTCCATTCATTTGGAAAAACTGTGTACAAAGATTTTTTTTTGCTCTCATTTTTCAAGATGACAGACCTTTAGTTTTTCGTCTTTTATAATAAAGGAAGGTAAAAAGTGTATAGTCTTTGTTAAATCATACAAAGAATTTTATTATACATGTGTGAATATCTATATGTATATTGTTTGATACTTTACTGTGTACAATAGAAAGATGAAAATCAAGAGGAAGTTATAAAATTAAGGAAATTTTAGCTTCTCGCTTTATTATTATAAACATTATTAAAGGATGTTCAAAATTGATTGAGATTTTGGTCGTCAAAATTTTATTTTTCACTTCTTTATGTGCCGAGCTTATCTGTTTATACGATCTGATTGACATTTATCGTACAGTTGAATTGCGAAAATCAAGTATTTTTGGTCATGCCAAACATCATAAATATATGAACAAATTCACTATAGTACTGGCAATATGGCGAGGACCCATTTAATAATTTGAAACAAAAATTAAAATTAAACGTTTTTTAAAAAAGCGTTCATTAGCAAATTATGCAAGATTGTTTGATGGTCATGGACTCATGGTATACATATTTCCCTTTTGAATCCGAAATATTATATTTTAAAGGCAATTTAGCTACAAACTGTTCAGAAGGTCTAATTACACCTTATAAAATACCAGTTTTTCAAACATCGTTCATGCAGTTAATTCTTTTTTGATTTCAGTATCGACCTCAAAATTTTCAATTCAAAGCACAAAAGAAATTTAAAGACAATACAGGAATTAATAAAGGCTGGGGGTTTGATCGCCCCTCGTCGGCATAATCGGGACCCCCTCCAGTTAATATGCAAAACCTATGAAACATGAAATTCTACATTTTGACTGATTTTACAATTGATTTTAAATAATTTCACTGCCTAACAGCACAACTGCAAAAATGTTTCTTTAAAATCTCTTCTTGTTATAATTGATTGTTCCGGTAATTGTTCATAGTGTGCTACCTGCCACCACATAAATTAAATATTAAACAGGAATGTGTTATTATGTTACTATGTAAAATTTATCATCAAGCAAAGGATTATTTAATGATAAAAACCGTTATTCTCACGAAAATAATGTCTGATGCATTAAGCACGTTTTTTCCGATGATGTCTTTAATAAAAAATAAAAACAAAAATCGGCAAAATACTTCAATCTCTAGAGTAAATCCTAAGGAAGGGATCATTTATTTACCTTAGTCTTCAATTTTCCATAAAGACATAAGTAAGTTAGGACATTTTTTCATCTGGTTTCAAAATACTGATGATGAGGGCAAGGATAAATCCACACAAAGAGAAATAGATAAAGTTTGGCAACTTTTAAAACCAATTCGTTCTATCTAACAAATATCGTTTGAAATTCTGTGTATTAAAATATATAATTTCATTTCTAATGATTTTTTAGACATCTCTAGTTCTTACATCCATCTGCCGTCCTTGCCCGTGCGCTGCCCTTAAGGGTTATATTCTTAAATAAATCCATTTTTGAATGTATTCGTATCGAATTCTAAATTATCATCAATTTCTTTAATATTGTTTTGAAGATTATTTTATCGACTTTCTTTTACCAACAGGGAATTTTGAGAAACTCATTAAGCAAATTTTTTACAAATTTTTTTGTTTGAACATTTTGTATGGGATGGGTGTAAAGTCAATGAAACTTTGGAAATAACTGACTTTATTTCCAATTTAAAGTGAATCGTTTAGAATTTAAGTTTCAAATTAATTGTTGCCATTGACTGCATTTTAAAACAAGAAAAAAATTCTGAAACAGGACGGTTTAATCGTAAGACTGGAAGCGTTTATGAGTCGCGCTTCTTCAAATTAGTTTTAATTTATTTGAAGTATAATGTATGACTGATTGATTTTCGTATTTTCGTTCTGGCATTTATTGTATTAAAAAATGTGTTGTAATGCTAAATTATTTATTTATTTAGATACAGTTTTAAAACAGCTATATGCTCGTTAAGATTAATTTCAGGCGAATGTGAATGAAACCTTTAAATCTATTTAATTTGTAAAAGTTTATTAGGGATTTGTTTTTAAATATAAGAATAATTCGAAAGTAGAAAAAAACTTAATCTTTATAAGGCTTTGAACAAAAAATTAAACCATAATTATGTACGATCGAAAAACGGAAAGATACATGAGAAGCACTACAACCGATTTCCCGCTCCAAATTTCTTTGTAACGATTTAATTCGCTAGAATAATTTTTATTGTAATTAATTACTGAAAACATATTGAATTTCCCGGATATTAATATACAAAACAAATATGTATAAAAATTCGATTCTTTTGAACATTCTATATTAGGTACAATGTATTCAATAATAATTTTTCTTGCTACACAAAATAAAATTATTTAAAAGCTCAAAAGCTTTTGAATACGGAAACAGAAATATTTTTCTTTCTAAGATTATAAATACATATATGTATGTATGTCGATGTTAAACGAAAATATTAGGTTTAAATAAGAAAAGTTTCGTTTTCTTGTGGGTCATACTATATTGATCAATAATTTATAAATAAAAGGTTATTAGTTAAATTTTAAATAAATTCTGGTACAAGTAGTTTTCACATTATTTATTTTTCCGTTAAACACGTATAATGTTTACACGTATACTCCCGGTACCTTACACATATAAAACTGTTTTTTTCGATTTAAATTTATAAATTTTTAATTTTCGATTTTACGAATTAGAAAATAGGCATTTAATTTAATATTTTATATACATAAGTACATAAGTACCTAAGAATATTACTTATGTACCGTAAATATTATTTTTAATAATTGGTATATTTAGATTGTAAATTGTGAGTTTCATTACGATTTCCATTATAATTTTGAAAATATTATCAAGGTATAATCCAAATATCCTGCAGCATTTTATTGCATATTTTATGTTGTTAATTTGTGATGTTTTCTGTGGTTGGCTTAGCTTCATGCATTAGTTTTATATGTATGTATCGTAGAAAAATAACAAAAGATAAAAAAACTTTTTTTACGTATCAGACAAGATTATACTTCCAACAATTAAGATTTAAAAACAAATTGATTTCATGCAAATGGCCTTAGGTATTTATAAAATATGTATATACAACGCTCTTATACATGTTATTTAAAGGTCTATCTAATGGAATTTTTTTCAGCTGCTTTGCTTAAAGATTAAAGTGCATTGACAATTTTTGCAGCCATATTTTTACCATGTACATGGTTTATAAACCATATTATATTTTCTTACATATTATACAAAACCATTTTGTAATTTGGTTTTTTCACTTCAAAGCTGTGTGTTTTTACGTTCCCTATTTTGAAAATAATTTATGTGTTTTTTCTTGGTTATGTATGTATTTAGATGGAAAATATTTTCCCTCATCTCTTCATTTTGTGATGTGGTTTTCATGTTTTTTGTCGATTCAAATTCATCTGTAATCTACATTTTTTTTTGTTGGTATTTTACGTTTAGAGAAAGAATGTTTGTGAAATTTAAAAACGATTTTTTTTTTTAACATTTTTATTTTTTGGATTACGTGAGAAATGAAATATATTCGAAAATCGACATTCAAAAGACGATCGTGTCTCCGATTTTATTTTGCCTGCGGTTAATTATCATAATTCATTTTATTTATAATTAGTAAGTTAATAATCATCATCATATATAATGACTATTGTATTCAATTACAATATAATTTATTATATTGTCGGGTATAATTTCTTAACCGTTTTGTGCCGTAGACTACATAATTGATGGACTTAAATTATAAATAATTTAAAAAGTTTTTATTTTTATAGCTTGGAAACTTTTATTTTCTGTCCTACGTATATTTTTTTAAACTTGAGGACTTTTATAGACTTGATATACATATAAAATAAAAGTGTTACTTTCAGAGAAGGCGAGCGAGAATGTAAAGCAAAGATAAAGCAAAAAATTGTTGTGATGAAAAATTACACAATTTAATTACATAAATGTGTACCGTCAGTGGCGGCGTACTTGTTTATCGAAAAATCGATTTCTATTTATTTTTTGCTCCCTTACCAACAGCACAGTATATAAAAGGTTATGACCAAATTTTACTCAATACTTTTCCATGAAAAATTCCATTTTTGTTTAATGGAAAAATATGACAGCTTCCAAGAAATACAAACCCCCTCATTATACTCATCATTCAAACAAATTTCAATCTTAAAATATTTGATCCTTTTTAATATTTTTTCGTACATAAACTTCAAATAAGAAAATGTGACAAATTCAAAGAAAGGCAAAATTGCTTTAACCCCACAAATAAACGAAAAAAAAAATGTGTTAGGGAACAGCAAAATCGACAGCAAACAGAGTTTATAGACAGACATAATTTTCACGATATTTTCGAAATAAAAATTTCAATTTAATTGAATTTAATCAGCTACATAAAAAAAATGAAAAATAAAATCTCAATCTATTTATAAAGACGAACACCTTTTACAATTTAATTTTCTTCTCTCTTATTAAATTCTATACAATTTTCTAATAAATTTTTCTATTTTCTTAAGAAAAAATCTTCACACTCAGACATTGTAATCGGAGTAACAAAAAAAAAAAAAAATCAACATCACTAAATAGACTTTCGTGAAACACACGCCTTTAATAATGATCATTTATTTTTCTTTCATTATTTGTTTTCACTTTGGTTGCTTCAAAACAATAAAAAAAAAAACATTTTGATTTATTTTCCGCTTTTCCGACGTTATTTTATTGTATTTCAATTAAATTCAATTTATATTTTCACACTTTTCGCTCGTTGCTGTAAAACGACATACAATTGAAAATATCATTACTTTCCTATACATTATTATTGTAATATAATGTTGTGTGTAATGTGGAAAATCCTGGGATGATGATGATATTTTATTTTGGTACAGACAATTAAGTTTTATTTTAATTTATGGTAGGGTTTCTGTATTTGTTTTATATATTTAAACAAAAAAAAAAATGAAAAGATATACGATTTTATATATTGAGTTATAAGCTTATATTATTTGGAGATGGTGTTAAAATTGTTCAGTTTACAATACCGGAAAATTTAACGAGTAACACGCGGGGAATTTGTTTGACCTTTTTTTTGTTGTTTGTCGTTGTTGTGCCTCAAACCATTGTATTTTATTATTTGCTTTTTAAACCCCACTGCAGTAGTCTTTAACCTTTCGCGACCTTAGGAACTTGTTTAGGCGATGAGATTGTTCTAGGAATCCTAAATTTGAAGATAATGCTTTAGAAAATAAAAACAAATCTTGAAACAAAATTTTTATTATTTGCCATAAACGTATATAGTTAAAATGCATTGTGCATATTTTAAAATAACAGAACTGAATGACTAAGCCTAGGCTAAGCTTGTACCGATTTGCAAGTGCATGCTACCTTCTACATGTAACCTCGTGGCGGTGTATATGTAGATAGGTCTTTTCCAGATATAAGTTGTGATCAACGGCATTAAGTGTTTTTTAAATAAAAATTCATAAGGTCACCTTGACCAAATATTGTTTTTAAAGTGGAATCTGTTGATCTAAGAGTTAAATAATATTTGCACCCTTGAAAAATGCTACGGAACCCAGGTGGGAGAACACTGCTTTCTTAGAAAAAACGAAACATCTCATGGATTACTCAACAATGAAACGAGTTGAATGGAAATCTGTAATAAACCGGAAATCTAGTATGATGTCGATATTTTTAATGATAAACTTGATATTTCTTGAATTGAAAAAAAAAATTCCAATTCCTCCTCCAATTATTCTTTGTTATGCTAAGTATGCTAGTTTCAACCCCCAAAAAAACTTTGCTTCAATTTTTTTCAAGTTAAACCTAACTAAGATCAAATTTATGGGTGAAATCAGTTTATTTGATTAAATCGACGTATGTCTAAATCTAAACACAAGGTCATCTCCTGATATATTCGAAAATATTATAAAATTTCAAATTTTTCAAACAAGTATAGATTCTATCTAGTATTGGTGTTTGTGGCAACAATTTTGGATCAGTGTTCAACTTTCTTTTTGCTTTAAATAATTATGTTCAATTTGTTTTTAATATATCAAGGGAGTTATTTAAAAAGAGATTTAGGGAAAATTTCAACAAATTTATAATTCATCTAAAAGGTCAAAAGAGCTTTCTGTTTTTGGAATAAATTGTTTTTTTTTTTTTATAAATGAATTTTTTTAGGAGACGCACATTATAAGATCTTACCTTAATTATTTCATCTTAATCGTTCACATAAGAAGGATTTAATTTTAAAGACTAAAATCCTTTTCTAAAAAATTGTAGAATATTTTTGTCGGTGGTAAAGAAACGATATTTTTTAATTTTCTGATGAATAATGAAAAAGCAAGACTTTCGACGTTAATTGGTACTAGAAATTATCTTAATTCCTGTAGAATGTACTCGATTCGTAATCGATCGAAAATCATTTTGATTTAATTTTAAATTAAATAAATTATTGTTGCGTGAAGATTGCAATTTTTCTGTATTTGCTTAGTCATAGTCGAAAATAACTATTTACATAAACAAGCCAATTTAATGATGCTTTGTTTTGTTGATTATTTACAGATATCGTGGAAACTCTAAAAATGTATCATAGAAAATTTGTATCTGGATCAGCAAAATTTAATAACTTTTCATCAATTTTGTGCGAGTGAGTTTTCCAAGTAGAATAAAACCCACATTCGATACGATAATGACAACATATTAGGTATAATTCTTTATCCTATAGAAATCACGTATTATGTTATGTAATACAATATATCAACTTATACGTTACACATCTTATCTTTTATTCTAAATTCTCATTAAAAAAAATTTCTAATTTCTTATAGTACAAACACAAACACATAAAAAAATAGAAAACCAGCAAAATTCTTTTAATTTTTGTTTTTTATCAAACAAACTTTTGTCATTATATTGTGTGTGCGCCTTCTTAATCTTCTTTTTAAGAAGAAATTGCTCATACGAGTATATATGTATGTATAATAAAACTTACATCAAAAAATCATAATTATCAAAATATATTATTCTTGGAAAATGATTTTGTTTGGGTGGTGTGTGTGTATGTGTGTGGTTTTTCGGGTTTTACTTTCTAAGCAAAAAAACATTTATCAAAGATATTTGTGTATTATATAAATTATGTATATAAACCAGACGATAAGAAAGTATATAGTAACATTTTTCTTTAGCATATTGCGGCAAATCAATCACTTACCATTTTATCAAATTTTCTCTATATTTGTATCAGATAGTGATTTAAAAAAAAAATACATACATACTAACAAAGAGAAAACTTAAAACTTGTAAAATCCTTGAAGCTAATCTCGAAGATAACGAAACCTACCAATATAAACATAACCTAATTTAATTTTCGTTCCTTTTTATACTCTAAAAGTTTCTTTTCCATCACAAAAAACTTTATGTTCGTTTATTTAAAACTAAAATCTAGAAAATCCTCATACATGTGAAACTTAAAATAATTTTTTTTTTATCAAATTCCTCTTTTTCTACATTATCATTGAAATTTAAGAAATCTATTCGTATACCACCGCTAAAAAATTTAAAAACACTTAGGCTGATAGTTTTTCCTTCTATAATATGTAATATTCATATAATGTATAAGACAATGTGTAAGTCATATAATTATAACGATAAACATCAGAGTCATTAAAGTGTCATTTTTAAGAAAGCTTTTCGGTGTAAATTTTACAAAAATAATAACAAAATATAAAACTTTTTTATTATTTTAGGGTGCTGTGCACACAAGCGATATGTGTGTTTGTTTATAAATCAAAATATAATTTTAATAACACAACATAGTGTTTATTATTATACGAGATACGTACTCGTAAGAATATGTCAGACATTTAATTCTCCTGTAACAAATAAAAATTTTTTTTGGACCAAAATTTGTAAAATTCAAATTTAAAAATGTATTTTAAAATTAAAATTTCAATTTATATATTTGCATTTACATTTAATCAAAATTTATATTGGGTATCGTATTTATATATTTTTAACAATAAAACGAGCAGCATGATCACAAGAAGACACAGAATCCATATTAGTTTTCTTTGAATATACATAATATTTATATGAATCATATGTTTTATATTTACAAAATATTTATGATTACTTTTCCAAGTTACAATGGCAACCGAAAAAAAAATTGTTTTTCATTAAACGCCATGTTTTTCAATTCTTTTTGAAGTAAAAATGGTTGTATAACAAGAATAATAGAAAATTGTATTATATTCCGACGAGGGATGAAATTAGAAAATCATTTCTACAGAATTTTTAACTGATTGAATTGTTCTATTTATTTTATTGATTTATTCTTAAAAAAAAATAAAGAATTTTCCACCCAAAATAATTTCTCAAAATACATTTATTACGTTTTTCTTCAACATTTTTTTTTCTCTAAATGTAAAAATGAATTACCACAGCAACAGTCATTTCTGTATAATCATATCATCATCATTTTCGTACAGTCGCTGTCGTCGTTGGCGTAGTCGTCGTCATCATCATCATAAGGATTAAAAATAACATAAAAAGAACAAAAGTAAACATTGATTCAAGTGAAAATTTATATATTAAACTGTTATGTCAGTTTCATATACATAAACACATAATACTTATATACGAACACTAGCTTATATACAACATCCTTAAGAGAGAAGAACAGATTTCACATCTGTGTAAAAAAAAAGCCAAATGGAAAACAAATTTTTTTTGGTTTGATTTATTTTTTTAATTAGAATCTGTACTTTTATAATTTTGTTGGTCCTTTATATGCGATACAGAGCACAAATAAACAATATTTAGGAGAAAAGTTAACGCCCAAAAATATGTGATGCTGTTTATCCCACGATTTCCACGAATTGTGAATCTATGTTTATTAAAAAAAATTTCATTAGAATTAAACATTCACAATATATTTACGTAAAAGGTTGTGTGTGTGTGTAGGTTTAAAGCTGCATCGCCCATATGCGATATGTCTTTTTCTATCTAAACTATAGAGTCCTAAGACCAAATGATTTTTGTATTACTTTTTCTTCGAAATTATCAATAGGAAAATAGTAAACAATTTTAGAAACCATTAAAATCAATAATTGAAAAAAGTACGTACACTTGAAATAATTTCTCACTGAAAAAACTGACAAATATTTAATCATTTTTTAAAATCAATTCTTGTCAGTAAACCGTATTTATTTTAGATATTCGCAAAACAAATTTTCCGGTCCACAAAAGTTGCCATTTCAGGTTGGCCGACTTTCACTAAAATTCACGAGCACCTCCCAGTCTATGAAAAAACTTGCAGTATTAATTATCGTCATCAACTATCAAGAAAAAAATTAAATTGGAGTTTACACTATTGATCTAGGCATCCCAATAGTGAGCAACAGCATGATCCGTAATGCATACACGGAGATAAAAATCACCTTCACCTAGCGAATAGTGAAACAACCGAACATAACGATAAAATGTATAAGCTTGTTATGACTGAGCATTCTAATGAATGAATTAAACAATACATTTCTTCAGTGGGTGATATTAAACGAAAATCTTTTGATCAATGAAGCAATGGTCAAAAATTACCGAAGCCACTCATCTAAACAGCTTATTCGTAGAAACCGCTGCGGTGAGGGCATAAACAGTGAATGAAACCTTTAGGGAATTTGGTTTTAGAGTGACCAGATCAATTTGGGATAATTGCATCAGATTTTAGTAATCGTGTCGGCTCTAGTTCGCGTTACCAATTTTTCGAATATATTGCCAAATTTTTCAATTAAATAATAAGGTAGATCCAATCTTCTATAATATTTAACAAAAAAAGTTCGCATACAATATTAGATATTTTTCTTGTTACACTCTTGTTCTGGATGAATCCTCCAATTGAAAAGCTTTTACAGAACTTGTACGTTGTATAAAAATTAACGAATTTTCCGAGTAGAACAATTTTTTTTTTGTTAAATATATAAAACGTTTAGATCTATATTCGTTAACGCAACAATTTGACAATATTTGATTTTAAATTAACTAAGTTCGTCAGCCCTGTCCCTTTTGCTTGCTTTTTTTGGTCGATTAACAAAATATTTTTTGGTATGCCGTGTATAGAGATGTGTTGCCTTTAAATACGATTGACTATTATGTAGATTAATATTAGAGTTGAATCGGTCTTTTCACTGTCGAATTTTTCGAAAATATTTTTTTTAACAAAGCTCTAGATTTATTAGGTGCAGCTTATTAACTGTAATTGATTCGATTTAGTCACTAGTAGCAGAGCCTTCTAGAGTAAAAAGCCATAATCATCATGACGTATTTTGTAGAAGCTTTTTAGTAGTAAAACTTTTCACTGATTTACATAGGAATCCATAGTAAACATGATGTTTTTTAGCTTCAGTTGTTCAATGAAAGGACCAAAAATATTATAAAATGGTTATATAAAAGTTTTCTACATATCTTTAACAACAATATACAAGAAGGCTGTATTGGTATTAAATATTAATTGTTGCAGAAATATTAAAATTAAATTATGTCTGAAATATATTTTTCGAACTTTCAGTTTGAAAAATACATCAAAATTGGCTCTGACGAATTAAAATAATACTTGCTAAATTTATCTTTAGTTTTACTAGTGTACGTCAGATGTCTAAGATGTGTACAGAAAAATACGAAAAAAAAATGATTTAATCACAAAATTTTCACACGATCTTAATATTTAATGAATTTGTTTTGCTTTTTCTACAATTTTTGAACTTGAAATTTCCCCAGGTGGTAATTTTTAGTTCGATTTTACCAAATTTGTAATGCCATCACTGCCATCTATGTAACGTATACTTAATGACGACACGATTTGTAGTAAGCTTTTATTTCAATTTGACCAGTATGCTGTTCTCAGCAAATTTTTAAAATATAACGATTTACAAATAAATGAAACCGATTTACTTAAACGACATTCATATGTTGAGATTCAAACATTTATGAAAATATTTTGAAAATCATAATTAAGATTTCATTTAAAAATTTGTCTTGAACCATGAAAAGTTTGGTTTTTTCCTCGTTTCTAATTCCCTTATAAAAGCTTCGGTTTTTAGGCTATGGCTTTGCATAATCTAGGTTGCTTTGTTAGTAGGCGAGGAGTGACTTCGATGAACAATTGAATGAAAATAATTGACGCGATAGTGATCACTCTTTCAAACGATTTACACATTGGTTGATTAAAAAAATAATCCCGAGCTTTTAGAATCGTTTACAAAAGTTTATCAATTATGTAGAGTTGAATCTAGTAGTCATATTTTATTTCAAACATTCTTATTAGAAAAATAAATAAAAATAAAAATAAATTGGAAAGCCACAAAATGTTCTTTAATAGCTTTGCCTCTTTTTGTCTTTTCTAATGTACATAATTAATTTAAAATAGAATTGTAATTACCTGAGTGATGTGTTGTACTCGCACCATCACTTTCGATTCGTTTTCGATTGTGTTTTGTCTCTTGTAACAAGAATAAAAATGTACTCTATTTTGGTTTTTCAATTATGCTTTTTCTAAATCTATCTCAGCTTGTTGGAATAAAACAATGTTCTAAAATTATTTTTTCGCGATATCTTAGCGTTGACAAGAAAAGCAAGGGTATGCAATAGGCTGAGATCGCATTAGAAAAAGCGTAATGAAAAATCAAAATAGAGTACAATTTTAATCTTGAAGCAAAAGACATAAACTCTATCGAAATTTAATCGAAAGTGATGTTGCAACATGTCACCCCTGTTTGTTGATTCATGGAGAAAATCTACCATTTATAAGACAGTGAAAATATTATTAAATACAATTTGCAGGGATAAGATGTGTGGTTTGATTTATGAAAAAATTAAGTTATCATTAAATTGAGAAGATTTTCAAAATAGTCGCAACAATCAATTTGTATACATACGTAAAAAAAATATAGTTACTGGATATGTCATTCAACCGATGCCTTGTTAAAAGGCAATGACGGGAAATAAGTTGATGGACTTACGAGTATCTATATGTATATAAATATTATTTCTATACATTTTTGTACGATACGAATTTATGTTACTTAGACACCCACACACTCAGATAGATTTTATAGAAAGTTTTAAGAATTTGTATTTTTTTTTTTTTTTTTGTCGTTTGGTCCAATTCGGGACGAATGAAATTTAATCCTATTTGAAATTTTTAAGCTTATTAAGTTTACGTCAATATTATGTTTTTTTATTTATATTTCGTCCTGTGAGTTCTATCTTTTATGAATGGTTTCTTATATTTTCGGCCACTCTCTGTCAGAATCTTTTGTTTAAATAGTTTTTGAGTTATTTAATTTAAATTTTGTCCTATATAATAGAAATTCTGTTTTTTTGTTCTAGATTTTGATATTTAATGGTCCTATCAGATAAATAATATTCGTTATTTATAAATTAATGAATTTTAGAGTAAATATTCTTTTTAAATACTTTATTTTCTTCTTATACGTTTTTTTTTGTTTGTGTTATATATACATAGGTATTCTACATTTTGATCAATTATAACAAATATAAAAAAAAAATCTTTTTAAAACCCTATATCCATTTTTGGTATTGAAATGCTAATTCAAACAATTTTTGAAGCCAAACAATTTTTCAAAGCATTTCCAAGGGTAAGCGGTTTTTTGTTTAAACTTTAAAATTAGAATTCCTCCATAATTTTCAAAATAGCGTATAGGATAAGATAGAACTCACATCGTTTAAAAATTAAAAACTGATTACTGGTGCTATCTAAATATGAGCCGTTTATTTTGAAAGTGGGGCAAGTTCACATTTTGTCGAAACGAGAAAATGAAGGAACAGAGAAACAATAAATGCCAAAAATATACGGGATTTTGAATTTTCATATTTTTTGAACAAGTATTAGGGATTTTTATTTTTTTATTTTGACTATAAATCGTTCACTGTTAGAAAGATTATACTTTTATTTGTCTATTATTATCATTAACTTAAATTTTTTGAAAAATGGACTTGCACTACTTTCAAAATTAACGGCTCATATTTGGTTTGGTTTATTGCGACTTTAAAAAGAGCTTGCTGTGGATACTATCCATGTTTGGTACATTATATCATTCGATAAGTTTTTTATTTAATCAAAATTAATTTAACTTGAAATCCAATACTATTTTGGTGATACTGATGAAATGTGAAAATTTTTGTTATTTTGAGGATAAATTCGGGAACAATATTCTGCTTGGAGGTATGTATCTATGTTATTACAAAAATACTAGTTAATACATTTTTTTTAAAATTATATAATCATTTGGCAATACGTAATTTGACACAACTAAATAATATTATGTCAATTGAGTAATAATCATATCGTAAAATTCTATTTTATTAATTAATTTATTATTTATTATCACTTCATGTACAAAAATATTTGTTTTTCCCGTTGAAAATAATATTATATTATATTTCCATTCATAATGAATTTTAATAACGTTTAAAAATTAATTTTAGTTTTTAATTCGCTTCGAGCACTCTATTCAAAATATGTAACGACTATACATTTTTCATTCATTTGTTCCATATATGTACATATATTCATTAAACTTATTATTATTTTTGGGATATAACTAAAAGAGTAATTAAAATAATACAAATAAATTTTACACTATTTAATATACCTAAGATGTATAATAAGAGGTTGTTTTTTTAGCAAAGTACTATTAATTAAAAAGAGCACAGTTCTAGGTTGTATATCGAATTAAAACCGCGAAATATATCGGTTATTAAAATTGGTTCATCATTTTTGTTAATTGATTCGATTTTGTGTACGCCACATTAAAAGAAACCACATAATTCTGTGCTGTTAAGGTATTCAGTCGTGAAACCCAAAAGTACTCTCATCGTTAAATTGTATATTTTTGCATAATGAATCAATGCCTTTAAAATACAAATTATAAAAGTAATTAATTTTCAACAAAACCCAAGTATAATAGTAATAAGTGTATTCTTAATGTTTCAAAATTACTTGTGTTTTGCAAGAAGAATTCATTTTTTTCGTTTTTTATTATCTTCGATCTGTGTAAGTATCGTACCATACACTTTTGTGGAAACAAGAATACAATAAAGAATACTAAAAAGTTTAAACAAAAAATTTAAGAGGAAAGAAAATTCTTTTGACCTAAATTACAATTATTTACCCACAAAAAAAAAAAAATGAGATTTAAAACATAAAACAAAATGAAGTGAAATAAGTTAGGTACAAAATAGTATTTTTTTTATTGCGGTAAAATTGAGTACTTCTTGTATTTATATAGCTATTGAATAAAAACCTAACAGAATTTGTTTGCGGTTGTTAATTCGTATCGGGTCCTTTTATCACCAAATAAGTAGTTTTGTATTAACATAAAACGGAAAAAAATAGAAAATTTACTTACCCGCGTTCGACCCCTGGGACCCGCTTGATAATTATAATCCCGATTCCCACCCCTATTTGGAAACTGGAAGAAGAAAATTTCGTTATTTATAGAGTTACATCTTAATAGTGTTTATTTATTTTTATATAAAGCATAAATGATTATTTTATTCATGAAAAACATAAAAAAACAAAAAAAATAAAAAACAAAAACAAAAAAAAATATGAAAAACAAAATATAAAATTTTCTTTTTTTTTTTTGGAAATTTGAATAATTTTAAATGATAATGATGTAAAATGAAATGAAAATGAATGTGATGTGATGATGATGATGATCATGATGCTGAAAATGAAGAGAATGCGAACAAATAGAATTAAATAGAAATAACATGAAAATTGGGTCTAATTTGATTTTGTTTATTTCTTATTGCCCGTGCGCGTTGTGTCACTTTTTTTGTGTGTGTTGTTTTGAAGGGAAAAAAATCCTTCAAAATATTCTTTTTTTCTTTGCTGGTAATATTATAAAAAATCCTTGACATTTTATTTTAAGCTTCTTTTTATTTAGTACTAGCAATAAACCAATAATTTTATGTATGTATGTAGTCAGTCAATCATTGAATTTCGCTAAAGAATTGCAGCAATATCTGGTTTTGTTTAAATTTAAACGTACTGACACTATAAATTATAAAATTAGAATTTTCTACGATATAAAATCAGCGTTTGGATACAATCCTTATCTATCACGAACATTAATTTTGATTTCTACACTAATTAGTTTTTTTATGAGTACTCACAAACTGTGTTTGTCAAACATTTTTGCCCGCTTACCCCCAAATACACCAGTTCAGCAACAAATCTCTATTGTTTCATTTTTTATCTCATATATTTACATATAAAATTAATAAAAATGATTTATTATTTTGTTTAATTGTTTTTGAAAACAAAAAATTAAATCCTAAATTACCATGCACGACAAATTTTTTTTCTGATATTTTTTTTTTTGAATTTCTAAGCTATATAATAATGTTAAAATTATTCCAATTTCTAAAAAAATATATAAAATCACAAAATAAATATAATGAAAAACTAGGCGTGCTGTTGGTTGAAAACATTAAATGAAAAAATTAAATTTGATGCAATGATTTCAAAAGTTAGACACGGAAGCGTAAAACAGATCATCTCACTTTAAGGAACAAACAATAATAATAATAATAAAATTCAAAAGCTAGTATTTAAAATAAAAGTTTATAAATCTAATACGATAAAAATAACTTACTTAATTATAAAATTAGTAATAATTAAAAATAGGAGATTAATGTTGGAAATATTAATAAAAAGGAGGTTTTGTTATTCTTTAATTAAATATATAAATAAATATTTGTATATTTTTTTTTTTGGGTGAATTTAATGAGAAATGAATTTTATGTATATGAAACATACCGTATTAGAATTTCGTTTATTTCTTGAACGATTTCGTACCTTAGCAGCGCCAACCTCTCTTGTCGATATACCCATTTTTTCATGATGTCGT
Organism: Tipula helvola; assembly: GCA_963556165.1. Taxonomy (NCBI): domain Eukaryota; kingdom Metazoa; phylum Arthropoda; class Insecta; order Diptera; family Tipulidae; genus Tipula; species Tipula helvola. Next base: position 341,498,538 of record OY744483.1, on the reverse strand, counting down.
AATTGAACTGGATATATTATTTGATAATAATGGCTTCCTATTTTTCGTACCATCTCTTGATTTTGCCGATATTCCTTTAGTAGACGTTCTACTTCACCTGTAAATTAAACCAAACAATATAGAAATGAATAAAATTTTTTTGTTTTTATTTTAACACAAATAAAATTTTTTAATAAATTATTTATACAACAAAATATAGCCTTTAACAAGATTTTTTTTTTTTGAATTTGTACTCGTTCTCCTATGTGTGTACATCTCATATCTATTTTTTTGACTAACTTAACTTCAAAAATTTATACCAAAGAAGAAAACTTTATTATCACATAAATCTTAGAACAATCCTTTTAAAGTTGTTACCTATGTACGTATTTTTTCCTATATACCTACATGAAGATACATCCATATTTCCCAGGTACTTGTTTGTTTTCCTTTTTTTTTGAAGCATTTTATTTTATATTTATGATTTAAAGGGCGGTTAAAATGAAATAGACAGTTATTTTTTTATTTTCGTTTATGAAAGGATATGTTTTACACACAATAATACGGAACAAAATTGTAATTTAATGAAAAATTGTATTGTTGGTTGGTTTTGGTAATAAAAAAATAAATAAACACAATTGGGAATATTGTTTACATGTAAATTTTATTAAACTTATAATTGCATATTGAATTTTGATTTTAAATAAATTCTTACTAATATCAATATTGTCCTTCAAATTCTATCTAAATAAATTATCGTCAAAATATAAAAACAATATTTATGCAGGTTAAAAATCTTTAGACTTTTCGTGCAGTGGAATTCAAAGCAATAAGCTTCACTAAAATCTTGTACACAAAAAATTGTATCAATACAAAATAACCTTTATTTATTTAAATAAACCTAAGCACTAAGCTTTCCAATTATCCTGTCTCATTATAACATACACTCATTCGTTTTCCGCCCCAATGTATCAACTACATACATTGGCGAATGTCCCAACCAAACCACCACCGCAACGTTTCATTGGGTTAACTTCCGCTTTCTGCTCAATCACAGCAAGACAAACACTTGAACGAAACGCCAGCACAACACAAAACAATATAATTTATATTTTCAATTCAGTCTCGTTTCGGATAAAATGCTGAACGCACGCACGTTCATCGAATTCTATTAATTCTATATTAAATTTGTATTTGCAATAAGCCATCGATATATGGCTTCCTTGAGAGGAACTCCTGAGGTAACACGAAATGAACGAGAGCTAAAATCATCAATCTTAACAAATTGGCAACGATCAGAAAAGTATAAATGGAACTACTTAATAGGGATGAACTGACTATCTAGTTTTCCAGCTTATCTGCCTTATACTATTAGTCACCGTAGACCTATTCTTAAAAAATCCGTGTTGAGCAGGAGAAATAGAAGTTTTTGCATGGAAGAATTTCGCGATAGCTGCTGACTTCACTTCTTTTTTCAGATTTAAAATTGCCCGAATGAAAGGTAATCCAGAGGGATCAGGAAAAATCCCAGTACGTAGGCTATTATTAAAGATTATAGTCAGTGGAGGGCTAAACTCTCTGCACAATTCTTAATAAGGATAGGTGAAAAGCCATCGTACCCTGGCACCTTATTAACTGCAAGCTGAGATAATCTAAAATAAATGTGTACTACCGTATACTTTAAAAAAATAAAATCAGCAATCAATTTAAAAAATTGGCAAACATATTAGGTATATCAAAAGGCTGACTAGCGAAAGAATTCTGAAAAGTCATTGGGGTAGGAAATCCAATAACCTTTTCTTACCATTTATGAAATTGTAGAAATTCTTTGTATTGGAAGTCAATTCATCTTGGATTTGCAAAATGTAGTTATTGTAAAGAAACCAGTTTAAAGTTTTAAAATCCCCATGAGCAATGTTGGAACTAAAATAAAATTTAGCCCCTTGTAACTTATATAAAGAATGTAACTTATTACGGTGTTTTTCAAGACGAAGTAGTTGCTTATTGTACCTCATCTAACCCTGTTAGCGCCAAGAGAACACCTGCCAAATCCGTAAAAGACAAGAATGCATCAATGACTAAATGTTGTTTTTGAGCAAACGATTCGTGGTGACTTATTTAATTCAAATATTGTTACTCATTCAAAATTGAATTGTACCCTGTCAATGCGACCGGTATAAAATACGCATTTGCACTAATAAATAATCAATTAATTCACTTTTTTTGATTTAGCTAAACTTGCACATTTTAATAAAAAATCTCGTGAATTATTTGCTAAATGTTTCCTAACAGTTTGTTTTTGATTTTTAGAGCACTAGCATCAATTTTCCTAAATTAATAGTTGTTGGTTAAATATATGCCCAACGAGCCTTTCAATTGTTTTAGAAAGAGAAGATTACAATAATTTGCTCACAAGCGTATAGTTTTTGCTATTTCAAAATCAATATTTCCATTTAATCCCCATATCTCAATCAAAATTTTAATCAGTTGAGCTTTCTGAAACTACATAATACTAAACAGTACAAACATTTTCTTTATTTAGATATTTTTATAGATTTTCTCATTTCAAAATTTTCAATCGTAAGTATAAGATTTTCTATTTTGCCTGTACTTATCTACTTACATTATTTTCTGTTCGAAGGCGGCAAAATAAATGCAAAATCATAAAATTTATGTTTATTGAAAATACAAAACTTTTTTGTATGTTTGTTTTTACATTTCATGAATAAAATTTTCTATTTTCTTACAAGTGTAAATTGAATTGAGATTTTCGATTTTGCCAGAAAGAACGGAATTTATTGTTTCTTTAGATTTTATACTACCGTTTTGTGTACACATTTCTGTTATGATTAAGATATGATATTATATACATATGTATAAGGCAACTCAAGACGTATATTTTCATCGAAAATTTATTGGAAAAAGTTTTTATTTTTTTCCCCATAGCATACACAAAAAGAATTAGTTCATTTGAGAATTACAATTGATAGTCGTTGTCGTCTCCATCGTCTGCGCGTACATTATAAAAAGGAGTAATAAATTTCAATTGTGTCGATATCTTCTTCTTGCATGTCAAAATAGAAAATTAAATTTGAAAAACACGTTTATAAATAAAAAGTATTTATCTGTTTTTTTATATTTTTTATTGTAACACAAAACATAAACACTTTGTAAAAGGCACACGAAATATATCCTTAATCCAATGTCAATAAAATTTTTGTGCCCGAAACAATTTTTATTTTAAAATATTAATGATGATCCTGACAATTGTTCTGTATATCCTTTCGATTTGTTTATCTCTTCGAAAGTTACTCAAGTTTTAATTAGCATTCCAACTTTGTTTAGATTTTATTTCGATTTTAGTTTTTTTCTAAATAAATAAAAGAAAAGGATATTATTTTCGAAATAAATTTACATAACATACTTCATAGTACGTTTGTTTGTATTATATAAGTTAATTTATTTTATTTGTGGATATTTATTATTTTACAAAAGGGACTCGAATACAACTGATTTAAATTTTAAATTAAAGGCATTTCATTTTCGAGAATATACTTTTACCCACCTTTCTTTTAACATAGGGGGAAAATGTATCAACCGTGTAGTAAGTTTTGATTTCTTAAAATTAACTTGGTAAATAATAATACCTCACTCAACCTCTACTTACGGAGATACAAATATCATAAAACGGTTCTTTTTTGATTAAATGCCTGCCGCCTTGCAATTTAGAATTATATTACGCGTATTCAGATTAATTAATGGTACTTGCTGTTTGACAAGCGTATACATACAAAATATTTAATTTAATTTAATTTATTTTAATTTAAAACAACATTTTCAATTCTGAATATATAAAATCTAACTTTTGATGAATGAAATTAATTTTTTGGGTGCTTTCTATATTTATCATATTTATACAAAAAAAAATGTGTAAAATCTTCATTACAGCTTCTATTGTTTTGGATACAAACACACACTCAAACACACACAGTGTTAGAATTTGCAAGTCAATTTTTTTATTTTGTATTTAGACGTAGATTATTAAATGTTTTGGTGCTAACAAAGTAACAACGTCTTTTTTAATGGACATGAATTGTAAATTAAATTTTAACGAAAAATTGAATGAATTCTCATTTCACTAATGGAAGGAAATACATAAAACATCTAATCCAATTAAAGAAATTTTCTGTTTTATAATTGATATTGGTATACAAGAGTATTACAAAAATTTGTTATTGTCTACAACAAACAAAATGTCAACAAATATTTTATTTAAGTACAGTTTTCAATTTCTCGGATTCTGAACTCTATTCAAAAAAACATGGGTGTGCCCCTCTCTCTCACTCTCTATGTAAGAAAACTAAATCACTTCTATATAACACTTGTAATTTTTATTTTATTGTTCAGAATAGAATTAAATTTTAATGTGAATTTCTTTTATTTGATTGTCTCAGGTTTCAATATTGTTGAGGAACGAAAAAAAAAACTTTAGCTGTTGATGATCATGCTTTTATAATTGGTTTGTTAGAAATGCAATTTAACTTAATTGGATGTTTTTTTCTCTATACTACCATTTCATATACCATTTCCTTATGGGGTGGCTGAACAAAAATATTTTTGATGCCTTCTAACTTTGTTGACTTTTTTTTAATAACAAAAATATTTAAGAAATTCAAATTATTTAATCATCAAACAAAAATATAATAAAAAAGAAAATCTACGGATATTGAAAGTCAATAAACTTTCAAAAATAATTTCGCATTTTCCAAGAAGGGAGGTATTGGTTCGTAGTGGGAGAAATATTGAATTTAATTACTTTTCTTAAAGTGAGACCACTTAAAAATCAATTAATTTTTATTTTTTTATGGTATGAAGCCTACGACCCTCAAGTCCGTCAAGGAATAATTTAGTAATCAATTATTTTAGAAAATTTATGTCGCTTAAATTTTTCGAAGTAATAAATTTCGACTAAAACATACCATAAAACGATTGTTATTTTCACAAAACCAAATAATTTTAAAATTAAATTTGAAATCCTTATGATGTAAATAAAAAAAAAAACTCTTAAAAATATCTTACTAATTAAAAGTTATATTTTTATATGTACTCGTATATGGAAGACTATAAATTAAAACCTAATAAGATAAAAAGCTTTCAATAATTCTCAACTTGGGGTTGATTTTTCATGGTTTCCTATATTTTTTTGTGTGTGTTTAATTTATATCTATTCTCTAACATTAGAATCCTCACTGTAAATTTATACGGCCTGGAACCAAGTGAAAATACCACTAACAACAATAACCTCTTAAAATAACTCACGATTTTTTTGTTTGTTTGTTTTCAGATGGTTTTTCGATATTTTATGTTTTCCCTTCAATACATATAAAAAACAACCACCAATAAATGCTTATCCAATTTATTTTAAATAAAACTTCCATCTATAGAATAATTTTTTTATTTCATCGAGAATAGCAACAAGAATTAGCTATATTCCAAGTTGGAATCAAATCAAAATTCTTCCACACACTATATTATATTGTACATATCATGAACATTAAACATTGATACATACATATGTGGTTATGGAAAAAACACATAGCACAGCAGATAAAATTATTTTTGTGTAAAGTAAGTGTAGAAAAATAACATTTTCTTCACCATCATTATTTTGTGTCATATACGAATTTGCGATTTAGTCCGCCAATTCTGGTGGTTCACATTTGAAATAGTCTATCGCTAAATAAAAATTACTAATATGTATATGCGAAGAGGCAACTAATATATTGATATTTGTCAAGACAACACAAAATTAGCGCACACTAAAACAATTTTTTGTGCGGTTGTCAACGTGCTTAGCGGACTAATATTTTTTTTTTTGCGTCGATTTTATTTTAAAAAGAAACGAAAAAAAGAAAATTTTGTTTTTTTTATTACCACCTATAAATTTTATTTGTTTGATCGTTTATCTTTTTAGGAAATAAGAATTTATCAGGAATGAAAAAACCGGAACGAAAAAAAAATCACACTGAAAATAGATTATTGATAACGTTTTTAAAATTCGATTTTTTTTTTATTTTTACGTTTTATACCTTCGACAACGACAGTAATTTACGATTGTAAAGGACTTCAATTTAAAATTTATGATCCGTATATATATACCTATCTATACCTATGTACACATGGAGAATTAAATCTGTTCAAACTGGTTATAGTATGTAAAAAGATTTGAGCCCAAATATACATATGTACAGTACATGTATATAGTATGTACCTTATTTTATTCAATTTGGTATTTTCTAATTAAATTAAATTTGTATTACAGTAGAATTCGGTTAATTGAGCCATCGGTTAAATGGGACAGTCATTTATGTGGTCCATCTATTGCAAAACGGGATCCAATTGAGGATACAAACCAAACTTTCCAAACATATTAATTAAATTAAGGAAAAAATGCATTTGAAAATAAATTTTTTTATTTTGTTTATTTACAGCTTCTCTTGGTCCGATGTGTCCCAATTAACCCAAATCTAGGGTATAATGCTTATCTTGTCCCAATGTGTCCCACTTAATCGGAACCTACTTACTGTATTAAAATTTTCACAGATTAAAGTCTATTAAATACTTTTATGACTTTGGAATTTTTAAATTTGGATATTTATAGGGATGCACATGAAATCTGAATTGGTATTAATTGTGCCAAAAACTCCTTTTTAAGTGTTAAAATAAAGATTTTCTAACACTATTCCAAAAGAGAAAGTATCCGAATCAAAAATAACCCTCATATAGAAATAATACAATCCAAATATATTTTACTAGCTGAAATACCCGGATACCACTTAATAAATAGTAACATAATAAATAATTCATGCCAAAAGCATTTTCATAAATCACCAAAATCATTACGCTCATTGTTTATTACAATACTTTTTGAATTGCTACTAGTCTAGTAACATTAATTGTGCAAATTTTTTAACTGACGATTTTATCCATCATATGAAATAAGTGAAATACGCAGCTCTAATTTTTGCTTTAGAAGCGCTCCTAGAACTTTTATGAAGCTTAATTAAAGCAAAAGTAGTGCTCTTAGAGCTACATTTTTGCTCGATTAGTATAGTTTTTATCGCTTTTATAATGTACCTACGCTCCCTACAACGTACGTACTTAAAAAGAGTAACTGTATAGCGTTTTAAATAAAGCGCTCAGCTTTATAAAATTTTAGATTTTTGAAGCTAATTGCTTTAAAGGGGATTTGTATAACATTATTTAAAAACAAAAATTGCTAGCAAACTTCGTATTATGGAAATAGCAATAACAAAATGAATAATTTCGAAGTTATAACATTTTTTTAAAATTGTTTCGATTGAATAAAACTTGAACATAAATATCAATATTTATTTACTAAATACTGTGGTTCGTAAATACTGAAAATCTATGCAGTTTTTTTTTTATGGTGAAAGCTAGTACGATACCTACTAAATTATAAATTGGCCACTCAAATCTGTAACATTTAAAAATTAAATAAGTATTTATTGATAGCAGAAAAAAGTCATATTTTCATGAAAAGTTTAATTTTACTTTTTTCTAGAAATTGGTTAGTTGCTTTAACCTAATTTTGTGGAAACCACTGGATTTTGCGGTTCTACTACATTGTAAAAATTAGGCCAAATGTTATTAGCTAAAGATATTCTTTAAACATGGCCGCCAAGTTATAAATTTTGTTTTATTCAAAAATTGGCGATTTTATGTTATTGTTAATATCTACTAATTTAGAGAATTCTCTCTCAATATTTTGTTGTACAGCTCGGTCCTCTAAAATAATTTTATCCTGGTTCGAAGTTTGTGTAGAGCGAGTAGTGTTATATAGTATTTCTAGGTCAAATACAACCTTTCCACTTCAAAGACAACCTTTTACAATTATTATGCAACATTTTCCATAATAAATTAAACCTTTTCCACATTATTTGAAACTATTTCTAATTAAAATTAAACTTTTTCTATTTCTAATTCAACCATTTTTTTTTATTATTTCAAATTAAAGATTGCTTATTATTTATAGTTACAGTTATTTTTTTAATTTTATTTTTTGGGAACATTTTTTTCTTTATTTTTGAGATTTTTGCAAATTAAGTTTTTTGGTTCATGAAACTTGTCACTTCCAGTTGGCTGGATTTTCGCTGTAATTCAATGGAACATCCCAATTGATGAAACAAGTATTTAAGTTCGGTTGGTTAAACCATCTGGGATAGACAGATGGACAGACACTTGTTATGGCGTATTTAATTATGGCATATGGCACTAGGGCTTCTTTCAGTACGGCATATTTTCTAAGGCATTCTGTTTGTTTTATTTTATATTTGAATGAAAATTTTATGATAATAAAAATGATTTTAGAATCCTATTTCCATCTCATTTGTCGAATTTCATCATATGCATTATAAGTGCACTACAATAAAAAACATAAAACATAATAACAAAAAATATTTTCCAGAAAAATTAGCTTTTCCGGAAAATATTTTTCCGGAAAACAAAATTAACTTTTCGTAACCGCCAGTTTTTTAATACTTAATTTTTATGTTTTTAAATGTGTCGTAGTGTAGCATATGCTGTACTGAAATATGCTTTTGTATATACCTTATGCCGTAGCGTGATCTCCGTGATGAAATATTCCATAGTGAAATATGCCTTAATAACACTTCGTACCCTTTTTAAGGGCAAATAATATTATTAAAGAAACTAAAGTGAAATCAAGTAAACCTATTATTATTAATGCTTAAGTAATTCAAATGGTTCTTAGTATATGGTATTATTGAATAGAATTTGTCGTAACTTGTACACACACACACAGTATTAATTTATAATATTGTATTTTCTTTGAAATTTTGAGAAAAACATTCATATTAAGAGCACACACATACAAAAACGAGCATAAAAAATTCAACAAAAATTCAACAATGGACCAAATCCGATAATACAAAATCAATGGCATTTTTTTCTTCTTTTGACATAAAAACATGATGATTAAAAAAAATAAAAATGTTATTAAATTTCTTTAAGGAGTATACATACATAATTTTTATTTTTTCGAAATCTTTTAATAAAACGGATAATCTTCTTGTTTAAGGGCCAACAATTGACGAAAATTCTGTCTCTTAGGTATTTTGTATTTTAGGATTTTAGGACAATATTGTTAAGGAATATAATATTCTTATTATTTAATACGTTAAAAATACTTAGGTGTAATAAGGGCATTAAATCTTTATAAAATAATTTGACATTCAAAATCACAAAAAAAAAAAAGGAAAATATAGAGCGTTAGATTATGTTTAGGGCTGGAAAAAATATTTTTTTTCAACTAATTATGAACCAGAAAAAACAGCTGAATTTTTTAAATTATTCCAAACTTTTCTGTGTGTTAATTCCCATCTTTTCGAACTACCACAATCTTTACACTCAATTAGAAATTTTTTTGTAAAATAAAGTTAAAACTTTCTTTATTAATATTGTGTTGTTGTATTTTCTTTTGTTATTACAGATTTTGCGGTTTTCCCCATTTCCTCTCTATTTAATAAATTCAAATATTTTAAACAATAAATTTTTTATTTTTTTTTTGTGTACATTGATATAAATGTTGTATGTTTTTGTATATAGGTGTTTAGCAACCACGATAATAGACTTTTTCACTTCACTTTAAAATTTAAAATTTAAACGAAGAACAATATCTTGTGTACTAGAAGAATACGATATAGTTAGATTTTATTTGTATAAATATATGTACATAAGAATATACTTACATAAAACAAATAAATAACCAAAATAAGTTAAATAAAATTTGAATTTGATTTAAAAGTTTATTTTTCTTTTCGAAAATAAATAAACAACAACACCATTGGTAAAATCCTGAAAACTTTTCGTTTTAAAAATGGAAAATGGAAATTTTCTTTTTGTGTATATTCTGATTTAAATTTAATCTTTAACATAAAAAGAATTATTATTGCTATAGTGAGAAAGGTTAAATATTTTTAAAATAAGTTAAACGTAAATATGAATAAAAAAAATGTAATGTCATCTGGTAACACTAGCAGCAGCACATAGTATATAATCTTTTACTCGGAGAATAAAACTTTTTATTTTATCAGTAATTGAAAATTTTTTTTTTGTTATTTTGCTACCACCTAGTTTTTGTCAGAAGAAAATAATAAATGCTGTAATCAAAAAATTATATTTATGATAACTTTTTGGATAGCTGTACAATGAAAAACAAAAAAAAAAACACTACAGCTAAAATGAATATAAAATTTATAATCTACTGCTACTGTTGCTGCATCACTTGACCTATTCCTTGAAGGATCTCTGTTTGTGTTATTGTTTCAGATGGAAATTAAAAAAAACAATGATTCACCTTAGTTCTTTGTTATGGAGCAATGCAGATTTTCTTCTTTCAATTCTTCACTCGGATGTACATATATAAAATATGCTCCTATAAATAATCGCATTTCCGTTATGTTTTTCATTTTTAAACTTTAAGCGTGTGAAATTTGCAAAATTACACAAGAAACTTTTCAATTTTTTATGTTTTTGTAATATGTATGTATTTGAATGCCCAAAATAATTATAGGTCCATTTCATGTACATACATTTAGTATATCCCGCATACACAAATAATATTTCTTGCCAAACGAATCATAATTACTGTATCGCAATTAATTTTCAACTCACTTTCAAGGCAACAAAGCGAGAAAAAAAAATTCATAAAATGGGAAAATTACAAAACTATTGTTTTTAATATTATATGTTTTCCGCGCCTTATATTTTCACATAGGCAACAGAAAGTCTTGTACATACATATATGTACTGGAGAAAAATAAAATAACAATGGAAAATGTATTAACGATGAATAAAAGGATTTTTCCAGTTTTATGTATATGAACGATATAAGCTTTCTGGTTCTTCTTGTGTTTATGTACGAGTATGTACTAAATTATATATGTATGTTGTTAAATTCAACACTTTTATTATAATACAATGGAGAACACAGTAAAAAAGGATTCATTAAACCTAAAATTAATAAAAAAAAAAAACATGAAAACGATGAAAATGTTTTCCATTCTTTGGTGGTAGTTGCCGAGTTTCCTTTATATTTTTATTTTTGCTCAATGTCAGTGGTACAATATTTGTTTTATATTTTATTGTATTTTTGGGTCACTTTTAAAAGCTTTCCGCGTTTTTCACATACTTACACACGCAAACATTTACACATAAATATAAATATGTTTTAAGTGGTTTACTTAAAAAAATTTGTAAATTTTTTTAAACAATTTAAATTAAAGTATTTTGAGGAAGGGGTGCTTTCAAAATATTTCCTCTAAAATTATCATTCACTTGAGTATTATTAATTTGGGGATAATTCTTTGTACCCCCGATATTATTCAAAAATTTACTTTTAACGAAATATTATGACTAACTACTTGAGCTTTCTACCAATATTGTTGCTGTTTTATTTTTAAAATCAAATTGTAATCCAAAATTTAAACTTTTAACTTGTTATTTGCAATTTTTTTTTTGTAACAATTCATTTTTATTTTTAGTTTTACATATAAATTCGGATAAAATGTATTTTACTCAAGGGTTTTGGTAGTTTTTATGTTAGTTTATAGTAGTTTGGTTTTTTGACTGCAACACACTTTGTACTCTAGTTTCAGGTATGTACTATATGCACAACTTATTATTTTTATAAACCACATGAATAGCAAATCAGAATTAAACTCAAAGGATTTTAGAATTAAATTAAAATTTATTATCGGAACAAAAAAAAAAAAATAAATAAATTTAACAATCAATCTTTTTATTTAAAATAGTCATAAAATATTTTTTTTTGTGTTTCTATTGAAAATTGAAGTTTTTTATTTTATATAAAATTATAAAAAAGTTTAAAAATTAAAGTTCTGATTTGCGCTAATTTTTTTGTTACATGACATAGCTAATGTACATACACAAAATGTGAAAAAGGGAGAGGGGGTTTTATTTGTATATTGTTTCAATAAATCAATCCAAAAAACGATGAAATGGAAAGAAAATCGCATAGCTAACATAAAACAATAAAAACTAAAAAAAGTTTTATTATTGGAAAATAATTCAACCGTGGATATACGCTAACTATTGGAACTTAAAATTGATTCGTTTTTAAGACACAAGTTTTCAAAATAACTTGGTCCCTAGATCTAATTTTATTAATTAGCTTAATTTTTTTTTTTTTTTTGTAATTAACAATTACGTGTTTGAATATGTAATTTGATTTTGCAATCTAATTTTATTTGTTCAAATACAACACTCACACATATCAATATCGATATAAAAATTACTTCTACACGTCAAGGTTTGCCAAAATAAAAAACTAAAAGTTGTTTTTTCTTTTCCCAATTTTTTGTCTTGTGTGTTGTTGTTTCAATTTCAATTAAAAAGATTAATCCCTGTTGACATGAAAATCCACAAATTTCTAAATACAAAACTAGAAGAAAAAGTAAATTGTTTGTACCTAAATCAACATTTAAAGGAACCAAAAACCATAGTACAAAGATAATATTCAAACACAATTCGATCTTATTTTTAATTTATTTTGTGTGTCACAACACAAAAAATCAATTTAAAATTCTAATGCCACCTACACACAAGACTTTTGATGTACATGTATACGACATACATATATATACTTCATTTTATGTATATATAATACAACATGTACATTATATACGTACACAAAGTAGATTCATTCAACCAATTAATTTCAAGTAGGGTTCATCTAAATGTAAACATAAATAGATGGATGGAGCATGGAGTTTATAAAGCAGTACAAAAATGGATTAAATTTTAATTTAATTGAATGATTTTAATCATATTATGAATACGTTAGTAATATAAAATAAATGATCCATGCGCTCAAATATATAGATTAAAAATTATATAACTTGATTTTGTATTTTCTGCGTGTAGGTACATGAGAGGTTAAAGTCTGGTTTGTTATCGTACATATGTACTAGTAAAATTTAATTTATTTATTCTGACCGTTAAATATTTTTTCTCATATTTTTATTATGAAATGAAGGTAGGCATTTCTCTGTGTAATGCTGTGGAGATACATGTGCAGAATTTCTGCATACAGATCTGCATTCAAAACACATTTGATGCATTCAGTCATATATTTTTTGACATTTATTTGCTACTCATTTAATGTTGCTTTATTTTGTCACAAATTAATTAATTTGTATCCTCCATTGTGGCATTTGTCCCAAAAAGCCTATTTTCTATCAACCAATTAAAAGAATTGATTGAAAAAAAACACAAATTGTATTAGATCTGTTTTCTTTTGTGTGATGTAGCCTACTGGTAAGATGTAAAAAAAAAAAGGTAGAAATATAGATACAACATGCAGAATTCTGCGTGGCTTACAGAATTCATTTATATCATTCCATATAAAATAGCTTATTCTAATTTCGATGCAAGTAGAATTGTGCTCATTTGTTGTCAGCATTACACGTATCCTGATTTTGCTGCTTATCAGTAGGCTACATCCTGCACTACATAAACGAAAACAATTCTAAAACAATTTTTATAATTTTAAATTTGTTCATTCAATTTTTGTAGTTTGTTGACAGAAAATAAAAATTGTCTAACCATTGTCATAATTGAAGGATACAAATTATTTAATTTATGACAAAATAAGATTTTTTGTTTATTTAAAAAAAAAACTGTCTGATACTAACGGCGAAAAATATATATCTGCGAGCAGTAGATGAACGTAAAAAATTTCTTGGTATCATAAAAAATAATTTGTTGAAACTATTGGAAGGGGAATACAAAAAAATATTTTTGGGCATCGCAATAAAAATTTTTGAGAACAAAAATAGTAACATGTATGTACCATGGAAAATTAAATTTTAAATTAAAATTAATTTTAAAATATTCTAGAAATTTAATTTTAAAATTATATCGCCAACGGATCAAATATTAAATAATTTGTATCTATTAAATTTGACGGTTTGTCTCGGTTTTTTTTTTATTTTTGTAAAATTAGTTTTTTGTATTCACTATGTTTTATGTTTCAAAATATTATTTCTGTTACCTATTTATTATTCTTGATGGCAATGTTTATCGTCACAAAATTTTTTTTGGATGCTAATTTAAATTACCCTATTTTTTATCATATTGGGTGGGGATATAACTGATCATTTTAGAGTTTATAGAGTTATAGAGAGGTTAGTATTTCCTAAAGCATCGTTTTTCTAGAAATCCACCAGCTTAAGAAGAAATATTTACAATAAAAGAGATAAGAATTGAAGAACAAATAACCCCTTTATGAGTCAAAATCAACTGAACGATAGAGTTAAAAATGATATTAGTATAATGGATCAGTCGCCATATGGTTTACTGATTTACAACGCCAATTCAGAAAAATTGGACATTTCACATTGGGCTGAACAGTTTTTTTAACATCTACAGTCACATTTTCACATAAAAAGTGCATGAAATACTCGTACAATAATATTTATCTATTCGTAAATCCCAAAATTCAATTACTTAATGGAACCATCATTAAATTTTGATGTAAAACAGAAATTGAAATATTTTTATTTTATTTTATTTAAAAACAGCTAATAAAAATTTAATAACAAATTTATACAGATTGTCAATAAATTTGTAACAATAAAAGATCATTATGTTATCAAAACACTCAAGTTTTAATATAGAAATGAAGACCACCCGGAAAGTTACATATGTAATGTACATATAATAAGCCATAAAATTACAAATTTTATGGCATTGCTTGTATAAAATTGCTTAATATATTCAAAATACTATATGGGCTTACTTGTCTTCTAACAACCGCATTAAAACATTTTAATTATATCTACTGATTTTTTTTTGTTAGTATTTATCGATGTGTGTATGAGTCCGTATGTCTAATAAAAATATAATTTCTAAATTAATCAATGTAAAAATCACTTTTAATCTTATTTTTATTGAATTTTTATAATAAAAGTTTTACAATAAAAAAAACACTTGAAATAAATAAAATTGGAATAGAAAAGTTTTCTTTTATTATCTTCTAAGTTTAATATCAAAATTTAATAGAGAACAATACCTGGATCGTTTAAATTAGATTTAAAATCAAATGTATATCTGATTACAAAATAATTTAATTATTTTTGTATTGCAATAAAAATATAATGCAGAATTTATTTAGGTATATCACGAAGGTATTTTTATTGTAAATCTTTCAATATGTTTTACTCTAGATTTATCATTCTAATTAATACAAACATAAGAGATTTCGTAATAATAAACGGTGACCAGTTGCTTTAAGGTATTATTTTATTATCTAAACATCTTCAGTATGTCTATATTAGCATAATAATTTTTCCCAGTTGTGATGATTTTGATCAGCTTTAAGCCAAAACCCGAACTAAAATACATTTTTGATTATTTAGGTTGAACTTGAGATGTACACCAGAGTCTCGCTATGCGTCTATTCTATGTGCGTCTATTCGCTCTTGCGTCGGCTAAAAAAAAAACCAATCACCCGCTTAACGTCGGTTCTTCGTTATGCGTCCTTTTTCTTTCTTTCCATTTTTCTGTTTTGTCATACAACTAGTGAGAATTTTCGTTGCTATCAGAATATTTGATAATTTTTTGTTTTATTTTTCCTTCGAATTTGTAGTATAACATGTAACTCGATATGCGTCGAAATTCAGTTTGCGTCTCTCCGTGTGGAACCGAACAGGGACGCAAAGCGGGACCTTGGTGTATCTGTAAAATTTCAATGTAAATTATTTCACCTCTCTGAATATCACTTACATACATATAATATCTTTATGACACAGCTTTATATCGCTGCTATTTTTAATCAATAATGTTTTCATTTTAACTTTAAAAACTAATATACAAAGCTTTTCTAGAAGGATGACTTATAAAAAATATATATATGTATATTATTTAAAAGCTCTAAAAATAACTTATTGAATTTCCTTTTTTTTTGTTGTTTGCTGCTTTCTATCACAATGACTATAGAGAATAATTTTATTATTTCACATTATAAGAGGGCGGCTCCAAATTAATGAATACAAAATAAAATTGATAGTTTTATTTTTTGCTGCCGAAACTTTAAGTGTCTTATCAAAAAAACATTATTCAATTAAATTATCAAATTATAATTTGTTGTAGCGGCCCCCATCCCTCTCTGATGAAAAGTTTGCAACCTTTCTTTATAATTTTTCAACCAACATTTTTTTATATTTTGTCAATGAAATCATAAATTATGTAATACCATCAGCCAAAAAAGTAAAGTGTCTATCTCACAAACATGAATCATGAAATCGTTGTCGTTTATTGTGTATGGGTACAATAGCAAGATCAACATAAAAAAAACGATGCTTAAATCACTGTATACAACTTTAAAAAGAAAACAACACACAGCATAATAAAGTAATTTACGGCTCAATTTTTTTCTTTTAAGACATAACACACACACACATACAACAACAAAAATAAATTATAACGAAAATCTGTGGAAAACCCAGCTCATAATTTTGTGTCGATTGTTGTTTAGTTATTTTCTTCTATTATGCCTGGTGTAGCACGACACAATAACAAAAACGATGCCGCGGTCCTGATAAATCTTATGTATTTGTTATTATTTTCTATTATTATTATTCATCATAGATGAATTAAAGTATAGTAAAAAACTGTATATCCTCATATACATATAACATTGCTTGTAATAAAAATGATAAAAATTATTATAAATTACACCGGATGTATGTTAAATTTGGCATATCTGTACAAAAAAAAAAAAAAAATGTTGGAAAACACAACAACAAATGATTATTTCAGTACAAACATTATTTTGATTAATGAGATTTTAATTGAAATCCAGAAATATACAGAAGAGTTGTTGCGCCAGTGTATTCAGCCCTTAAAATTTTCGAATTATTATTAAGTCACTTATCCGACATGTAAAGTGACATTAAAATACGAAACTTATTAAATTTTCCATTTCCTGATAACATATTATAATAATGATGTTAATAGTGAAGTACCTCTCGTACGAGTACGAGTAAATAATTGTCTACCTATCCAATTATATTTTGTTCTTAAAGTAGTTCATTTCCTCACTATATAAATTTTCATCGATGCACTCTTATTTAATATCAAAATTTAAATTTAATGCTTTCGTACGTGTTCAACTGGATTTGAAATAAAATTTTGAAAATTTTTATATGGACTGGGTGGATAATATTATACAGAAGGGAATAATGGTTTCATAATCTGTTAAAAATATTTAAAACCTCGGAAAATCTCTTGTGTTTTTAGAGATATATTCATAAATGTATGCTCGTATATATCTGTTTTGTGGTTAAATCATAATATGAATACATGAAATGATGAAAAGTCGTATAATCTTTCACTAAAACATTCAGCTTAAAAAACTAACACAAAAAAAAAAAATATTTAACCCAAACTAACAACACCAAATTTCAATTTGACGTTTAGAAATGTCAATCAAGTAACCAATACAAGCACAAAACTTCGTCAATTTTGTTTCATGTACTTTTCACCCACAAAATTCGTGTTGACTTGAAAAAACGAAAAGAACACGACATAATGGACTAATTTATGACATATCATTGATTCGTCTCATATGCCTTGTCAACTAATTATACAGTTGCAGAGGCTTCATATCAGATTTGTATATGACACTTCCATCCTCATTCTTTTTTCATTGCGACGTAAAAGCTATAGTGTAATTATTGTTGTAAATTGTCAAATTAAAGACCTCCTTTATGCACATAATTTTTTGTTTGTTCGTATTCCTTTGACGTGTTGTTTCTTTTTTTTGTTAATTTTAAGTATTTCGTGTTTTCGCGTAAATAGTCAAAAGATGTTTTATATTATTTTTCCGGTGGCTTAAACCTAATAAATAAGAACTTTAAGTATTTAATAAAAAAGTGTGATTTTATTTTTTCGAATATAAAACTGTTGTACTTTTAATTTAAAGTGAGCTTGTAATATAAGTGTGTAGATAAATATTAAATATTTTTTCAAAATAAGAAATAAATGTACATAACTCAAAAGAATCGTTTTGAAATAAATAAAACTTGAGAATTTTAAAATAAATTAAAAATTGTTTTATTGAATTGTTTACTGTAATAGAGTAAGAGTATGCCTCTTTATTCGCAAATATATTATAAGAAATACTGGTCTATAAAAAATCATCTCAGACATGTCATTAATGATTCTCATATTAACCCTCTTTAAATAGTCATGAATAGCAAGTCACACATTATTCGTTACAGACGTGTCACACATGCTTCAATGATGATTGGTCACATATTGCGCATCACAGACATGTCACACACGAAATCGAATCCCGCTTTTTGATAAAATTCTATAACGATTCGTTAATGTGTCTCTAATGACTTTCCTACTGGGAATAGTATTTATTCATTTATTAAAGAATACTAAATTCACAACACAATACACACAAGAGATAAGAAAATGCGAATATGATGGATGTGGTTAAAATGAGATAGATAGTTCGGGTTTTGGACTTTTTTTTTATTTATGTAATGAATGTCCTGAAAAGGACCGTTTTGTAACATGATATAAAGAATTAATAAGGTATGCTCAATAGATGTAATTACGTCATCTGGTGACAGAAATTTGTTTTTTAGTTTTTGTTATTTCTTTATTTTATTTTGTTTTTAGCACGTCATTCGGTAGTATCGTGGTGCACTGTGCAGCATCGAATGACGTGCTAAAAAACAAAACAAAATAGAGAAATTTGTACAAAAACTAAAAAATAAAAAACAAATTTCTGTCACCAGATGACGTAATTACATCTATTGAGCATATCTTAATATATATAATTATAAATTTTTTAATTTTGGTGGTCCTGAAAAGGACCGTTTTGTAATAAATATAATTCTTAATTTTTGGTGGTCCTGAAAAGGACCGTTTTGTAATAAAAATTATTCTTTAACACTTTAACACTCACTAACACTTTATTTTAATTTTAATTTTAACTTGTTCGCTGGATGATCCTTTTTATTATGGTTTCCTTCTATCAAAATTACGCTTTATATACCCTATTGATTCTATAAATTATGTGGCATGTGTACATATACCGCATACATTTTCATATTATATATGAAAATAAATGTATATTTAACATCACACATTTTATATGTAACAATTGCCGCATATATTTTCATATTATATGTGAAAATAAGTGTACATTTGAAATGTATGAAATTTTAAATGTACACTTGCCACATAATTTATAGAATCAAAAGGGTATATAAAGCGTAATTTTGGTATAAGGAAACCATAATAAAAAGGATCATCCAGCGAACAAGTTAAAATTAAAATTAAAATAAAGTGTTAGTGAGTGTTAAAGTGTTAAAGAATAATTTTTATTACAAAACGGTCCTTTTCAGGACCACCAAAATTTAAATAAAGTGTCAGTGAAAAAAAAAGTAATTAAATAGTTAAATAGTAAATAGTAGTGTTAATTGTAAAATAAAAATTAAATTGTGAAAATTGTATGAGGTAAGTTAATTTATAATTATTATCTATTCAAAAGATTATTTAAGACCCCACCAGTGGTAATCTTAATAATCCCAATTTTATCAAGAATCTTGGCATCTTATTTATTGAAAGGGTTATATATATATATATACAGGGCCTTTCAGAGCTAGCAGGGGGCCTGGGCCAAATTATTAAAATGCGACCCCATAAACATAAAATAAAACAATCTTAAGCTTATATCACATGAATTCATTTTAGTATTTATTAGAATTTATTAGAAATTATTAAATTGAAGCTTTTCTCGCTTTATTATTAGAAAATTCTCCAATGATTTGCTCAAAATTAATTTTTCTTGCCATGTCGTGGTTAATGTTTAACATTGCCAATCCATTTAACCGTTGTTCTGCCATTGTTGAGCGATGAAATTTTTTTATTCTTTTAAGAACACTGAAACTTCTCTCGGCTGAAGACACAGATGCAAGAATACTTAAAAATATTCTTAAGACAATGATAAGATTCGGAAATAAACCAGCTAAGTTTTACTCAGAATATTTTCTAATAAATCTGTTGGTGTCGGATCTGCATTGAAATTAGCTGCATACATTTTTTTAAGGAATTTTACCTCATCTAGTATCTCGTTTGATAACTCACTCGTGCATTTTGAATGCAAACGGTTTACTGCAGCTTCAATTTTTTCATCAGTCAAATTTGGAAATGACCAAAGAAAACCGAAAAGATTGCAGATATTTTGTAAAGATTTAAATTGTCTTTGTAAGCCAGCTATTACGGAATTAACCATTACGTTAAACACATTTATCCTGTAGTATTTTTCAGCATCCGATTGTGTCGGTATCGTTCTATTAATGGCAAAATACATGTAACTCCATATTCACGTGTTTTAGCTTTTGCTTTCGCAAATATTTCATTCCACATTCCGCTTAAATTGCGAAATCTCATTACTAGACTTTCAATATTATTTTGCTCAATATCAAGTGTAGCATTTCGAGCTTCAATTACCAAATTTGTCTGATGCAAATCTTTCAAAATTTCGAGCCATATGATAGAAAGCAAAACACATTCAAATTTATTTAAATATTTCTCAATTGAGTGTAATTCAACGATTGCGTGTGGTGGTAAATTAAAGGAATGCATTTCATTTAATGCATCTCGAATAGATAATAGATTTTTGGCTATTGGTTTTACTGCATCAATTCTAGCAGACCATCTAGTTTTGGAAATCGAATGAAGAGACATACGGATATGTTTCTTTAAAACCTCCCATCTCCGCGGACTACTGCTAAAAAAATTATACATTTGTTGTATAACTTCAAAAAATTGTACAGCTACTTTAAACGATTCAGCTGAATCAACTCCAACAAGATTTAATGTGTGGTTCCCACAGCTGGAAAAAATACAATTAGGATTACGCTTCGTAAGAATGGCTTGCACACCGTTTAGCTTGCCAGCCATATTTGCACCATTATCATATGCTCGGGCAATACATAAATTAAAATTTAATTCCATATCCGACAAAATTTCAAGAATTCTGGCAGCAATTTCTTCTCCGGTTTTTCCAGAGAATGAATCGAAGCAAATAAAACGCTCTTCAATGTCAAATTTTAAATTGTCACACATCTTGTTCTTGTTATAAAGACAAAATACTATCGAAGATCAAGCGCAAATGAGAAATCTATAGTAACAAAAAATTCGGGGGCCCCTAAAAATCGGGGGCCCGTGCCATATGGCCCGGCTGGCCCACCCTCTGATTGGCCCTGTATATATATATATATATATATATATATATATATATATATATATGTATGTATATATATATGTATATATATATGTATATATATATATATATATATATATATATATATATGTACATATATATGTATATATATATATATATATATATATATATATATGTATATAAATATATGTATATATATATATATATATATATATATATATATATATATATATATATATATATATATATATATATATATATAGATATGTATATATATATATATATATACTTCTATATATATATATACTTCTATCATATATATATATATACTTCTATATATATATGTATATACTTCTATATATACTTATATACCCCTTTCAATAACATGCGAAGATTCTTGATAAAATTGGGATTATTAAGATTGAGTTTTTGAAACGCCTTGCATTTTTTAAAAACTCACTCTATATAAAAAAAAATCTTCAAATGAAATTATGCAGGCTCGAAATTCATCGTAGCCATATGGTGTAGTGGACATTTTTGCTTCAAATACAATGAATTTTCAGAAAAATGGAGTCTCCAGACCACTTAAAAATTTAATCCGCCCTTATTATGTATATATACATATAATATATATATGTATATATATATATGTATATATATATATGTATCAGATATATATATATATGTATCAGATTGCTACTTGGGTATATATACATATATATATATATATATATATATATATATATATATATATATATATATATATATATATATTTAGAGCGGATTAAATTGTATGGAGAAAAAAAATTTAGTCTGGAGACTCCACTTTTCTGAAAATTCATTGTATTTGAAGCAAAAATGTCCACTACACCATATGGCTACGATGAATTTCGAGCCTGCATAATTTCATTTGAAGATTTTTTTTTATATAGAGTGAGTTTTTAAAATGCCAGGCTTTTATCTCATTATTAACATATTGTATACAACTTTAATATTCCCATATTATTTTGTTATTAAAGAAAAAAGAAAATTTGACGATGGCAAAAAGAAAATGTAACGACCTACCAACTGGGTGGTATCTTGTGGCCCTGGTTTTTGTACATAAAATCATGCTGCGGATACTCCTGACCAAATTCATTGGTGGGCATGATTTTGTGTACAAGAACAGTGCTGACTGACGGATTATCGCCGTATTTCACAATATCTATCTGTGTGTTCCATTTTTGGAACAATCAGGGGGATATAGTGATGGTGATAAAACGGAGTCGGCGGCAGTCTGTCATCATTTAATCTTATTTCATTTCCTCCTTTGGTGGTATCTTGTGTTCTTGTTTTTGGTATTCTATACGGATACAAATATATTGTTTAATAAAATTTGAAATTAATTTATCACCTTTTCTTGACTAACCCCCGAAAAATCTAGATAAAAGAAATTAGAAAAGAAACCATGGTAAAACGAAAATCCACCGATGTTGGTGAAACAAAATCGAAAGAAGATAAAGTAACGATAAAATGTGGATTCGGGAGCCGCTGCCGAAACGAAGATGTCTACAACCAGATTCAACGCGACGTTGAAGAAATGTCCAGCCTGTTTGTGGAAGCATCCCGTTACATACATTACAGCCTCATGAAAAAATGGGCGGATGGCAATTTCGAGGAACAAAATTTTTTACATTATTATTATCCGCTAATGGTCAAATGTAAAGATATTTACAAGTTGGATACGGATTATGAGAATATCCGTAATACCTACGGATTGCCTAAATACGACAGCAAGCTAAGATCTAATATATTTGTGTCCGCTGCGCAACAATATAGGGTGATATTTCATAATAACATATGGATGCACGCTTATGGAAGAATAAGACGTTATCTCCGCCGTACAAATCCAACCGTTAACCCTTTTGCCACTTTACATTATCTTTTTACTGAACAAAGCGCACAAACCCCGTTACCAGAGTTTTTAGATAAAATGCGTTCGGAGCTGAATTGGAACGGGGAAAAATTTTTCGATTTAAAAAAACAAAAATGGACAAAACATCTAAATTTCTTTTATAATCTTCAGCGATATAACGAAATTAATAAATGTAAAAATTTTGCTTTAATACCAATTTTGAAATTTGGCAGGCATCATATCCGATATGATGGCCAATCATTGTGGCAACTACTATGCAAAGTAAAATTATTTAAAGGCTCTTGGGTAAAATTCCAAAACGAGAAAGACGCACAATGGCAACAATTTTTCAAAATTCCAAATAGTACTCAAAATAAAAAATTTGGCGGTTCGATTATGACCGATGGCGTGGCGATAAGTTTTTTAATGGAAAAACCAAAAACATCATTTAGGCCTAAGCGGAGCAAAATTTTAAACCCGGACGAACAAAATTTAGAGCTCATTCGGCGACATTATGATGAGTATGATGTAAAAATTGGCCTCGACCCCGGTCTAAGGTTAATCGTTGGCGGTGTATGCCGTGATAACGATGATAACGATGATAACGATGATAACGATGATAAAGATGAGCCATTTAAATTTAAGAGTTCTGTATTTCGGCATATGACCGGGGTCCACGGCCGAAATTATAAATTAAAAGCGTGGACACCTTCGACCAAAAAAGAGATAATTTCACCGATGGATTCAGATTATATAAGATACACAAATTACCAATTAGAAAATTTTAAAGTACGGCAAAAAGAATGTATGCAACGCAAAGTGACTAGGTTAAAATTTCGGAAATATACATGCGTACAAAAAGCGGCGAATGAACTTGCTGCAATAATTGTAGGCCCAGTGAAAACTAGAGCATTGGTTGTAATTGGTAATTCAAAAATTGCAGCAAATTCACCAATGAGAGGATACGTGAGGAGCCCCCAACCGAAATTGTTGGCGGCCCTGAAGAAAATTTCTGATGTGTTGGAGGTAGATGAATTCAGGACAACGAAACTGTGTGCTTCTTGCCACGCTGTTCAAATAACGTCAACGGGCCGACATCGGTACCAATTTTGCCCAAACTGTGGTATCGTGTGGAATCGTGACGTGAACGCGGGCAAGAACATACTTTATTTAGGAACTTGCATCATCAAAAATACACCAAAACATCCAAATTTTAATCGTGTAAATCGTATATAGTTCAGGTAAAACGTTTTGTAATCAGTAAATGATATAGGTAACATATTTTTAATGTATTTACTTTTATGTAGATCGAGATCCGAGCAGAACGGTTACACCAACCAATGACACCAACCATGTATATCAACGTATATTGTTATCAACGTATCAATTTATCGTATCGTATCAACGTATATTATTCAACGTACATATATCGTTATTATTCAACGTATTATTCAACGTATATCAACGTATATTGTTATCAACGTATCAATTTATCGTATCGTATCAACGTATATTATTCAACGTATATCATTATTATTCAACGTATTATTCATTCGAGTGTTGCCAACAAAGGCCAGAGATCCACCAGATATGACAAAAAACTTGCCCAGCTAATAGTTTAATGTTGCGGCAACGGTTTCTTTTTTGATTTAAGAAACTGTAAATCCTTAGTGATTTAACCCAAACTAAAACTTATTTTTAAAAACTTATTATTTTTAAAACTTATTATTTTTGTTTTGTATTTGTGCATAAATAAAATTTAAATACTTTTTAAAACTCAAGGATTACATAAAAAAATCCATCTTTTGTACAATGTTATTTAGAAAATTTTATTTATTTTATTTATTCAAACATTAACTTATTCTGGCATTGTCCAGATATATAAATATTTTACGAAGAGAAGAAATTGTTAAGAGTTCTGCAATTCAGTTTCGATCTGCGAGGCTTGTAAAAAATGATTTATCCTACACCAAACAACCAAACAAACTTATTTTTAAAAACAAAAATAAAATTTTGTTAATGTGGTTTTTCATATTACATACAACAAAATATTATATTTATGTACATTGTACATACACGCATTTATTTGACTTTAAAAAAACATTATACAATGTTATGTATTTCTATAACGATATGCCATCAAAATATTTTTATTGTATTATATCTATGCTTTTATACTGTTATTTTGGCCAAAAACAAAACACAACATATTTCCACAATCATTTTTGCTCACGGCGCAATACAAACATGTAAAAAATGAATTTTCCATCAAGCGACGATATTGTTTTATAACTTTATATTGTTGTTAAAGGTGTATCTGATTTGTAATATGGGACAAATTAAACTTTTTTTTTTTTTTATTCAATTTTATGATTTAACACATTGCGGATTACCCCAATAATGCTTTATGATTACCACGATACAACAAGGGTTTACTAAGTTATATTTTCGAACAAAACTTTTACCGAAATATTTGAACTTGAAAGCTTTTAAAGAGACTTGAAACAATCAGCCAATTTTGGCTCCCACATCCTGTAAATTTTAATCACAATATTTTTGTTACACGATGTTTATATTATTATTAATTAAAATTAAACAAATATTTATTGTTAATTTTATTAACTACCTTTTCGGTGAATTTTTATTTATTATTTTTATTATTTTCAATTATCGAACTGTATTGTTGTGTTTTAATTACCTATAATACATTTAATTGTGTAATTAGTCAAAAGGCGCACAAGATTGATCCTAGCTGAATTTTGAGTAAAAACGATTTACTTAAGCAATGTTACATAATATTATTTAGTTTTCGGTGACAAATTCAAATTAGTTTTCATATAGAAATATGGCACTTTGATTTCACAATTATTGGTTTGAATACTAAATTACTTAAACGAGCAGAAGCGATATACCCCTGTGATATTCATGTTATTAGTTTGAACAATAAATTAATCAAACCATCAAATTTGTGATTCCCCAGCGTAGAGAACGTTGATTCAAGGCACTTAAGGCTATTATTCCTCAACAATGGCATCTTTTGATAATTTCTGTGATATTCATGTTATTGGTTTGAACTCCCAGAGATTTGAGCAAGGTTCGGCTATACAGGCTGTTCAAGCCAATGGATGGATCACATTTTCGTAAAGAAGTTCTTTCTAAACCGAGGGTTTGGAATCTTGTTAATGACAGTTCACTTAAAATATTGAGAATTTTTTATTGAGGGCCCATTAAGAGCTCTCCCAGAGATTTGGGCAAGGTTCGATATACGTAGGTCGTTTAAATCAATGTATAAACTAATTTCAAATTAATTTAATTTAATGCACCAGACCAGGAATTCCCCTAAAATTTATAATCTCACGATTATACAATACTCCATAAGTGCAATTATCGTCGGATTTATGAGTAAACACTATTGGTCCATTTTTCTCAGTTTTGGAAAACCTTCTTCTAAGCTATGCATCTCATACCTTGACTTATTCGACCTAACTAGCCGAACCCTGCTCAAATCTATGCAATCGATAGATAATACTCAATATTTTAAGTGGAAAACTGCTATTAGCAACATTCTAAATTTCCCGGTCCGGAAAATTTCTTCCGGATAATCTGTTCCTGTTCCTTCGAACCTTGCCTAAAAGTTTTGGAGTGCTTGTTCAATATAAAATACTCGGGCCTTCAATAGGAAATACTCAGAAGCTTTACATGAAAATGTTAATTCGTTTAAGTTTCAATTGGAATTTAAAAGCATTTTTTTTGTTTAGCTGCGTTTTCTTTGAAATCAAATAATTACGGTTTAATTTTTTGTCAGAAACTTCACGTCGGTATTTCACACACATTAAATTAAAGTAAAATATATGTAGTTTCAATCAACTTGATATTAAAAATTCGCAAAAATTTAAATTTTGATTAAATTTAGAATATTAAAGCTTAAATTTCGTTAAATCCGTTAAATTAAAATACAGATCATAAACACAAAATCCTCACAATTCGGATTTAAATTTTTAATTTGAATTGTAAAGCAAGATTTTGTATATCTCTAATCCAGGGGAAACCTGAGAATAAACAAAACGTTTCAATTGTTTTTAAAAATAGCAGCAGCATAATTTCAAAAATGTTAAACCTTTTTGTTGTAGCTGTGAGAAATATTGGTCATAATATGGGAATTTTATATTTATGTGGTTATTGAACGTAAGACATTCGATTGATCTTAAACACACATTTGATTATTTTATTCCTATTTTGTTCACTATTCTTTTTAAATTATTGACCCTCTTAAACAGTAATGGATCCTGGCCAAATTATAAAGAAAAAATTAGTTATTTTGTCAAATAGGCATAATAGAAATCCTATTGACGGCAGATAAATTATTAAAATATGCTTAAATCATTCTCCTGAAGAGTAGACCAATTGCTGTTTAACCCTAATGATTTTAAAAATTATAGTAAAATCCAGAACATCTTGAATTGACTCGTTATTAAAGCAACGTAACATCATCAACATGGAATTTAAATTTCCAGAAAAGAACCAAGCGATAACAAATTTCTTAAATGTAGTCCTTGATGTGGCAGCAGTACGAATATTCTTTACGATTTACAGGTTTTATCGATTAATTGGTTTGGTTATTCCTTGTAGTATTCCGTTTAGGTGTCAGTAACAACAATAATCTGTGAAAAGATATAGGTACAGCTCAATGGTACCCCACGGATTGTTTACTTGTCATTCAAATTTATTAAGATGGTTACAGGTTATTCGGCTCTGTTTGTTGGTATTAATTAATCTACCAACATTTTTATTACTGAACGGTTGTCAATGATGAGTTTGATAGATTAAATTGTTTGTTGAACATGGTAAACAAATTGGTCCGCAGGCATTTGTCTTTTGACTCAAACAAAATGTAATTGGATTTAGTTGCATTGATGTTGAGGCAATTTGAAATTAAATGATATTGTTAATTGTAAATCATGTTTCATGTTCTCTAGCAAAGCTGATACCTAACATTACATTGCAGTATACACATAATAATCTTTAACATAATGAGAACTCCCGTTGTAATGGTTGACAATCGCTTGCTAATAGATTGGTTTATATTGCATTATGTTGGAAGTTTCATTCAAAATCAAGTTTTTTTGTTGAGTCGCTAATACATCCTGTTTTTTGAACCCTTGGAAAATTTCACCATATAGCCAGTATATTGCTTATACTTAGATACACCCAATCCATTTGCTATCTAATTTTATCAAATAAGTTTAACGGACGAAAGAGTTCTAATTATTTGAAAACAAAAACAATGATGATTGGGTCAAATTTTACCAATGATGATTTGTCAGTTGTAAATAGGCGATATAATAGTTGATACAGCTTTTTTAAATACAAGATTTTAATTTTTTTTTTTTGAAACCTTTTCTTACACTTTTTTTTTTTCAAAGCACATACATACATTTGCTTTAGTTGTAGCGCTAATAAAGCAGCTTAATATACCTCTCTTGGTTTGTTATTAAATTCTATTCGATAATTTTTCCAAGAGGTCAAATGAAACACACAAAAAAAACCTGTTGATTTAATGAGAAAAGGTTTTTAGAAATTATTATTATTATTTTGTGCAGAAAACGTTAAAATCCTAATGTTATTTCGGGTTTTGTTATTCGTTTGCGCCAGAAAATTCTTGGAAATTCATTAATTTTCTTTTTGCTAATGAATAATATGATCATTTTCAATGGTACCAGCAACAGCAGTACAAAACTAAAGTAAACTAAATTATATATACGTATAATACTGCATTAATATATTGAACCAAGCAAATAAATGTAATGACTGTTTTTTATACGTATTTTTGCTGCCGTTTTTCCTAACAATTGGGGTGAAAATAATGCTGCGTTGTCGAAAGGTAACACAACACAAACACACATACACACACACAGTAATATGCTTTCGATATACAAGTATGTATACATTTTTTATGTTTTCTTATTATTTTTTATCGTAATAACTTAAAATAACATATATTCTGTGAAAGAAACAGCAAACAAAAAATATTCAACGATACATATTGAGAAGAAAAGTTAAGAAAAACAGAAAATAATAAAAAAAATATATTAATAAGAGTAAAGAAAAAAGAAACATTTAGTGCTGAGCAAAAAGGAAAATGATTTTCTTCTTGTATTTCTTAATATTATTACTATTTATTTTTTCTATTTTCTTACTTTAATGAGTTCGAAAGTCGTGAGAATGAAAACATTTTGATGAATATTACTTTTCTGCTTGTTTTATTTACTTTTGGATATATATAAAAGCACCAGTACTTTTTATAGTTTATTATGTACATATTTATATAGAACACCGACAGAAAAATATCAAGTTGGTATATATAAGTAATTAAAATAAAATCGGCGCACAAAAAGTTAATTGAAAGTTTCATTATTTTATTTATATATTATAGATAATTCTATTTCTATTCTTTAGCAGATGTTTTGTTCAAAGTTAGTAAGCACTGTAATTTAATCTAATTAAAAAAATCGAGCTCTGTTTTTATATTTTATATAAAAAGCCTGTACCTTTGGTAACCAAATCACCCATTCTCTTGTATGAACTGAACAACATGAATCAATGTCAGACAATTTAATTAAACCGTTTTCGTATCCATTTATATTTTTATTGTTGTTTAATTAATTACATTTAAGATTTTTCTAGGAAAACATAAAGTTTAAAATGTAATAATATGTAGTAGAATGTACATTATAAATTATAGATAGGCAGAAGTAGTAAATATGTATGTATGTAGATAAATTTCCAAAATATATAATATTGTATTAAATAATAAAAACTTTAATTATTTTATAAGCGTTTCAAATTCCTCAACAATTATTTTAGCTAATTTAATTTTAAATTTAAGATAAGGCTTAATTAAAATTATGTATATAAAATACGCTGAATTCTAGACACATAGAAACGAAGTTAGGCAAACCCACCAAAATTTCAATTAAATCCCGTAAAAATACCTAAAATTTATAATTAATTAATTATTTTTTTTTAATGTATTTTTTTGTTCTTTTAAATTCCTCGGCATTCAAATATATGTTACGTAAATACCCAAATAGAATACAAACGAACACACAGCATGTAGTGGTTTTGGTGGGTGGAGAAGGTCTTGAAATAAAAATGTTTAATTATTTCGATTTTCGCTGTCTTTTCAAACGAAATTAATTGTTTGTAGAGAATTAATTTATAAATATAGCAAGATAAAAATTTTGTTGTTTCATTTTTATTTATTTTTGAATGTTTGTGTATTCGTTTATAGAGAACTGTGCTCCATTTTAATTAAAAAAAATATAAATAGCCATGTTTTTACGAAGAGAAGAAATTGTTAAGAGTTCTGCAATTCAGTTTCGATATGTGAGATTTGTGAAAAATAAATCATTTTCCAATAATTTAATTAGGCTATAGCGACTGAACTGCTAACTTATTACTCTGATTTTTATAATAAACATATATTGGAATCAACCATGTGTACTTATAGTATTAGCGAATTTTACAATATCCCTTAAAATTTTTTAACAATTTCAATTTGATTGCTTTTAACGCATACATGCGGGTTCGAATTCAAACATTTAGTTATTCTGGTATTTTCCAAATATATGAATATTTTACGAAGAGGATAAATCATTTTTTACAAGCCTCGCAGATCGAAACTGAATTGCAGAACTCTTAACAATTTCTTCTCTTCGTAAAATATTTATATATCTGGACAATGCCAGAATAAGTTAATGTTTGAATAAATAAAATAAATAAAATTTTCTAAATAACATTGTACAAAAGATGGATTTTTTTATGTAATCCTTGAGTTTTAAAAAGTATTTAAATTTTATTTATGCACAAATACAAAACAAAAATAATTTGTGTAATAACGAATATACATACTTTTGAACATAAATACTTGTTGATTAAAGAACGATCTAAGGGTTAATAATTTTTACATACATAAAATGTTGCCTAATTACTGTAAAAAATAAAAATAAATTTTAAACGTCATTAAAACTTCTTTTATCAAAAAAAAAAAAAAACAACAACTGTTAAATTAGTTTTCTCTTACAATTGCAGTTTCAGGATTTAACTAACATAGTAAAATACTTGTTTATATTTCTAATTAAAATTTTTAATTTATAATTTCAACTTTTTTCCCATAAAAATATTATCATTAAAATCTAATTTGTTACACTACAACAATTTAAATTATTTTTAATGATATATACCGATTATTTATTATCCTATTTAAGGAAATCATGAAAAATATTTCCAAATATTACTAATTTTATTATGGTTCAAATATTTTAAACTTTAACTTTATAAACTTTTTTTTTACATAAAAGATGACATTTTTATTCTTTAGGACACAAAACTTAGTTTTGCTATGTTTATAAAACTTATTTTATTGAAATTAAAAATTTAGGTTTTTTTGTTTGGTTACTATCAATTATTAAATTAAAATTTTCTTTTGTGCTTGATTCGGTCAGAAAATTAAGCTTGGCAACAAAAATAATATCCTTTGTCGAATTTCAATTAATTTAACAATTTAACAGGATCTTCTTCCGATATCGATTAATTTTATTCAATGTCATTGCGTAAAATATAAAATGGTCACCCTAAAACATGTTTTTTTTTTAAATTAATTTTTGAATTGACATAATTTCAAATAAATCCATTTTAATTTCTATTATCAATTTTTCAAGAAAATTGCTGCTATTATACTTGTGTATACACGAAGCGAAAGCGCGCACCATCTTTCAATTTAGATTTCAATTAAATATTTTTTTTTTTCGAGCTTTAGATATTATAATTTATTGAATTGTATTTTAGCCAGTGAATAGCAACAAATGTATTAAAAAAATGTTTTTCTTTCATACTCTCCAAAATTGCTTCTGGTCGGTTAGGAAAATTGTTTAAAAGAAAATGAAAATATTAAAATAAATGAAATCTGGTTTATTCTTTGTATGGATGGAATTTTATTTTTTTTAAGTCTTGTGTTGCCATAATATATAATTATGTCGTCAAATAACAAAACGGAGAACATTTTCTATAAATCACGAATGATTTCAATTACTATCAAATATCGTTTTGTGTACTACCTACATAACAGGGGAGGAATATACATATGTATGTATATACATATATTGTATATTTTTGGTGACAATTGTAGCATTAAGTTCTCTGTACATATAAAAACGGAAAATTTGTTTTCTACATTGTAGAATTACGAAAACATAAAGCTCAGCTTAGAACAAACGAAAATTTTTTGCTTATTGTTGTGTTTGCATCTTTACAATTTTTGAATAACTAGCTTTGTTTCACTGTGCATAGACATTTTTTTTTACAAGTATAACCAACAAAATACATTTTGTATAATAGTTTTATGTTTTATGATTGTGTTTTTTATTTTGGTTAAGAAATAAGAAGATTTCATTTTATTTTGCAACGATGTGGTTTTGTATTTAAAAAAAAAATTCTATGACATGAGAAAGTTTAACTATTTGTGTTGTGAAATGTAGTTTGGAGATTTTTTTCGTTCGCATAAACTTTATGAATGCTACTAAAATGCGCTACTCATGTACATAAAAGTATTATAATCAATGAGCCATCTTAAAATGATTACAAATATATTTTTGTAGTCTTGCACCACACGAAATCCTTAAGATAGGGTAAGCATCGTAAAACGCTCCATTTTTATACACAACACTAAAAAAGAGTCGTGCTTCATTAAAAATTCTGTGAAGAAATTTCATCAACATACATATTTAAATGGGTAATAATGCTACATGACAATTTGAACACTATTATGGACCAGTTACCACTCAACTATATATTATTGTACTGCTTATTAATAGAAATTAGAATCCCTAATTATACAGTCTTCGAAACTAATTGTGATCTTACTACAAAGAGCAATGCTGTTAAGTCTGTTTCTTTAGTCAATGTGATTTAGAAGGGTTTAACTCTGAATTGCTTGCTGGATCTTGAGTCTATGACTGCTTTAAGCAATTTGCTTATAAGTGATCATTTGCTTTGAAACCTTGGTAAACAGCATGCCAATCTAACCTTAATACGTACAGCTAAAACCATTGATTTTGGACGTGACATCCTAATTCGATGAACATTTTTTCTCGCCTTAAACATTCAATGCAAAACAATTTAAACAGTTGATTACTTAATTAAAATAGAGCACATTTATCGACAGTCAACAGATTTCCGTATCAGATATACCTAAACTTATTTCGTCTGCCGTGGAGCACAAATTAAATTTCCAGAACGAATAAATTTGAAGTTTTACCACTGATTAGCTATGTATATAGCTAATCAGTAGTGGTTTTACAATAAATCACATGTTATCTTATTAAAATTAAACAAATATTTTTATTGTATTAATTTTATATAATTTTTAAATTAATTTTATAATTTAATAAACTATTCACGCTTTGATATGCAATTTTCGCGCGAATATCGACCCGTTATAATACATAATGCTGTTTTAATAAAATTGAAATCGCCTGAAATTTCACACATATAAAGCGCGCAGTGGTTTTAATAGCGATTGTTAGTCGTTTTCCCTCCTAAGGCCTTTGCATCACATTTTTTTTTGTTTTATTATAATGAAAGAAAACAGTATTCCAAATAATTTAAAAACAATCATCCGCACACCAAAAAAATTATAATTAAAAAAATAAAAATTCTATTAATTTATTCAGATAATAACAAACAACAATAATAACTCACCAACAGGACTCTCCTCATTCCAAAACGAGTCGTCCAATGTGTAGTCAGCTTCTGCAAAATATAGAGTAATAGACAATAATTAAAATTGGAACTAAAAAAAATACAAACAAATAAAAAATAAAAAAGGAAATTGTTTATCTATGGCTAAATATTTTTTGAAGGATCTAATCTCTTGTGTACTATAGCATCATAGTTTAACTTGAAAAAATCAATTTTTTCGCTTGTAAATTAAATTAATTTTTTTTTTTTAAATTTAGGATACGTACCAAAAAAATATTTAAATATTCAATTATAAATAATCGTCTTATCAAAAATATTTTTCTTTATCGCAAGCTATTTCTCAATTTTTGAGATATCGGAAAATTTAATAATGAAATAACTTTTATTTATTATTATTTTTTTTTTTTTTCAATTTTATTTAATAATAAAAGTCATTTTGATTTTTATCATTTTGGAAATGGCAATAAAAAATAAAATGGAAGATTTTGTTATTAATTTGAGAGTGAAATATAATATATGTATGATAGGTACATAAGTACGTAGGTACTCAATTATTGATTTGAGGAATCTCACCTCGTATGTAATTTTACATTTTAGCAATTTAGATAAGGGCGTGTCATGAGTAATGTATTAATTTGTTCTATCCACGCTCCAAAATATTTTATGGTACGGTGAATAAATTTTGGAAGTTCTTAATTTTTTATTGTTCTTCAAAATGTATATAATTCATTTGGGGATGTCCACCAATGCTTATATTTTTTTTTGTTGTTTTTGGAATATTAATTGCATTTTTTGTAATATAATATCGTTCTTATTATTACGCGAACAAATAAAATTCTCAATTTTTTGTGGATATACTAGAAAAAAAAACCTAAAAATTATGGCTTAATTCATATTCTGGTGATATAAAAGAAACTTAAACTTTATGGTACCAAATTTTTAAGTTTTCGACGCGACGCAAAATTTAGCGATTTTCGAAGAACCTTTGCAATTCGTCGATATTCACACGCGTAGTATGACATGTTGCACCGTCTTGTCGAAAATAAACCTTGTGCATAATTCGCAACAAACTCGTCCTAGAAATGCCCAATTCAAGTGATCGACGCGTTGTTGATTATTTCGGATTATCTCTCACACTTTGTCTCACAACAGCGATATTATGTGGCATGCGAATAGTTTTTGGCCTGCCAGGCTTTGGTGCACCCACCACAGAACTCGTAGCCTCGAATTTACGCACCAAACGTGTTTTTTATTTTTTCACCATTTTTGTAGTGCTCTTGAATAACTTTAACACGGTCTTCAATCGAATACGACTCCATAGCGATAAATGGCAAACATTCAACTAACAAAATTAAACATGGCGTCTTTGAAAAATAATTTTTTATTTTACAAAATTATTATTCATTAAAAAATTAATGGCGAATAAATTTATTTAATATATACATATTTTCATTTTAGGAGCTTGGAGTTTTTTAAAAATACGATTCACTTTATTTGATCATTAACTAAAGTGCTTTGAAAATTAGAGTAAAATTTCGTCAAATCTTTCATTACAAGCTAAACTCACCTAAATTACATTTCTCTAAATCAAATAGACAAATTTAAACGAAATTTTCTTATTTTATTTTCAAAAACTTAGCAAAAAACATCGTTTCTTGCTCAAGTTTTGAAAATTGATGTTATTTTTTATTTATTTGGAAATATTGTTTGTTTTAAAGATTGATTAAATAGAATACACAGTGGAATTTCCAACCTTGTGAAATCTTTTAGCAATGAAAAATGAAGCAGGAATGCCATCACGACCAAATCCAGCTCCGAATACTTCCAGAGCTCGATGAATATCCTCGAATAACTTACGGATCTCAAGATTTATGTTCCTTGGATGTGTATGACACATTCTGGGTATACATCTTCAAAACTGTTTTGGATCCTTTCTAATTTTTCCCTTAACATGGCTAAAGTAGCTCTTAGGCGTACAACACATCGAGCGCGAACTGCGAATTGCGAATAAATTCCACAATGCGATATTCGTAAATAGACGCACATAGAGCGCGGCGCAAATTTAATAAACGTCAAGTTTCGGAAGATTTTTTTATATTTGACGTTTATTTAATTCGCGCCATGCTCTATGCGCGCTTATTTACGAATATCGCATTGTGGAATTTATTCGCAATTCGCAGTTCGCGCTCGATGTGTTGTACGCCTAACACTTTATCTCAAAGTAGATTTGAAATTTTGGTTACACGCAATGAATTTATGTTTCCTTTCCTCGGAATAGAATTTCAGATTTTTTTGTAAGCTTTGTCTTTCATGTTCTGTAGATTGATAAGCTTATCATCGTACCATGGAGGATATCTGTTTGGTTTGGCCATAGTAGTATGAACAAATAATTCTTTGCGGTGAACGGTTACATCTATAAACCACATATTGGCTAGGAAACAATTCAGAACTCTGGTTCCCTTTGTTGAATGATGTTTGACAGATGATATAAACCGGAAATAGCGTTTTTACACAAAATTGTGAAATTGAGCGGCTTTCGAAGATATTTTATTAACACTTTGGTAATAAAATTTTTGGTTTCTAGTTTTTTTTTTGGTACATTGGTATAGAGTTCTCATGATGTATGTTTTGTCGGCTTGTAGTTCAGGTTAAAGATGTGTTTGGTCCCGGCTCATTTAGCGAAAATTTTGTCGAGGCGGTCTCCACTCGAATTCTTTCACCAAGAGTCCAGGTGGCCACATGGCCGATTGTAACGCAGTTGTAAAATGTTCAGCAGGTGAATTTACATGAAATGATACGTAGTCGTAAAGCACTTTTAGTCGTAAAGCAACACAATTTCTAAATTGCCGTTTTGTGACTGATTTTGGAATTATGCTTACAAAAAGCCACCGTCGTGGGATAATGGCTTTAATTTTCTGAAAATCGACTGAATCGAATTACCTCTCTCATCTATTAGCAACAGCTGTGCAGCTTTGAAATTGTTGAAATTGTTTGAACCGTTTATTAAATGGTGAAATTGAAAAGCGCGACGTTTGCTGATTATTTAATTTCCTTTTGAGGAATTTTCATCTTAAATAAACCACTTTACTTGTACATAGCACATAGGTATGATTTATACAAATTTTAACCTTGACATGCTTTCAATTAAATTCTTAGCAATTTTCCAATCCATAAATAAATATTTTTAATTAAATTTTTTTTTTTTTTTTTGTAACCTTACAAATAGCCTGAACTTCATTGCATGGAACCTTTCAAAAACTGTAACACATAAAATCGATTGGACCATACGTTTTTTTTCTGTACACATTTACAATACATTTCTCATTATTTTTCAAATATAACTTCCGTTCTTTTCTATTCTATTTCCCTTCTATTATTTGTAAAAAAAATAAAAGAAAATCTGTAAAAATCTTTAAAATAAAAAAAAAAATATGAAAATTTTTCTCGTCATATTTATATTTTCTCATATTATTATTATGGTGTTGTTGTTGTTGTTTTTGATGTAATTCAACATAAGAACCACAAACTTTGTTTTTTGTTACGGCGTACGAATATGTGAACGAGACAAGACATAAAAAACGGATAAAGAAATCATAATTTTTTCAATCCTTATACAGTACTGTCTATGTACATACATACTTATACATTATAGAGTTTTTCCTTTGTAATGTTCGACTACAGATATAGAAAGAAGAAAAACGCTAAATAATTTCCTATATGTTTTCTTCAGTTTTTACTATAAGCACTGTATATTACAGTGAAGAGCAGAAAAAATATAAATTTATTTATTGTCATTGAATGTAGCCAGAAAAATTCTGTTTTACAATGGCATGGAAAAACAAAGGAAAAACGGAACACCAAGTAGAGAAAACTAACAGAACAATTTTCTTTATGACTTTTTCGTTCTTTTTTTATTTGTTAAACAATTTTGCTGAAGATTTCTGCTTTATGAAGGATCCTTTTTTCATGCCGTTAGAAGGATTTTCTTCAGTTTTCAGAAGTAGTTTTTTTAAGGCATTTTCAGGATTTTCTAGTATTTAATTTTTTCACAAGTAAAGTTCGGTGATCTTAAATAAGGGTTTACATTTTTATATAATATGTACATCCGCTAATAAGATAAACAAACAGTAGGTATATCCTGTCCACAGATCTTCTCTAAAGTAATAAATTTACAAATATACCAGAAATAAAAAGTAAATTTACAATTGCACGTAATAAAATAATAAAAAATGGGTATTTTACATTTTTTTATTTTATTTTATATAATAATTTCCTATAAAATACAAATAAAAAAAAGCTTAATGATGATGATGATGGTCATGACTTCTTGTTTTTTTTTTAAACATAATTTTTGCGTGTTTTGCATAACAAATTATTTAATTGCACTAATGTTTCGTTTTTATTAAATAGAACAAAAAATAAATAAATAAAATTATGTAAAACATGATTTGAATTCATCAAGAAGTGAAAATTCTGTTTTCATGTTGTATTGATTAGATTTTTGTGGTTAAATAAAACTATTTATTTTAATTAAGTTAAATTTTAAATATATACTTGTTTTCTTTTTGTACGTGTAAAATAACTAATTTTATTTTTGTATAAAAAACAGTAAAAACAATAATACAATTTTTTTTTTTTTTTAAAAGTTTCTCATTTAATGTAATTTTTTTTGCATTAACACCAGATTATTCCAAAAATTAAAAGTTTCGATAAAATTGTGCAAAATAAATATCAAAAAGTTTAATATTTAATTAAAAAAATATATTCAATAAACGGGTCAAACTGGCTTAGAAACTCGAAAAATTGTGTGCTTCAAAAACTTTAAAAATGTTACATAATTAAATAATTTTGTAAAAAAGTTGTAAAATAACCATCAACATGTCCTAAACTGTTTTTAAACAAAACCAATTTGGGCCATTCCAGAACAATGATAGAAATTTGAAAATTTTTGTGAGTACTGGAAATAGATAGGGCTTACAGAAAACTATAGTGGGATCGATGCCCACCACGCAAAATCTGGTGTTGTATTCCGTTAAAGTAATCAAATGAAGTAGCACCTATGTGAGTCGTTTATTTCGGGCCCAATTTTGGCAATTTCACAACAATCACATAATTGTGGAAAAATTCGTGAGTACTGGCAATTGATGGGACTAACAGAAAACTGTGGAGGGATTTATATTCACCTCAAAAAATTTGGATTCGTTTGCGATTTAATTACGACTGATATGAATTTTTGAAGCAACGATATTTTTAGATTATAAATTAAAACTTAATTTACAGCTAGTTTATTTTTTTATTTTCGTTTTAATAAAATTAAATTGTTTACTAAATATAAATCATTGTTAATAATATGTATTTATTAAAATTTCATTTCGCCTAAATGTATTCGTGTTCTTAATTTTTATTTAAATACACACCAATTTTTTCAAAAACTGGAGTGAAATCGTTTGGCTTCTGACACATCCACATATTCAACATAAATATACGAAATATATATTGTAATTAAACAATAGGCGTGTTTTAGTATTCGTTTAGATTGACAATTGTATATCAGTGATCATACTATCCTATTCAAATGTATTTGTGCAAGCTACATTTTTAATGGGTAGGTAACCCCGCACAAACTACTTTAAAATTTTATAAATTTTAAATTTTTCAAAATTAATATTTTTTATTAAATTGGATAATTATTCTGCTTTACATCAAATTTTTTTTTAAATTTTAATTCGTGGAAAAATTAAAAAGGAAACAGCAAGCTAGCTAACTAAAAATTGATTTCATATTCCCGTGATTAGATTTTATTACCTCTTTAATA
Source organism: Tipula helvola (assembly GCA_963556165.1). Classification (NCBI taxonomy): domain Eukaryota; kingdom Metazoa; phylum Arthropoda; class Insecta; order Diptera; family Tipulidae; genus Tipula; species Tipula helvola. Next base: position 341,458,758 of record OY744483.1, on the reverse strand, counting down.
CCTTATTGCTTAAAATGAAGTAACAACGAACAGTTAAATAATATTTCCTATCTTTGTTCTTTTACGAAATTGCGATTTTTTCACAAGGTGTGTAGTATTCGTATCTGCTCTGGATCGCGATCACAATTATTTGAATTTAGTTAATTTAAAATGAAATACATAATGTCAAATTTTTGAATTAAGGAATGTAGATGACAAAATGCGATTTATTAAAAGAAGAAAGATAGAAAATATTGTTTAACTGTAGGTTGGCACTGTTCTCAAGCGGCATGCGACGCACACGTGGCCAAAAAATGCTATTAATAAAATCACCTACAAGCTACAATCTTATTCCACCTGGTTTAATTAGCACCTCACTAGAAATTTTTGGCTTTTCAAGATCGCAAATATCTTCCGCTTTTTGTTAAACTCCTTGAAGTTTCGGACTCTGCCCTGGCCGAGGCAACTAAAATTGTAAAAGATTTTTTGTACAATTTCGTGGCGATAATTCTTCTTATGTATGGAAAAAAGGCCATCCACTTTTTCATTAACTGGGAATATTACCTTATTCAATAAACCGAAATGGAACATTCATCTGCAACAGTAATAGTTTTAGGTGTTATTCATCCTCTCACGTGCTTGCAGTACAAAACCAGCTGAACGAACGTGGAACCCTTCAACATTTTCATTGGATGATCCATTATAAGTGACTGATTCGCCAGTGGTTAGGCACCAATGATCCAGATTAACTGGTTGGTAGAAGAGAGCCAATTGAATGGCCACCAAGGTGGCCACCTCTCGATTTTTTCTGTGATTTAAAGAAAGTAATTTATAAGACAAAACCGTCAAATATATAACAGAAAAATGTTTGGTAAAGTGAGAAGCTAATTCTCACTTGTCACATTTTATATACTGAATATTTTTTTTTTTTAAACTTTTACGTCAAAATTTGAATCAATGTTTTAACGGCCTAAACTTAAAAATGCCAGGTAGCTCTCTATTTTACTTTACGATTTCATCAAGCCGATATAAAATTGCAGTCTTTATATATTTTTCGTATTAGGTTTAAAGTCACATTCGATAATTATTAAATTATTTTGACATATTTCGCACGATTTATTGAGTTCTATATTTCTATAATTTAACTATGAAGAAAAAAAAAAACGAAATTTATTAATTTATAAAAGTATCGTTTAATTATAAATTAATTAAAAACTGATGTATTTGTTAAATTTTGCCTAAAAAAACTTAATCCGTGATTATGGTATATGATAGTGATAAATGAATATTAATGAAAATTTAATAATCATCGTTTAGTGGTTTATATAATTAATTATAATTAAGATAAAGTTGAATGTCAAGAAAACTCAAGTATGTATAAGAATATTAGCTTTACAAACGTCTCTCACAAATTAGAATAATGTTGTAAAAATAGAATCTGTTATGGTTCGCTATCTCTAAAATATACAAAGAAACGTAATTTTTTCACACAGCAGGATATCTCTTGTTTATGACAATTTTTGTTACACAACATGCAACTACATAAATTTTTCATCTTGTCTGCGGCAAATTTGAAAAAAAAAACTTGATAGCTATAAATACCGTAGTAGTACATTTACCCGTACATATAATTATATAATAATTATTACATAATATTTTATTATTAGTTTCCATTTTGTTGTTAAATTGTATTATTATTAAGGATTAATTTTTAATTGATTTAAAAATATATTTGAATATCATCATTTCAAAATACATATGTTTCAAATCAAAAAAAAAATAATGTCGTCATTAAATAGTAAATATTATTTTATTTCCAATCAATCAAATAACAAAAAAAAAAAAATCGTATTTCGTATAAATAAAGCGTATTCAAAGCTTTTATATTACAAAAATATATTATGCATGTATGTATGTACATTGTACAACAACATATTTTATTTATTTTAATAAGCCTGTTTTATTATTTGGTATTTAAAGCTCTTTTTTGTTGCAAGAAATAATCTACTTTTTGCAAAACATGTTCCATTTATTAGTATGTGTAGCAATTTTAATTGGAATGTCAAAAGCATAAAAATAAATCATAGTTGAATATTTTTTTGTTTTTTTTTTTATTATTTATTTGTCTTGTTTTTCACTTTGATCATACATACATAGACATTATGTAAAGTATTAAACTTTTTTTAGAGATTGTAAACAATACCTTTTCCCAGTATCTGTGCTCATTTTTCTGTAGGCAACGATAAAAAAAATAAATATTTATAATCGCTGAATTAAGATTGCGTGCTACTTCTAATTATACTAATCACTGTAATAAAAAATGAAAAAACTAAATTAAATTAAATACAATTAAAATAAAAGATTTTAGTTTACGTTGCTATTTTTTTTTATTCTGTTGTTATCAGTATTAATATAAAATAAAAAATCTACATTATTGCTTGTAACATTAAACTTTAATTTAATTTAGTATGATGGTATGAAAGCTTTTATGATACAGTTACCAAACTTTTTTTCGACTTTAACAAAGGAAAGTTATGAAAATAATAGAAAAGTTTCGCTTTTGTGATGTAAAGCTTGTTTTTATGGTAGTGACGTATTATTATATAAATTTTGTTGTTCAGTGGAACCAATCAATTCTTGTTTTTACAGAGTTCGTTTAATTAAAACGGGTTTTTGCCGGAGGTGATGAACTTAAAGCTGCAAAATAATTTCATTTTTTTCATTCCACAGAGTTGAGAAGGAGTCTTGTATAGCTTACAACACGTTTTTAGTCGTGAGCTCTTTTAGATCATTTAATTCATTTCAAATCGCACACGAAACCTCATGTTTAAATTATTTGGAAAGTGTAAATGAGGAGTTTATAATATTAATGAACTCAACTTCAGGTTGCATTTAATTTGTATTATAAAACAAACCGCAATTTTACAAAAAGGAGAAAGAGCGGAAATTTTATTTAACTGAAAAATGTATCTTTTTTTGTAAAGCCGGTCATAAGAGATATTACTACTTTGAAAGTCTTATCAACTAAAATTTATGCAAAGGAGTGTCTTGATAAGGGTTGTTAACAGAGAAAATTAGTTTCATACTAATAATTTTTAAATTTGAAATTTGAAATAGTCGAAATTGAAGAATAAAACTTGTATATTCGAAATTCTTGAAGCTAGGTTCTAAATGACTAAATTTAAAATGTATAATTCAAAACGCACTCTAGAAAGCTCCGGAAATAGGCGTACGAAATAGGAAAAAGCATCACAAAAAAAAAGAAAAATATAACCAAAACTCAACAAACATAAATCGAAACACATAAGATGAATCGCATTATAGCAGCTCAAAAGAGTTTTGGTTTTGTTGTAACAACAAAAACATCAATATGATTTATTTATACCTTTGGTTTTTTCTAAAGCTATGTTAATACAATTAATTAAAAAAACGACTAAAGAAAACTCTAAATAATTTTAAATTAAATAAAACAAAATAAGTTTTCCAATTTACGAATTAAAATAAAACATTTTATTTTTCAAAAAGCTTAAAATAATACAAAAACAAAAGCACCCAAAATAGGAAATAGCACTTACTAAAATAATTATAAAAAAAACTTAATCATAAAACAACAAGGTTATAGGAACGGCCAACATACCTAAAAGTAAAACAAACATATGAAGCATGATCTTGATATCATACCGTATCGATGACAAAAGCACATAACCGTGTATCTGTAAAATTTCATCATGAAAATTTTCGACCTTAAGATTATTGAAGATTTATCTGTTTTGAGGTCCCCTGAGTCCGAAAAAGTGGGTTTCGAAATGATGTCTGTCTGTCAGTCTGTCTGTCCGTCTGTCTGTCAGTCTGTGTCCTCTCTACAGTCCAGATGGCTTAACCAATCAAACTGAAACTTCAGATTTTAGCTTTTTTGATAAATTGGGAGGTCCCAGTGAATTTTACTCCAAATCGGTCAACCGGAAGTGGCTACTCCCTTGGGCCCGAAAATTTATTGTTCAAATATCTTAAAAATTATAAGGTTTACAAACAACTACTTAGTACAAAATGTTTCCAAAAAATAAAAACAAATAAAAATAAAAAAAAACAAAATTAAAATTTTAAAAATTAAAAAAAAAAAAATAAAAAAAAAATTATAAAAATAAATATGAAAAAAACAAAAAAATTGCAAGAAATTTGCATAATAAGTTTCTCAAAATTCGCTGTTCGTAAAAGAAAGTCGTGTGTTGGCCACACCTCAATTTTTTTTAAATAAATTGGTGCACGCAGAACGTTTAAACATGAACAATTATTGAATTTGGTTAGTTCCTTGTAGTGTTTCTATATGGCAAGGTCTTCCGAATTTTTCTACCTCCTGTAAAAATATCAAAAATGTAGCTACACGGATATGTACTTTTGCCATGGATATCAATTAAAAAGAAACAATTAATGTGACAATACAAATTTGCAAAATTTTAATGAATATGAAAAATTCGATTGGAAAACTGGAAACCATTAATTATCTATTACAATATTCAAGAAAAAATTTTAATAATGCAATTAAATACAAATTATAAAATTTTTTGGAAAATTTGAAACAAATTCATCATATTTTTGTTTCTTTTTATTTGCTATGATATCATATGATCTTATGGTTGTTATGTTTGTTTCAGTTTACATGTGTTGGCCTTGTGTTTCTATATTTTTTTAAATGTAGTGCTATTTCCTTTTTGACATATGCCATTTGTTTTTAACATTTTTGTGCTTTTTTAGAAAGCAAATTATTTTATGCTAATTGGAAAATCTCACGAAAAAATCCTCAAAATCAGGCAGAAATGAATGTTTATAGATTCAATGGATTTAAAAAAAAAAAAATTATTTCGAGTCACTTTTCATTCATACATTAGGCTCGAATTTATAGTCGTTGCTACAACTATAACTATTGTAATAGTAACAGTTTTGGTATTTATGAACCTTACTATAAGATTTGTTTGTAATGTAACAAAGCTAATAATGATTAAAATCCACCACTATATTGCTACAAAATATCCACAAGAAAGTAAATTCCAAATTCGTATCGAATTTTAGACATGATTTTGAAATGATTTTCGAAAATCGTTGCTATAACAATAGTCATTTTAATAAATTATTGTTGTATTGTAATTACGTTAACTTCTTTGATGTTGATCAACCGAAAATAATATGTAGCTAAAGGTTAAATTAAAATGTTTAAAATTGATTAAAAGCACATAGTATGTATGTATTATGTAGCTCAAGGTAGCATTTTCGGCATAGGTATTGGAACGAAGCCAAATGATTATTATTTTTATAATGATACTTGTTTGGCAGTTCAATTGAATAATATTATTCTGGGAAATTTTTTCTTTATTTTTAAAAATCCTGATGAATTTTTGTTTTCCTTTAAATTCGAAGAAAATATTAATAACTCTACTTATATATACTGCCTTATCAGAAATGTCTCACATAAAGAAATAATAGCCTTTATATAAAGTACTTTTTGTAAATCAATTTATTATTCATTTCTTAAGCAATTCACCTGAATAATGGTGCTTGATTTTTTTATATTTATTTTTTGATGAAAATATCATTTTTAATTCTCAAACCATCCAAAATTCGTATATACACTCGTATATAAAAAAAAAACACATGGCTCGTTTTAAATGTAACATACATTTTTATTGGTGCTATAAAATATACTGACATTTAGTTCAAATATATCACGTAATTTTTCATCATCCCTATACGTATATAAATGCGAGATGCGAATCGAATTATAAATAGACAACATGGAAAATAAAACAATTTATTTCCAACATTAAAGATAAACTCACAGTTGTAAAAATATAATTTTAGTGTCAGATGTACACGTTTTTGGATTGTGTCATTTTGGAATAAACTACCTTACATATAGAAGAGATATAAAACCGATAAAACTATTAAATAAGGATTTGGTTTTGTGCGAAAATAAATTCTCAATTTTTAATATGACGACACTGGGGCGGTCCGGTATTGAAACCAAACAATAACTTTTGTGAAACATTATAAACCGTACAAATATATACACAAAAAATAATAAATACTTATTTCAATCGAAAGATAAAAATCAAATTAGAAAGAACATTATTTTGATTTTATTAGTAGAGAGGAAATAAAAAAATAAAAAATACTTTGATGACACAAAAACAAAACACAAAATGATTATAACATTTTTATTGCTTGTTCTTAATTCATTCCGCGTTTTCTGTTTGTCTCACAGTCTCATTACGTAATTGAAAACGATAAACAAGCTTTTTTTTTCGAAGAATCTACACGAATCAATTTATTTTATTTGATTTCATTTAATCGGGTGGGTGAACCACTTTTTTTTTTGATAATTATATACGAAATCCTTTATTTAGCAGTTTACACAGGCAGAACCACTTCAAATCAGTTTCACTTTAAGAATGAAATATAAAATATAAAGTTTTTTACACGACACCTGTCGTTCTGCTTCAACCACCAGCAATCTACCCATTATTTATATGAAAATATATTAAATTTGGGGTGGAAATTTCTTTTATTTATTTATTTTTTATTTTTGTGTTTTACCCCGCAAAATGTATATAAAGGTATGTGTATTTTATGTATATATGATGGGTATTTATTTAGACCGTCAGTACAATAAAAAGAAATTAATTCAAAATATAAAAACACCCAAACATGTATTTTAATGACATGGAAAATTATTCAACCCTAACATGAGAGTCTGTACGCAATATTGTATATAATACAAAACAGGTGTTAGTGTTCCGAATTGGATATTTTATTCGAAATAATTTTGTTTCCCCAAAAATTAAGGGTATTGATATGATATTTAGAGTTACCTTACCAACAACAACAACAATTTACAAACAAATTATGTTTTTATTTGACAAATAAATAGAAAGTTGATTGACCAATAAAAAAGAAAATCTGGTGGCATAGTAGCTTTCCTACAGATATATGATACCAACTCTTTCTCCCTCTCTTTCTCTCATTGTTTATTTTATATATGTTTACCAACAGTGGTTTAGTTCAACAAAATGTTCAAATTCAGAATCTATAAAAAAAATAAATATTTTAATGAGGGATATTAAATGGATATTATCAGTAAGATAAAAAATGGAAAGCTTTTATTTTTCTTTTGGCAACCAAAAAAGAGGGTGAATAGATGAAATGTATAATAAGCCAAAAAAAGTTAAAGATTTCAGATTTAATAGAAAAATATTTTTTTTTACCTTTCCTTTTCTCCAACAACAACTATGCATATCAAGAAAATGAAAAATTATCAAATAAATTTTTCTTTTCTTTATGCTTTCCCCCATATTCACAAAGGTGACTTTTGGAGGACATCTAAATGACATTTAATACTTTTTTTTCGGTTAATGATATAATAATTGTTGCTGACATGGAGTTAAATAAATGTAATATTTGTTCAAAGGTTAATTATCTAGTTTTATCTAAGGAGTTTAATCTAAATAAAGCTTTCATTTTTTATACAAGCATAATTTGGTAGCTTATTATGAACGTGTTACCATCATCCAATTAAAAAAATAATCTTTTTTATAATCAACTCATTCGCGTAATCAACAAGAATATTTAAAATGCGAAGATTATAAATTTCTTCGTATTTCTTATAACAATTACAGCGCATGATTTACTCGAAATAAATAAATTTGTACAATATACAAAGCAACGAGAATAGTTTTAAATGTAATCAAGGTATACTTGTATAAAAACCCCTTCTCCTAAATGAAAAACTATTGAGAATTTTTTTTTTTTGTAATTAACTCACCCCTAACCGAACTATTTTGTACATAAACATAATTACGGTAGACTGAGCTAAGGGAGAACAATAAAAAATGAATAAATTTTATTCCACCTGTAATGTATTTTGATTGTTGTAAGTGGTGTGAGAGACTCTAGAAAATAGTTGTGAAATATGTAAAAAACACGGTGGTGGGAGTTATAAATACAGGGTATACTTGAAAAGGGTAATTCCAATGACGTCACGGCGTCCAATGTTGACGTGTTTTATATTTATTTATTTTTTTTTTTCGAAAATTACTTGTTATTTTTTTTATTTTTTTATTTTATCGACCCGCGGTTGGTTTTTTTTTTCGTTTAAATTGTTATATTACGGTCAGTTTTATTCAATTATTAGGAAATAAAAGTTCTAACTGGAAATTCAAGCCTTATTTATATTTAATAAATATTTTAAATTGCTTTTAAGTAATTTAATATAATTAAATAATTTAATTATTATTTAATTTAGTGCAATATTTAATAAAATTTTTCGAAAAGCCTAGAAAACTATAAACTTTTCTAGAAAAATGAAAAAATGTGATCAAATCAAATGGATATTAATTTGGATTAAAAAAAAATTTTACAACGAAATGTAAGTATATACATATTTAAAACACATAATTAAAAATTAGTGTTTGCCTTAAATTTATATACAAAATACGCGAAGCTTTAAAATTAATTTAAGGAAAGCTTTTTTCATTCCGCCATTTTGGAAAATAAAAAAATTATAAACGAAATTTATTATTGCTTTTTTAATTCAAATAAAATTAAGCGCATGACAATAATTCTGATGTCACTGTGATTTTGTTTTGAATTTCAGATTAAAAGTTAGCCGAAAAGCTCAAAACTAAATAATAAATATTCAAAAAAAAAAAAAAACATACAAAATACACAAATTTTTATAGGATTTCACAAAAAAGTTTTAGTTTTTAAATAATGGAGCTTGATTATGTAAATATATTCTTAACATTACCAAATCCTTTAAATATATACGAAACAACACCAACGACAGTGGCTAGTCCAAATAGTCCTATACCATCATCATCGGAGAGTATGAATTCGGATTCTAATTCTGTGGAAAATCGTAGTGCGTCAACAATTGATTTTGACGATGGCAACAGTTCTGAAGCGGAATTAACCAATCTAGCGTGGTTAACAGAAATAAAAAATATCGGTAATTTACCATTGGAGGAAACTACGCCGAATAATAATCCAACGTTACGTTTTAATAAATTTATGACTGAAATAAAACGTAGTAAAGAAGCGTTTGAGAAAAAAAGTCATGCGTATCGTACGAATCCACATGAAAAGCCGCCATTTAATTACGCACATATAATCGGTATGGCTATGATGGATAAAGAAATGATGACCCTGAAGGATATCTGTAATTGGATTAAAGATAATTTTGCGTACTATAAATATGTTGGGAATTGGAACGTAAGTTAAATAATATAAAAACAAATTTCATATTTAATCGTTCATTTTCTTATTTACAGAATTCAATTCGGCACAATTTATCGTTAAGCGTGTTCTTTACAAAAGTGGCACGTGATAAAAATGAAAAAGGTAAGGGCGGTTACTGGAAACTAGCAATGGATCATACAAAAACGGAAAAGAAGCGTGTTCGTCGCAATAAAAATAGTAGTAATAATAATAATAATAATAGCAATAGCAATAATAGTAATAGTAATAAAACTAGTAAATTAAATAATAGTGTTAAAATGCCAAAAAATGAATTAAAATGTGTCAATAATAATTTAAATGATAATGATACAGCAATAACAGAAATTTTATTATCATCAAATATTGATAGCATACATAATTCAAATATTTTAATCGATGAATGTACCAATAGTACAACAATATTACAACAACATTTGGGGGATGATGACAGTGGTGGTGGTGATAATCCAGAATGTATAAATTTAAATGAAATTGAAATAATTCAAAGCTGTAATCAAATCGGTGTCGATATAAATGGTGATGGGAATTATGTATTCAATATGGATGTATGCTTAAATGATGGTACACATGAACCATATTATGATAATGTTGTTACAACAACAACATCGTCATCTTCAAATGATTTAGACAGCCTGAATCATGAGGTAAATATATTATTATGCATAAATTATATAAATTAAATCAATTAACCTAAATATAAAATTTTTATTTTTACATTTAATAAAACAGATTTATTTGGAATCGGATATACCACAACCAATTGATGAAATTGCATTACCATTTGTATTTAATTTACCACAAAATGGACCAAATGTCATAACCGAATCAATACCACAATATACAAATTTACCTGGTTTAGATGCAATCGATAATTCTGATTTTAGTTCAATTAAATTTAATGAATATGATGAATTGGATACATTTTTAAATTCAAATCAAGATTTTATATAAAAATTGCTCAATCATGATTAACATTTTAACAATCAAAACTATTATTAATTATAAAAACAAAGTGCTCAATCCAATGAAATATAAAAAATGGGATTATCAAATCCGTCCATAATGTGTTAGTGGCTTTAACATTAAATTACCTAGTACATACAATAAATATTATAATCAGTATATGAAAGCTCAATTTTATAGAAAATATATATTTAATTAATTAATTTTTTTATTTTGTAAATTGCACAATTAAAAAAAAACAAAAATATTATATTTATTATAATTTATTTAAATTTAATTTTTTGGTAGATGTGTCAATTGTGAATAAATACATACATACATAAAAATGAAAATTAATCTTAACAAACTGTATAACAAACAACTATAACAAAAACATTTTTATAATAATAATTATTATTTTTATATATAAAAATATATATTGAGTGAATTTTTAATGTGATTTTTAAAGCTAAAAATTTTAATTAAAATTATATAAAAAAATAATTAAAAATTAATCTTCCATCCAATAAAAAAAAAAAAAAACAAATAATAATAATAAAAAATTATTTAAATAATAATACTGTCATTAAAATAACATGTTTCTATTTATAAAATAAATACATAATACTCTAGTCTTTAAAACAAAATTTATAATAGATTTTTGTCAAAATTAAATTAATTAATTTTATTCAATTTGTAGAAATTATATAAAATAAATGAATTATATATAATAAATTAATTATGGCTTTATATGTACAGTCTAGTTTTGGGGTTACGGTTTCGTAACTTTAATGTGAAATTAATTTTTTTTTTTTTGGTGACATTTTAAGCAAATTTGTATTTTTATTTTTCGGGAAGGGGGATAATAATTTTGAAAACATCTGGATTTCTTTTTTTTTTGGAAAAACCATCTGTAGAGTTAAAAATATAATAAAACATAATTATATGGGATATTTAGTGACGCTGGGAAATTAATAATTGAACATTAATGTTAATTATGGATAACATGATGAAGTAATAATTTATAGAAAGGGCGCGCTTAATCGTTTCTGATCATGGGAAATTTACTACTTTTGAAGAAAAGGCAGGTGCATCCACTGCTAAAATGAGATAAAACAGTGAAAGCTTAACGAAACTAAATCGAAATAATCAAGCTATGAAAAATGTGTCAAAGTATAGACAATTTTCACTTTATTAAGTGGTAGATTTTGAATCTCGTTTTTAAATATGTATTTAAAATGCTGGCGAGTTGTTAAAATCTCCGCCGCAAACTAAATCATAAGGTTTGATGTACAATTGTTTATGCTTAGAATAAAATCATTTTTTCTTAAACACATTGCTTACACTTTTTTTAGTGTAAAACATACTTCAAATTAAACTTCACTCTAGTATAAGGTAGGCTGAAAATAGTTTGAGTATTAGATCAATAATTAAATATTAACAAGGAATGTTAGCAAGGAATTAAATTTTATAATAAAAACCACTTAGTTAGATAATAATTGTTAAAAAAGTATCGACGAGAGGACAAGCCTATTAAAGGAAAAAAAGTTGTTCAATTAAATTATAACACAAATGAAATACAATTAAACTGTTTATTTTAGAAATAAACTAAAAAATTACGTTAAATAGTTGAGACTATAACTTAACAGAACTATTTCAAAGTGACCCACACCAAATTATAATTTTCATTCAAATACGTAAATATAATATTGAACCATTTATTTTCTTCCTCAGTTCTGATTCGATGTATAGGCCAACTGATTAGATCTTTAAACATATGTTACACATGTTTTAAATTTATATGCCAACACGATTTTTTTAATGTATTCTATCCGTGTGAACAAATTTAAAATATATTCCGAATAATCGCAAGGCTCAAACAGACTTTGTTGCGTCAAAAAAAACTTTGTTGCGTAAAGCCGTGTACATAGTGAGAGAACGAACGCCAACTTCTAAGCTAATAAGCGAACAACGAACACCGAAAGTGAATTCGCTCGATGCCTATTATGGAGCAAACACGAACTAAACGTTCAATTTGAAACGGTTTGTTTATAGCTAAGTAAATTTTCGCCCATGCATTACATGAAAATACGCAATTTGATTCTGCAAGCGAATGTAACAGCTATCAGTGAGCCAGGCAGAGACGGTAAATTCTTTTTGGGAAATGAACAAGCAGCAACCATTCGCAACTTGATTCAATACTCAGTTATTAACATCATTTCGCAAAACACTCATGCCTAAATTTAAATTTTATACATATTAAGTGCATAATTCAAACACTCAACATAAACTAAATTGAAAAGTAAATTAGTGAAAAGACTTTTCCTTAATCGCCAAATGGTGTGAAGCGTAATGACAAATTTCAAAACGAAAGCGTCAATGTAAATGGGTGAAGTTTCCATCGTTAATTTTTTTATTGAATAAGCAATCAAGGTGTACTCGGAACCCTTACATCTTCTGAATTTATTAATTCATTTAAAAGCCTTCGTCAATGGATATTTGAATTGATTTTTTGAAAAGCTTTATTTAACGTATCAAAAATCCCCAAAAATGTTAATTTCATACATTTTATATCGAGAGGCATGGCCTCAATTTATACTAAATTAATGTGAATGAAGAGAGATTCGAAATTAATTTTTTTTTAAATCAAATGGATTTATAAACATTCATTTCTGCCTGACTGAGGATTTTTCCATAAGGTTTTCCAATTTACTAGATTTACTAAGTTAATAATTAACATAAAATAAGGCCTTGTATTTTCTAAAAAAGCTTAAATTAAGCACAAAAATGTAAAAAAGAGTATGAACTCAAGAAAAGAGACCTCGAACACCGTTTTTTTTCACGTGGGAAAAACTGATCCAACGACAAAATCGGAAGGGCTTTTTGCCTCGAATCGTAACGGGGGACGAAAAGTGGATTCACTACGACAACCCAAAGCGCATAAAATCGTGGGGTAAGCCCCGTCATGCATCAACTTCAACGGCCAAACCGAATATTCATGACAAGAAGCTAATGCTATGCATCTGATGGGGTCAGTTCGGAGTGATTTACTATGAGCTACTCCAGCCTAATGAAATCATCACTGGGGAACGTTATCAACAACAGTTGATGCAATTAAGCTGAGCATTGAAGCTCAAACGCCCACAATATGCCAAAAGGCATGTCAAAGTGATCTTTCAGCACGACAATGCTCGGCCACATGTTGAAAAAGTCGTCAAGGAAACTTTGGAGGCGCTTCAATGGGATGTCCTACCTCACCCGCCGTATTCACCAGACATTGTTCCTTCCGATTACCACTTGTTCCGGTCGATGACTCATGGCCTAGCCGAGCAGCACTTCACTGCTTACAAAGAAGCCAAAAATTGGGTCTATTCTTGGATTGCCTCAAAAGACGAGGAATTATTTCGACGAGGAATCCGTTTGCTGCCTGATAGATAGGAAAAAGGCGTAGCTACCGATGGACAATACTTTGAATAAAATTCACTGTAGCAATTTCTCTGAATAAAGCTTTGAAGTTATAAAAAAAACCTCAAACTTATTTTTACCCCTGATACATAAGAGTCTTCCAGTCTAAGTATTTTTGAAAGATAGAATAAGAGGTGACAAAGCTATCTTCAGTAGTTTTTATTTGTATCTTTTTAATATTTATCATCAAAATCAAATTTATTTATTTTTGCCTTATATACATATAAACATAATATATAAACCACAATGAAATACATAGTTAAGAAGAAAAAAAAAATCAAATAAATACGAAACGTCTATCACAGACTTATCAAAAAAAAAACCAACCCAACAAATGATTATTCTCTTAAAAAATCATTAACCGAGAAAAAATTATAATATCTCAACTAAAACCGAGAAAAGAAAACGAAAACTACTTATGGAACACCAAAAACATATCCTAAAAGAACATTTGGACCAAAACCAACAACAACAAAACATGAAAAAGGATCAAGGCTATTATATTTTATTATAATACTAGTGTAGCAAAAATCAGGACTACAGCAAATATTAGGGATATTTTCAATTTATTTTATAATATCATTATTAAATATAACATCCTAAGTTATTTTGGGGAGGTGCATACAAATGGCGTTTTTTTTGGGCCCTCATTTTTGAATTCACTAAATAAATTCATGGCCAAAAGCGCTCATGGCCAAAGCGGCACAAAAACAAAACAAAAATGTTTCGTTAGATTGCACACGAATTTAAATTGATTTGGGCCGCAGATAAAACATCATACATTTTATATTATTTTACAATGAACTCGTAAAAAATAACAAAAATAAAATTTAAATTTTTTCTTAAAAGTATGATTTATTTAAAAGCTTTTGGGGTTTCATATTTCTCGAACAAAATCATTAATGAAATTCTCATGAAATGTTAATTTTTGTATAATACAGATGAATTTTGTTTTCAGTTTTTAAAAGCTTTTATTAACGAAACAAAAATGTACCATGTTCAATTAATTTTTTCTATCACCCTATCATCATCATTTATGTTTTGTGTACGCATGTATGTATCCTACGTAAATAATGTGACAATTTTCTTAAATTGGCTAGATTTAGATTATTATTATTTTATTTATAACAACAACAATGATAATGATGATGTTGATGATAAGCAATGATTATAGCCTTTGTTTCAAAACATAATAGTTTATCTTTATTTCAACCAATCAAAACTGTTTTTCAAAATTATAGTAATTTGTGATCATAAATTTTTGTTTATAGTATATAGATTTAGAAATGTGTGTATAGAACTAGTGTTATCCTTGGGATACATTTTTCCCCAATCCAGTAAAACAATTTCATATGCTTCATAATGCGGGTACTTAGTTTGTCAATGGTAAAATCACAGAATATTTATTGAGTTGAATTTAGTTTAAAAGTAATTTGGACAAGAATTTTCATCAAATTTGAATAAAATTTGAATAAGTTGAAAGAAAAAATTCACAGTTACCTATTGCCTAGGGAGTGCTAACTTTACTTAACCTTGTCTTCAGGCTGTAAAATATTTTTTGTCGTTCATATACCGTGTTATAATGAACACGTTAAATTGTTATATTGATTCATTGATTTCTTTGGAGACCCAAATATTGACCTTAAGGGGGCACTCGAAACATCTCATAATATTATCATTATTTCAATTTATTTTCAACTTTTAGATTTATATGTTTATAAGCCAATTAAACCACTCATTGCATCTTCCATATTATGTACCATACAAATTTATTATTATGCCATCATGTTTGTAGAGAAAAAAACGCATACAAGTAAAATCCAAATCTAAGTAGGAGAGGAGATGTACATCTCACCCGAGTATGTATGTACATATAATAAACCCGCACTAATAGAAAATTACATAATACATTTTGGTTTATTTGTTTTGCTATTTTGTTAAATTTTTTTTAATTATTTCTGAATTAAGCCCTTGAGGATTTTCGAACACAAGATGATAAAATAAAATTGAAAATAAAATAAATTTTAAAATATACAACAAACAAAACAAAAAAAACAACAAACAATAAAGGATTAAAGCTTAGTTGAAAAGGAAAATTGATTTTAAACGAAAAATAAATTAAATAGAAAAAATACAAATTGTTTTTAATTAATAAGCTTTAGTTTGAAAAATATAAACATTGGTATTTAATCGTCAAGAGAAAATTAAAGTTTTTTTCCCCCTTAATGCATCAACAACAATTAAATTGTTATTCTAGTAAATTAAGTATCGATTAAAAAGGTCCAATGCTAAAATTATATTTTATCGCTGGATTTTGTATTTCGTGGCCAAAAAATATACACGTAAAAGAGCTCGCGTGTTTTATTTATATTTGATAGTGTCAAAGTTTTGTTATATAAGAAAGTTTTTTTTTGCTACAATAGGATGTTAAAATGTCTAGTTTTTGTATTATAAATGTTTCTATATATTCTCACGGGAGCCTTTATATAGGTATAGGGTACAACAGCACAACACATCCATGGAACGTAATAGCGGCGGTATATGTGCTGACTGATTTTGGCACATGACAGATTTTTTTTTTAGCTGTAAAAAAATAAATAAATAAATAAAATCTCAAAAAAATATGAAAACTTTTATTTATTTTTTGTTTTTGTATTTTACTTTAAAATACACAGCTTGAGGGATCATTATTATTATATAGATTTTTTGTTGTGCTGTTCCGTCTTGAATAGGGATGAAAACTTTTAATTCTACATTTTTTTTTTATTTCAAAAACAAAACTTTTTATTTAGAAATAAAAACACCAACAAACTTTTTGTTTATAAAATCGTTAAAAATTACGCATATTTGAATATAAAATGAAACAGATTTTAATGTTTTTTTTATAATTTTTACTTTACTTGCAATAAAACATATTACATACATATATACTATAGCTTGCTGCTACTCGGTATACAATCTAAAGCTCTTCATTCTGATCAATTACATAAAATAAATAAGAAATAAAATTATAAAGTTTTTTTTTTCAAATCGATTTAAATAAATATATATGTACATTATAAAAAAAAATTTGATTTTTAATGAGAAAATTTAGGATTTTCTGGTTTTGTGTAGACTAAATATTTAGCAAGGATTACATGAGTTTTGCTAAATTGGGAATGAATTATTTATATTTAACTTTCAACAACAAAAAAAGAAATATTTAAAAATGTTTAGATGGTGGTTTTTTTGATTTGGTTTGGTTTTGTTTAGTTGGGGTATTTGGAATTAAGCGAAATGTGGGTATTTAGGTATGTTTGGTATGTATGTATGTGTATAGCAAATATATAAGGCATACAAATAAAAAAAAGTTAATTGTGGAAAAAATATTTTTATATTTTGGGTTTTTCTCTCGCAGCCACGTCCAAAACTTATGAGGGTGAGTGATCTGATTGAATAATGGACAAATTATGATTAAAGCTGGACATTAAAAAAATATCTGTAGAATTGTTAACAAAACTCCTCATATACACTTTTAGAGCTTCAAATTAACAAAAACAAGAACCTTTATTGGTCCGTGTAATTAAATAAACACTTAAATATTATTATGGTATCAGGGTTGGACAGTCGAACATATTTCTATTCGGGAAAAATTATAAACCGGCCTTGTTTTAAAAATTTAAAATGTGGTTATTGTATTTCCAAGAAATACAAAAAATATCTGCAAGCCGAACAAAACCGCAAAAATTAGATTTATACTCGAGACTTATGTCAAGGTCGAGCAAAACAGTGCAACCGGAAGAGTTCAGAGAAGAGTATCACCAAACCAGATGTCTGATTAATCGCGAGATCATGCTGTAGATTTTAAGACCCTTAAATTAATTTAGGAATTGTTGCATTAAACACAGCTAAAAAAACGAAATGTGAAATAGTGGAATAAAAAGTGAATTATAGGTATAGCATCAGTTGCAATTTTACTACTACCGAGTAGACATTTAATAATATATTGTAATTCAGGATGCGCGAAAATTTGATCTAAAAATGTTCTAAATGATATCATTTAAGATTAGATCACTATGCACTTCTATGCAGAAAGTTTTGGCTAAATTTGTTCTAACTTTTTAGTAAATCTATTAACGAAAATTAGTAATTTACGTACATACATTCAGGTGTTCTAATTTAAAAAATACAGTAATATTGCAGAGCTTTTCTTCTTTCTGATGAATTGAGTAGAAAAAAATTCTAAACTTATTAAGAAATAATATTTTTTTTATAATAATTGAAGATAGCAGAAAAAATATTCTGCACTAATAATTATAATTTTTGTTATAATTGACAATTAAATAATTCTAAATATTTTGTAACTTTAGAAATAAGTTAATACAGTACAATTTGTTTACAAATGTATGATATTTAAAAGTCTCATCTATTGGAGTGAAACGGGAGGAATGACATATACAAGTTCAAATCATATTTTATGTGGGATCAGAGTAAAATTAATTAAAAATCTCAAACTTTTCCCATACATGTGAATATCATAAATGATAAGTAATAAACACCTGAAATTTTAATAAGGCCGTTTCACGTGTATACAGCACCCCCCGCTCCTCGGAGCGCCCTGCGCGAGATTTTATTGATCTGTCCCTCTTTATTAATTTTTATTTTCGACAAAGAGAGTAATTATAGAGTTGGTTACGATTTTAGTCGTAGTATGTCAACCTATCAATTTTGATTAATCGTACTTTATTGCATAGAATATGTAGCTGAGTTAAGCTAACTTCAGTTTGCTAATCTGCGCAGTGTTCCTTCATTTGGAATATTTTTGAAACTAGATTCCGAGTCTAGACAATTTATGTAAATATACCAATTTCTGTATAATTGCTTAAAATAGCTTATATTTTTCAATTCACAAAAATTTTTAAATAATAATAAGAAAATGTGACATTGACGCTTAAAATAACAAAATTAAATGTGAAGTAAAAATTTCGTTCACTCATATGTCATCAAAAAAAAAAAAAAAAAAAAATCCGGGTATTTTATGAAAATGAGGGGTTAGCTGGCGTTAAATGAGTCAAAAATATCCGGATATCTTATGTGAAAAAGCCATCAGTAAACATTCTCAGTAGAATCATTTGAGTGTATCCGCAATCAATGGATTTAAGGTTGAGTTACAATGGATTCATTCCTTTTCGTTCTACTTCTGCGTCAAAATTAGTTTTAGACATTTTCTATACAATTTGTATAGCTAAATGGAATAGTTAGTTACAATAAAGCGGAATGATTTTACTTACGGAAAGAAATATAACCAACCAAACCAAACCAATTTTTTTTTTGACATAACGTAAGAGAATGAAAATATTTTACATAAAATATACAAATTGATTAAAATTTCTAGTGATTCTAGAGTCTCGTAGTCGTTTGTTTATCGAATGTCAGTTAAACAGACGGAACGGATGCAATGTAACAACCAAACGGAAAAGACGAGCCGGAAAATGGTGGAGCGGAACGGATCCATTGTAACTCGTCCTTTAAGGTTTAAACAGAACGTATTCGTTCCATCTGCTCCATTTTATTACAACTGTCAATTTGTATTAAAAAAAAACGAAAACTGAACACAACGAACGGAGGGGAAAAAGCGAATCGAACAATAAACACAAATTTAAAATTTTATGGACGACATAATCTCAAATTGTGTATGTTAGACGTTTGACCAAAGAAATATTTAATTTTGTATTTGTAAATTTTTTTAAAATAGTCTATATCGTTTTTTGGCCTTTAGAACTAATTTATTTATTTCGAATCAATTATTTATTTTAAATTAATTATTTTTACTTGAATGAATTGGACAAACAGAACGGATTATACATTATGCTTTAAAAATGGTTGCTTAGTATATAGATTATTGCTCAGAAACTGGTCTTTCGGTCTATATTTAAAGCTGCCTTCCACATTCTAGCACGTTAAGCCAACGGCACAAAAACGTTAAAGCGAGTCCGGGTCTAACAGCAGGGTAGTTTAATGCCATTTACAAAGTAGTTCAAAATCCAATTCAACAAAAGGCAAATATAATTACAAAGAGTATATTTACCATAAGAGACACTGGTGCCAAATTAATTGACGTTACATTGATCCTACATAAAATGTGATCTGAACATCTGTCTATTGTTTTTCTAATGAGGCCTTTTTCCAAATTCATAGCCCGCTAATTCGACAAATGACAGCTAGATTCACCTAAAATTTTAATAAGGCTGTTTCACGAATATAGCGGAGGGAGAGGGTTTTAATTAATCTCACCCTGATCCTTCATAAAATGTGATTTGACCTTCTGTTGCTTCTCTAATAAGGAATTAATCCAAATTCAATGCCTTCCAATACGACAAATAGTAGGTTAGCCGTTTCACAAGTAAAGGATAGGATTGAGGTTTTAAATACATTTTTGAACATTTTGTATTGCATAATTACTACTTTAGCGTTACCGTTTTTTGGTATTCGTGTCTATGCTCTAGATCCAAATTATTACAGCATTTAACAATCAAATCCACACAAAATGTTAGTTAGATTTCTTGGTATACTCTAATTTTCTTCCGGATCAAGAATAGTGAAAATGTAGATTTTGAAAATGTTGACTCATCTGTTCTATTTGTAAAGCAAAGTTTAAGCCCCCCATTTGAACTATATACTACCTATTTTCAAAATAAAGGAAATTGCCAAAATATTAGGGTGAAATGATAAAACTGATAAATTAATATTGAAGTTAACCAACGCATTGTACGGAGTTAAAAGCACAAATTTTACAACGTCGATAAGAATTTGTAATTTGTTAAAAAAAAAAAAACTTTTTTGTGAGCTCAAGTTTATCTTGAAATATTCGAAATGGTTGTTTTCGTTATGTTCCATCAGAATGTATTATAAGTATTATGTATGTATATACATATATAGTAAGCATAACAACAAAAACATGAAAATTTATCTGGAAATATAAATTTTCTAATGATTGTCATTTTTTGCTGGTATATGCACACGCAGAGAGAGAGAGACAAAGAAAAATTGAATGTTTTTCGTTAGTTTTTCACGAAGATAAAAATGTCGAAAAGCTGAGAAAAATGAAAGGATTTGTTTTTTGTATTATGTACAACATAAATTGATTGAATGAAAGTATATTCAGGTGATTTCACGGGTATTTCAGATAAGGTCGTTTATAAATAATTGGATTTATTCGATGTTTTATTATTTTAGCATTAAACGACTTGTTTTAGATTTTTAGAGCGTATAAATATTTATTTATATTATATATGTTTATAGGTTTGTATATATACTCACCACCATAAAAATTCACAACATTATTTATGTTTAAATATAATTGAAATAAATTACTTTAAATTAATTTTAATCACTATTTTCATTAACACATAAATTTATATCCTTTATGGCAGGTTCCCCTTTTTTATTTTATTTGTTCGTCGTCATTTTGTCGAGTGGTGATGTGATGTTGATAAATTATTTTGTTTTGTTTCAGAATCCAAACGCTTTGCCGATTTTTATAATTATTTAAAAACTTTATATACATTTCATCATTTTCCTTTTATATTTAATAATAAAATTTTCTCATTACCAAACACAATCACTTACGCTTACTACATACTTTTTTAGGGTAGTGGGTAAGGCAGGTGTTGTGTATTTGGAAATTTGTGTCGAGAGAAAATTTAAAAAATTATTTTTTTGCTCGATTCGATTTTCATTTTTGACAAATAAAACAAAAAAACATATTTTCATCATACCACTAGTTTGTGTTTGTTTTAGTTTTTCATCAAATAAAAAGAAAAATGAAATTTTTTATTGTTTTTTTTTTTTTTTGCATATATAGGGGTGCGACGATTACGGTAAAGCGTAGGAATTCTAAAATAAACCAAAATTATTTGAAGCTGGTTATTCATCCATTCTCACTATATAATTTTGTAACAGAAATTTATTTTTATGCTGAAATAAGTTAAAATAATTAATGTATTTATGCTCTTGAGCAATAAATTTTAATGCTAAAATAATTTTTTTTTGGTTACGCGTGGGAAATACATATTTACTTTACAAAAATTGTTGCTTCTGTTCGAAAAATATTAAAGCAAAATTTAATCAATAATCCCCAATGCTGAATGTAGCATGTATTTATTTGGTATACCATTGAAAAAGGGCGAAAATAAAGCAATAAAAATACCAATTATTTAATTGACCAGAAAATGTTCATTTTTTTTATAACTTTAAGCTTATGTTTTATTTTTTTTTCACATAATCAGCAAAAAAAAGGAAATCGATCAGCAAACAATTCTCTCAAATAACATAACCAAAAACCGAACAAAATTATATGCTTTTTTGTCATTTTTATGTTGAAATAGCAAAATACGGCAGCAAAAACAATTTATTTAAGAATTTCATTTTCATCTTAAAAACATAATTTTATTACAATCCATAATTTTATGTTACTATGTATACACATTATATGATTTATGATATTCATAAAAAATGAGCTTAAGTGATAAGCTACGAAATAAATTAGTTTTATAATTTTGAAAATAAAAATAGCAAAATTAGCTTTAACCGCACTTTCTTTTTTTATACGAGAATTTGGCCCTCTTAAAATAAATTACGCTTTTACACAAAGAAATATGTTCGTTAAACCTATGGAACAATTTTCCATCAATTAATCAAATTAACAAATCATACCAAAAAAAAAAAAAATTGATTTTCTCATACCTTCAATAAACATAATAAAATATAGTCAAGTTTTAAATTCAATTAATGTTTTATTAGCATAAAGAATTAAACTATGAACAAATTATAATTTTTATTAATCATGATTAATGACAAAACATTTTTCGTAAAAATTACACATAGTTGAGCGGCGGCGGAAAATACACGTTGTGAATATCAAAGAATTCTCCAATCAATTTTATAAACATTAACAATAGACGTATCCACAATACGTTCCTAAATGAACATTTATATGAAATATTCAGTCGATACTAAAATATTAATGCCACGAAAACATTTTTGCTTGCACTCGAAGGCACAATACACACAGTGAGCACAAAATGGTGTTTAAGGTGGGAAAATTTGGTGTTACATAAATAATAAATCATAAATTGTTGTTTTGATTTTTGTAACATTAGTTTTTATATATGTTTTTATTTATACATATAAATACACCACCATTCAATCCATTGAGACATCATATCAATCTTACTCCATTTTAAATGGCATAATTACTTATGAAAAGTCATTACTTGATGTAGAACGAATGTAAAAAGCTTTTGGTTGGTTTATTTTTTTTTATTTATATATGTTACGTAAAAAATAAGGATTCTGCTTACCTTTTTCATTAATTTTCATTTCTAATTCTTTGTAATTTTCACAAAGTGAAAAAAAAAAAATGAAAAAATTGAAAAAAATAAAACTCGAAAATGGAGCAAAAAATGCTAGAGCAAAATATCTAGCAAATCAAAAAACTCAGTGACCGAATTAATGGTTTTCTTTTTCTCGTACGTTTACTCGTTTCTTGGTAAGAAGCTTTTGTTGTTTGATTATAAAAAAAAAAATCTAATATTTCGTAGAATTGAAATATGGTATATAACTATGTATGAAAGACTGTATGGCTGAAGAGTTACTGTCGCCCGCGATGCTAAAATTCAATTAAAAGGGTGTACCCTCTTTTAAATGGTAAATTTTAATTGGTTAGATTTTTTTTAAATAAATTTTATGAAGATTTTTTAATCTAATTGAAAAAATATTTCAAAATATTTTTTACTCTTACCATAAAAGCGTATAGGAACAGTTTGTTCAGAACCTTCTAATTACAAAAATTCCCTAAGCTCGCTTCTATAAATGAATTCAAAGTTTTTCTCGTCAATTTTATTTAAATTATTAATACGAGTATGTAACAAAAACTGTATCGTATGTACATATGTATGAAATATGTACCATATATACATGTATAGCGGGTTACCTAGTGTTATGATTTCACGTTTGCAATCGTAAAACGAAAACTTTATATAATTACCAAGTTATATTTTTATTTGTTTTTTCCTAATTTTAAAATTTCGAAAATTTTTCAAACTTTAATTACGATTGGTCGACTACTTAAAAATCGAATGCTTTAATTTCTTAGCTTAGCTTTAAACGCTGGGACTAAATTAGTTGTATATCAGCTTAAAAATGTATTCTTTGGAAGCTTTTATTTCACACATTTTTAAATTTTTTTTTAAAAACACTTGTTAAATATTTCGCAAAATTACAAAACGTTTAAAAAATCACTCGATAGATTTCGGCTTATTAGGCATCATCAGGAGTATCTACTAAACTGTAAAGATAAAAATGTAGTTATCTGATGATGGCCTAATAAGCCGAAATCGATCAAGTGATTTTTTAAACGTTTTGTAATTTTGCGAAATATTTAACAAGTGTTTTTAAATTTTTTTTTTAAAATGTGTGTAAAGTGTGTTTCGCCAAGTGCCTACGGCAGAAACTGTAAAAAGTAAGCTTTTATTTATTAAAAATAAAAACCAAAGGGCGAGTTTACGCTCAACTCGGAAAATATTTACCTGAAAACGACATATCTAATTTAAGTGCGTACTAACTACTTCTTTAACAATAATTTCAAAATTATAACTGGAAATTTGGATGGAAATGAAATGTCAAAAAAAGAGCGGCATACATGCATCTCCTCCAACAAGCCAGTTTTACAATGATGGCTGCATACAGTGTGTTAACTGCTTACTTTAACTGATTGTTGTTATTTAGGCTGTTGTCCATAATTGATCAATTGTGGTGCCAAATTTTGCGCGGTATTTGTTGTCGTTTCAAAAAGATTTTGAGTATTTCCGACACCGATTGAGATTGTTGATTATGTATTTGGTTTTCCAATTGAATCACCATGAATAGAATTTTGAACGTTTATTATCGAATAACAACAATGAATAGAATTTTGAACGTTTATTATCGAGTGTGATGAACCAGCCATTAGGCAAGGACAAATGAGATACGCTCAATCTATGAACACAAAGTCGTAAAAAGAAACAATTCGATTTAATTAAGATAAATTAAAATAAAACTTTTATTTCATAAAAAAAAACTTAAAACTAAAATTATTGCTTTAATTAAGCATTTTTTTAAACAGCTTTCTTATTTTTCCAAAATTGTTTGATGCAAAAACCAGAAAAGCTAACAATAAACGAAATAATTCAAAATTTCAAGATTTTTCAACAAGCTTTAATAAGACTTTCTCTATGTTCCAATTTTTTCAATTTCATCAGAATTTTCAGCATCTAAATGATGAATTTTCGTTCCAAAATGATTTTCTATGGATTGGCATATTTCCATACTTTGATCAGAATCAACCAAATTGATGGCAATACCACTTTTGCCGAAACGTCCAGTGCGTCCGATACGATGTAGGTATGTTTCACAATCGGCTCTTCCGCCTTGATCTACAGGAAGGTCAAAATTAACAACGATGGTGACTTGTTCAATGTCTATACCACGAGATAACACATTAGTTGTGATTAAAACTTTTTCTAGCCCGGCACGGAATCTATCTAATACGGCTAATCTTTGCTGTACATCTAAATCACCTGACAGTACGGCTACAGAATGGCCATCAGTACACATTTTACCAGATAACCAACCGGCCGTTTTTCTTGTATGACAAAATATGATAGCTTGTCCTACCGTGATCACACCATAAATATTTTGAATTGCTTGATATTTTTCATCTTTATTTCGACACCGGACATAGTATTGTTTAATGTTGTCAAGCGATTCCTGTTCCCGCTGAAGCCGAATAATAATTGGTTTTTTTACTATATACTCAGCGAATTTCATAACCTTTCGCCCATATGTTGCCGAAAAGAACATCATCTGACATGAATGTGATAGCTTTTTATAAATTTTAACACACTGATCTTGGTGGCCTTGTGTATCAATCATAACATCAGCCTCATCTAAAACAAACACGCGAATTTTAGCCAAATCGAAAACACGAAACTTTACACCCCAATCTAATAATTTTCCCGGTGTTCCGATTATAATGTGATCTTGAATTTTCGTATCGGTCGGTATATCCTCACCACGTACAGCAAACCGTAGTTTAATTTCAGGACAAAATTGCGCCATTTTTGCTGCTACTTTACCTGTTTGAATCGCTAATTCATAGGTCGGTGATAAACACAGTACTTGTGGATAATTTTGACTTGTATCCACCCGACTCAACATGGCAAGTACGAAAGCAGCTGTTTTTCCGGTACCCGATTGACTTTGTGCTATCATATTTTGTGGTGGATCAGTGAGAAGGGTGGGTAGCGCAGTTTCTTGAATTTTTGAAGGGGCATTAAATCCCATTGCGTAAACACCTTTTAATAATTGTGGTTTTCTGTAAATTCAATTTGAGTCCAATAAACTGTGGCGAATATATGATTTCTCATACTTACAAATGGAGCGCTTCGAACGATTTAATACGAATTATTTTCAATAATAAACTAGTATCGGCTGGGCTGTGAAAATTTAAAAAGAAATATTTAACCTTAAAAATCGAATTTGTCAGGCGGTGAACACAAAGGACTCACTTTGCTACATCAAGCTCTTCAGACGATGTAACGTATTATTCATTCGAGTGTTGCCAACAAAGGCCAGAGATCCACCAGATATGACAAAAAACTTGCCCAGCTAATAGTTTAATGTTGCGGCAACGGTTTCTTTTTTGATTTAAGAAACTGTAAATCCTTAGTGATTTACCTGAAAACCTTTACATATGTGAGATACTCCTGAAGACAGATGGTTGTTGTTCGATATTGTTATTTAAATTACGTTACATTTTTGGTTTAAAAAGTCTAACATTAAATGTAAAATTAAAAATGGAAATTTGTTGACAAGTACAGTAGCGAACCATTTGAAAACATTTTCATCGGACTCTAAACACATTTTAATAATTTATTGCTTGTTTTAATAATCTTATTGTGATTTAATAGATTTAATATTGAATTGAAATAATTTTACTTCTAGTTCCTGAGTTTCGGAAAATAACAAAAATTTCGAAAAATTGTCAAATTTTTTATTTAGAAATTTATCCCCAATTTTTTCTTGATCTGCGAACCCAAACATAAACAAAAATGATATCTGCGGCATGTGTCAGAAACGCATTCCTCGCGTTAGTAGGGGGAAGTATGTATTTAATTACTGGCTGAATAATTATGGCGTATTTTTTCTTCACATTTTTTAATAAGCGAATAAATATTCATTGTTTTGAAACAAAATTCATTCATGAACACGAAATAACAAAAAATTCCCGTTTTCAAATTCTAAACCTCGCCTTGAAGTGATTGATTGATTGTATATATTATCAAAAATTCATTTTATTCGCAATACTATTCAAAATTTGCACTAACACAAAAACGTGTATGGCTTTGTACGTCTTGAGTATTTAATTCGTCTATATGATTTGACTTAATGTGACATGAAAATCTATACATACAAATATGTGTGCCGCTTATAACTGCATATTTGTTGGCGTTTATTTTACACGTATTTAATTTTTATATACAATTTGTTTAAATAAATTTTACTGTATTTTATCAAAAACGAATTAAAATTCTTGCACAAGATGAAAATTCGAGATTTTTGCGGTAATTTTTTGGATATATTTACTTTTACACATACATAATCAAATACAATAAGATCAGTGTTAAGTACTTAGTGTTAAATAATTTTTCATATGGTATGAATCGATCATTCTGAATTTATGTGCTAATTATAATTGTTTACAATAAATACTAAGGTTATCTAACTTGACAATAAATAATAAAAATAATAATAACAAAGTTTGTTGGTGATAAAAAAAATGAATTACAAACAGATAAGTAGGTATTTACTGTTACATAATTAATTATTTTAGTTGTATGTGATTAATAAAGTGTTTTGTCAATTATTTGTATAATTTATTTATGATGAGATGATCTCGAACACGTATTACATTTAATTTCTTTTACGTAGTGTAGTTTACCGATTCGCAGCTAAATTAGAAATATGTAGAGTGCACAGTACTTGTATTCGTTATAAAGTAGTGTATCGTAATTTCGACGCAAGGAAAATTCTGCAAGTCTGTTTCTACCATAAAGCATACCAGAAGTATCAGTCATGTGATGTCCGATTACTATTTTAGTTCATACACATCAGGTTTGCATACAAGATATTTATCTGTACTATTTCTGTCTGTAACAATAGTGGTTTTGCAATCGACCACCGCAAGTACTTATAAGCACTTATGGTTCATGTCTTTGCTAGATTTACTATAGTTAATCTAACAAAGACATGAATCATAAATGCTTTTAAGTACTTGCGGTGGTCGATTGGAAAAGTATTAATACGAAATGTCGAATTGCGATAATTTTGATGTAGAATTTATTTTTGAACGCTAAACTGCATAATATATGCAGTTAGTTGTATTTTTTAATGCATCCTTAGTTGTGTAATAACGATTAGTTAATTGCAAGACCAAAGAATATAGGTAAACAGTTGTTAATATAAGGTAAAGCGTTGTTTGTAGAAGAAAAATGCTTCGGTAGCTTCAAAGTTTTATTTTTGAGAGGAAACATTACTAAATTATACTGGATGATCTTGAATTGAGCTATCAAGCACAACTTTGTTTTTCTCTTAAATATTTGTCTTAGAAAGCTAAGGGCGGGTAAAAATATGGCTTATCTCAATGTACAACACGTAAACAATACATTTTTTTGTTCGTGCAATACAGTATGTTCTATGTTCTCTACAGATTAACTTTAGTGATTTCAATGTTAATGGTGATTTTAATCTTTCTATAATAAGTTGAGCACTTGGAGAAGGACTACTGTTGGCATTTAAACAGATTACCTTCAGAGAAAAATATTTCTTTTGAACCCCATTTTAAAGATATAAATATATTTTGGAACCAATTTAAAAGCTTAAGATAGAAATCATTATGCAAAATTTCTGTTCGATTGCAATGCTGCATTAACGAACAATTGACCTAGTTTAACAGTAACTAAAATGTACCTTGTGATCATGAATTTCTCCTATAGATCCATTATATTCAATATAACGTTTTTAATTTTTTATATAAAAAATTGCGTTTGTGTATTGCACATAATAAAGCCAACCCAAGCAAAATTTAAATTACCATAATTACATCTCCATAAAAAAATGATATTTGCAGAAAAATATTTCTCTTCTCCAAACTAATTGGAAAATTAAATTTATTGACCTTCTCGAATTCCAACCTTTTATATATATATAAATAAGAAACCCAGTACAGAAAATATTATTTCATAATAAACTTAATTAATTACGTACTGGCCAACCCCTAGCTATTTCAGAAATCCAGAATATTTCTTCCCAATCAATAACATTCCCTTAAAAAATAATTTAATTTTTTTTTTTTGGTGCTCTTATTCAGCGACAAATTATTATGTAATTAGGACAATAACAAAAAAAACTCGATGGTAAATGGTGGGTGTGTGAGTTTTTTTTTGTAGAATTATAGTAGATCAAATTTGAAATTTGATATAAATTATGCTTCTGTTATGCTTTCTTGATTTTGAGAAAACATTTTTTTATGTATACAATATATAAATTGAAAACATTGGTTAAGCTTTTTTGTGCTCTCTACTTCTATACTCGTTTATCTATTTGTGTATAAGAAAGAAAATTGTATTATTAAAAAAATAATGTTTTGATAGATTGAGGTTGATCGATTAGGTAAATTGATATTTAAATTAGGATGAACTGAAAAAAAGGGTAAATTATTGTTATTTTTGTCCGTGCGCGTACGTTGATAAAAAAGAAAATCCAAAACAATAAAGCGTCTTGCTTATGGAAATTTGTAAGAAAAGTATGATTGATTAAAGTTGTTTATGCTAAAATGTTCTCGAAACTTAAGATCGCGGTCTTTTATGAAAATCCTGGTTGGTGCAACAACAATTTTTAATAAACGATGTTATTATTACAGGTTTTATGCTGATTTTTGATGTTCTATTGTTTCCCTATCTGTTTATATACATTAAATATTTATATGCCGCAAAAAAAATTTGAAAAATTAGAAAAATAGCTATATGTGATCAATTCATCATTTTCAGCTCAAATTTATGTACACATATATACATTATCTATTTGTTTGACCTAAAAAAAAATAAAATATAAACTGTAAAAGCTCTAACCACAGTATATAATAAATTTCAGCAGACAAAAAAAAATGGTTATTTACTTTATATTTTTTGATAAAAAAAACAACTTTATCCCTTTTTTGTATGTATGTATCCTCAAGTGATTAAAACAAAAAAAAAAAAAAGAATCAGTTTTTATTTGTAATTTTTCATGCTCTTGTATTTATTGTCATAAATCTAAACAAACCAAATTAGAATTTAGCCAAAAACTTTAACACGCACATCATGTAATTTGTTTAAACAAAATTTATTATGAATCAAAATTGGTTATTCCCAAAAAAAAAAAAAAAGAGAAAAGTTGAACATTTATTTTACCTATGTACCTCTACCTTTTATATTTATTGTATATACGGATGATATTTTATATTAGCATGGGGTTACATACCGAAAATCTATTTTACATTTTCACGTTCATCAAAATTCAACCAATAAACACAAAAATTTTATATTTTATGGTTTTTGGGTACACGTATTTACTGTTGACAGTAAACTGAGTTAAAACATGAGAATTACTGTGACCACCGGTGATAAGATACATGAAATTGATTAATAAACATAATGTGTGAGTTGTTGTTTTTCCAATATATGATATATCGATGTTGAACACAATTTCAATTTTAAACATGTTTTTTTTGTGATTAGATCAGAGGTCAACATATTATGGCGCCGCCGATAATCTATGCCACCATGTTTTTTTGTAATTAAGACGCTTTAATTAACAAATTGTATACCACATCCCTCGTTTGAAATTATAAAAAACATTTTACAGCTGATATCAAATAAAATACCCACACTCATCGTACGATGAAAAATGCTTTAAGCAATTTAACTCTCCTTCAAATATTCTTAAAAAGCTTTCCATTTAAATGTTTTCTCTTTCGTTTAATGTTTTTAATTTTAATTTAAGAACGAACACATTCCGTTTTAAGTAAAATCAAAGAATTTTAAAATACGAAAAATAATAATGGGAAAATGAGAAACCATAATAAAATTATTAATTAATGAATTGGGAATTAGTTGTTGTAGCGTGGAAAAAGTGATTTTTTTAATCCATTGAAGACTTTGGAACGAACTAAAGTATTTTTACTTTGTGGTTATACGATGCTTAGCACTATGTAGCGCAGTAAATATGTTATTCGTCTGGAACTTTTATATATTTGGAAAAATACATTGATTTATGTTTTTTTTTAATAATATCGATTTTGTTTAAGTCATACTATATAGATTCTGGAAAATTGTTTGGAAAATTTTCTAATATGTTTATTGCAAGTTAAAATAATGTTCTTGCGAAAAAGCGCCCACTGTACGTAACCCTAATAACTAAAGTTAAAGAAGTTAAATTTTTTATGTAATAAAACATAAAAGATCAACTCAAAGTATTACAAAGTCCTAAAACTTTGTTACCTTCGAGATGTTTTTTTTTCTAGAAAATTTTATGTGTTTAATTATACATAATCCAATGTAGAGGATATTTTTCCCCGCATTTCCATCTCGATGCCATTTAATATAATACCACACTTTTTGCAAAGCTAATATCGATGTGGCAACTTCGATGTAATATTCTCCTCGTGACAATTGGCGTATAATTTATTTGTACGTAACTCGTTTACTTCAAGGACGTCAGCATGTTTTTTTAGTGCATTTAAAAGTTTTGGCTGAGGCGTTCTCACATATCCTTTTATTGGAGAATTCGAAGCTGTTTGCATTTATCCTATAACTATACTAGCGCGTTATTTTTTTCAATATGCCCAATTGTTATATTAGAAAAAATTTCTTCACGTCTGTAGAAATAAGATAAGCGGTCGGTTTAGGAAAAATTTAGATAAGCTATAATTTTTAAACTGTTCGAAATAAACACTATAGTGTAAGCTTCACAAAAATGTAAAAAATGTGTATCATTTCTAATATCATTTATTCGAGCCTAAATATCATCAAAAAGAAAAAAACTAAAAAAACGAGGTAAAAAATGAAAACCTTTTTCAAATCTCATGTGACAGGTTGGATATTATTACTAAAAAATGTTTTGTATTTGCTACATTTTCCTTATTTTTTCCCTTTTAAATATTACCAATATATTCGTAAAACATCACACAACCCATGAATACTATTGTGTAATGTAAGATATATCCTTTTTCGATTTTTATTATATTTTTTATTATTTTGGTACATAAAGATAAAAAATTCTTCAACTATCAGATATAAAATGTGAAAATATTCTTAAAAATAGTAAAATCATAAAAACAAGTTTTATGTTTATGTTATGTTATCACAACTAAAAAAAAACTATTCCTAAAAAACAATTTTATCGATTTATACAATGTCGAATAGGTGAAACGGTCGAGTCATTTATACAAATGTCAATTTTATGCTATATTAACATTTTTAATTTTAAACATTTCAATTCAAAAAATTTATCGAACTTCCTTTTTTATTGATAATATAAATTTTGAGTTCAAATACTCGTAGTTGTATAAACAAATACTGCAAACAGCCACATGACGCGGTGAAAAAATAGAGTGAGGAACTAAAATATAAATAATAATAATAATATACAAAATATAAAAGAATAAATACAAAAGTGCATCCTGAAATAAAATTATTTTTATTAAAATAAACAATAAAAGCTCTGTTGTGTTGTTTGGTGCTTTTGTATACACAAATCCAGTTCATTTCATATACATTTTATTAAAAAAAAAAAAAATACGAATAACAATAATATCGAAGCTATTCTAGTAATTTCGGAGTTTACGGGTAAAAGTTAATAGTCTGACAATTTTTTTTTTATACATATTTAAATTACAATAACAAACCACCACCACCAAAAACAACAATAAGAAGAACAAAAATGTATCACATCAAAAACAAAAATTATTCAACCGAATTTTAAGAATCATAATTTCATTTTCTTTTGCCAGCGCTTTTTTATAATTGAACAAAAATATCAAATAATTTTCATAAAAGCTTTTTTGTTTTTATTACATTTTTTTTTTTTTTGTTTAAATTCTAAGTCTTTTGCCGTTTAATTTTTTTTCCCTACAACTGTTTTAACATTAAGCTTTTATTTTTCACCATTTACTTAAACAGACAAAACGGAATTGAAGAAAAAAAATGAAAAATAACAAAAAATTGGATAAACAAGAATAACAAAACTTTCGTTTTTTTTTTATTACGATTTCTATAAAGTCAGCATTTCCTTTTTTATTTTTTAGCCGAATTAGAAAATAAAACCCCAAAAATACATGAAAAGGAACAAAAAAACAAAATAAACAACTAAGAAAGTTTTAATTTTTGGTTCGTCTTGTGCTTCCTTGCTCTTATTTCATTAAAGCTTATTTAGTATGTAGCCTTCTCTTAATAATTTTATGAAATTTTCTATAACTGTAAACAGACTATCCAGTTTTTATTTTATTTTATAGTATTTAACGAGAGCATTACACACCTCTGGAACCACAAGCCGTAAATTAATTTATGTCTTTAGGTTTATGGTTGGTTGCTTCAGCGGGTGAAACAAAATCTTCGTGCAGCTTAACTAAACGATATTACAATTTGCATTTTATATTGGTAATTAAATAGCACAATTGTTTGTAAATATTTTTAAAGTTTTTGATACCTCTTTTTTATGATTTCCTTGTAGCTTTAGTGTTGATCTTTTAAACTAGTTTTGCTTTAACATTTTACCGACATTTTTATCACGGAGCTTAAATCTTAGTAACCTTAGTAGATTATAAAGCCTCCATGTTGATGATATTTTTTGAGAAGCTTTATTTAAGGTATCTATCAAAAATCCAAAAAAAAAAAAATGTTTATTTTATACATTTTCAATGAAAAATGATTAATATAAATAAGGCATTTTCTTTTCTGAAAAAGCTTAGAGTACAGAATTGTAAAAAAGAGAAGGGATACGAAATAAGAAATAGCACGACATTTACGAACACAAGATTAACATACGTAAAGTGAAGCAAATACACATATAATATCACAACAACCGTTAATTTTAAATTTTTCAAAATTATTTATAATTAAAAAACTTGTAATTGATGGTTTCCAGTTTTCCAATCGAATTTTTCATCTTAATTATAATTTTGATCTGTCACATTACATTTATTGTTTCTTTTTGTTGCCGTGATATCACGATCATGCTAAATGTGTCTGTTTATTGTGCTATTTCCTATTTCGTATGCCTTACTCCATTTTTATATTTCGTTTTACTATTATTTTAAGCTATTTTCAAGATGGAATTTAGTTAAGTATATAATTAAGTTAAGTATATAACGATTATAACTAATTAATATGTATATTGTTCAAGAGCAAGATCACGTTCAAAATCTAAAAGCCATAGCTCACATTCAAAGCATATTTCGCAAACAAGCAGACATTTTTTTGCAGGAATATCATTAAGAGTCTTTCCTAAATATACTTACATTATTTTTTATTTTCAGGTCGACGCCTCGCACCATTATGGGATAAATGTAAGTATAAATAAAATGTAATGAACTTTTTGTCTGAATATTTCTTGTCTACCAGAGTAATT
Organism: Tipula helvola; assembly: GCA_963556165.1. NCBI lineage: Eukaryota > Metazoa > Arthropoda > Insecta > Diptera > Tipulidae > Tipula > Tipula helvola. The sequence goes on along the minus strand of OY744483.1, from coordinate 341,424,339 downwards.
AAGATTTGGTGAAGGATTCACACTGAGGCTTATTTAAAATGATTCCATCCGAAAAGGTCGAAAGAGCAAGATCTAAAAACTTAGATCAAAGGCAAAAAATCGAAATAATAAGATCGAAAGGCCAAATATAGACCGAAAGATCAAAAATATCGCAAACGTTAAATTTTCCTTCCAGTCATTTAGCAGCTGTTAGATAGGCTAAATACGAGTACATATGTATATCACAGTTTCTAATTTTCCGAAATTATTCGGTATCTTCCGGTGTTTCCTAAATTATATACGTAGATTATCGATATTATACGAGATTAATTGATTTTCTCGAATTGTTTGAGTTTTACGTAGCGTGAAATGATGGATTACTTGGCTTACCGGTCATTTGAGTCTATTGGATACTTTAAACACAAACTTATTCAATATCTTCGAGGCTTTTTGGAGGTTAATAAAGATAGCTTATTCGGGATTATCTCTCGTTTTTTATAATGTATCGAGATTTTCAAAATTATTCGAAATTATTTGAATCTTTTTAGATTATTGAATAATTCGAAATTTTTAGATATTATTCGAGTTTTGACATTTCGGTTTTCGACAGAAAAGCAGACTGCCATTGAAAACGAAAATTATTGGATAGTTCACCACTGTATTTAACAAAAAAAAAACTGTATGCCGTTCGTATAACTTTCTCGTACACGTGGAAAGTTAGGTCCAAGTTGCTGAAGAAATTCAATAACTTGTCACCAAATGAGAACAAATGCAGGTTAATGCCATGATTTATTATGCATGATATTATGAATATCATGAACATATGAATGCTATTTTTTTCATCAATATATTTTTGTATATTTATGTGTGTTTTGCAATCAGTGATGCTATTACTACGCATTTTTTTGGTTGCGAAATAAATGTTTCTTTTAAATGGGAAATGTCAAAAAAGTTTGGATGACCATATCTCCGGAAGAATGTCAAAAATTGGCGGTTTCTGTGCTGTTTCTTTGGTCCCACAACCAAATATTAAATTTCATTATATGGCTGAATTATTATTTTATTATAGTCTTATTATAACTTGGAATATAATCATATGAATTACCCATTCTTGTGCTTTGTGCACATAGCTGAAAATAATATAAACCAACTATTGTGTTTATTAAGTTTAACTTCTTATATACTCTGAATTTAAAATCAATATAATTATGTTATTTACTCTATTTCGAATTTCTGGAAATTAAAAAAAAAAATAAAAAATCTTAATTACCTATTAAATTGCACACTACTGTACATTTTGAAATTTACAAACAAAAAAACAAATGTCTGACACCTTAAAATTAATTACATAAATTAATATCCAACACTTATGTCTAAATATAGTAAATCTATCTATCGTCCATTGAATTTTTATACAAAAATATGAGATTTATTTTCTTAATCCAAATTTATTTATTTACATTAATAATAATAAAAAATTGTGTGCCATGATTAATCTTCAATATTTTTTATGTAACTTTGAAATGTATTCGTTCGTATATGGTTAACACATAAATTTTTTGTTCTAATTGTACGATTATCTCTACTTTTATCTTTCGGCGACACCCCATATATGCATTAACTACGTAAAATAACCCAATTTTTTAACCCCAGTAAAAGCAATCAATTTAATTCTAAATAAATATGTAGCTATATGTTTAGAATATACCAAACCAGTTAGATACATTACAAAGCCTACAATTTATGGCTTTGAATATTAAATTCCTTATTTTTTATATGTACTATATGTTTGTTGTCGCTGTATTAGTTAGTTCATAGTCGTTAGGTTTAAGCTTTGAGCTTTTTTTTATATGTGAACTGTGTGTTGTTCTTTTTATTATTTAAAACTTATAATTTTGTAATTAAGGTTAATTTTAATATAAATACAATACATGTATTTGCTTTGCTTGGTTTTTTTGGTATGGTATTAAAATTATTATTTTATATGATTTAATTCGATTTACGTATATGTGGCTGAAAGCTTAACGACACTTATAAATATATGTTGTTTGGTCGACTAATTGGTTGTATAAAATGATTGATATAATGCAATTGGTTGTTTGGTCTGTACTAATTGGCAAACATATATGATATTCAGTAAAACACCATCGAAATTGTTTTTTTTTTAGTTGTACAGATATGCAGTTTAATTAATCAATTTTCCACATGTATTGGAACGTATGAAAAGCTTGAACACAAACTATACTTATAAATCAATAAATATTTACCTTCAACTAAATTTTTCTATATATCTCTCGATTTATTGTGAGTGTATGTGTGTGTATGATTCATATATATTTTTAGTGGTTTTTTGTGTGTGTACGGTTTCTCTAAAAAAAAATGTATTTACATTTAATTAAAATTCAAAGTTCAATTAAATTTTTGTTTATGTATCGATATATTGACAATATTTTGTGAATTGTGTATATTTGTATACAGGGCCGATCAGACCTACCCCCTTTTTGCTCCAAAGACACAACCTTAAAAAATTAAGAGGGGCTATTAAACGAGAGCGCAATAAATTTGGTTTCAACATTCGACAGTTTATACGAGCAGTTTTGGCTTATTTCTCTGCATTTGTGAGAAGGATTCGGCCGGGCCTGCCTTTATGTTTTTAAAAATCAACCCAATTAAATTTATTTTTCATGTAACTTGAACTATATTGAAAGTAGTTCAAAGTATGTACTCTAATGATATGGATATTTTTTGGGCGGACATTTTATACAATTTGTCCAAACGAAAACAACTAGATAACCATCATAAGTGTAAGTAATAATATACCGCGGATCCGTTTTTAACACCATTTGAAATAAGTCACTAGAACATTTTGTAATTTGAACAAGACCTTTATACACTAAATATATAAGTTGTTTATGTATTTCGGAAATATGTCTTTAATTTAACCATTATCTTTCAAAAATATTCAATCCACCTTCCATTTTTTCGAATTCATGCCAACTCATTATTTTTTTGTACAATTTAATTTGTTTTAATTACCAACGAAAAACCAATTAATATACGAAGAAAATTAAATTTAAAAAATAAAAAAATAAATATTTAACATTTCCTGGAACTTGATTTGCCTATTTTCAATGTTTAATTACTTATTTCCTTGAGATAAAAACACAAAAAAAAAACAAAATCCTTCTGTTTTTGTACAAATTTTAACGCTCATCAACATGAAAATTAAATGGAAAAATGGGAAAAGTACAAATAAAACGGAATCACAAATGAAACAAAGTAAATAAACAAAAAACGAAAATCCAATTTTGTTTTTTTTTCAGTTTCCCAACCTACATAACAGAAAATGATTTGATTTTATATTTTTAAATTGCAAGAAGCTTTTTACAGAGTATATTACTACAAAAATATAAAAAAAAATTGAATCAATGACTGATTGAAGTTTTATTTTTTTTTATTTCTTGATAATTAAATATTTTCATTTTAGCAATATCAAACTTTTAATTAATAACAAAACATTTTGAGAAAAACAATTCTGCGTATAAAGAGACAAAAATATGATTTATTGGAAAAATTGTGCACATCCCACCCACATTTTGTTTTTTTAACTTTACTTATTTGTTTGTGTTTAGTATATGAAAAGTGTTTTTAGATGTTTTTGGGCGTGAATTAATTAGGGCTACAGTGATAATATAATACGTGCCTTCAAGTAAAATATATCCACATTTTTTATACCCAGTACTTAAATGTTTAAAAAAAAATCATCTTGTCATCATTCTCTTTAGTTTAGTATATCTAATACAAACATGCGAGTCTTAACGTTATCCCCTGTATTTTAAAAACATTCATCATATGCCATTAACAACATCATCATAAACAACCAAATATGTATTTATGTTTATGTCTATGTATGTATAAACTTTGCCTACGTTACTTCTAACGTTCTCTAAACGGGGGAGATGAACTAAAAGTACTTTTCGGGGATCATTTATTTAATTTGAAAAAATGAGTTGTTAAAATACATAAAAGACGTAACGACGATGAATTGATGATGTGTTTTTTTTTTGATCCTAGATATTTGTGTATCGTATCTCTCGAAACTTAATTTGGCAGAAATTTATAATGTATTTTGTAAAATTTAAGGTAATATATAGATGAACAATTAACGAGCATTTTGGGATTAATTCAGCAATGGGGATTTCTTAAAGTTCAAAAATATTTATCTTTAATTGTTCAACCATCATAATTAGCTTTTTTATTAAGCTTTTAAGATTTTTAGAATAGTCAACTTACAGATTTTAAAACTTTTATCGATCACACCTATTTACAAAATTAATTATCTTGTCTAATCGACAAAATAAATTAAAATCAATTCTCAATTTAAATTTGGTGTAATAGTGATAAATTTATCACCTAGGTCAAGTGTTAAATGCAATGTCAACCCTTAATTGGTGTTAGATGCAATAAAATATAATTAAATCATGATGATATGTATTTCCAACTCCGATAATTAGAAACATTTCCAGAAAATCTCATATAAATGATTTTATTATGTCAGACGACACTCCTCTCTTGTCACACATATGTGTACTGATATGTGTTATATTACCAAAGACGACATTATATCAAAAATCTAATAAATAATATATATATTTTGATGATTTCTCTAAACCACCATGCATGATGAGATGATGTGTATGTATATATGTAATATACAGTAAAATTAGAAATGTATCTGGATTATAAGAATTTCACTTGTTTTTGATTGATTTGTGTATTCGAACGAAGACAAAACCATTCCAAACACCACCCAAAAAATATATTTTATCTGTTTTAGATAATTTTTTTATGGTTTATGTTGATTTTGTTAAATTCAATTAAAATAATAATAAAGATCATTTCTAAGCTGAAAGTTTAAAAAACTAAAAACCTTTGGTTTATTTAACAATAATTGTTGTAATCTAATTATTTCCAGATCATTGATTTTAACCACCACGAATTTTTCTACAAACTCCAATATTTCATTAAAATTCATAGATTTTTTTTTAATCACACACATAACACATATTCACATATGTCGATAAAAAAAATTAAAATTCCATATTTTCCAATCATGATTTCGATATTTTATTTATATATGGAGCAGTACACATTATCATTTACCATTTGATAAGAAGAGACGTGGATACAAAAAAAAATAAAGAATATTTTGAAGTGAAATATTCTTACAGATAACTTCATCAATTTTTTTTTTGTACTTTAGCTTAACTTCTTACAAAATCAGTACATATATTATATACGTACATGCATACATAAAGAAAATATATGTGAAAACTTTAGAAATAAAATAACCAGAGAAAACAGAAATCTAATATAAAATAGTAGGGTGGAAATGATACCAACGAATGAACGTACGGATTTTTATTTTTTTATGAATAAATTCATTCAATTTCTGTATGAAAATAAAGTATAGAGTCTACACAGGAGTGTACACATAAATAAATGAATGGGACATTGAATATGGAAATCGAATTACTGGAACTTGGATTTCTTGGGTGTTTCCATTATTAAGTTTGGTATATTTTCTTGAATTGATAATCTAACAGTACCACTATCGGCCAGAAACAAACAGATTTAGTAGTGAAAAAGCTTTCGTTAGACTTGAGTTTCCAAATAAGTAAATATTATTTTAATCTTTCGATTTTAGCATTAAGATCTTAAGCCTAAAACAATTTGTTACGTAGTACCAACGTTATCATTGCTAAATATTAGACAGAATATTTTAATAATTAATGGAGTAATTTTTTCAAATTTGTAGGTGTTTCTATCAATGTGATGAAAGGAATGTCCCTAACGTCGAAAGATCATTTCAAAAATTGAAAATCTAGGAAAATTGGAGTTTCTTAGTTAAATTTATTTGGTGTTTGGAACTTTAAGAATTCTTAATTTTATAGCTTTTGAAAATGAATAACCTCAAAAATTAAATTATACAATTTTAAAAAGTTATTTAGTTTGTGTAAAGTTTTAGCGCATTATGTTAGTAGTTTTGTAGGAATTAGAATTTTAATTCTCGAATTATTAATTTATATTATTGGGAAATTGGGAATGAGCATTTTTTAAATTTAAAATTAATTTCAGAGACTGACACCTAAATTGGTTTTATTCTAGTTTTCGGTTTCTGTTTGACGTTCCGTTTCAGTTTCGGTTCTTATTTATTTTAATGCTCCACCTACCGTTTGGCTTCGAAACCGATTCTTATATAATTTTAAACAAACTTATTAAAATGAGTTTTAGGGTGCTAATTTGTGTTGTTGTTCTCTGAAACCTTTCGAGTTACGATCAGATTCAATCGTTGAATAAGATCGGAAATTTTTCAATAAAATTTGAAGAGATTCTACTTTCCATAATTGTCAACAAAGGCTCGAGGGTACAAATAAAGTGCTGAATAGAAATTTCTATAATTTTCATTAACACAATGCGGAAACTTCTTAGTTTAGGTCTAACGCAACACATTGTTTTGTAAAGGGTGACAAAATTGTATTTGTTCTGAAAGAATGTCTCGAATACCGTAAGAACTCCACAGAAATTTCAAATGCGGGAAATATAAAATTGTACAGTAAAAAATACAGTTTTGTATGTAAGTATTCCGTTTCCTTTCTGGTTTTCGACTCATAAAAAATTTGGATTTTTTGGGTTTGGGTTTCCGTTCCGGTCCACTCTCCTGTTTATTTAAACAACTTCTTTACTTGTTTTGGTTAAATGTACTTTGACTATTTTGGTAATTATTTTAAAATAATTCTTTTTTAATTCCCGATTTTGATAAGAGGTTTTGCTTAGTAATGTGATGGAATATCTTTTATTATTTAATTTTTTTTCGTAAATAACACAGTTTTGCCTTATAATCGAGTAGTACCAATTTAGAAAACCCCATTCTATAAATACAACGAGATTGAAATCTTAATTTTATAAAATCTAATTAAAAATTCTAACAACATACAATATAATCGTTTAACAATAATTGCTTCCTGTTTAAAATGAAATAAAAAAAATCGGGTTCTAGAATTTTTCTCTGTATATACACCTATATAAATACTATATTCAAAGGAAAATCAATTAATCTCAATAAAAATCTTATTGATTTTTTTAACACTTATTTATATTGTGTACTACAACATTTTATTTTTTGAACAGAAAGTGAAAAATTGCTTGAAAAAAATAATTGAGAAAAATACGCGCGGAAAATCTAAAGAATTTGAGTTGTTGCTGTTGTATTTTTAAGGGCTTTGCACTTGAATAATTTGTTTGGTTTAATGTTTTGTGCTTAAAATTTTTTGTGTTACATCCTTTTGAATATGAAGTTAGTACTGTGCGCGTTTATGTATATTTTTTATATTATTGGTAATGGCGTACAATTTATATTTTCAATAGTAATGCTATTATGTACACGTATTTAGATAATTGTGATAATCTTTTTTGGGGGACACAAACATTTTGTTAGTACCTATCTAAATTCTAAATTGATATGTATCTATAGAAACGTGTATTCATTAATGGCTAATTGAATTTGAAAGAGGACTTGAAAATATTTTCATGAATGCTCATACTATGTTTAGGAACATAATGTTGTCAACAAAGAAACATTTTGTGTATAGACAAAAAAAAAACAACAATTTATAATCCTAAAATAAAATTGATTTCAATATTGACATAGTTTCCAAATTTTCATGATCAATTAAACACACAATTTAGGTATACATCAAGGATGTAAATAAATGAGATATATCTCTCAGTTCCGTAACTGATAACATATAAACAATGGTAATCCAATATAATAAAGTACAATGGCAAACAAACAAAGTTTAGATTTTTATGTCACCTTACGTAGTTAAAATCAAGTGTTGAGTTTTAGAGACTAAAATTTATCATCAGGTAGGTGTATTTTATTGTTATATCAATTTTCGTATACTATGGGATCATTAAATTTCAAAATTGATCATTTATATATAGTTAAAATCGTATAAAAATATTGTATATTGATACACAGGCCTGAATTACGATCGATTTTTATTTTATTTTATCAATTGTCATAACTTTTTGATACATCGAATGAGAAGCTAGTAACCACTTTAACGAATATAAATTTCATACTCAAATAATAAGATAAAAAACAAACGAAAATATGAATATATCTCCAGATATTGACAATCATGAACCAAATATAAAGAATGAATTGTTAAAATAATAAAAAAAGAAAAGTTTATTGCCAATATTCACGATATGATGTTATACGTAATACGTTTTACATAATAAAAAATATTATATTTTACATTTTATTTTCTAATAAAATTGTATAAAATATAAAATTAAAAATAAAGAATCTGTCACGGATGGTTTATAAAAAACTGTGAACAAAAAAAAAGTTGTATGTATAGTTAGAGCTTCTTCTATATGCATTTTGAAATATGTACTCATGTTGTTCGTATATATAATAAAATTATGTGTTAATTCAAGAAGCCGAATGTTAAAATTTCTGTTTTTTTCGAGCTGTTTCAATTCTACAGTTTATTATGCAACAGTTTTTATTCTCAAGAAATCGTTAATCTCGTTACGATTTCTCGAGATTTTCTGAAAATTGGCTGTATCACGTAAATTAGTTGATAAAAATATTAAAATTTTTAAACTTTAAGTAAAATAACCAAAAAAAAACCCATCGTGAATTGTTATTTGTAATTCTACCAATTACGTCATAACATTTATTTCATACGGCAATTGTTGGAAATTATCATCAGTTGCCGGCTAAAATCGAAAGCTTCCATTTGTGCTGATTTTATTATTTTCATTTAAAGATGTTTTGATTTTTGAGCTTATGAGCAACCTGACTTACGCAAGTTTTAGAGCGAATAGAAAAAACAAATTATAATATACATCTACCTACTTCGGTATTTTTGCTATATTCATTACATTTATTATTCTCATATTTTTATAAACAAATTTCTCGAAATTCCGGGAGTTCAAAATTACGAACATGCATTTCACTTAACAACTAGCTTACTTTTTAAGTAATAGCCTGGAACAGGAACTGAATCTTCCTTAGCCGTTACAGTTTAAATATGGTCCAAACAAGCTTTGAGGAACTAGTGCCCAATCTACGGTGAGTCAGAAGCGACTAAACCTGGACGAAGTCTAAATAAGTTTGAAAAACCAGAACATTTCGACTTAAAAAAACCAGGCCAGTTATTAAGTCTCGAAATATGTTATGTATTTGATAAAAAAAAAATTGTCATATAAAATTGGCTTAGTGGCGTATTGATAATCAAAAATTATATTCGCCAAATTAATCTGTTTACACTTAACTAATTCAAACTATCTTCTCTGTGTCCAGCTTCAAATGGGTGGAATAAGCACAATTGGATTTTAGTAAAATTTGTTATCTGCAATACTTTGTTAATTCTATAAAACGTTTCTATTATAAAACCTATTATTTTATGGCCTGAAGAATTTTTCGGCCATTAGGTAGGACTGGGTGCTGATTCTCTAAAAAATAAGTTAATTTGTAAACGTGAAAACTTTCAAAAAAGCAAAGCTTACTTTTATGAGTTTGAAATTTTTCGAGAGGACTACCACTAAAATAATGTCAAAAAATTGCAAACTCATAAAAGAAAGCTTTGCTTTTTACAAGTTTTCAAGTTTACACATTTTCTTCTTTTTTAGAGAATCAGCACCCTGGTATCAGAAATTAAAACATGACCCAAGAGCAAGAAATATTTTATAACCCGTACTAATGGTAAATATTATGATCGATACCATAAATCAAAAATTAGATTTGATAACTTTGGTTTTCCATACACAGCCAGCCCGGAAAATTTCATCGACACGCATTTGTCGATGTATTTTAGTGAAATTTAATTTCGAAGACGTTAAGACGATTCTATATAAATAGTTCCTTACGTTCTAAAGAAATTTGTTGGCCAGTCATTTGGGCTGGAGTCCGAAATTTGGTTGAAATTATAATTTTTCTGGTACCTCCAGAATTTTGCATTGTCGCTAATAAATTTATCGATTTGAATGAATATTATCTAAAACCAGGACAATATAGACATTTCCTGGATATCCGCAGAAGTTTGAAATAACCAGAAGATGTCTGGAGTAACTAGGACGTCTGGTCACCCTAACCCAATCAAAGGTTTGAATGTATAATTCACTTTCAAATTCTACTATTTTTAGAAAATTTTATTTTTATATGGAAACTCTCTAGCTTTTTATCTTTTGCTTATAATTTTCCGGTTCAAAACAATAAACTTAATTTAACAGCTCAGCCAAATAAAACTTGTTAAGTTTGTTTGTTATCACAGAACTAATTTTTTAAGAATTGGAAGATAAAGATGATTTTCTTCATTTTTCTAGCCTAAAAAATGTATTTAAGAAAGACCGCTAAAGGTAAACAACTATCTGAGGGGTGCAGAAAGTTTGATACATAAACACTACAATAAAATTCTGTTTATTATTTTGATTGAGAAGTCACGGTGAAAGGTGGGATTAGAGATAAGGAAATAGACTAGTTGCACTAGTCGAGTCTCAATACAAATTTGGAAATGAGAGACGATATTCGCTTGCCAGGGTTTGTGGAGAAATTGCTATAAGGGCACAGTCCGATAATGGCGACACTGATATTTTGGTAGAAACTATTATCTAATTATGTTTTGTTGTTTAGTTAAATTCTGAACTGTTGTCTTATATTCTCTCCAAAAATTTCAAAATTATTTTAACATAGAATGTGGTTTATTTAAACACTGTATTTCGATTTTTCCCAATAATCCTGAAGTTTTTGTTTTATTTCAGTTAAAATCATCTGAAACTTGCTCGAATGTACCATACAACGCGATATAGATTTAAATTCAAAAAAATTTGTAATAAAATTTCGAATTTCGAGAAAAAATTAAAATTCAATTTTTTAGAATTTTTATAATGGCGGTTCTAAGGAGTCGATTATATGACTTGATTTTAATAGTATAATATTAAATTTGCCGTATCAGTTTTATATAAGCACAATTTCGGTCAATTTCTAAACGATTTTAGCTAAGATGAAGACATTTTTTTTGGAGTTATTGACTAAATTTGTTGACGGATTGAAATTTCGATTATTTGATTGTAATTTTGTTATAAGTTCAGGAACATATTTATTCTGCTGGAATTGTCACCAACAATATTTCTCTTTACTTTCTAGCAATCTAGACTTTTTCTATTGTGTAATTCTGGTAGCATAGATTAGCTCTTTATCCAGGTACTGTATTTTGCGTAATTAGTGGTAATAAATATACATGAGGAGATGAAGGATGAATAAATTGAACTGGTTTGAAATCTAAGTGCTACACTGACTATTTCTTTCCAGCAGATAATTCATTTTGTTGTCATTTTTATCGGAACGTCACCATAAATTAGCCTTGAAAAAAATCTATAACAAAAACCAACTGGTCGAACTTTTTCAATAAAAATATACATTGACAGACGACAATTTGTCTATTTGTTGCGAATCAAATTTTAATATGTGAATTTTGTAAACTGTAAACTTGAGTCAGATAACTGAAATTTAGGTAACCAAATTAAATAAAATATTAAATTTCAAAAATGTTTAGCTGTTAAATTTTTAAATTTAATTTTACAAAAACAAAAAAAAAATATTTCCTCGGCTCCTCTTGAGATGAGATTGTTGCTAAAATAGCAATTCAGATACTGTTCTTAACTTGATTTTAGAATTTAGCCGTATAATTGAAGGCTGATCCTTTCCAATTACGTAATCTTTAAAGCATTAATGTGATATTTTTTTCGTTTTAGTAGAGTGTGTATTGCGTGTGAACCGCATTTGTGTAACAATACTGATTCCATTTATTTATTCCAACAAATTTATGTAACACTGGTACCGCTGTATGGCTTACGCATACAAATTAAAATATGTCTCTCAAACTACTCAAAATATTTTTCTTTATAAACTTAGGTAAAATGGTATGAAGATTAAGTCGAAATAAAATTCCCAATTTACATAATTTTTCCTTATTATTATGGAAATCTACTTTATAATGAGCACCAAAATCATCATCAACACAGGTGATATGAATTATAATTAATTTGGTTACAACATTTTTTTTTTGTATTTGAATTTTTATATTCATTTCGTTTAGTTCCAGATTTTTTCTATTTCTTGGATTTTAATAAAAATGTTTTTTTTTGTGTAATTTCTATGGTTTTGTGGTATTGTTTAGAATTGTGCAGAAATACATAGAGGAACGAAATCAATTTTAAAACACAGTTGGTAATTTGTTAATGTCAAATTCTGTTGTACAGCATCAGTTATATAATACAAAAAATAAATAAAATAGGTAACCCTCCTCACATTTCATTATTAGTACCTTTAATACTAAACAACTACCTTGTTTTGTAAATGTGTTATATATTATTTGTAACTCATAACTAAACTTTACCAAAAATGTGCTTAAAAAATATTCTAAACTAAAGTTCAAAAATCTCATTAAAAACAAAACAAAAAAAAAAAAACTAAAGTTTGGTAAAATATCTTTTCTCTATTTTGACAGAATTATAATGAAATAGAAAATGTTTGGAATTCGGGTGAAAGTAAAACTTTTTATTACAATATTTTTTTTATATATCCTTTTATTTTCTTCCACATATATATGTATGTATGTTGTGTTTATACATTTTCATATTCATGAGAAAGCTCAGTTAACGTAGAGAGAAGAAAATATGAATATTTTTCGTCTTTAGGACTTTGTATAAATACATTTTAATGTGAAGAACTAAAAAAACTAGAATATATTCCTTTTGAAATCAGAAAAAAAAAAAAAGATAATCCATTATCCAGTGGTGTTAAATTTTATTGGTTTATAGCGGCATGCATCGATAAGTTTAAATATTCACAACTATTACCATACTACAGGTTTGATATAAGCAGCGTAACAATTTAATTATCATTCAGACTTATTTTATTCTAGTTACAAACTAACTTTTATATGTATAATATATAGTTAGATAACACAATATCGAATATTTAACTCCCCACCTATTTTACATTATAAAATCTAAACAAAATATTACGCGACACAAATGTAATTACCAATTTTCAAAAAAAAAAAAAAAAAAATTGTTGAGCTTTTAGTTTTTATATATCGTACATATTATGTATTTATGTACGAGTAAAAACACATTTTGATTAATAAAAACGGCAATTATATAGCAACAATAATACCATTCGGCAAATATAGTATGTCTGTTATCAAATATTAATATCTCAAATGTACCGATTACACCACCCTCTAAATGTGTCCCTTATATACATGTTTGTATATACTTTATACATATATACGCAAACATAAAGCTTCAAATAATCCTAAAAACGAAAATAATGTCAAATGGTTTTTTGTGTATTTTGTGCGAATGTTATATCGTTCCGTCTCTAATTCAACAGAATATTAAACAAGATGATTACTTTATTAGTCATGTAACACCTTTTTTAATGTTATTTTATCCTTCTTAAAAATAATAATAATCGTAAAAGAATCTCTATTACCAACTACTTTATTAGAATAATACTATAAAAGACAATATTACGTGTGTGTATAACTAAATGATATCATTACGCATTTCTTTAAGACGACTGTTCACATTCGACACTGTATCATTTATGAAGCGCGTTCAAATCATGGCAACCAAGTAAGTATACAACATACCAAGTTAAACAAAAAGAAAAATTAAAAATTCGTAAATTAAAACATTAGGCATTAGAAGAATTTTAAAGGAAAAAACTTTTTATTTATTTTTTTGTGCTTTTCTAAACTTAATAACAATATTAAAACAAAAGGGAAAATAATTTCCATATGATCATTGTGTGTGAGCAAAAAGTGCTTGGTGTTGAATATTAAGTAATATTTATCAAATTATAGAGACAAATCAAAATAATATTAATTGAATGAAAGAGGGAAAACTGTTTTCATTGTCATCATTCGTTAACACATCACTAATAATCATCATTAATCTCAATATACTCTTCACGAATATATTTAAAAAAATAGAAGTAAAACCCTACGCATTTTAAATTTATCTAAATATACATGTAATGTAATACATTTTATGTTTCCTATTATAATTATATTTGAAAAACGTTCTTTTAATTGTCTTTCCTTCAATTTTTCTCTTAAACATAAATTAGCTCGTAGTTCCCAAATATTGTATATAAAAAAATACGAAGAATAAAACGAAACTAAACAACCGTCTTTTTAGCACGCAATGTCTAAATTATCATTAGTATTATTACTTCTATTTATTTTCTCTAGATATTTTCGACGAATACAATTTTGTTGTTATTGTTGTTGTGTGAAAATAAAAAGGGAAAAACTTTAATCAGAATGTGAGAAAATTGTTTTCCGTTTCATTTTTTTTTCTTTTTTGAAGTTCAACTTTTTGTTGAAATATTTTGAAAAAAAAGTAAAAAATAAAAATAACAAAAATTCCGTTTTGAATTGAAATGAAATGAATCAATTTACCAACCTTAATTGAAAATTAAGTAGTTTATTTCATCGTGCTTTTTAAAGTTTATTAATTTGTTGGTGATTATCTATTTTAAACGTATCATTTTGAGTGGTATAAATTAGACCTTTTTTGTTTAAAGAACTCGTAATAAAATTTAACGTGCTGATTGTTGAATATCTGAGTGCTTTTATATCTTAGAGACTATCATTTCAGATTTATATTTAATTTTGAAAGTGTATGTATGCGAGCTTTTACTTTTTTATATAAGGTTTTGCTATTTCGCACAAATGAGCGTGTTGAGTCCAAAGCAATCTTGATTTTACAAAGCCGAAATGTAAAAAACTGAGCTTTTATAAAGGAATTAGAAACGAGGAAAAACGCAAAGTTTTCATATAAAAATGATGGAAAATCACTTTTTTCTAAGAGAAATAAAAACATTACAAATTTCGTATTATGATCTCTAAGATATTTTCATAAATGATTGAATTTCATTTTCACGAATTTTTAAAATTTTCATAATTTTCAAGCATTCTGGTAGCAAGCAAATTCACGAAATATTAGGAACGTGCGAAAATTTTGCGATTAAGCAATTTTTTTGCGTATTCTTCTGTAAACAACTATAAACTTTTAACTTACACTATAGTAAAACTAAAGATAAATTTAGCAAATAGTATTTTACTTCGCTAAAGCCAACTTTGATTTATTTTTCAAAATGAAAGTCAGAAAATTATTCTAGACTAATTCTAATATGCTGCATTTATTATTTATTTAATGCTAAAATATTCTTCTTGTATGTTCTCGTTAAAGATTTGTAAAAACCTTATCAATATAAAAGTTTTATAAGATTTGTGTTTTTTCATTGAAAAACTTGAAGCCAAAAACATTATTTTTACTATGGATTCCCATTTGGGAATAGTGAAAAGTCATACCACTAAAAAATCTTCTAAAAAATTATGACATATGATTACGGTTCTATACTCTAGAAGGCTCTGGTAGAATGCATGAGGCAAACTCCACCCTCTAGTTCGTCCCACGTTTGAACTTAAAATATTATAGATCTGTGTTTTTTAATATTGTAAATACCACAACAAACCCTCTTAGTTAAAGTTAACCAAAGCAACTCTATTAGTTTGAGGTGTTTAAACTGAAACAGAAAAAAATGCAACTTTGAAACTTATTGGAATTGAATTCAACCCTTGTAGCCTCACCGGTTTTAAAAATTGAAAATAGAGCGTGCTCAAGTCGAGTTCGAATAGCAACTCGTTCGCTAATGATCGGTTAACACATCTGCCGATTTTCATTGTCATAATGAAATCACTAGTTTATCGGTCCCTACGAAAGCCTTACTGATTCAGGTCACAGATAGCGTAAAAGACGATTATTGTTTAAATGCTTGTTGTTATCACAGAAAAAAGGCATTGAGATGGAAACTTGTAAGGTTGGAATTAGCAGTAAATCTAGAGGCGAGAAAGTTGGCTTTTTACCTCAATAATAATAAAAAATATTCCGCTCATCTTTCAGCGATGGTACAGTAGTGTCGTCTTAACATATTTACAGGTATGTGTAGCATGGCAGAGTAGAATTTCTACTATCCAGTAAATTTTCTTCCTTCCTATTTTTGGGCAAAATATAAAATTTACGTCAGGGCTCCAGAATTTTGATCTCGGTCATATTACAGAATTGAAGCGATAAACCTATGGCGAAAAAATAATGAAATCCAAAGAGCCATGGAATAACATTGAGAGGGAAAACACCGACGTGCACAACAAATTGTAATGTTATATTATACTAGAAAAGCTCTAAAATGTAAATACACCAAATGTATTGGATAATTTAAAAAAATTAACTAATTCTCCTTTTGTTTAAAACAAACTAATTTAATAAACAAACAAACAACTGGTCGCGCTTAGAGACTTGACCGCTAACTCGTGATACATCCGTGAAGTTATCGCTAGCAGTCCATAGTTATATGGTTTAAGATTAAAAGGTATGAAAGGTAGTAATTCTGCTCTAACTGGCTATTTAAGCTTTTGTTTTCTCTGAAAATCACTGCCAGTTCCGATAGTGATCTGATATAGAAAATAAAGTCTACGATTTTAAATATTTTATTAGTTAGCGATTAAACTTTTGAGTATTCTGAATTCCATTAAACACGGGGCGGTTTCGAATAATTTGATGTCTTTTCTATTTATTTATTCATATTTTATAATTCTCGACTAGAACACAATCTTTTCCAATTTTCTTAATAAAAACAAAATAAATATTAAGTGGGGGCTACCCTGGCTGAAAACCCTATATTAGCCGATAAAATTGATTTATTTCTTTTTTTACACAATGCTTTTTGTTTGTTTCTAGGTTAGGTTGAAGTGGCTGCTATCGCACACTTAGGCCAGCAATGGCCCGTTGTGATTGTTTGTTTCTAAGTGTTATTAATTTATTTATTTATCAAGACGTCGCGAATGTCATAATTATTTAGAATAGACCAATTATCAATTGTTTATTTTTAAAAATAGACAAGCCGAGTGTGGTGAATGAAAAGTCGCAAGACTTAAATTACAAAAATATATATGTGTCGGAAAGGCCTGCCACAAATTATCTAAAGAAATTCTCGGCCCGAAATATGCGGATGTCCAAGAAATAGGAGGATTTCGTACCACAAAATTATGAGCATCCTGTTATAAAATTAATAAAATGTTAACAACACCACACCGTTACCAAAATTGTTCCCAATGTTTGATAAATTGGCACAGGGATGTAAACGCCGGAAAGAATATTTTATACTTAGGACTATGCCTGACAAATGCACATATTAATTTTAAATCTAGCACCAAGTTAATAACTAGTAATTAGTTTATAATACTTCCGTGTTGATTCATATTTTTTTTTTTTTCTGATGTGTTGGAGGTAGGTGAATTCAGGACAACGATACTGTGTGCTTCTTGCCACGCTGTTCAAATAACGTCAACGGGCCGACATCGATACCAATTTTGCCCAAACTGTGGTACCGTGTGGAATCGTGACGTGAACGCGGGCAAGAACATACTTTATTTAGGAACTTGCATCATCAAAAATACACCTAAACATCGAAATTTTAATCGTGTAAATCGTATATAGTTCAGGTAAAACGTTTTGTAATCAGTAAATGATATAGGTAACATTTTTAATGTATTTACTTTTATGTAGATCGAGATCCGAGCAGAACGGTTACACCAACCAATGACATTCGAGTGTTGCCAACAAAGGCCAGAGATCCACCAGATATGACAAAAAACTTGCCCAGCTAATAGTTTAATGTTGCGGCAACAGTTTCTTTTTTGATTTAAGAAACTGTAAATCCTTAGTGATTTATCAAGACGTTGTCAATCAGAAAATTTAGAAGCAACACAATATATTTTTTTTGTAACGATTATCTTTCGCACAAAATTTATTTGGTGAATGAATCAAATTTCCAATCAATTAACTTGCAATAAAAAAGCAAATCAGCATATTAAAAGACGGGAAAGATATTTTTTGTTTATAAACTAAATGATGTTACCGAGTCATACTTGAGTGAATAATTACGCGTAGCTATGTGTTATGTATTCTATGAGTGTTTGAAATTGCACAAAATCCGGAAAACCAGAAATCATTTAATTAAAATTAATTGGTGAAACAATGTACATATATTTAATTTTAAATAGAAATGATAAAATGCATAAATGTTACATTTTTATGCTAATTAAAAATTATGTACCACTGATAAAATAAATTTCTACATATATTGATTTTTAATAAATTAATAACTTTTTATTGAACATCATACACACATAGAACTATTATTAAATATTGTATTTTTAATTATTTAAATATTAAAGACCTAAGGTGTTTGCTTTTAAAATTTGATCATCAATCATTTTTTTTTTTTTTGCTAATATTTCAATTAAATAATTTATAACAAAATTTTGTGCAATAATAAAATAACAATCAATCAATTAATTAATTTTAAATAAATAAATATCAATTTACAAGCTTAATCCAATGAAGTTAATTTTTTTTTTGCCTTTAATGAAAAATAAATAATAAATTGTATGTATTTATTTACATTATCTTTAAATATTTTAATAATCTTATTAAATTTATTTATTGATTCATCAATATTTTTACGGTTTAGTGTTTCACTAATTTTATTTTTGCCTATTGTAAAACATTTGTTAGTTTTTGTGGGCTGTATATCAAATTTCATGGGATTGAATCAAATTTCGATTTTTTTCAATTATCATGATAAATTTGTATAAGAACAATGTCTAGACATTTTTGGAATAAAAAAAAAAGCAAAAATAGCTATTAATTTAGCCAAATTGGTTGTTATTTATACTAGATATTTTGTGGTTGATATTTTATGATTGAAACTATTTCTTGAAGAAGTATGACGCCATATTGTTTGGAAAATGGAAGGTACAGCATAAACAGATTACAGCAGCATAAACCATTTATATGTTACAAAATATTTATATAATATTCAGAAGGTTTTATATTTCATCTTATTTATATTCATATCATCTATACTGAATACTTTAAAATTAAGGTTAAGAAATATTTCATAAAACCCAAGTTAAATAAATTATTAGCAATTTCTTTTTGGAACCCACATACAAATATAATGTTAAATATTTTTATTTTTATCAATCACAATTCACACGTATTTCAATTTTCTTGTTAAAAAAATATAAACAGTAGAAATTTTGCGTGTGTAGTGTGTGTATGTATTAAAATTTATTGGCCTTAATTCAAATTATGAACGACAATAAAATGTTGAGGTTATATATGGGTTCGGCTTCAACCACATCTCTATACACATTAAATTTAATCCATTTCCATATTTTAAAAATATATGTATATGTATATATCGATATTATGTATATTTTCCATTTTGTTTACTTTATACTCGTAGTATACAGAAATGTGGAAAACAACCGAAATAACCTCCTTACACACCATTTCCAGATGATTGATTATTTTCGAGCTCTAAATAAATAAATAACAATATGAAAAATCTAAACAAGAAACTGTAGTATGAAGCATTTTGCATATAGACAACTCAGTTTGTTTACAATACGATTAATATTTTATTGTTTATTGAACGATGGATTGATGCAGATAGATATACCTCGACATAAAATAGTTTTATGTAAGTATCCGTTTTGTTTTTTCTAACTAACAATATGTAGGTTAACATGTTCTATTGTTGTTTATTAAAAATTTCCTAAAGCAGTTAACAAAAATTATATAGCAAAAAGCTTGACACTGGTCTATATAACACAATATTTTCCGGGTTACGTACTATACCATATTACATAGCTTTATCAGATTGCGTTAAATCTAGTAACAAATCAAAAAGATTTTTTTTTGTAAATTCATATACCCACTATAATTTTGTTTTGTATATAGATTTTTTCACCTTCAAATTATTTATTTTAAATACATGTATAATAGGGTATAAGGTTACACATAATCGCGTGACCACTTATCAATAGAAATATAGAAAAATAACAAAATAAAAATGAAAATGATTACTAAATCTATATGGTCGAAAATATTGTGTGTCGATTATAATTTTGTACAGGTGGTCTCGAAAGATTAGACATTTGAAATCATAATATTTTGATATTGATTAATTGATTGAAGCAAATCTTTGATTATTGTTGTTTTGCCATATTTTTTATTTTTACCTGAATTATTAAATATGATAAATTAAACCCTTGAGGGGCGTGGGGTGATGATTAAGGTTAAAAAAGAAATAATTTTAGAAATAGAACATTTTCTTTCCCAAAATCTCTACAAAAAAAATTAATTCTTTTTTATAGTTTTTTGATCTATACATTTATCGTTTCAAACTACGTTAAACGTATATTTCAAAGTAATTTCATAGTAAATTATATAAACAACAAAATTCATGTATTCTATTTAATATAACCACGCGAATTAATTATACAAAAAAAAATTATTATCTATAATTATTATCTAGCTATAATCACTAGACAATGTAAATTAAATAGATAGAATAGGTGGGTGAATTTGTATAAATGAAATCAAAATTTCATATAATGTGTGTACATAGTAACGAGAATAATAATAAATAATAAATTGCATATATATGTAGTAATAATAAAATTGAAACTATAAAATTAATAATGAATATTTTAAATTAATATTTTTGGTTTGTTTTTTATTACTTTGCTGGTGGTTGTTTTTAATAAAATTTAATATAAAATTAGTCTAGCCTGTCGTTTAATGCCTTCGAACTGAACTTTTAAATAATGGTTTCAAATTTCGGTAATATTTAAATTTATAATTGTTGTTGTAAGCCCAAGATAGATCAAATACCAACTTATCTTTTATTTTTTTAAAAGTGCAATGGAATTCAATCTAATTGGATTAAAATTGACTTTTGTGAATCGTCTTCATTGGTGAGGTTTCATTTAAGAAATACTATAATGGAATAAACGTTTATTAGTACAATTAATCCCTTAAGTTGCGGGTTTAAAATTTCATAAGTTATACAGTTCTAGGTTTTGTTGTTGTTGTCGAGAGCGACAAAAATAAAATATATAAAATTTAATATTTCAAAAAATTGCGTAATATTCAAATCCATCAAACCATAAACAAATTGTAATATATTCTAAATCACCACCGTCGTTATTGTAAATTCAGAGTGTGTGCGCTCGTGTTTTTGCTTCACAGAATAAAATATCACATCATAAATAAACCAAAAACATAACAAAAAAAAATTCTTCTATGGAGACATTCTATGGAACATTCATCTAAATATAATGTATTTATTTTTTTTTTAGTTGAAATACAATATTTCAAACAAATATATATATATATATCTAGAAATCTATTTTTTATTATTATAAATATAATAATATTTGACAAGAGTACATGTTTTTCAGGTCTATCTAGACTTTCCTCCCGGTCAGATAAAAACTATAAACATAAAACTATATAATTTATTATATTTTATCGAACAAACTGTAAATAAATAAATGCATACGGATATAAATAAATAAAACAAAAAGGATTGGGAAACTCACGAATTTGCATTTAAATCTAACAACAGCAAAAATTTTTCATGATCACGTCATTCAAAACAATTTTTATTTTCTGTCTTTAATTTTTATGATTTTTTATATCCAATATACGAGTAAATATACATAACTATGTAGACATGATAGATGGCAAAATGCAATATGAACATATAAATTAAATTATCTTTATGTTTTTTCGTAAATATATGTACATACAACATTGTGGTTACATTTCAATTTGATTGTTGAATTGGATTTATAAACACAATATGAAAATTGTTTGCAATTAAATTACTGTGAATAATTGCATAAAATTAATATTATAGTTTATAAAATCGTGCTTAATTTATGAAACACTTTTCTGTGTATGAAAAATTGTGTACATATGTTAGAAGAAAGCTTCATCACAAATGTAACCCCTACCAACTTGAGTTTCCGAGTAATGTAACTCAGTTTTAATTTTATTTGATTAGTTTCCACCTCCATAGGTTTCTTACTGAAAATTACTTAAATTAAATTAAACTTGAACATTACTTATAGAAAGTGATTTTTTTGTTTGTAAATCTTAAAATTTTTAAAATTCTTGAGTATCGTAAGTCTTAAAATTTATACAAATTGTTTTAATTTATTTCATGAAGATTTCTTGAATTTCATAACTTTTTTAGACTCTAGAAAATTTTAAAGTTTCTTTAAAATGTTTTAAATTCTATAAATTTTTAAACGTATTAAATTCTTTCAATTCTTTTAATTTTTTGGAGTTATTCAAATAATTAAATTTTTCAAATAACCTGTCAACGACGCTATCAATCAATAGTATTACATATTTATTTAAGTCTCATATTATGTATTAACTTCTCTAAATAATATTTAGTTTTAATAATATTTTTTTAGTATATCACGACTATAATTTTTTTTTCTTTACTGCTGTGGCTTCACTAAATATCTGTTAGAAATTTTCTTTTTGAAATTTAACAGGAGCATACGAGGCTAAAAAATTAAAAAACTGGACGCCGTCTACAGACAGCAATGAAATATCGCGAATGTCTCATAATTATTTAGAATAGACCAATTATCAATTGTTTATTTTTAAAAATAGACAAGCCGAGTGTGGTCAATGAAAAGTCGCAAGACTTAAACTACAAAAATATATATGTGTCGAAAAGGCCTGCCACAAATTATCTAAAGAAATTCTCGGCCCGAAATATGCGGATGTCCAAGAAATAGGAGGATTTCGTACCACAAAATTATGAGCATCCTGTTATAAAATTAATAAAATGTTAACAACACCACACCGTTACCAAAATTGTTCCCAATGTTTGATAAATTGGCACAGGGATGTAAACGCCGGAAAGAATATTTTATACTTAGGACTAAATCAAACAAATGCACATATTAATTTTAAATCTAGCACCAAGTTAATAACTAGTAATTAGTTTATAATACTTCCGTGTTGATTCATATTTTTTTTTTTAATTATAAATTTAGTATTCCAAGCCCCAAAATGAAAATGTTAATATTATTATAATCACTGATTATTATTTTGCGGCCAAAGATACTATGATCTCTAGTATTTTACTACAATTTGCACTTGAAGACACACACTTTACAGTTTGCCATATGAATAGAATTAATTCTGACCATTTATTTAAACTGCAGTCAGATTAATAACCCCGGTTAAAATTAAAAGCTGCACCTCAAGATTGTACTATAAATGCATACAATACTATAATTTATTCTGTTGCTGTTTAGCTTTAAATTTTTATATTTCTACAAAATACTCCATATACATATGTATGTAATATGTATGTACATAAGATATATTTTAAATCTCAATTGCTTTTAAGATAACTCTTCTAAATAAAGTATGAATTTCTACAAAAATTGTCTTATTTAATTTATTTTTATTGTTGATCTTATAATTTTTTTTAGTTATATTTCGTAATACTGTATCTACAATTTTCGTTCTTATTTTTTAAATATTATCATACATTAAACAAATAGGAAAGTAGTGTAGTTACGAAAACCTTATAAATACATACGTACTCGTACAGTAGACAAAAAATGATAACAATTTTCTTTCCTTTTAATAATAAAAGCAATTGTTAAAATTACAAATTTAAAATATGATGATGTACTAAAAGTTTTTTTATTTAAAAAGAAAACAAATAAATTAAGCTTTCTCAATTTTCATTTATTTTGTGTTTCGTATACATATACTCGTTTTTAAAATGGTGAAAGAAAACTAAAAATTCAGTATTCTCCTAAAGCTTCCTGGTACAAAAATGTAGTATGTATTTATTTATTACAATGAAAAAAATAAATGGAAAAATGTTGCCTTTTCGGTTTTTTAATCTTACAAGAAATGAAAATATTTAAAGAACGAATTTATAATCAATTTGTTCTTTTGTGTGATTCTTCTACCTATCTGCCTGCCGTATAATATTTTAGTTTTTTCTAAGGTTAGTAATTAGTATTAGTAATGTTAGATAAAATTCTTGGTTCAAAATGTGTTCTCTAATTTACATTTTACATATGCATTTTGGTAATCGAACAAGGTTTCAACATTAATTTATGGATTTTAAGGTTAAAAACGTAAACTATGTCAGTACAACAATTTTATTTTATAAATATTCAACTACTTGGACGGTACTCGGGATAAAAAATTTAATTAATTCCAAACAAAAGAAAAAGAAAAGTTAATGCTGATCTAAATCTTCTGCTTTTATCCAACTTTTCCGTAGTGTTTCACTTACAAACCATTCAACAAAAAAAAACAAAATTAAGTTTTAAACAAAACAAAACCAAGAAACAATTCAACAGTATTAAAAAAAACTATGTAAACCTCCAGGGGGGTTGAAACTGTATTTTTTATACTTAAGGAAATATTCGAAACAATATTTAAATAGTGGAGCGAAACAAAAAATCTACTAAAAAAAACAGTCTTGAAGATGTTGAATAGGATAAGGCTGAAACTGAAACCTAAATTAAAAACTTTGTGCTTATATCCTCTTTAAAATTATTTATTTTCTTATTTTAGTATAATGTTATATATAACTATTAGTTAGTGGATATTTAGATGTGAGCAAATTAAAAATTCAAACAAAAACAACATACCAAAGTTTGGAAAATCCCTCTGAGGCAAAATTGATAAAAAATTGACATGAAGAAAAAAATAGAAAATTTATTATATTAAATAAAAAACTAAAAATATAAAATCTCAATTTTTTTCTCATCAAATATTTAATCTTGGAAAACTCAAATAAAGTCCGACTACAAAAAAAAAATTAAGAAATTCAAACTTATTTGCGTATCCAAAAAACTTTCGGCCTTTACACATACATTACATTCATATATGTATTTATACCATATAAATAGTAAGGAAGCATATAAAACAAACGGAAGTTAAATTATATTTGTTATACAATCAACCATTTCATAGAATCCAATTACTTTATCTCTATACAAATAAAGATTTCTTTTGCTTGCAAATTCGATGAGAAACCCTAAGAAAAAACTAAATACGAAGAACATAGAAAAAAAGGTCAGCCAAATAATAAATAAAAAAAAATTACATTATTATTATTTGATGGATGGAAAGACGGAAATTCCATTTTCATGCGAAGGTCCTGTTATACAAATAAAAAAGTTTCCCATATTGTATTTCGTTTTTATTAAATTTTAAAATATATTTAAAATCGCAGGTACAAAAAAAAATTATCAACTAGCTATTAATTCGAGAAGAATATAAAATTGATTAAATAAAACATTTTTGGGCAAAAGCTTTTAAGGAGGTTACCTGAATTTAATTAATAAAGTACGGTACTGTCCTGTATCAAAAATATTTTTTTTCTGTACTCCTGAGTAAACATATAATCCTATATATAATAACATAAAAGATGGCATAGCAAAGTTTTACCAGAGCATAAATTATCTTTGATAAAATCTTACGAATGAACAGAAAAAAAAAAGAAAAAAAAAATGTAGAACGCACACAATAAAGTAAATAACTTTATTCATAAATCACTTAATTCATAATTTTCCTTTTTTCCGCCTCTTTGTGTTATCTATGCTCAAACTTATATGAAAAGTACCTTAAACAAATAACGAAAACTATTGTAGTATATAGATAGATTATATCCAAAACCAAAACAAGATACGGAAAGCTCTTTTATATTATGTTAAGATTAAAGTCTGGTAAATAGGGGATTTGGATTTCAGGAGCATAAAAAATTAATAATATTTATCCGCATATAAAATAATATTTTAACACATTCGGTTAAACACAAATCTTTAAATAAATATAAAAAAGCCAGATTAAAATATAAGGAGGGCCAAAAAACTGAGTTTTATGAGCTTTCATTACCAAACACATCATCTTATTTTAGTACATAACTTTTTGTTTTTTATATATATATTATTTTGTTAATTAAGTTAACCAAAAAAAAAAAAAAATCTTTTGAAAAGGGTTTGAAATTTATTTAAACGTCTTATTGTCATCATATATAAAAGCAATAAACTTACCTCCAGCTGGTGAAACAACATAAAAAAGATGGGCTAAAATAATGGCCCTCATTGGGACCACAAACTTCATGACTGCTAAAGTTTTTTATTTTTATAATAAAATATAATAGTAAAGTGGCCTAATTGACACCTGGCCATTCGAATTTTATATTTACAATTATTTTGCAATATTTCTAGTTTTGGTTTTGATTTAAATTTTTTATTTTTTTTATTTTTGTATTTATCTTAAACTATTATTTGTAAAAAGTATTCCTATTTATGTAATATTAATTTCCTAAATTATTTTCACTAATATTTAAATTAAAATCACTATAATTTTACTATATAATACATATTTAAATTACTATTTATTTGAATATTAAGTATAAATCACGATAATTCTCTTGCCACGCAATACACCATTAATTTTATTTTCTTCATTTTTTTTTTTTTTTTTTTTGGTTAGTTTTTCGTCTTCATTTGCTTTCCAATAAATATCATATTCTTAGTTATAGTTTTCAATTTTTATTTTTATAAAACAAAACATTATTATTATTTATTTATACTCCTTTGGAAAACATAAACTTAAAAAAAAAAAAAAAAATTGAAATGTTGTGAAAACGATGAAAGCTTTTATCATCTCATTTTGGCTTACCTGGAAGAGAACAAGAATAAAAAAAGGAAAATTAGTTTTGTGGTTATGTTTAGGTTTTTTTTTATACATTTTTTCACTATACTTTAAGGAAATTATGAATTTGGATGTGTGCCAAACCTTAAAAAATATGTATATTTGTATATATGTTTCATGTTTATGTGTATAACAGAATATAAACATGCTAACTTGTATGTATTTGGCAAAATTTATTTTAGGATTATATAAAAATTATTATTGTCAGCAAAGAATTTTTTTTTTTTTTTGCTTTTCAGATGGATAACAATAAAATCCTTTGAAAAGCAATTTATCATCGAGAAATTATTATCGTTTTCTTAAGAGAAACCAAAAAAAAAAAAATGCTGTGACAGTTGGTAAATTTTGTAATGGTTGCAACGGTTGTTGATATTATGGTTTTTGTTAAATTGGTCACTACCAATAATCAAGCTTTCACAGTCTGCTACAAATTTAGATTGGGGGTAAAATTGCTTTATTTTTTTGTTTGTTAATAAAAGGTCTTCCAACACCATTTTTCAACAGTATTTCCCAATTTTAGGTTTTTTTGTAAAGGTGTTTCAGAATCTTTTATTGTAAATTGTCTGTACATTTTTAGACATAAATGCACAAATTTTTCGTTTTAAGGAAGTCATTTTCGTGATGTTACGTACAATTTTCGTGATGTATTCAGCATCACATAATCTCATCCTGTTATCCAGGCATTAAATATCAAAATTTCATTCTGTTTAAACGGAATAAAGGATGGAAAATATTTAATATTGTTCAAGACGAAATTTAAGTTTGCATTTCCTAGAATTTAGATGGCATATACTTTTTATGGAAGCACGTAATTTGGAATCCATGAGTTCTAAATTCTATAGGCAAGTTTTCCTTTGGGCCATATTGTGCTAAGAGCAGTTGAAATATTTAATGCTATCAACCTTAAGATCTGTCTATACTTTATACGAATAATGCTTATAGTTCAATCTACATATAAAGGGTTAATTTGGTTTAAATTGTTTGTAATATTTTGATTAAATGTATTTATATCTCTGCCATGTTTAGTCATGCCAGTTGTCAACAAAAATATATTTTTGTGAGATGGATAACAATATATGATATTACATTGTAAACGTAATTTATCATCAAGATTTTGTAGTACAGTAAAAAAAACACGCACCATTATAATAATATAAAGAGTGCGGAATGTAAGAACATTTGCATCACACTAAATACGTATAGGTATAAATTGTTGTCGTTCAAATTAAGCTCATCATTTATTTATTAGCAGAAATAATCATTTTCGTTTTTTATTTTTTATTTTTACGTTGTGTCAAATTTTGAAATAACAAAATTATCATTTTCTTTGTCATTCTGTATTATTTATTTAAACTGTGATAAAGGTAAATATAAAATAATAATATTTAAGTAATGTTGTCCTCAAAAATTTTCCGCTACGTCAACTTGATAAGTAGGAAAAATATTATAAATTCCGTAATAAGTTTTTGTGTTTCTTTTCGTTTTTTTTTTTGTTGTCCCATTTTATTATTTACATGAATTTATATTTCCCTAATTTTATTTCATTGTGTATGTATTGTATTTGTGTTGTTTTGTGCGTTTTGTAAGTAAACTCAAGATATCATTTTTTATTTCCGTTGGAATTGTTCCAATTTTCCCATGATTGTATACGAATACGATGTAATAAAATAATCTTTGAAATTATTTTTGATTCGGTTACTCACAATGACCGGTGGTGCGCAATTAGCATTAAATATTTTATATAAAAAAAAACTTTTGTCCAAATGAAAACATTTAATTTCCATTTTACGAGAGACAAGGTAACCCATTTCAAAAGTTTCTTTTTTTTTTTTTTAAATTACACATACTTTATTAATAATGTAGACGAGTACATGTCCTTATTTGTATTTATATTTATGTATGTTTATATAGAAGAAGGTTACTGAACGTACATATGTATACAGACTAGTTTTTACATTCCGGAGATATATAATATGGCATAGAAAAACTGGAAAATGATGATGGCGATGTTTCGAGGAGAGTAACATACATAAGAAATCCTATATATTATAAAATAAATAAATTTTCATTATTTCAATTTTGTTAAGTTGATATCCTTAGGGAAATGACATTTTTTTTTTTAGAATGAAGACAGGAATAAAATCACAAAAATAGAAAATATGGAAGACAGCTTTTTCCTACACATGCCTTCGTTATATAAAGTCTTGAACAAATCATTAATCATAACAAAAAACAAAACCAAAGAATGATATTGGTATCTCTATGATTTTACTACATATTATGTAGTTTTATATATAATTAAAAACATAAAATATGTTAATGAAAATAATAGTTAGTAGACAGAAAATGTTACATAATATCGTGTGCATATAAAAATAATAATGATAATTAATTGGTTTAAAAAATAAAAAACATAAAATTTATAACGTCATGATTTGATTAACAAGGATAATGGAAATGAAATATCCCAACCAAATAATAATAATAAAATAAATTTTAACAAATAAAACCACTTTCAATATTTTACTATTTTAAATATTTCAACAAATAATAATATATATAAATAAACCAAATTCATAACGTTTCAATACATAAATTACTTCTCAAATTAAAATTTATAAATGAGAGCTGTACTGTAACACTGTTATATTAATAAATTTGTGGAGGCTTACCATGGAATTGTATATCGGGCAGTAGTAGCCTTTCACATGGGAAAAAATTAATTTTAAATTTGCGGTGTTGGTTGAAATTGCCAACAAAAGATAATTTTTTTTAAACGTGTTAAAGCTTTTAAAATGAACACATTTTCCCTTGTTAAATAGTATTTCTTTGATTAAAAACAAAGGTTTTTTTATAATTTCTATTAATTTTCGAATTAATATTTATTTCATATTATATTTAAAAAACAATAAATTAAAAAAATTTTCTTTCGAAACACACAAAAATTAGTTTATTGAATAATCAAATAGGAACTGAAGAAGGACGAATGTCCGAAACCGGTATTACGAACTTTAAAATTTTATTATCACAATAATGAAATTGATTTTTTAAATAAAATAATTTTTGTGTGTTTCGAAAGAAAAAATTTCTAACGTGTATTTAATTTATTGTTTTTTAAATATACATAATACAAAATAAATATTAATTCGAAAATTAATAGAAATTATAAAAAAACCTTTGTTTTTAATAAAATCGTGATAAAAGCCACAGAAGAAGATGGAACTATACCATTTATACAGCAATTATTTCTTTGAATTGCAGCCTAAATTAAAAAAAATAAACAGATAACTCGTAAGTTCAAATTAGTTAATCATTTACATAATCCATTGAATGCTTTTCAATTTTGATACTTCTTAGATTTTTATAAAATTAATCTAAAGTTTACATTTGAAATGTTTTAGCAAAGCAGTCTTGATTATACAAAGCCATAGTCTAAAAAACGGAGCTTTTATAAGGGAATTAGAAACGAGGAAAAAACCAAAATTTCCTTAGTAACCCACATAAATAAATCACTTTTACTTTTACTTTTTTTCCTAAGACAAATTTGTAAAAGAAAACGTTACAAATTCTTAATTATGATTTCTAAAATATTTTCATAAATGTTTGAATTTCAACATATCTAAATGTCGATTAAGTAAATCGTTTTCATTTTCTTGTAATAATTGATTTAATTAAACCAAAATTTAAAAAAATCTTCATAGCAACAGTATTCTGGTCAAATTGAAATAAAAGCTTGCTACAAATCGTGTGGTTATTAAGCTAATATTAGAACAGATGGCAGTAAAAATTTGGCAAAATCGTACCAAAAATTGCCACCTGGGCAATATTTCAAGTTCAAAAATTTTAGGGAAGCAAAACAAATTCACAAAATATTAAGAACGTGTCATAATTTTGTGATTAAATAATTTTTTTTCGTATTTTTCTGTAAATATCTTAGACATCTAACGTACACCTAGTAAAACTAAAGATAAATTTAGCAACTATTATTTTAATTCATCAGAGCCAACTTTGATGTATTTTCAAAATGAAAGTTTGAAAACTTATATTTTAGAAATAATTTAATTTTAATATTTCTGCCATTAATATTTACTTAATACCAATATAGCCTTCTTGTATATTGTTGTTA
Organism: Tipula helvola; assembly: GCA_963556165.1. Lineage (NCBI taxonomy): Eukaryota > Metazoa > Arthropoda > Insecta > Diptera > Tipulidae > Tipula > Tipula helvola. Next base: position 341,393,441 of record OY744483.1, on the reverse strand, counting down.
AAGATAGCTATGTACAAAATTTTATATAAATATTTTATAATATTTTTGCTTTTTCCATTGAAAAACTTGAAGCTAAAAAACACCATTTTTACTATGGATTCCTATGGAAATCACTGAAAAGTTATACCACTAAAAAAGCTTCGAAAAAATACGTCATGATGATTATGGCTCTATACTCTAGAAGGCTCTGGTTTTAGTCGAAAAATAAATTTACTTTATTTTGATTTTATTAAAGGCTTCTTAGGTTCTGGAAAGCACAAATATCCGTTTAAAATTTTTTTTGTATAATCTTTTTATTAAAAATCTTAAGTTAGTTAAATTTTATACAGATTAAAGGCTTTTAAATTTAAAACATTATTTATTGTTAAGTAATTTTCTTTCACCAAAACCTAACAAAAATCTCTGGAAACTCTTCTTTACAGAAGAGAAACTTTATCTAAAAGGGCCCCCAGCCTCATCGCGAATTCACGACAAAGATATTGGTTAATTGTAGACTTGGATTTTTTTTTATTGAAATTGCGGGCCTCACCGATTTCGAAATAATCCTGTTTGTAATTTGAAATAGGGCTACACACAGACAAAGTCCAATTGCGTGCCACCACAATACAATAATTTAAAAAATTGGATGATAATACTAATAGCTAAGAACAAAAATTAACAATGTTACCTAAGATTCAGAACAGGTTACAAAGATTGAAATACACTAACTTTGTTAGTAGAAGAAATAAAATCCAGTGAACTAATCCTCTTAATAGAGAGAACCAATTGGTTTCTACTCGGATTTTATATGCGAGTACATACAAATTAGTTTCAAACATAGTGGCATTTCCAATTTTGAAATTCACTATATCTTATAAATCTTTAAATAATCGGCGTAAAGAAGATTTGGACATTGCAAGATATTACAGAAGTCGTTGTGAAAAATAATAAATAATAAAGGTCTTGGAGTACAATCTTATGATAGAACTGGCTTTGATATATGTTATACCCATTCGATTTTACAAAGACCTATTACTCAAGTAAGACAGCAATGATTTGTTTAATTGACGGGAGAGTTCCCGGGAAGGTTATGTTTTAAATTATGCTCAATATTCTTCAAATAATTAGTATAACAATAACGAATTTTATACTTTTCCTCTCTACTTTTCCTATAGAAAATATTTTATAGTCATCACTGTCATCAGCACTGTTGACATATGAAGATTTGGAAAAGTGCGTAATACTTAACTAAGCTTTCGTCTAACTAAATGTTTTAGTTTTTTTGAGTACCGCATTGGAAATTACGAGGATGATTGAGCCGTAGCTTATATGTTGCCTTAAACAATTTTAACGATGGTACATAAATATGTAATTTAAATTTTATTTCCTTTTTACGACAGAAACTAGTAATTTGATAATCATGGGCGGGTGACATTGGTTGACTTTCGAGAGCGCGTTCAAGTGTTAAACCACTTGAGCTGTACTACTATTGTATTTAGATTTAATTAAAAGGACAAGGTCTAATATACGATTGGTACAGTAAAGAAAATGGTTGTGCTAACGTAAATTTAATGAGTTATTATGAAGCAGAAGTTGCTCAAAAGATTGTTAATAGTCCAAGATATATTTAGGTAGGTAGGTTAAATTTACAAAGAAATTCAAAAAAGTTTATAAACATCCCAGTTAACTCTCTTAAATTAATTTACTAATCTACATACTCTGTCGTATTAATCAAACCTTATTCAAATGTTGAAACTTCTTCAAGTTCATAATATTTTAGTCGAAAAATAAATTTAGTTTACCTTTTGACGAAATTTCAAACTTCTTTTATTAAAGGCCTAATTGAGATCTGTAAAGCTCATATAAAAATGTTTTCATTTTATTTTGCAAACTAAGAATAAATGGTAGTTCGATATTTTTCTAGCTTTCTCTCGGTGACAGATAATTTTTTGAGGTTGGATATTGCAAAACGCACTTACACCACTTTTTAGATAACATTGGTTGCAGGGAGGGCAGACGAGACTATTTCGTGTTCGCGAAACTTGACACAACGCATTTAGAAACGGTACCGCACGTATTAGCAACAAAGGGCATTTACTCCGTTAGATTGGTGTGCTATTTTTACTTTATTATGTTATTTCTAAAGGCGTCCGGTCCAGGAATGCAATGCATGCATTGCATGCGTAAAGAAATTCAGATATTTTGTTTTTCTTTCAAAATAAACGCGCAAAGCAAAAATATTTTTGTTTTAGCAATCAGCTTTGTGTTATTTTTACATATCCCTAATGAAAATTAGCTAATTATCTTGAAGTGAATCTTCATCAATTGTATAAAACAATATTGTCCAGATAAAAATAATGCGGGACCTGTTACTTAGCTAAGTGGTGTGTACGTACAAAATATTTATTAAGTGCAAAACCCGTGAATAATTACAGATTATGATGAAATTTAACTTAACTCGAATAAACTATCAAGTAACTTCGAAATAATCTCGAAGAATCTACGAATATTTTTAATAAATTTGAATAATCTATAACAGATCAACGAGTATCTAATTTCGTAAATTTCGAATAATCTTCAACAATAATCTATAAAGTATCAAATTCGCAATAAAATTGTTTCGAGGATCACGAAAATCTTAAATGATCTACAAAAACGTCATCTGTATATAACTCAACATCCTCCAAACTTAACTGAATCTTCAATCACTAATTCTGTAGCAAGATGCAACTAAACCCATGGCAAATTTTGAGGGATATCGAGAATCGCGAATAATCTCGAAAAGCTCGACTAATCTTAGAATTCTAGGATAACCTCGATATTCAGAAAACATTTTAAATATTCCAGTAAAGGTCGGATAAACTTAAAATTCCAGTATGATCTTGAAGAATCAAGAAACCATTTAAAACCTCGAATAATTTCGAAGTACGTTTAATTCTGCCAACGGCAAGTATTCGATTCAGAATTTGTTCATTTTTTACTCGATAATTAAAGAGAATAATCGAAGTATCTGTGCAAGGATTTTGTTCAAAAAACGAGACTTGAGAGTTGCGATTTTCGTGTACGTACTAGATATACAACAGTAAATATTATTGTTGTTTGGTTTAATTTTAACATTATTGTACATCTAGTAAGCCGATAAAAATTGCAACTCTCAAGTCTCGTTTTTTGAACAAAATCCTTGCACTGATTGTTTTATATTTTGGAAATTTCCAGAAAACCGAAGAACATTTGAAAGTTCCATAATTGTTATTCAAGTTGTATATTTTTTGTTGAGCTTAGCATTAATTTCTTAGATGTTTCTGACATTCTCAAATAATATTCGATGATTTTTGTTTTCTAGACTTTTGGTACGCAGGCTAAAAGCTTCGAAAACAAGTATTCAATTCGAAATTATTCAAGTTTCATAGAGATTATTCGAGTTTGTAAAGGGATTTTGTAGATTTAGCAGATTTTGAAGTTTATTCGAGATTCGTTTTAGCGCGTATAGATTCGATATTCGTAAATTTTCTAAAATTTTCAAGATATTTGAAATTCCGACGATTTTTAAGATTATTTCGAAATTATTGAGATTTGTCGAATTATTCGAAATTTGTTATACATACTTTTAAAAAATGTGAAATTTAGATGAAGCAAACCATTTCAAAACGTTTAATTTGTTCTGTCAATTTATTGAAGGAATAAATAAAAAATCACAAATTATAAAATATTTTTGAATTGTTAAAATGTATTTGATGATCCTAAATTGTATATTTTATTCGAAAATATCGCCAAAAGCTTCCATATTTTTATTTTTTTATTTTAACGTAATAAAACACTTTTAAAATACTAAAGCTTATAAATTATTATTTTTTTTTAAAGATATTTTATCAACTGCAATATTTCAAGTTTTTAATGTGAATTTATGTGTATTGACTGTATTTTTCAAACCAATTATTAAAAATTTGGTAGATGATTTTCAAAAAATATTCATAACAATTCGTTAACAAAATTTTTTTAAAATTTTTACAATTTATCTTTTATTTTATTTCCAAATTGTAATTTGGATGATTACTCGATGATTGCTAAAATTAAATATTCATCGAATATATCGCAAGTTCCATGCTCATTACTTACGACTGACAACTAAGTCAATTTTCGAATTTTTTCTATAAGATTACTGACAACCAAATTTTCCTTAAGTTTAATAATTATTGTTTAAGATTGTGCTACTGAACATCATAAATATTCCAAAGTGTTTATTATTATTATTATCCACAACACCACTACTTGTGAAAATTACATTAACCTTCTTATTTAAAAAAAAAAAAAAATCTCAAAAGTTTTAATTTCCTATAACACCGCTGTGCACTTCATTAACGCAATAAACTAAAAAATTATCGCCTTAATTAACCAACATTTCGTATTTTTGTGTAGAAAATTAGATTTTCAAGTCATTAAAAATTGTTAAAAGATATAAAAAAAAATAAAATTATAAGAAAATCATCTTGAACACAATAAATTGAATAATATTTTTTTGTGTTTTCATTCATGCTACAGTCATTAAATATTTCTTGTTGTTGTTTTTGTTGCTTAACAAAACATGAAAAACAAAGAAAAATGAAAATAATTTTCAGTTTCATTTTCACTGTGTAAGTAGGAGATTTAAACTTATTTTTTTATAAATTTTGTACCGAATAACCTAAACACTAAAACCAACGAACCATAAAAAAAATTGAAATTGTGTACGAGACGACAAAATATAGTTGAAGTTTATTATATAACCATGGTTCAGGGAAATACATAGATTATAAAATAGAAGCATATCTATTAAAAGTGCTGAGTTCATTTAATTAATTGCAAATTCAGGATATATAAATGCTTAGTGATGTGTTTGCAGCAGTGTTTAAATTTAAATTTCGTTCCTTTGTTTTATCTCTTTTTGCGAGAGGAAACATATTTATATTTTTTTTTGTTTCTTTCTCCGGGAACGAAATCGAAAAAATTGAAATATCTCTTCTCGGCAGTGTTTAAATTCAATTTTCGTTTTCTACTTTAATCTCTCTTTGTGGAAGGTAGAATATTTATATTTTTTTTGTTTCTTTCCCCAGGAACGAAATACAAAAAAATAAAATATCTCTCTTCGGTAAATTTTTTTTTTAGTTTTTCGCCTACCCATTGCCAATATGGACTTGATTGTTTCTCGTTTTATTTGTTTCCTCGAAATTGTTATTTGTATTTCGCTTCGATAAGATCATCGCATTGATCTTATAGTGAAACGGTGTTCTGTACTGTTCACAGTATGACTTATTAGAATTTTAGCAAAATTCAAATAGGATTATGTTAATAAAATCTTCTGGACTATGTTACTTTTCTGATCGGCATTTAGAATGACTTAACATTTTTTAATTATTTGTTAGAGTAGTACAGACAGTACAATTCTACATAACGTTATGTACAAATAACCTTATAATGTTCAAATGAGAAGGTAATTTCGGTGACATCAAATTATAAGATTTTAACTACATATATGTACATTATGACAAAATAAAACGAAATAAAAAATGCAAGTTTTCATAAAATTACAGCTACCTACTTTATCACATTATTTTTTTATGTATTTTCGTTTTGTTAACAAATTTGAAAACCCGAAAAGTTAAAACCATTTAATTATAATTTTGGGTATTTGCCAAGGAATTCAATTTTGATCAAATAAAATAGCAAACCAATTTTCCTTGGGAATTCGATTGGTTTTTAAAGGTTGGTAGCATTTTGAATTTTTTTATTGTAAAATCAAATTTTGTTTCTCCAATTAAATTTTGAGATGTGGTTTTAATGAACATCAAACAAAAATTTCTTGATATTAAAAAAAATAAGTTTTTTGGAACAAAATGTAATAAATTGGTGACATTTATAATTTGTTGGAACTATTAGAAGGTAACAGAATAAATAATTTTTGGGAATCGAAATAAAAATTTTGAGAGGTAACCACTTAAAACAAAAATAATAAATTGGCGATAAATTTAATATTTGGGGCCAATTACTACCTGCTAGTTAAAATTAAATCAAAATTGCAAAATTAAAGTTATATTTCCTGAAAATGGAGGTTTAAATTAAAATTGCTTCGTCAACCTTGCAGACACAGTCAACAGATCAAATATTAAATAATTTGTACCGTTATTATCGGTTTTTAAATGTTAAAATATTTTCATTCGTAATACAACTAGTGCTCAATTATTATCGATAATTTTTTACGAGTTAAAACCGCGCTGAAAATTCAACGAGTGCGCAGCACGAGTTGAATTATCTGCGTCGGTTTTAACGAGTAAAAAATTATAGATCATTAATGGCAGCACGTGTTGTATTTAGTAAGAGAATACAACTTTCCCGTCAGCGATTGAATCACAATTCATCTATTTGTGTCATGTTGTATGCAAATTATTTGACAAGCTTTTGTTTGCATGTCTTTTCCTTTGATGTGTGTATAAAAAATTCAATCATAATAAAAAAAATTGAAATACAATTACAAATTAGAGATAATTGTTTAGGATTTTCTTGTTGCTATGGTGAAAATTGTAAAACTATCGCGTTGCTATGGTGAAAATTGTAAAACTATCGCGTTGCCATGGTGAAAATTGTAAAACTACCGCTATAATAACGTGTTGTTGTTTGTATTTTGCATGGCAATCTAAATACTATTGCTGTAATAATCGCTTTTTCGTAAAATTTTCCATGGCATATTTTGTGAAAGTTGTATTCTCGTTAAAATATAATAATTCTTTCAAAGTAATTTTCAGTCATTTTATGACTTCGTAAAGACTGACGGTTGTACATTTTGGTTGTGTGATGTGAAATTTAATATGTTAACTCACAAAACCAACACATATACATACTTATACAAGCCTTGCTTTTCTTTCATATGACAGATATCATAAAACAAATGTTCATTGGCTCGTGTCAGTGTTGTTAGTAAGTTTTATATATGAAATCTTTTATTTATATCGCGTTTGTATACGGCGACATATCACTTTATTACAATGTAAACGAGAAACAATCAAACGAATAAAACGAGAAACAATCAAGTCCATATTGGCAATGGGTAAGCGAAAAACTAAAAAAAAAATTTACCGAAGAGAGATATTTTATTTTTTTGTATTTCGTTCCTGGGGAAAGAAACAAAAAAAATATAAATAGCTATTCTACCTTCCACAAAGAGAGATTAAAGTAAAAATCGAAAAATGAATTTAAACACTGCTGAAAAGAGATATTTTAATTTTTTTGATTTCGTTCTCGGAGAAAGAAACAAAAAAAATATAAATATGTTTTCTCTCCCAAAGAGAGAAAAAAATGATAAAAGAAGGGAACGAAAAAATGAATTTAAACACTGGTTTGCAGGCTAATACCATATCTAACCTTCATTATCAACGCTTCATACAAGTTTTTTTTTGTTAAATTGGTAAATGAACTGTGTAATATTTGATATACATAAGAGTATATGCTGCGAAATTTCATCGAAAATTTGAAAAAAAAATTAAATTTTTGTAATGTTGATTATAAACATGTAAATGTGAATTTCGTTACCCGAATAAGCGAATCGTATTTGATTTTGTAAACTAGGGATTAAATTACCATTAAAATTACAAATTATGAGCTGTTCCAATTTTGAATTTAACAATTCATAATAATTTCACTCATCTATGTAAAATATGCATGTACACACAAAAACTCATGCACTATTGTGTATAATAACCATATTATATAGAAAAATGCATTTAAAATTGAATTATTTATTTACTAAGCAAATATTTTGAGTTTAATTTGGGAATAAGGGAAATATGAAAATATAACAAAACTGAAACATTATCGTCTCGAATGAAAAATTAGTGTCAATGTATTTTGTTGAAATCATAAAAATAAAAACACCACATACAAGACTCAAGAGAAAATTTATTTTTTATTTGTTTGGTTTTGATTTACATTCCATCCATTTTAAAAATTCAATCTTTAAACAACACACCAAAAACAAAAGCTAAAAGCAAAATATGTATGTAATGTGCTCCTTCGTATGATTTTAACTTAAATAAAATTTGATTTACAATAAAAAAACATAAAAAGTTAAAAAGATGAGAGATTGGAATAGTGTTTATATTTATATTCATCATAAAAAAGCACAAATAAAGCTTTGTTTTATTTTTAACGTGAAAAAATTATTTTCTTGTTTCTTTTCTTTATTTTATGTTTTACGAAAGATTTATCATATTTTATTTTATATTTTTATCATGGGTAAATATTTAAAATAAAGCTTTTAATTTATTGATTTTTCTATTGTGACACACATTTTGGTGCCTCCATTTTTTTTTTTTTGAATCTTTCCGTATTGTTATGCTTTATTTTATATATTTTATTTTATTCCTGTATGTATAGATATGCAAATATTATATACATAAATTATATATATATTTTATTATGTTTGATTATGAAAATGATAATGTGGTTGGTGGTTTAGTAAAAAAAAAATATAGAAAAATTGAATAAATGCATAGATAAATTATTTTTATTTTAAAATAGTAAAATGTCACTTTTAATTAAGGCCAGAAAGTAATAAGTCAAATATTATCACTTTTAATGAGTACTGTAATTAAATATGTACTTATATTTATATAAGTCAAAGTCAAGTTTATCATTTCTTCTTCTAAATGAATTAAATCAGATTTAAAATTTTGAAAAAAAAGAATTGGTTTAGTTTATACGAATAGACATGCGATATTTTGATTTGAAATGCAGCAGAACAGAACATTTTATTATTTTTAATTTTTTACATTGTATGTGAAAATAGAAAAACAAATTTACAAAATAATTCAATTAAACAACTTTTTTTATTTCCAAATATATAGCGCTTTTTACTAAACATGATGTCCAATTAGTATGCAAATTCGATTTTATTTATAATTAGTGAAAAATAAAATATATATGGGGAACGAGATGATGTCATAACCCTATTTTATGAAAAAGAACCCTTAAATTTGTTAACAAATTTCACTTTCCGAATTTGAAGTTCGTTTCGGGCAATAAAGTCAATATTTTATTAATTATACCGTAAAACTCTAGAAAACTTAAAAAAGTCTCTAATTAAAAATTTTAAATTATTTCTGTCAGAACCAAATACCAAACTAGAGACAAATCAATTGAAAAAACATTAAAAACAAGACTTAAAATTTGGTGTAAGATTTTTATCTTTTTTTTTTTGCTTTTTTTATAAAATAAACAACAAGAAAACTTTTTTTCATAATTAATAAATTTATTAAAAACTTTTATTGGAAATATTCCAAAGATGGTGGAGCATAACTTTTATATTTGTACAAAATTATGTAATTTACAATATTACATAAATATTTGAATGGTATATTATTTATAAGGTTCGACAAAATATTAATTTTTTTATAAAATTTCGCAAAGCTAAAATTAAAATGTAATTGAGAGTTCAAGTGCTGCTTTTAAAATATACTTGTGTATTTTTGTAATCTTATGGTGTTGTGTATAGTGCAAAACTACTAAAAAAAAAGGATTACAAAAAAATAAATAAAAAAGGATGTGACTGCAGGAAAAACAGTTGTTGTTTGGTTTATAAAAATTATTATTTTCCTTGTGTTGTGTGTCCTCCTGGGTGCAACATTTTAATGAGATGAGTTGAACAAAAAATAAATAGAATGCTTTCAATTAATTTAAACTTATATGTAGAGATGGGGCTTAAGAATGAAATACACTTGTGACTTTTGGCTGAGAAAATTGAGTGTATGTACATGCAAACTTAGACGAACAATAAATATATAGAACTAACTCAATTTACGATAAATAAGTCTTATGTACACAATCACAAAAGAAACAAAAATTGTATTTCCGTTATAATACGAAAAACTGTAACGATATACATAATTACAATACAATTGTAAATAAGAAGAAAATTGTCTTTTGTGTTTATATAATATATGTACATAGTTATGTATTTTGATTTATTGATAAAATAAAATAAAAAGGAAATTACTATACAAAATGGAGTTAGTTTTCCCCCATTGTTTTATTCCCAATCAATATACCCAGTTTTTATCTTTAAATTTTGTATGAAGCGTAAAAATTGCAACAACAACTGCAAAATATATCGAATTATTCATATAATAGTATAACTTTTTAAAGTGTTAAGTTGTTTTGGCAAATTATCAAAAAAAAAATAAAAGAATTATTATATTCTTGACAATTAATTACAAAAATATAATCGTCATAATGTGAATTATATAATAAATGAAGAAAGTTTTTATTTTGATTGGAAAAAATACTTGAAAAGTTTAGCGCGCGCAATTATTGTTTCATTTATTTTTAAATTGCTACGTCTCATGCAATATGTCGGTTAAGTAAATAAAGAAAAACTATTTTCTTTCAATACTAAATTGTTTTAAATATTAGTAATTTAATAAATTTTATTTTAATATTTTGCAATAAAGTTTTTGTCTCATTCCATTAGTCATTATGTTTCCTTAACAAATAGCTTGTTAATTATGTCACAAAATACTTCGATTTAATTAGTTTTCCTTAACAAATTATTTACATAAAAGTTCTACATAAGCTTCAATCAAACTTTTTATGGACTGTCATAGAATTAATACGGTAAAAAGATAATAGTTCATTATACGGTAAAAAGATAATAGTTTACTTAGAAAAATATAAGTTTTTTCATTTCGGTATCATTCGATATTTTTAGCATGATGTTTGGTTTAATTGCTACATTTTAATTTAATTTTTAAATATATTAAAAGATATTTTACAAATAAATTAAAATCTAGCAATTTAGTTATTGATTTTAATATTTATTACTCTATTCTAAGTAAATTAAACTTAGCAAACCCTTTTCAATAATTTTCAGTAATGCTTTTTTAATCCTTCGTTAAATGCGTGATTATTAATCGTTCATTTTCTTTTTAGTATCATTTAATCGCCCTATACTTATATATTTTATTTGAAATGAGTTGGAATAAATTAATTATTAATTTAATTATAAGTTGAATTTGATTAGATTTTAAAATCTCAAATTCAATGAGTCGGAAACATTTGAAAGGAAGCCGTTTGTAAGACAATTTTTTTTATTATTTGGTAGTTTGCCCGAATGCCACACCCTCTCTATAAACAAATGTAATAATTTGTATAACCAAACAATTATAAATGTTAAACTACTAGTGTAAAATGTTTCACTATTACATGTAGTTTAGTTTTAATTTAATCAAAATAGCTGAAACCTTTCTTACTGATGTCAGAAGTTACAATAAAACTAAAATTAATACAATATTCGTTTAATAGATGACTAGAGCTTTATATTTATTTATTTTTATTCTATACATTGACAGTACTTACTAGACACTAATCACTATAATCATTTTCTATTATTTTGTATTGAATTTTCATATTTTTCAATATTATTATTTTTTATTTAATCTACATGTTTAAGGGAAATATAGAGACACACGGGGTACATAGTAGTAGTATATTATATGTGAAAGAAGGACGATGCAAATTTTTTTTAATAAAATTTTATGTTTGAATAAATAAATCATCAAGATTAATATATAGGTTTAAGATGATATATTTTTTTGTATGTAGTTGAATGAAAAGTGAATTATTAAAAAAATCGTGATTACGGCGCGCCATAGCAATAAAATATTAATGGGCAAAGCTCTTAAAGCAACAAATCCGTTTTTACGTATAACATTATAAATTTGTGACTAGTTAGTTACCACTGGAAAGTCTTATTTGAAAATCATCCATTCATTATAAATTATTATTTGAATATATTATATTCATTCACAGTTTTGGAAACATTTCAGGTTAACTCTGAGCCAAGAATTATTTTGGAAACATTGTTTACAAGTGTATTCAAGTGGCACAATTCTAAACTATAGTAAATTTGTAATTTAGACCGATTTTTATTTTAAGTTTTATCTCAATGCGTCAATATATATATTTATATAAATATATCTCAATTTGTAAAATATTGGAGCAATGCCAGATTATAAATTTCATTTTAAACATAAAATGTTACACGTACATATGAAATCATCACCGCACTAACATTTTAACTACAGAGTATAACAATAAGTAGAGTAGTGTATTGCTGTAACATGGTACATAATTATATTTTTAAGAACTATGTATAAGTACTTCTGTAGCAATAACTGTAAAAAAAAATATTATGAGGTTTTTAGGTCTACCTGAAGTATCCGTTTAGAAGTACAAAATATCCGTTTAGAAGAACAAAAGCAAAATATCAAAAATATTCCATAATCACGGAAATAATTACATTTTAATCTTTAACCTTTTGTGGTATTACATGTATCTAATTTACGGTAGATGTGGGTTAATTATACAAATTAATTTTATTCATGTAAATAATACACAACAAAAAAAAAAAGAATGCGAACGCAAGAAAATAGAAGATTTTTGGTCATTTTGTTTCGTCTTGAAAAGGAGAGGCACTGTGAAAATGGAGTTAATTATTATATTTTGGGATTTTAATAGACACTTACAAAATTTATAATTTTGTTTTTAAACTTTATATATATTATTTTCAATAATAATATATAATTCCACTATTGGATATTGTTTACACAACATACATAATTTGCACGAACTTTTATTTATTTACTTTCACATTTCATTTTTCATCAATTCAAATTTTTTTTTTTTTTTTTTGTATAATTGAATCAATTAATTTTCACAAAATTCACCCACAAAACTATATAAAATATAGATTTTTCACACACGCTTTATTTATGTTACATAAATATACATTATTTTTTTTTTTTTTGTTATGTTAAGCTTTTTTGATATTTACACTTTATTTTACATATACATATGTACATAATACATTAGACATAATTCACGAAACTTTTTTATTTTGATTTTTCTTTATTCAGTCGCGCAAAAATTTAAAAACGCAATCAAACTCGTAAACAATATTTATAAATTAAAATAAAAAAACTAAAAAAAAAAATAATAATTGGTGTCAACTAATGTTTTAATCTAATTTTCATACAATAAAAGTTCTAATTTAATTTTCCTAGTTGAAAATTATATATAAATTGAATGTTGAATACGCGAAAGCTCACTTAAGACTGAGATGGTATTATTTGGAAAACTATGTAGATTTTTTTTGTGCTAAGCTTTTTTTTTATTTTCCCAAAAAAAAAACAGAAGAAAAACGGAAAATATAATTTTATTGTAAATCGTATTGTGATGATGATCTAACCTTCACCACGTGTCGCGCCCAACTGTGAATTTCAGTTAATCACCACTAGAGAGAGAGAGAGAGAGAGATGGGGTACGAGAGCGGGAGAAAATTAGTGCGAGAGAAAGAGAATGTGTGGAGAATAAAGGATATGTTTATAAGACAAACGAGGAAATTATAAATTTCCGAGCTTTTCATTTTCTGTTTTGTACGAACGATACATTTATACATACGTATATCACCGAGTATGCGCTGTTATTATAAATTGGGTATAAAAAATTTGTATTTTTAGTGTTGTTGTGTTACAGATAAAAAAAATTTCCCAGGGTTGTGATGAAGAGAAGAACTTTTCAAGGATTTCCAGGGGAAAAGTAAATAAAACACATAAAAGTTTAAGTATTTGTGAGAATGCATGAAATTGTGTATCTAAGCAAATAGATTTGTTTTATTTTTTTTTGGTTAATTTGTACTTTTTTGGTATTTCTTGCTGTAAACTAAAAAAATAAAAAAATTACTAAATTAGAAAAACCTTCAAATCTTAAATTTTAGTTTTATATTTATTTTAATTGAATTCTCATCATCAACAATATTATAATCTTAAAATGTGTTTGTCAGTTTAAATTTTCATGAAAATTTATGTTCTATGTACTGTATAATAAATATGCATATACAACGAGAAAACAAAGATAAGGTTTTGAGTGAGATTTTAAGTTTTTACATTATATTTCATAAAAGCGTATAATTGATAAGAATTCGTGTCAGCTACAATTTTCCCTGAAATGAATTTTAATGAAATTTTGTTTTAAGCAACAAAACTAGAAAAATAAAACTTTATTCCTTGTTTGTTCGTTTGATATCACAAATAATATGAATATACAAAACTGTAATAGGTACATAGTATAAGATATGATGGTCGCCTGAGGATAACTTGGTGATTATAATTTGTTTTTATTGTTTAAAGTAATAAATTCAATAAAATAAAATAAAAATCCTTTGACGTTTGACAAAAAGGAACTTTAAAAAAAGATTTAAAATTATTTACTTTACAAAAATAATTTTTAACTAGTTAATGATGAATACAATCCAATACGTGAAATGTAGATCACATGGTAGTATATAGTAGATCATTAAATTAACCGTACCAGACAATATAATATATTTTCGCTTATACTCGTATTAATTAATCATCAGATCACGATATAAGAATCGTACTTAAGATAAATACTAATTACTTATTAAATATATATGTAGCTATGTAATAAAGTAATTTCAGGCCAATTTTTAGGGTATCATAATTATATTATTTTTTTTTTTAGAGTATGCCGCCAGTTTGTAAACATATTTTTTTAATTTCCTCGAGGCCTAATCCGTATTATTTGGTTTTACAATGGAAATACGTAAATAAATTATATGTTTTTAAATATATGTTAATTATTAAAATGTAAATCATTTTATATATATCACACACAAAAATATTATATACATACGGAGATACTCTAGGTAGTTTCTTTTTGTCTAAAATTTTAAAACATACCATGATAGAAAATAGTTAACATTTAAAAATCCAAGTTCGAATTTGTCAGTAGTACAGTGTGGTTTTTTCCCCACCCCATACAAGATATCGACCGATATCTCGAGAAACAACATCATTTAATATAAAATAATAAAGAAGCGTCATTAAGCCCGTTTTGTTGATTACGAAATACGTCGGTTGAGTTACAAGGAGCTGGATTGTATTATATATGTTTCTTTATTTGTTTTTTTTTATTATAAACAAGATTTAATATAAAATGCTTTCTCAACCAAAAATAACAATAAATTCGCAATAAATAACAATAAAATAATATAAATCGAGAAATTATTAATTTACTCATCTTAAAAATTTTTGTTCAATTTTTCATTCTTAATGTTACATATCTGCTTTCGTTATTGCTTCGTTTGCTTAATTTATTGAAAAGCTAGTGAATGGGCCAAGGTCACGCTTGAATCTTGGACAGCATAACAAAAATGAAGGTTTTTTCCACCGACTAGAGCGACTAACTAAAATCCTACCAAAGAAACGCATTTACCACTTTTTGACAAGTTCTGCAAAATAAAACTTTGTCGCAAACCCTTCAACCGCATATTAAACAACTAGGTGATCGAAAATACGCTATTATAAGAGAAGTATTGCCTGAAACACTAAGAGCTTTGTTTTTATTGTCCGGTCTAATTTGGGTCATGGTTTGATTATTTTGTATCTTGTATAAAACATTTATATTGATCGAATTGGACCGGAAACTATTTATTAGCCCTTTAGATTTTCATTTGTAAACCTGTTCACGAATTTTATTTATTTGTCATATAACTATGTAAGTCCTGACTATTTGTTAACAATTTAATGTTAACTTTAACGTATTTACGAGGTACTTTACGCTATATCTACCACCCTAGAAAGCATAGCTAAAGTTTCGTTTTACGTAAACCACACGTTGTAAGACGCATGACGGTGGGTCCATGAATACACTCGGTGTACTTCAAAGAGTCGTAGTAAATCGGGTCGGTAAATTACTTTATGTCGTCAAACAATTTCAAATATTGAATATATTGAACATAATAAAAATATGCAAATCAAATTTCAATAAATTTCAAATTTCGAAAACAACAAAATTTTTAAAAATTCAAAAATAATTTAAAAAAAAAAAATACAATTCATCGGATCGTTTTGCAAATTTCGAAATTTATACTTCTTATATGTTTGCATTTAGTTTAGTATTCTTGAACTGTATTTACAACAAAGAAATAATTTAACCCTTAGCTGGTATCGACTTCTTTTGTATCATAACTGGTATACATGGGTCAATTGAACGCATTTTAGTTTTCCAATTTTTTAAATGAAAACACATTATTAATCATTTGTTTTTTTTTCTAAAAACTAATAAGGTACTCCATTATTTTATTAAAAAAATATTATCATATACAAATTCAAAATAAAAGTACGAAAATTCAGGAGAGTTTCATAGTCAAAAAAATACTTATAACTGGTATTCATGGGTCAATTGACCCATGCATGTACAATTTAACTAATACCGAACTAATAAAATACACAATCGAATGCTACGCAGGTTCACAATGCTGAATGCACTAAATAGAAAAGTCACAAATGATAGAATAAAACAAAACCAAAATAACGGTGTTATTTTCAAAATAAAATCCGGTTTGGGTCAATTGACCCATCAATACCAGTTAAGGGTTAAGTCCTTTTATTGGAACCTATGATTCACAAACTGTGTAAAAACTAATTTATCGAAAAGATTTAGAACAGAACAAATTAGCGTGGCTTTATCTATACTATTCTCATACTGTACATATTATCATCCAGTTGAAATAACAAAACTGCGGCACAACTTGACAGTTTAATGTAACTGCCATTGTTGTTTCTAGTTATCTAAAGCTAAAAGATAAAAAACCTATAAGATTCTGTCTATCAATATAGTGAAATTTAATTCTAGATAAAAAATGGAAATACATTTTCAAATTGATTCTCGTCGAATGTGTATACATTCGTAAACACACACACACACACACACACATACAGAGAAATGAAAGCAATCAAAAAGTAAGAAATTGATTTTTGCAAAAATAGAATTCAAATTTGTTTTTCTTTCTTTTTTCCATTTCCGCACACATTGTATGCTTAAGTTAAATATAAACCGTATATTTGATTTTAAGAATTTTTTTTTCCAAATCAAACTGATTTTTAAATACAGAGCTGATTTAAACGTTTATCCACACCCAAAAATTCTAGTTACGGCACTCTAATAAAATTTAAAAAAAAGAAAAGAATGGTTGGTTAAGGATCTGTCACAAGTTCGAAATATAAAATAAAAATATTTAAGAATCTTGATTTTTTTGCTAAAAGTTTTGTAATCCAATGCTAAACCATCGATAAATTTCAATCTTAAAGCGTTTAGAAGCCTACAACACCAAAAAAAAATGTTGAAAAGATTTATTGTTCCAATAAAGCGATAAAAATAAATTAGTAAATTGATGTTAGCAGTGATTATATTTCGAAAGCTCCTTTTTGTGGTTGTTGTGTGTGTGTGTGCGTGTGCTTTATTTTTATTATTATTTTGGTGTTGTAAATCAGACTAAAATAGTTTTAAATTTCATTGCGAGAGCGAAACCATTTTCCGATTTTTTTTTCTAGTGCTGCTATACCGTATCTACATGCCAATCACTAATTCTATTATCGAATATTGATTGCCTATCATAATATTTAAATTCCATTTGATGAAAATTGTTTTATATCTTTTCTAGGGTTAGTGTTTTAATATATTATTTTATTTGGTTCATTCGGTTAGATCTTATGTTGGATTTAAAGGAAACATTTATCAAGCTCAAGACATTCGTTAGAAAAATAACACATATTGTTAACACTAGTTCGTTCACATCATTGGAATCGTCTTATCAATTAGAAAAAATATGTGTATAAATAGGATGTTGTTGTTGCATTAATTTTAAATCAATTTCATTCGAGTTAAAAGCGATACATGAAGCAACAACAAAAATACCCATCTTTAAACTATCTCAATTTTTACAGTAAAGTGTTCAATTTACTTATATTTTTTGCTTTGCTTTATTTTAAATCAAGATTGATAGTATTTCCAACTGTGTTACACATAGAAAAAATCTTAAAAATTTGGGTTAAATAAAAGTACAAAAAAAAAATCGAACAAAATAAATAAACTTGAATATAGATTTGAGATAGCAGAAAGTGGTGGCAAAATAAAAGAAAAACTGAATTTTTTGTCCCGTCTAAATTAAATTAAAGTTTTTCCTTTTATTTATTATTGTTTGAGACGGCAATTACATTGTCTTCCGCAATATTTTTTTTTTGTCGGTCATACATATAAGTTTCTATATAATGAAATCATGCTGAGAATTAAAAATAAAATTCTATGTCAATTTTCCAAAATTGAAAGACGTCATAATTAATTTAATTTAATATAAAGCTATACGATATTAGGATAACAAGAAAATGTTTTTATTTAAACCATCAAGTAGCACGCGATATATAATGCATACACACACACACACACACACACACACACACGATACATAATATATGTACATAAATAAGATTAACGCAACAACAAAACATACAAAAAAAAAATCTGTTATAATTTCATTTAATTCAGGATTCATCTCAGCCATAATCTCGACTCAACTCTAACGACACGAATAAATCTGGGAAAATACAATCTAGTACATTTTTTGACTCGTTGTTTGAATGTGTACGTACGTATGTATGTGTTTATATGTGTAAGCGCTTCTGCTTGGGAAAAAATTTAAAATTTAAATGAAAATATTCAGAATGAGTTTGTAAAATTAAAATTAAAAATAAAAACAAAAATGAAATGGCAAAATATTTTAGTTTTCATTTTTCATTTTGCTTGTAAAACATAAATTTTATAATTTTTCTTTATTTTTTTTTGTCTCTCGTTCTTTTTTTTCATGTTTTATTATGTGTTTTTAACTCAAATTAATTAACAATCGTGTAAAAATATGAAAATGGAAAAAAGAAAAATTATAATCTTTTTATTTTTATTTATTTTTTTATTGTTAAGTGGAAATTTTTGGTATGTGTGTGTGTATTTGTACGGTGGACTGTAAAAAATGTAAATTATAAATGATGGATAATATAATGTAGCATGAATTTTTTATTTGGTATAAAAACTATTTTATTATCATTCTGTGTATGTATGTGTGTGTGTGTGTGTGTGTGCAGTTGTAAATCATGCAAATTACGGTATCAGTATCTTAATTTAAATTAATTGTAAAATACTCTAGTTTTTTAGTTTATTGTAGAATAAGTAGATTTGTTTGGGAATAATGTGAGGATTTACACAGTGGTGTTCCTGAATTTGAACATACTCAATTTTTAAATTTAACTCGATCTACCAATGAATTTTCAAGTTTTAAATTATAAACATAAAATTAGGTTAAGCTCGTTGCTACAAAACTATCTAAAACTATCAATGATTTTATCATTGAAGCTAATTCAATTCAGTTTTACACCTACACACCGTGTCCCAAGCCTCTGTTCGGAGATTTTGTTAGGGAAACTTCAGTGCATCTCTGAGCTTTTTTGGCAATTACCAATACAGATCAACTTTTGTGGTATCATCCAGCTCATGGTACTGGGTTTCTTTACTTTGGCTACACAACACCAAAATAAACTTGCCAAGGAAATAATGCAATATTGTAATGACCTACTCACAAATTTGCAGTTGCTACTCGAAAAATGTTCTCTGTTGGATGCCGCTCTAATACACCAACTTCTCGAGAGCCATCCTAACATCGACATCAGGTTTTGAAGTGGACAACCTATACCATAATAACCGCACATAACATAAGTCGGCGAGAAGGATTCTCTAAATGAGGAATGAAGAAGTTTAAACATCAAACTACCTCTTGTATCCAGAACAACAAAGAATCCGTAGCTTATAATTTAAGAAACAAAGCAATTGTATTTGTTTATTATAAAGCGTCGTTTCTACATAACAAATTACCTCAAATTAAAAGCGAGAGCCACCTCAGTCTTTCTCCTGAAAAGTTTTGGACGAAATTATGATAGAAAAAAATATTTGCTGAAAAAAGGTCCCGTTTTCAGCTATACGATCCCGTAATAAATAGGGGATGCCATTCAAATTATTACCATAACTTGACATGGCTTTCCAAGGTCATCAAAAGGTAAAATAAATATAATAATTTAATGTAATCTCTTAAACGCTACAACTTCTTATATGTAACGTTTGTCTCAATCCCTCCGAGATAACCATCCCGGTATTTTTTGTAGGCTTGGTATTTTGAAGAGAAATCAATATAACTTTCTAGGAAGAATGCACACGAAGAATCTTTATTCCTTCAAATAAAAATCTGGAATTTAGTCTGGTGGAATTTTCTTCAGAAAGTGAGTAACAAATAAAGATACAATCCATTTTGACAAAATCCATATTTCCATTCAGAAATTCTGAACAAGTTGTGAGGTAAATTCTGGAAAAGGGACATTTTAATTATGGAATCCGATCGATATAGGGGATGACTAACCATTTCAGTCAGAGTTCCGAAAGTAACGCAGTCTTTATTGGGAGGTCCGGTCGTCTCCCGAAGAGGTCGTTACCAACGTGTTTATACCGATAATAATGGAACGAAATTTGTTGGAACCCACTGTTGCGAAAAGAAAAAGAAACCATTAAGTCACTAAAATATCACTTTAAAATTGTTATTGAAAACACAATCTTACATATGTAGCAGGAATTCTCTCTCAGGGATTCACTAATTAAGACTCCAGAATCAAATATGCTGAACGAAAACATTTCAGCAACCTTGGTCCAAGATTTCCGAGACTTCACTATATGTGTTAAATATATGCTACCACCGTTTTGTTGACACTTTACAAATTTAACCCGCATACATTTATGTATATGTTATAAATAAAATATCCATAAATCATAAATGTATGTATGTATATAGGGAGAAAACAGTTTTTTTTTCTGGAAAATTTGTATTGTCATTCGGCATGATGGAAGTCCACATTAGCTATAAATAAGATTATGGTCACATACGATTAATACTTTGCTTTTAATTTATTACAATACATGAAAATTCTTAATACACATTATACGTTAACATACATATCTGTGAATAAAAACTATTATTAAAATATATTTTTATCAAAATTTAACATTCATCAAATTTTTCGTTGTCGTCATAAAATAAATTAAAAATTTTAATTTTAAAAATAACTCATCTATATTTGTACATATTTAAATATATTATAAATTATAATTTGTTAGGGGGTTTATATACTCGTGTGTGTATATGATTTTTTCATGTTCAATCTCATTATACATATGAATATACATGACAATTTTTAGTTTTAGTTTGCTTCATCATAATCAACAAACTATCACTTATGGTACTTAAAAAGCTCATACATTTTGTGATACATATTTCATGTCCATTGGCATGCAGAAACTGAAAAAGAAAACATATTTTTTTTTTTTCATTTGTACTGTGGCATGGTAACATTTATTTTTGGAAAAGATACCATAAACTACAAATATTTGCCTCATGTATCTTCAAGGCAATATTAAAACTTTGTGTATATGTAATTTATTTTATTTATTTATTTAATCAGAAATTTTACGATGCAGATGAGTCTTGACAAAATCAGAAACAATAAATAGGGCGCATTGGGTACGTTTTGCACAAATTCATTTTTATTTATCTTCCACATCTTGTTGTGCTGCAATTTTAAAATTTATTGTGCTGTATCATGCAATTATTACGACATGGCATTGTCTATATGATTTATGTGTACATAAAAATAACCATAGCAACAATCTTTTTAATTTTGGTCCATTAAATTTTTTGCTTTTTTTAATTTGGGTCTTAGCTACCTAACGAAATTAAATTAAATAATTTTTGAGTTGAGCGAATATTTATCGCGAATGAAATTGTCCCCACATTTAACAAAAAAAAAATAAAAAAAAAAATAATTAAAATATGAATTCTACGAAATCAAATTGGAAATAAAAACTCAACTCTTGAACTCCTAAATGTGAGCCCATAAAAGAAACCTTCGTTTCCATATCAATTTATTTCATATAAAAAATAAATTGCGTCTGTATATGAAGGAAAGGAGCGCTCGGTCCCGAAACTTTACTGTCCCTTTCACAAAAAAAAAAATTGAAATCATTTCGGTATAAAATAATTTTCATCCTTAACCTTTCACCTTGTCATAATATTATTATTATATTATTTTTAAAGCACTAAATTCTATTAAAAGCTTTCATTATTATTTTTATTTACTTATTTATTTCCAAATCTAAAATTTCCATCTGTTTCTTTGTTGTAGATGTGGATGTTGTTGTTGTTGTGTTGGAAAACCTTTTATTCTTGTTCATTGTTTTGATTGAGAGTAGATTTTTTTGTTATCAAGTGTGAATAAAAATAAACAAAATATTAAAATTGGAAATGAACCACTTCTAATTTTTTTTTTGTTTTAATATTTATTTATATTTCAATTTCATAACGTACACTAACTACTCTCTGTATACCAAAAACCTTGTTAAAAGCAAAAATTGGATTAATAATAGGAGCTGAGTTCTATATAAATGTGTAGATACACACTCGTATACAAGGGAATAAAAGCTTATGATTGTTTTATATCCACAGTATGAAAAAGAAAATTAATTGAATAAATTTTATTTTGTATTTTTATTTAAATGAGGATTATAAAAGTTCTAATGGAATAATTGGTAAAAATTCTAAGAATACATTTTTTTTTGTCGTCTTCAATTTAAAAACCTTAAAATTAAATTATAATATGATAGGTATTTCAAAGCAATTATAAATAATATTTTCTAACTCGTCATATTATATAAATAGGAGAGTAGGTACCTGACGTAAAACAAGTGTTTTCATTTCTAATTTAATTTAAATCAATTTTAATACGATAAATTATTATCTTACTATATAATACATTTTTATGTCTTGCTACAACCGAACATATAGATCCATATTTACATATGTACATACACATATAAATATCTCAAAAAAATATTATTATTTTACTTTAAGACACAACAACAAATACAATAAAAAATTTATTGCTCTTAAGAAACTGGGAAACAAAACAAAAATAATATTTTTTTCTTCGACATAGGCCCGCCGCGATTGTTTGGAAATTTAAAATTTGTATACGCGGAAAATAACGTACAATAATAATTCATATCCGCAGCACCACAACAATAAATTAAATTTTTCCTGTCAAAACATTTCCCAATAGGATCCCAAAACACAATTTATTTATGTAAAATAAGTCAATTTTATTGGAAAACACTTTATTATTCTTATACATATAATTAAATTATTTATTTACACAAAATTTATACAAAACATCCTTACAAAAAATTCTTAAACCCGGATATATTTTACTCTCCGCCTGGTTTATAACCGCTTAAACCCTTAGCGGTGACTTGTAACTGAGAATTTTGTGTTTTAAATGAGATATAATCACTGTTGACTGATTCGATGATTTTATCGCACACTCGATTAAAACGTAAAGCTGCCTTCGCGAACGTTGTTTGTCGTTCATCAATGTCACGATGCATTTGCTCCAACATTTCGTTTATTTTATTTTGATAGTTGATCGAAATTGTTTCGGCTTCAGATGGTTGACGGAATTTTGGTAGTGTCATTTGGAAAATATTATTTTTTGGTTTACACAAACGATTAATATACGTTCTCGTGAAATATTTACTTTGAACTGATTAAAAATGACAAAATATATTGGCTTATATATCCGTAGCTCGAATCTATGTATGCGATGTAATTACAAAATGGTTATTTCTTTTGTATATACGTTTTTAAACACTTAAAATGAACTATAAACTAATTAGTTTTAACAAAATTAAAATTTGGTTGATTTTGAAGGAGGTAAGGTAATAGGGAGGGTTAAATTAAAACAAATTGAAAGAAAAAAAAATGAACGACTTTTAAAATTATTCAGGGCGGATTATTAAAGTTTATTTGGTGCAGGCAATAAAACTAAATTTTATTTGGTTTTATTGCCTTTCAACAGGTAGGCTTGCAACGTAACAGTTGGTAGTTAGTCACCATTTTCTTAGGTAACAGTTGAGAACTATGCGTCATAACAGTCTCAATAGATATTTTTCAGTTTGTATTACTTATGTACTACACTTCTCTTATTTCGGAATTTTCAGAAGTCTTGCCGAAACTTTGCACTTTGTAAAAATTTAGTCATTTCAAGACTAAATTTTGGTTTAACGTGATTGTTTTTTCGTGATAATTTAACTCAAAATTTGATAATCCAATATAGTTACTAATAATATATTTTACGGATTTATCCATTTTAAGATTATTCTAGAAATTAATCCTGTTAAATTCCTTTTATACACTTCACTTTATAATTTATCGAATTCACGCCGGTCTGTTGAATTTTAGTTTAGTTTTATCTATCGAATTACGATCCATTGAACTCAATTTCTATATTGAAACGGAATTTATTTTAGTGTCAATCTAACAATTCCTACCGAATTTCAGTCAATCAAACGTCGACCTGCCGAATTTCAATTTATCGAATTCCAATATATCAAATTTTAGTTTCTGTCCAGAATACATAACGCATTTCTGTATTTAAAATAATTTTAATAATATTGAAAACGCTTTTATTCTGAAAGAATTTCGATTTATATGCCACTTGGTGCGTTTTTTTATTTGCTTCCGAAAGATGGTATGCGTAGCACTCAATTTTCTATATCTAAATTTAAATTTGACGTGCTATTTATTGGAAAATCGAATTTATTTAACATCAAACTATACTTTTTAATTCAATTCTTCTGTGAAAACATCATATAAAAAATATTTAGCTCTACCTATTTCTATGGGTCCGCTATCCGGAGTTATTTTTATATAACAACTCGCGATAGCGGCTCCGGGTAGCGAATAAAAAACGCACTTAATGTTAGCTTATTTTGCAATTTGTTTTGATCAAAATATACATCCTATAGGACTTATTTAATACTTGCAATAAGCCAAAGAGAGTGAGTTCCCCTAAGGTTTCAATTTCTTCTGACTTTTACGATTTTGTATAGAAATTGGTCGAAGTTAATCGAAACGTTAAATATACATTCGAATGGTGCCAATTGTCTTAAATGTTAAAGTGTTTCTAATGTGAGTTTAGCTCTTTCCACGTTTTGATGGAATAACCAAAACAGACCTTTCTGAATGTTTACAAAAGTAGGCCAACAAAATAATTTATTTAAGATTCAACTTACCATGAGCTATTCAATGGTTTCAAAATTTGAAACTTTAAAATGCCTGCTAAAAGTTTGTGTTTTGGAAGAATACATAAGGGGGCATTTTTTCGTCACGTTTTTTTTTTTAGTTCGGAACCAACTATGAAGCGGTGTTTGTACTGATGTGTTGTTTGTAATTATGCAATAGTCGAAATATGAAATTACGGTCAGATTTAAAATTCAGTATCTCCCATAAGTACCTACCGCGTCTTTTAAAAAAGTTTAAGAAGAAAATGCTTATTTATATTTAAAAGAGGATCCAAGCTATAGCATCAATTTTTTTAGATCCATACAAACCGTCATTATAAATAATTTGTGCTGGCAGCATAAAAGAATAAATATATATGTACATGTTTTTGAAGAAAAAGGCCAAAAGTTGGTAGCTCATGGCCATTTTCCATATACACAACACAAAACACCAACAAAAAATTATTTAAATTCTGCAAACAAAAGCGGAAAATCAATTTTTGTTGCATTTCCGTTGAATTTTCAGATCGTTTGTATATTTCTAAGAGTAGCAAAATTTTTAAAAGCTAAAATAAGTTGATTTATTCATATACTGTTATTCTTGTATATTTGCATGCAAAATCTTAAGCAACTAAGAAAACTAAGATTTTTTTGCTCACAAAGGAAATGTATATCCAAAAGGAAGTAATGATCAAAAAAAAAAAATTATTATTTTTATATTTTATATTTACGAGTATTTATGAAAATGGGAAATGTAGAAAATATATTTTGCATTTTATTTTTAATACAGTTTTAACTGAACAAGGTTCTTTTATGTTGTTTTCATCACAAAACCAATTTAAATATATACATTACATATACTTTCTAGTTGTAATTTTTAGTTAAATCAGATTCTCCAGTTGTCGTCAAATTTAAATCGTTTTGATTTTTGTTTATGTATAATAGATAATTTGATTATTGTATTGATTATTATGAAAAATACACTAAACTTGCCCTAAATATTTATAATAATAAATTTATTTATTTTATACTTAAATTACCCGTCTACTTTAATCTTATCCTATTAAAATTACTAGTAATTTACATTTTAAATTAACACGGTTTAAGGTAATTATATTTTAGTACAAGACAACAAAAAACAATATTTAAACATAAATAAATTAAAAAGTTATTTCCGTGATTTAAAAAAAAAAATGGTTTTTCGTGTGAAAAAGATTTTCGACACAATTTTAATGTTTTTAATTAGAATTTCACCTCGAACTATAATAACGTAAAAAAGGATTGTGAGCGTGTGGTTAAACTATAACGACTTAATACAAAATGAAAACATTAAATTATATTATAAGTGACAATAAACAGGTTTTTGGAGAGTGTAGCTTGTTGCTTCTTTGTGCCTGCATAACGGAATAACTTGTGTTCAGATAAAACTTATTAACTTTATAGTTACCCTTTAAGTGCCTCATTTTTAAAGATCACAAAAGTGGGTTAATCAACAAGTCCGACTATATACATATGTATATCCATTTAAAATTTTACCGTTAAAATAAAAATTTACCTGGCTGTTTAATCCTGAACACATAATTATCTATTGATTTGATTTGACCAAAATACAACACAAATTCGGTGTTATAAGATGCGAAATTTACAATATTGTGCGAGCATTTATGTGATCGGGAATAGGGCTCAAATCAAAATCATTCGATTTGATAATTTATTTTTAAATTTTATATTAAATTTATAATTTTATAATTAAAGCAAAGTATGTAGTATTTTTCAAAGAGAAATAAATGAGTTTTATTTTGTTGAAATTAATTGGTCTGTAAAGCGCAATGGAATTTCGTTCAATTTTTTTTTTTTGTTGTTGTTAAGAAGGTTTTTTTTAAAAAAAAAGTCTTTTGTCTTTTGAAAAACAGCAAACGATAAAATTTGGATCTGTTATAATTTGTCGAAGTTAGTAGCCTGGGAACCTTCAAATATTAACAAATATTTTCAAAAATATCGAGCTATTATTTAACATCGTAATAAAATCGTAATTGACCAAAAATAGAATTAGGACATTTTGAAAAACCACTACAATATGTAAACCTCGTTTTACTTACTGCATTTTTATCGTAAATTATTTTCTTATTTAAACTATAGAGATAACCATTAAGTCTCAAGATACGTTTTAACTGTAAACTGTATTAAAATCATAAGAGGTATACAAGCCTGGAATGATGTGTTATGCAGTTTTTGTCAGAGGTAATTTGGAGTTTTTACAGGAGCAAAAGACATCCAAGGATTGAGCGTAAATGTTAAAATTTAAATATAATCCCTTGTTAGCTAATCCTCGTAATCATAGCCACCCGATTAATATATTAATTTCTGTTAAAATCTCCGTGACCTTTCGAGGAAAAGGTGGTACTTTGTGAATTGAATCCCAATTTCGTTCATTTGTAGAATTAGAATTTTAAATCGAGGGAAACGATTAAAAGCTTTTCGAGGAATTATTTAAAATAGATGGAATATAAAAGTTTGATTAAAGCTGATTAATACGATTCAAATAATATTCTATCCATTTAAATCAAGAGCTTCGACTACTTAGTCAACATAAATAAATTGCTGCTCAAATAGCTCATTAAAGCTGTTATGATTCTATTATTTTTCTACTGTTTATGCGTGGGTGTTTAAAATAAATGGCAAAAATATAACAATATCATACCTCTCCAAAAAAAAAAAAAATCCTCCTTCAACACAATATACGAGATTGCAAACAAAATGTACTTTATTGTTTCCAGGTTTGTTTTAACATTTCTTCAGAAAAATAAGCAACAAAACCAAATAGACACACAAAGAACGCACGAAAAGAAAATTTTTAATGAAGAATTAAACTTTGTCTTTTTTCTACTGTTTCTTAGAAGTAAATGTTTATTGAAGATTCTTCATAAAGAGATTGTGTTGTGTGGAAAGAAAACATAACAAACAAACAAACAAGAAAAAAAAATCTCTTAGCTTACATCTCAAAAGTTACATTTTGTTTTATTAACAAAACTGTTTGAGGTTGTTTTGATTTGTAAATATTTTGCTAAAAGTTAATAGAAAAGTAAATTCATCAAATGGTTCTTTAATTTTTTCAAATTTTATTGTACTCATTTTTGTAAATTTAATACTCATTCGTCATATAAGTGTGGACGCCTAATAGGGAATTGGGAAAGGTGTAGGAAGGGAATCGCCCAGAACATATATAAAAATAAAAAAGGAGCTTGTTGTTTATCTCCTTAAAAATATATAAGCGTTAAATATACTGCCTTTAGTTATATACGATTATACATACACATGATGTGTGTATATAAAGAAACAAACACAAGAAGAAAAATATTTTTCAATTTTCATCATTTTTCATATTAAACACAAAAAATAAAAGTAAAATGCTAACTTGTGTTATTTATGTTATTAATCTGTGTATATATTACAGGATATATATGTACAGGATGTTGAAAAACATAAAATACATACTATAAATAAAAAAACTGATACATATAGACGGAATTTTCAAGTTGAGCTTTGATTTTAAAGTTTCCTGTATAAGAGAGATTTCATTTCGTATCAAAACAATAGAATCGACAAGCACATAAAAAGTATGAAATCATCAACAAGTAATTTATCAATTTTATTGGGAAAAGCTCGCCTTTTTTTATTACTTTACAGATATGAGACAATTAGGTTCACAAGTTGACGTATAGTTAATGTGTAATACATGATTTTTGATTTATCGTATACATGGTACTGATTTCGTGTGTTTATAAATGATGTGAGGGTTAACTAACACGCTTCTTGACGTATAAATATAGAGCATATATGAAAACTACACGTACGTTTTATACCTTTTACCTTTCACAGCAATAAAAGCTTTCGTATTTTGTGAAAACGAGTAACATTTAAATGGCGCGAGAATTTTATGTTTACAATTTCTGCCGTGTGTGATAGTGGTAAAGAAAATCTAATTTGAAAATTATAAGGCAAATGTATACATAGCTATTATAAACCACATTATGATTAAATTTAGGGCTAACGAAAATCTGCCTGTTAAAATTTGTTCTATGTATTCATACATATATAATATAGAAGAGATGAGGTGTTTGATAAATGGTTGTCAATATAATGATTATACCATGTTACTTCATGAACAACATGATACAACGAATTAAATTAAGTTTTCAATTATCAATTTATATTTAAATTCTACTAGAAAATGCATTTAATATCCCGACCAGCATCAGATAAAAATCAAATTATATTTTGTTTCCAAATCGAATGCTTTACCATACATACTATCATCATCCTCGGTATCTCTATATATATTTTCTCGAAACTCTGGTACATGTATAAACAAATTTTCATTAGAAAAAAATAAAAAAATAAAATTGATCGCTGAAAATAAAATTGGAAAACTAAAATAATTTTTCATACAAATTTTTGTTGTTCCTTTGTTGCCTTAAGGACTTTATAGAATTCAAGTAGACAAAAAATGTTTTTTCTTTGTATTAAAGAAAAAGCTTGTGTTGTTTTTTGTGTATGTTAGCTTTCCAAAGTTTAAATATCACTTTTGTTGTAAGTCACAAAAAAAAAAACGATGGTTTTCTAGACAAAACCAATTTCAAAATGGTATATTAACAATATAAATAGTCGATTTTTTGCTTATATAATTTGCTTCTCTACAATATTTCATTGTTTCAATCAGGGGTTTCAAAACACGAAATCTAGCAGTTTGAGATATCTATTTTTCTCATCTTCAAACTATATATGAATAATTAAATTAATCAGATCATCAGAGGTGGGTAGCTTTGCAAGATATTTCATCAGGGGCAAGATAGAAACATTGGAAAATCACATGTTTCATTCAAATTTCCGCCGACTCGAGTTTTAATAACTCTGAACTTGAAAACAAATTGTTATTATAGACATTTTCGGCTTACGATTTTTTAAAATCTCTCAGTTTCCTATTTTAGATAAGCTAATGTACTAAAGTTATTTGTTACATTTTCTGCAAACAATAAAAAAAAAATCTACTCTGGTTTAATTAAAATAAAATTGAAAAGCAGGAAATAGGATGAAATCGTTTGGTTATAGTTTTTGTTTTTCATTTTTTCATTTTCTTTAGTTTTCGCTCGACTCTTATTGCTCTTGGTAAGTTTATCTCAATTAATTTAATTAATATTTCATAAAATTACTGTACTTACAAATAGTCAAACTACTGTTTGTAATATGTACCAGATAATTGGATTTATTTATTTTATTTATAATAAATCATCGTTGCATTAAATTGGTTTTCATTTAAATAAAGTGAACGAAGCTTATTAATATTTATGTCATGTTGTGAAAACAAATCGTGTAATTAAACCACAAAACAATATTGTAAATGATGTTTAGAGTGGAAAGCGAATAGAAAAAAAAATCCAACAAGTGTTAAACAATTCGAATAAAATTATTAACCTCTTCAAAATGATTGCATTTGTTAAAGTAGGTCAAGTGATTATTTTATTTTGTCTCAATTTTGGAAGTATTGCACAATTCAAGGCTCCCGATGAAATATACGTTTTATTTGTCTTCTACTGTAATCACATTGAATTGTACCTATTTCCACAATTTTTCCACCTCGTTATTTATTTCTGATCAATAATTTAAAAAAAAAAAATAAAAAAAATGAAGCAAAAAACACTCAAATCTCAATAATTCTCAATAAATAACGCAAAACATAAAATAACATTAAGCATTTAACTAAAAAAATGTATGTACGTATATCCTTTTTTGTTCCTATTTACTAAAATCAATACCATAAAAGTTCAAGAAACGAACGAATCACAAAAATATGTATACATCCATGAGTGTATATACATAAAAATAAAAAAAAAAAGTTGGCCTACATAAAAAAATATTGAGAGAAAATATCACACACAAATGGAAAAATAAAAATTATTTTCCATCATCTCCAGTATTTTTCTCATATTTTTTTTTTTTTTTTTGTTTGTTAGTTTCCGAACACACAAAATGAAAAACAAGGTTGAGTGCTTGCATCAAAATAATTTTTTTTTTCCAATTTTATTTATGGCGTTGGTTTTTATTCTGAATTTTCTTTTGATACTTGTGTTCACAAAAATAAAAACTGCAGAGTATGAATAGGAACATTCTACTGTGCTTGCTTGTTACAGATTTTTCTATATTATAGAGAGAATATGTATATACATGTACAGACTCTCATGTAACGAATGTTATTAATTTCGTGAGTTAAATTCTCTCTTCAGTGGTTGAAAAAAAAAATAAAAATAAAATGAAAAATGACGATGATGATGATGACGGTTTTATTGAAAAATGGTAACCATAACAACAATTACGTCATTAAAAAAATGTTGTTTTCATTAGTTAATATTCGTTCATGTAAATTGAAGTGTATTTTTGTACATATTTTGTGTGTTCTTTGTTATCAATTAGATGTACGAGTATAGTATGTATGTACGATTACGTGATATACATATGGATCGGATGTATTAAATAGTTTTCCAAATGACGTCATGGTGAATAATTTTTGTTGCATGAAATGAGTTTTCATTTTTTGTTTTGTTTTATTATTGCATTCGTTATTAATGACCTAGTTTCTGGTTATTTTCACTGCTTTGAAATCATTGTTTGTTGAACTTTGTTGAAAATTGAAAATTTTTCGAGGAAATATGAATATTTATTAAATAAATTAAATCTACAAGTCAATTATTTCCAAAAATCCAAAAAAATAAAAGGAAAGTTGAAAAGTTAATATTGTCGTTATATTTATATTATATTCAAAAAATTATTATTAATGTTGTTTTTTATTTTATAAATACCTTTCAATTTGTGAAGTCTCCCGCGAAAATCGCCGCCTTGATAAGCATCTAAAATAAGACATTTTGATTTTGTTTGTAAATCGTATTACACAATTATTATTAAAAAAAAAAAAAAATTTGTTTGATTAAATAAAATCAATTTTCTATATAAATCTAGCATAAATCTAAATGTGTACAGGAGTACCTCGTGTAACACAATACTTAGTTTGATACAGCTTAAATTGAGAACTTTTTTTAACCCGTATTGAATTTAATTTTTGTTTTTTTTAGAGAGATTTGGTTTATGAACATAATCTGAACCGATTTGATCTTTTTATTACCGGGAGCATTGAGGAAAACGTGTTCTTTTGAAATTTGTTTTCATCTTATAATTATGTATTTCATACTATAGCAACCAAAATGGTAGTGTCATAATATTATGTTTCTTTCCAGGTGGTAAAAATTAATGATTTTTAAAAATTATATGGTTTAATTAAAATAATTTAAATCTGAATAAATCAAGACATTTTAGTCTTCCAAATTAAATCAAGCAAATCTTTAAAAAAATCTTACGTTTCGTGTTATTTATTCTAAGAACAACACAATCTATAATTATTTAAAATAATTGGAAAAATGTGTGATCTTCAAGCTATTCAGCTATTAAAATTCGTTAGAGTAGCATTCATTTTGTACACATTTTGTTAAATCTCTTTTGTTAAATGGCTTGGTTAATCACAAAATGTATACACTTTTGGTTGGAAAAGTGTAAACTACAATATTTAATTGGTACTAGGAATCATGTTTGGGGCACACTTAGTAATTAGTCCATATCCTAATATACTCAAACTCTAATTCTGAAAATTTAAGCTAAATTTGTTTGCTTTGTTTATATATAGAGCGAATTGTTCACATGTTGCTCTTACACAAGGGATTTCAGTACTTTTAAAATGTTCGAACCCCAGCAAGACCATCAAAAGGATTTTTTTTATTTTTTTATGTTTTCGACGTGAAAAGAGAGTATTATACTTGGTACTCCTGTATTAGGTAGGACTGGATAAGCCATAACAAAAACAAAAAATACAAAAAAAACAGGGAGAAAAATCATCAGTGCGAGCAGCACAAACAAGAAAACCTAATTTTCAAAGAAAGACAATTTTTTTTTTGTTTTTCTATCATTTACTGTCTATTCTCAAAGGTGACATCATTTATTTTCATTTTCAAAGTAGAATTTTCTGTTACCATTTTCATTTTTGCTGCTTTTCGTTTGAAAAATTATGTTGGTTACTATAAAGATATTTACTCTCAATTTGATTTTTTTTTTTTTGTTGAACTTAATTCAATTCTTATATATATCGTACGAATAAGACAAAAAAGCTCTTTAAAATGTGGAAAAAATGTCATCACTTTTGATTTTTTTTTTTTTTTTTCGTTAAGATATCTCGTACAATAAGCAGAAATATAAAACAAAAAAAAATTTTGTCATCTGTGGATATTTTTCTTGTTCGTTATACAAGAATAGATAAAAACTGCATTTAAATCAAAAAAATATAAATAAAATCTGAAACACTTTAGTTTCTCAGTTTGCATTTTTGCGTGTCAAATTATGATTATGTTATTCCATACTGCTCAGCCCTTTTTTTAGTGTAACGCTGATGGCAATTAACAAAATGAATATAGTATATTAAGTTTGGTTTCAGTATAGTAGTCGTATTTGTTTGAAAACTGTTAGTTTACTTTCGAACAATTTACTTCAAGTCTGCTACAAAAAAAATTATGATAAAAGTTGATAAGTTGTTTAAACCACAAAGTTTTTATTTTTTGTTGAAAGTTTGCTTAAAAAAAAAAAAAACTTTATGTGATTTTAGTCATAATTAAAATAATTAATTAATCGTAATTATAATATCAACTGTGACTTTGCTTAAACTTTTTTTGTGACACATTGTAGAATCTATCCTAAAGTATTGATATAAAAATTTATTTCAATTTAATATAATTAACTTGTAATTGATTAAAATCAGATATCAAGAATGTTTGCGAGGTATGGGGAACGAGAACAACCTATTTATTTACTTCTATGTATAAAAAAAAATGTTAACTATGCTCATTAGTTTTAATTTAATGCAGTAGAAAAAAGTTTGCTGAAAACTTTGTTGTATGCATATGGAATGGATGCTCTTTATTTCTTCCACTAATGAGGTTAAATATTTGTATGTATATAGATATGATGGTAACGTACCATATTCAACCGCCTTATTATTAATTCAAAATAATTGTAATACATATACTTATGTGGCAACAAGTTTTCTATGTGAAGTGCTGGAAAACATACATTTTTAATTGCAAAATCAAAATTGAATTTTATGTTTTACCACCAAGCCAACTAATGATGTACATATGTACCGGAATACATATTCATCACCTTTCCTAATGTTTCAGTGCGGTTTACTCGTTTATATTACATTTGCATTAATTTATCTGTTCCTACATAACTCGATGTAGTTATTTGCATCATCAAATATATTTTAAAATCTAATTTTCTTTATAGCATCATAAGGATTAAATGTAGACACCAACAACAATATACGTAACGTTAAAAAAATTACATTTCCTTTTTCAGTTGAATTTTCAATTAATTAAATTTTACAATTTTAATCCTTTCGTTTTTATTTTCTCTTTTCATCGGTGTGTGCGTATTTCGTGTATTTGTATACATATACATATTATGTGGAAAAATTTAAATTTTATTCGTAATTTAAATTACAAAAAATTTGTAGATTTAATTTCTTTTCTTTTTTCTCGAAAATATAATTTACATAGTTTGAGAAATAGTATCTACATAAGAAAACGAGAAAATTAATAATGGTGAAGAAGAATGAAAATACAGGTAGATTTTATTTAGCTCTTAATTAAAGGTAACAGAATCTGAAAAAGATTTAAATTCCTTTTCCATTTTTTTTTTTTTTTTTGTAAATTTTAATAATTTTTTCTATGTTATTCGGGCTTTGTTTTCTTAATATATTAAAGCATTTATCCGGTTCGGGTTTTATAAAATTAGTATTCTTGTGATAACTTTCTTTGTACCTTATTATATACAATACATACATAGTTGGTCAAATCTTTTGTCCCTGGTTGTGGGAAATTATATAATGTAATAAAATGGAAATTAAACAAGAATTTATAAATAACCATTGTCGGAGGAACTTAGTAATTTTGATTGAATTTTACAAACAATAGTTTAAAATTTGTGTAACAGGTAATAGATAAAATGGATGAGAAATTTTTGATGAACTATGGATTTAAAATATCAGCCTGACGCTGTTCCTAACCTTTTTATTTTGTTTATAAATCTATTGTGTATATTTAGAAATAAATAGGGTTCAGTAATACGGGAAATTTGTAAGGCTGGAATGATATTTTTGAAGTTTTAATTTTATATAATTATATGGGATGATTGATTTTTCACGTGTTTTTGACAGATGTTCTATAGCTAAAACGTTACCATAATATATTTACCAGCTATAAATTTTTAAGGATCAGAGTATTCAACTTTTCATATTTTTGTAAATGTATAATTGATTAAAAATCTCATCCGGTTAGAAAAAATTTAGTTTACATACTAGTTCGTTTGTCTGTATGTTAATAGTTTGAATGTTATCTCAAAACTAAATAACGGATGAACCGATTTTGATTGAAACTTTCACTATTGCATATCGCTTATTTGCCAAGGTCTAATGTAGGTTGATACGGTTATTATTGACATTACAAGCATGATTCTTTTGTAACATAATTTTTTTTTTCGTAAATATCTTTTAAGAATTAGAAGGCAGTACCTCAAGACTACTAGAAAGTGATTGCACAGCTTATTATTCCATCAAATTATCTTAGCACTTGCCCCTTAACGAATTTCCAGTTTGAAAAGTTGTGTATAAAATTGCGTAGGCTGTGGGCTTTCACCAACATCTGCCAATTTTTTTGAGTTTAATTGTAGATAATGAGATCAATGGATGCCTAAAGCAATACATCCTAATGATCTCATTTTTGTTTTCAAACGTTTGCAATTTCCCATTCGTCTTTACCATATCTATCAAAACACAGGGGCAGTAAGTCGAAGTGGCTGGTATTAATTTGAATGGATACATATCTCAAATTTTTGCTTTCAATGATAAAATTGAGAATATGATTTACTGAGAAGCAAGCATCTAAATCTAGATGAATTGAAATAAATTTATTGAACGTTTTTCGGAACATAAATACAAATCAAAATTTCACTCGCTAGACTTAGTGATCTCACTACAATTATTATTTAGCTGGGAGAACCGTGAATTAAACCAACCAAATTAAACCACACTTTCAAAATTTTGATATTCTAAAATCTAGAGCTAGGCTAAAGTTTTTGTCCAATTTTTATAGATTAGGGTCTAAATACATTGCTTTAATTTTTAAATTACAAATTCAATAGTCTAGTAAAATCGACGAAAAATTGCAGAAATCTGCAAATTATATATTCAACATTCAATTAAAATTTTAAATTTTTAAGAATGTTGCAGACAATTTCAACAATTTTCGATTGTTTTCAACAATTTTCGGTGTTTTACTAACGGAATTTTCCCCAACTTTATACAAACATTTTATTGTGACTTGCTAAAGTTCTGGAAAACAATTATTTCGAAACATTAAGAAACTTTAAACTGATACAACCGTCGTAAATTAAGAAATTTAATAAATTCTAAATTATTATTTGAATCCGTTCAAGATTTTATCAATTGATCAAAACTTGTATTCTTAGCTGACAGATTGACCAGTTGAAAATAAATTATTAAAGTTCTCCACCAATCAAATTATGAGTGAAATTATTTCTTAAAAAAAAAACACTTTCAGAATTTCAGATTTATGAATATATTTCCAATAAAAAGTATTTTTATTTTACTTTTCACTCAACGAGAATTGAACCCAGGTGAAATAAGCACACACAAACAAAAAAGTTTCATAAAATATTCCTTACAACCTTATTGGATGGTTTCTCGTTTTATGATATAATTTGGCACAATTTAGGGCAACAAACAATATTTTGAAACAAACATATGAGAATACAAAAAAATATTTTTGAATGAAATCATTAATTATTTTAGCGACAAACGAGTCGAATATACCCAATTTTTTAATTTATAATTTATTTGTTCACAGCACGTTGTAAATTTACTCCAAATATTAAATTTGTTTGTTCCAGAAAATTATTTTTGTATCTTAAATATTAATTGTTTCGGTGCCGATTTCTTGCCAGCCTTTTAATTTGATGATAAAAGGTCAATATCTTGGTCAATAAATGCGTTTGTTTGTAAATAATACGAAGAATAGCTGTTCTTGTCGTTTTATTAATTACGGGGCTTCTAAAGTTGCACACAGCTCATAAATAATTTGTGTGCACATAAAGTAAACTGTTTGATGGAAAATATTCTAATTTGTGTCACTGCTTCAAGCCCTCTGTTATCGGTCCAATCGGAACAATAACAATTTGGAGGAAATTATTTATAAATCAACTTTTGGCCATTTTAAAGTAGCAATCAAATTTAGTTGAAATTAAAATTAAACGAGAATTTTAAGATTGAAAATAACGCTAAACCGAAATACCTGAGAAGGGAAGTTTACTAATGTCACAGTTGCGGTTATTATAAGCAGTCGGTTCAGTGTGTCGAGGTTTTTCGAGCCATATACCAGTAATTTTAGTGTGGTTGCGACTATTGGAAGGAGTACTTCAGTCTGATATAATGAATACACGACTGCATTTCAAATTGAATTCAAGCCAGTTTGTTCGGCTTAGGTGTGACCTATATGTGATGATTTTACTGGTTTACTAATCACATTATTTTAAGTGCACGAAATAGAAAGTAAAAAGGTAATCGCCTCTTTATCATTTTATCCTACCATGAGAAATTCACAACGGAAGCTGTATTCATAAAAAATTTCATTTACAATTTATTTCGAAAACAATTTCAAAAATGTTTGACTCAACTTGTTAAAATTTTTGATTATTCCCTCCAGCTATTTTCATACGAAAACTATTTTTTATGTTGTTCTAGTTTAGTTTAGAATTGTGAGTTCAAATTGCTAGCCCAGCGTACGACTTGTTTTTTAGTCCATAAACTATTTTTTTTATCTAAACAAATATCTTGTAAAATTCCAACATATCCAATAAAAATCATAATAACTCATAAAAAAAATAAACTCACATGTATGTATGTACTTGTTACGTACGTACCGCTTTATTGAAACACATGTGTATTTTCACCATTTTATTGTTTTTGATCTACGCCAGGAAAAGTGGAAGTTTATGCCCTAATTTTGTATGTTATTTGGTCGGCTTATACCCAGAAGCAGTAAAGTAATTTTAATCGACAAATTTTTTTTTTCGTTAACTCTCTCTATATACTTGTACTTCGATATGTAGATTATTGTATTGTATATAGGATCCAAAAGTTGGAGCTATACACACATGAAAAAACAAAAATTTGTCAACTAGAGAATCCCAGCCAACACATTTTTTTTGTTTTTTTTTTGGGCACCATATGTGAAATCATTTTTCTTTAAATTTTATTTTTTTCCGATTCGCTTTGGGAATAACTTTTTGTTTTTTAACATTTTCCATAAATGTATGCGTCTATATATAGAAGAAGAATAAAATGGTGAAAAATTATGAATGGATTTCTGGTATAGTTTTCTATTTCTTGTACCTACAACGTATCATATCTTAAAGGTTATTTTATCAGATGGTGTTATACATAAATTTCTATGTATATGATAACAACAAAAAAAATTTTTTTTTGTATCTAAACTAACGTGAAAAACATGATAAAATATGTCAGTTAAGGCAGATGGTTATGACACAAATTTGTGATACCATGATAAATATTATTGATATGATAATTTATCTCGTCTTGCGTTAACTTACCACTTCGTACTCGTTTAATGAGGAAAAATATATTTACTGGCTTACCTGAAACGAAATTAAAAGTAATCCTTGTTAAATTTATTTAATAATTAAAATGCACGAAAAGTTATAATTTTTGAATCATCTACCGGCTTATAAAAAAAATAAAATTCCTTTTACTGTTGTGTTCGTGGCCTATATAATGCTATGGCTTAAATATTGTTGAATAAAAAAATTGTAATCCGAATTGGATTAAAGAAGATATTATAAGAGATATTTGGTTTGTTTTCGGTTGAGATAAAATATTAATATGAAACTATTAAAACTATATCATACACATACTGAAAACTAAATGCGAGTGATGGAAATAAAAAATAAATTATCTTGAGGTTAAACTTAAAATATCCTCTGTGACCTATAATAATTTTTATAGCTTTTAATCCCATAACGATAATTTTTCATCTTCATCAACTTTTTATTTCTTTTATTTCACAAAATACATTTTAGTTTTTATTTATTTATTTCTGTAGTTTTCTTATACGTATGTATATATGTAGTATTTATAGTTATGTATGTATAAAGTTTCTTGTTTCACTGTATAAATATTTTTTTTGTGCTTGGTGAGTACCGTATGGGATTGGAACCCCGAAAAAAATCATCATCATCATCATAATAATCGTCAAGACGATCAAATCGAAAAAATGAAAATGTTATCTTTATATTATATAAATATATAAACAAAACGTAATCACAAAATATATAAAATATATCTGTATTCGAAATTTCGAATCTAATAAGAATGTTCGCGAGACAAAAACAAAATATTTAAATATTTGTTTCCGGAACTCTTAAGCGTTTTTTTTAACTTTCCAATTTACCAAATTGAACATATGAAAAACGAGGGCATGAAGATTTTATTGAAAAGAAAAAAAAATGTTCTCTGCTAACTTTCAAGTTTAGTTTATATTGCATTTGTATATAAAATAAAATAGATAGTTGAAAAACCTATATGTGCATCTATTTTTAATGGTTTACAAAGTAGTATATGTTCTATATATGATATGTAGTACTAACGAAAAATTGGCAAAATATTCTTTTCCCAAATGACTTTTTAGTTTAACAAATTTTGTGGAGCTACGAATGCATCGGCTTACCAGCGATACATTTTGTAATTTATACATTATTGGATTGGGAATAATTCTAACCGTGTTTGATGACAAAAAAGATGGAAAATTGTAATTTTTAATTCTTGTTCGTAAATATCGAACGACAAGCGACAAGATTAGGCGTTAACTTTCAAATTGTTGTATCAGCATAGAAATTATAAAGGCAGGTTATTTTACTAAAGTGGAACGTGTAGCGGAACCCCAAGGAAAAATTTCACTCAAAGAAAACAAATTTATGTACGTAGATGTAGATTTGTTAACCAGCAAAAATTACTCCCTAATAACGACTGTTATATTCATAACGACTGTTATATTCATAACGACTGTTATATTAAAATTCATATCCAAACACATAAAATTTATTAAGACTTGAACTGTTTGGACTTCCATCAAGCCTCAAAGGTTACTCTATTAAAATTACCACTATGTGAAAATTTGAAAAAGTTGAATCTAATTCATGTCTAATCTTATTCATGAAAATAGATATTTTCAAATTTTCTTCTAACGTCTAACTATAGTATCCATTTCTGTTTTCGTCCAATAGAAGTAATTTTAGTTCTTGCAATAGATTTACAGATTCCGAAATGTGATACCACTATTCGGTCTTTTACTATATCGTCGTCTATAAAAATCATTTTTATGGTCCCAATAAATAAAAGAGAACTGAGTGCATTAATTATGGAATTGTCCCACCTAATATGATTTGTATTTACTAAGTGAACTAAAATTGGATTTTTAATTTTTTAATCTCAAATTCTGTTCTTCGAATGTCCTGATCTGCCAGCGCTTCGTCTACTACTCAACTCAATGAATACGATTAAAACTTACTACATACACACATTTTTTAAATTTTTTAAAAACACTTGTTAAATATTTCGCAAAATTACAAAAGGTTTAAAAAATCACTCGATCGATTTTGGCTTGTTAGGCCATCATCAGGAGTATCTACTAAACTGTAAAAATAAAAATGTAGTTATAAGTATATATTTATAGTTGGAAAAAGCAAAAACTGAAATAAAAAGATACAAATAAAAAATGTGGGAGTGGTAAACAATAAAAATGGTGAGAGCAATAAACATTAAAAATTAAAAGGGGGTGAAAAAAAATATAATAAAATGGAATAACAAAATTCCAGATGTGTTTTTTTTCCCTTCTTTATTTTATTATAACCCGACGTATTAGTCATTTTATGACTAATGTATGGGAATAAAACAGCACGTGGTCGGTAATTGGTGAGAAACGGATTTCTCTCTGTTCGTTGAGGATATTTTGATTAAGAAATATAGCTTTTCGGATTTCGTAAGATTCTAAGTTGTCTAGCTAAACGTCTGCTTTTTGGTTGTACATGTAATATTTCTAAATTGTTTAAATTGGATGTGTGATTTTCTAACGTTAAATGATTATAAAGGGATGATTCATGGCTACCAGATAAATGTTCTTTAATTCTAACTTCAAAATTGCGCCCAGTCTGTCCGATATAAGAGGAACTTCAATCATTGCAATTGATCTTATAAACACCAGACTTAGAAAGGCGATCAATCCTTGGTTTGTTGTTAAAAATCATTTTCTTAATTGTATTATTATTATAAAAAAAAAGCGAAGTATATTCTGTCACGATGTTACTAATCCGTTGGCTAGTTTTTCCTATATACTCTAAGCGGCGCCAATTTTTCGGCATTGGGCTATCAGGTGGATAAATCTTAGCTAAAGCTTTATGTTTCAGTTTTCTGTTATAGTCTTAGCTGCATAATCGTTATTCGCTGCTATTTCTAAAATTATATTAAGCTCTTTATTGTTATTGGATTTGGTCAAAGGAATGTTTATTAATCTATCTAAGAATGAGTGGAAATCTGACATTTTAATGTTATGGGGATGGTTTGAAGAGTTAGGTATAATGGCGTCTGTATACGTGGGTTTTCGATCGACACTAACTGATTTAATTAAAACGCTCACCAATGGCTTATGATCCGTGTTAACCTTTATTTTATGTTACGAAATTTAAAAAAATCATAGAAACCCGCAGTTCTAAATTTGATAAATGTTAGCCTGCCAACAATTTGATGGTAGTTCTGAAATTCTACACTAAACTTAATAGTTTAAATTTGGATCTTTATTATAATTAGTTTGCTGAACAAAGAACCAGCTTTGCACTCTCATTTACTCTTGCTCTGTAATCCTATATTTAATCCTATATTTACCAATGCCCATTATTGCCGCCACATTAAACTTATGTAGCAAATCAAATTAAAAACAACATCTGAAATACACAAAAAAACATCTACTCAAATCAAATTCGAAAATTTGATTGATTTTTTTGTTATGTAGTACATTCTCGTACATGAATTAATTAGTCCTATCTCAAAATTTATCCAGAAAAAAAAAATATATTTCCTTGTACGTTATACTGAATATATGGACGAAGGCTGTGTGTGTGTATTATTTTTTATAGAAAATGTTCATTATCAAAACATGATATATGTATGTACGCCTGTTATAACTCTGAATAGTTTGTAAAATTTTGAGGGAAATTAATGATAATATGTATTGCTATTATTTTTATTTTTTATTTAAAATCGTATTTCCAAGAAATTATAAAAATATTTTATTTAATTGAAATTTGCTTTATTTATTTTTTTTATGTAGCAGTTATGTAAAAAATAATTTAAATATGTAGATAAAACTAAAATAATATTTTACTGACAGATATCTGTCTATTATTAATTTTAATTTAAACCGGGTGAAGTGAAACGTCAGTTGTAGTTTGCTAGATATTAGTTGTTGTATAGTATGTAGTATATAAATCAAAAACTAAGAACCAATTAAGAATTAGGTATAATTAACCATAAACATAAAACGGTGCGTAGAACAAATAAAATCCAAGCATGTATTAATATAAATTAGCAGTTACTAATTAAAATAACGCTACATTAGACAATGAATTTGAAATTTTATTTCATGAATTTTTGAACGTACACCACCATATAACACTTCCTTTGCGAGATTTTCTACTAACTTCCGTGTATTTAGTAAGTATGTGTGTGTGTATGTACATATATAAGAATTTTCATTTTCTTTATATTCTTTCACAGTTTTTTTTACGATTTTCCTTTTTTTTATAGAACAATAATTTTCATCGACTTTCCTGATGTTTGTTTGTTTTATACTAGTATTTTTTTATATCTATACACACACACACACACACACACACACACACACACACACACACACACACACACACACACACACACACACACACACACACACACACACACACACACACACACACATACACACACACACACACACACACAGTTTGTTTAGTGATTGTCTTTTTTCGTTATTTGTCGATTGAATTTCATTAATAAAATTACAATTCTATTTGATTATTTTTGTCATGTTTATTGATTTTGAATTAAAATTAAGCCATTTTCATTTCATGTGTCTCATTGGCTATATATGAATAGATATATGTATGTATATGTACGAGTACAAAAGTCAAAGTTTGTTATTTTTAATTTCATTAATTTCGTTTTATTAAAAATCACAAGTTATATGATTTTTATCTCTTAATACTTTTTCCCCGATTCTAATTTTAAATTAAAATTTGTATTAGCTATGTGTTAAGATTTTTTTTTTTTTTTAAAGAGCTGTTAAGTATCAAATAATACTATTTTTTTATTTTATTTTTTGTAACCAAGAAAACCATTTTTTATGATTATTATCGAGAGCGAGAACAAAATTTTGGTGTGTTGCTATGTTACTATAGATATACTATGAAATAATAAAAAAGCACAGATGCAAATTACAGCTTTTAAAAAGAATGGGGAAATGAAAGAAAATTACAAGAAAAATGAATTAATAAAATACGGAATATTTTTCCGTTATGGCTAGATATTTTGTGTTACTTTAAAGGTTGTTACTAAATGCAAATGAAATGAAAATTTGTGTCGAATTTATACATACACATATTTTTTCTTGTGCTCTTCTTCATTTCAAAAGTAACATACTGTGAAATGGTTATTTGAAAGACATTTGAATAAATTTTCAAGGTTTATATAAGTTACCGACAACAACAAAAAATATAAAGAACATTTTGGTCGTTGGGAATGAATATTGTATAATAATGTATTTGGCAAATTTGTCAAAAACTCATTTTATTTCTAGGCTAAGTTGTTTATGGAAAACATTCGAAAGGAATTTTTTTATATTATTAAATTAAATATGGATTAAGTTTGGTTTATGTATACTATAAAACGAGGTTTAAAATTTTCAGTGAGCTTTTCATAGTTTTAAAGCTAATTTAATTTAAAAGCGATAGCTTAGAGAATCACAATAGATTCTCATTTTACTAAAA
Organism: Tipula helvola; assembly: GCA_963556165.1. NCBI lineage: Eukaryota > Metazoa > Arthropoda > Insecta > Diptera > Tipulidae > Tipula > Tipula helvola. The sequence goes on along the minus strand of OY744483.1, from coordinate 341,349,098 downwards.
ACACAAAAAAAAAATATAAAAATTGTCCATTTTTTAGCAAAGATCACTAATTTTATTCATGATTTGTTTACAATTTGACGACAATGATACTTTTTGAATATGGGAGCATTATTGGCCACAAGAGCTAATTCAGAACTGTTTAAAACGATAACGCGTTAAGCCAAAATTAAGCATTAGCCTTGAACGTAAGAGAGACCTACGGAGCACTACCCTTACTATTTAATGCTCGCTATTATTACAATAAAAAAATAATCTTCCAGAATTAAAATCAAATTTATGCAAAATATTAAATTATTTTAATCATTTAGAAATTAATTAAGATACATAGTTCTTAATTTATTTTTTCTGTACCTAATTAAGAATAATTCTATATTTCACTATAATTGTGGCACTTAATACCTAATCAATAGATTTTATTTTCAAGACTAATTTTAATAATTAACTTACATCTGGGTCACCACTGTTTATAAGTTTTAAGCATTAAGTGACAGTTTAAAGGCATGCTTTTTATAGTCAGGCCAGTATATAGTCGGATTATCCGTCACAGGATATATTTTAGTTTAACAATAATGTTAGAGTTAGACTGGGCAAGGAATTTATTTATTTACATATAATTGAACCTAGAATTATCAGACTTAATCTAGAATCTAGGGTCTAGGCTGACTTATTTGACGTAAGAATATTAAGAACTGAGCTAAAAATATAAAAATATGAATATTAACAATGATTAAATTTAAGTTATACTGCATAGTCCTCGAACATGGAATGATAACCTTAATTAGAATTATTCCTGTATATTGTTAAATACAATTAAATTATAAAACTTAAAGACCAAACTAGTCTTGCTTGCTCGAGTTGGACTAGACAAACCGGGCATCAATGCGGGCAGGGTTCATGTTAAGAAAATATTTGAGGAGCACATATTATATATGTAGAGTCCCTGAATTCCCTTGTCGGGAGAGCGCAACCTTATTAAAATAATGAGCTAATTTAGGTATTATTAATGAAATACGAATTTCCATTAAAATAATTTTATTATTTCTTGGAAATGTAAAGGACTACGATATTTAATGAGATATTTATCGTAAACGAGAGAGACAAATAATACTCTACCAAACGTTTGTTGTAGGTGGGTCATAGTATGTCTGCAAAAATACCTTTTGAAATCATTACAAAATTATTTCTATTTATTTGAAATTTTTGTACATGACATAACTTGTCACATCTGCATTTAAATACAAAGTTTAATTGTATTCATCAAAACTATTCAAAAAACTTTCCAGAATTCTCCAAAGTAATTAATTTAAGCACAACCGGTTATGAATATTCCAACACAAGAACAAACAATAAATGAAAACCATTATTGTGTTATGTTTTCTTTATTTCTAAAATACAGTTTTCAACAAACATGCACCAAAAATATACAAAACACCAACCAGAAAAACATAATTTAATATTTTAGTTATAAAATTATAAACAAAAGAAAAAAGTTTAAGAAAATTTTATAAAAATCCGGAAAAACTTTGTTATACATTTTTTTTTTCACAAACTCAAATCAAATTTGATACATAAATACAAAACGAAAAAAATTATTAAATCATAAGAATAAAATCTAATTAAAATTTCTCGTTCTTTTCCCAAATAAGAAAAACTCAAATAATAATAAAGCAAAAAAAAAAAAAAAATTAAACACCTGCTTTTAGTGTTTAAGCTGTTTAAATAACTTAAACGTGTATACATTTTCCAGAAATAAAAGCTTTCCGAATATTTAAAAGGTATATATTTGTACTCGTATGTTGCATGTGTGCGGTTTTGAAAATTTCACAATGTCGTGTACCGCTGCTATAGTGTAAATTCCCTAAATTGATATAAAACAATTTTGCTACCTGTGTTAGACGTGAAACACAAAAGATAATCTTAGTCTTTAAACCATAATCAAATACTCCGTAATCTAATTTTTTTTTTGTTTCCTTGGTTAAAAATAAAATAAAAAGGAACAACAATGGTAACAGAAAATCAAAAAAGTTTTCTTTTACAAAAAATTGTATTTTCTTTACTTGTAGCTGTATATAATAAAATAAATAAATAAATATCTGATTTCCCATGTGAAAAGTATTTTTTATTTTATTTTCTTAAAAAATATATAATTTTCTGTTTCTTTCGCCTTCATTTGGTGAGATCCTCAAAAAAAAAAAATAATAATAATATTAATAATAATAACATAGGATGGAGGAAAATATCTAAAGCACTTAATTTCTTTAAATTTTATCATTATCCATAAGAAAACTTTTTTTTTATTCAGCCTCTCGATTGATTTATCTAAACATACGAGAATACTATGTAGGTATGTTTTTTTTATATCAAACTCAACCAATTTATTAATTGCCTTAAAGAGCTTTTTGATGATAGAGATAGAGAGAGAGAGAGAGAGAGAGAGATAGAAATAGAAAATCTTCAATTAGTGTAACAACGATAATTGCAGTAATATTATTAAAGTTGCAATATTAAAAAAAAAAATGGAAAACAACGGAGAAGGGAAATCTTCAAACGAACTTTTTTTTGTACTCTGTGCTTTTGATTAAAATATTTTTCACTTTGATATTCTCTATGAAATATACATATTTTTTATATATACGAATACGAGTAATATATAATGTTATTTTCTGTCCGGTTGTCTCTCAAGTGACTCTGTATTATATATAAAAAAGTACTTTTAGTAACTTTTCATTTTATTTTATAATATTGTAATAGAAATTTTTTCTTATTTTTTTAATTTTCAAGGGTTTTATGTTTGTTTGTTTGAATTTGTAATTTCTAGTTACGGAATATATGTACATATATTTTGAAATGTCATTGGGGATAATTTCTCTTTTGTACCATAGTAAAATTAGAACTTTTCAATGATTAGAATTTCCATGCAAGTATATAAATTAATTGGATTGGTTAGTAATTTTTGTAAGCCACTCTAAAACTTTACCTTTATTTGAAATTATGAAAATTTTACATCGCACAATAGTAACGACGCCATTTTAATTAAACAGCGGTGAAACAGAATTTAGTGCTGTAATTTTAAAAATGTGATAAAGCTTTCAAATATTGAACTTTTTGGAATGTTAGTAATGTCGGAAACATTAAAAGCTTTTAACCACAAGCATAATATTTAATGAAACAGAAGAGGGAATTTGGGATAGCTTTAGAGGAATAAAAATATTTAAGCTAAAACTAGAAATATTTATGCTTGAATTACTCCTGTTTTTGGGAATGCCGATATACCTCAATACAAAACCACAACACTCGGTTGCAGGGAATTCAGATCTAAATAAATATAAAACTTGTAAACAATATGAATAGGTTGAGAAAAACTTTACAATTTATAAACATTAAGACAAAGTTTGAAACTGGCTATTAAAAATATTTCTTTTCTCTTAGCGCATAAAAAAATAACACACGTTATAAGCGAGTGAGCTAAAATGAATAAGTTTTCAAATACATAGTATATATGTACATATATATAGAAAATAGCACACTGTAGATGTAAGCATAAAATTTTATGTTGGTGCACCTAGCAGTTTGTTAATATTTTATTGTTTTTTGTGTTACAATTTCCGTTTAAGTTTCTCATTTATTTTTCTTCACAGCTTCTGTTGAGAGTAATAGTAAAAATTACATGTATATAACTTTTGAATTAATAATTTACCAGTAGTTTTGAAATATAATAAATTTGAAAACTTAAACCACCACCATCCAAAAAATGATTTTGTACCGTCTTTGTTTAATTTTCTAATAAAGCTTAGCTTATAGTGAACCGAATATAACAATACATAATATGTATAAAATGCACAGCATTTCTAAAGGATTAAACACGTGCACCTCGTATACCTACATCTCATGATTCGATAGGAAATGTGCAATCACGTAGGTACATTTTTTATTTATTAGTTTGTTGCAATTTTCTTATATTTTCCGTGAGTTCATATATACAATATTACATTAGACAACTTACAAAATAACATGTTTGTTCTATTTTCTGTATGATTTATGAAAAAAAAATTTTTTTTGTAAAATATAGCACATTTTTATCAATTTAAAAATTCATATTTGTTTTTTTTTCGGAATATCAACAAGTAAAACGATATATTTTAAAATAAAAATCAATTAAACTCAAATAATAAATAAAAATGTATAGCAAATTTATTATTATTTTCAAAAAAATGTATTTTAATAATGAACAACAAGCTGCACAAAGTGCAAGGCATAGTAGTTATGTTTCTCATATAAGCTTTGAATTTTATAAAAAAAAAAAATTTTCATCATCTCTAAATCTAGAGATGATAATATTATAAAAAAAATTATCTAAAGTATACATAAAATGTAGTACACACTGTAACAACAAGGTTTTAAGGAAATATGCATACAGCGATGTGTACTATTGTCAAATAAAAATATAAATTTTTATCAGTAAATCTAAAACGGTGGAACTTAAAACTTTCAAGATTTTAAATATGTACAGACGTAATTATCTTCTAAACAAATTTAGAACAAAAATTCCCTTAAGTTATGTGCTAGAATAAAAATTAGAATTTAGCAGCAACACAAATTTTTAATTTATGGTATCATCATGCTGGCTTAATTACAAAAACAATAAATAAAATGCAATATAAAGTTTCAGGAGCTCTTCTACATTTTGTTGTTGTTGCCGATGTTGTATTGCTTATCGTTATGGTATAAGCTAGACGTGTCTAAAATACATTAAAACATTTTGTTGTGTTTTGATAATAATTTTAATACAAAGCCTCATTTCCCATTTAGATCATCCCTCGACAACACAAAAAGCTCGTAATAGTAAATTTGTACATATATAAAGCGCGCTGACAACTTTTTTTTTCTACACCATATTTATATGTACCTACTACAACACAGAGTCCTTTCTTAGAAAAGAGCATTTGATATATTTTTACAGCTTTTTTGTTTGCCTCTTGAGGTTAAACTGAGGTTAAGAACATACAAAGGTAGGAATTTTATCTTTTGTTTCTTAAATAAGAGTGTACCTACTCGTAATGTAGAACAGAACAAAAATAAAAAATTAAAAAATTGTTGTTAAAAGAGAAGAAACCGGAAGATATATATTAAGAGTTAACTTTGAGTTGAACGGTTATTAAAAATATGAAACTTTTTGTTCTACTATATATACATATAACGGGTACAAAAAAATGTTACATAAAAAATAAATTGTTGGTAAATTTCTTCTATTTAATAAGTTAAGGGGTTGAAACTTTGATTCACTTATCTGTATTAATCTCTGTATACTCATATCAAAATTTATATTAACAAAATAAAGATTTTTTTTTTATTTGGTATATAGAACGAACGATGTTCGCCTTAAGATAATCTCGTTTAATAGAGAATAATAGTACTGCAAATCATGCTAAAATATAATTAAAACTTGCAAACATTATTTCATAATTGGGTCATATCGAACAAAATTGATGAGGGAGGCTAAGGGTAATGTGTCCAAAATGAAACGGACGTACAGACATCGAAAAACAAATTTATTTTTAAATTGAGAAACCAACTAAAGTAATTAATCAAGTATTTGGTTACAAAAATTGATTTTTTTTTGTGCGTACATGTTGTTATTAAATTAAACGATTTAATTAAAAAATAAATTATTGATTTTATATTATAAATAAATTCGCGAAATCATTAAACTGTAATAAATTATATTTAATTTTATTACTTTTCCAAAGTTATTATACATTTTCGAGAGATGTGAATTTAATTTTTGTTAGTGCCGGAATCCGGTCAAAAGGTGGAAAATTTTATATATTCACTTGAGATTATTAGGAATTTCCTTTATGTGTATTTTAATACACTTGTGCCACCACAACCACTAAATACATTTCATTTAAATGTACAAAATGTATCACAATTACGTACATGTAAATAAAAAAAAATAAAAATATGTAATTTATTTTGTTGGTGCTGGTTGAAGTGTTGCTCTTCGGGTGTAATAATACTTGTACATGTATTATTCAAATGAAGTATGAATTGTTGAAATATTAATGTTCTGCATATTAACATTAATTATTTTTGATTGTTTTTACATACTTATACATATATGCTACATGTCTCAAATAACACAGTCTTGATTTATGAATTTTTAATTGGCCAAATAATGATTTCAATTAGACAAATTCTCATTGGCAACAGAAAAAAAATGTACACACATTTTTTAACCAAATTGCTCTCCTAACGATTTCACGGAGACGAACAACAACAACAAAACTGATAAAGAAAACGAGACGAAGATAAGGAGTCCGCCTACAAAATTCACAATATTTTCGTTGTCATTTATACCACTTTCACTTACACAAAAACCTTTATCCAACCCACACAACAATAACAAAAAAAAAGCAAACAAAATTTAATCGAGAAACCATGTTGGTAGATAATTTTAGTCTAATTTCAACCGAATATGGCAAAATAATAAACACCGTTAGTGAATTTTATTAATTTTTAATTTTTTTTTTGTGGAAGTTTCACTTTAATCATTCGATGTAAACATCGCCTACACTTTTCTAATAGAAATTTGGAAGCATTTATAGGTTTCAGATTTCGAAAAATACCTAGAAAAAGAAAAAATATTCTCTTCGTATATGATGAAATATAAAAGTTTAATTTGATTACTAATTTATTGCAATTAGCCGTTTATTTATAACAGGGAAAAAGAGGGAATTTGGGATAGCTTTAGAGGAATAAAAATATTTAATACGCATACTATGGGAACAACGTATCAGAATTCGATAGTTCCCTGCCATCGGGTAGTAAGAAACGTCGACATTCGGAAATTGATACACCTAAAAAGCTTATTGAAGAAATTAAAACCGAAGAAGATTATGGTACTGGACCATCTGGTGTAGAACATATTAAAAAAAAGAAGAAAAAAGATAAAGGCACACCAATGAAAACAGAAGAAGAGGAACCAACAGTTGAAGTTTCTTTAACTGGCTCTTCAAAGAAAAAGAAGAAGCATCAAGTTGAAGATGAAATTAAACAGGAAGTTGAAGTTAAATCGGAAAAGAAAAAAAAGAAGAAGAAAGATTAAGTATGAACTTATGGTTAGAATTTTATGATAATAAATTTTATTTTATAATAAAAAATTTAATTTTAAAATTCAATTAAAATGTCTTAAATCGATCCAAATCCAAATATTTAAAGTTAAGTTATTCGTAGACATATCTAATTTAAGTGCGTACTAACTACTTCTTTAACAATAATTTCAAAATTATAACTGGAAATTTGGATGGAAATGAAATGTCAAAAAAAGAGCGTGCATCTCCTCCAACAAGCCAGTTTTACAATGATGGCTGCATACAGTGTGTTAACTGCTTATTTTAACTGATTTTTGTTATTCAGGCTGTTGTCCATAATTGATCAATTGTGGTGCCAAATTTTGCGCGGTATTTGTTGTCGTTTCAAAAAGATTTTGAGTATTTCCGACACCGATTGAGATTGTTGATTATGTATTTGGTTTTCCAATTGAATCACCATGAATAGAATTTTGAACGTTTATTATCGAATAACAACAATGTCGGTTGCATTATGGAAAATCCTTTAAATGAGGCCTATCTTTATCGTATCGTATCAACGTATATTATTCAACGTATATCGTTATTATTCAACGTATTATTCAACGTATATCAACGTATATTGTTATCAACGTATCAATTTATCGTATCGTATCAACGTATATTATTCAACGTATATCGTTATTATTCAACGTATTATTCAACGTATATCAACGTATATTGTTATCAACGTATCAATTTATCGTATCGTATCAACGTATATTATTCAACGTATATCGTTATTATTCAACGTATTATTCAACGTATATCAACGTATATTGTTATCAACGTATCAATTTATCGTATCGTATCAACGTATATTATTCAACGTATATCGTTATTATTCAACGTATTATTCAACGTATATCAACGTATATTGTTATCAACGTATCAATTTATCGTATCGTATCAACGTATATTATTCAACGTATATCGTTATTATTCAACGTATTATTCAACGTATATCAACGTATATTGTTATCAACGTATCAATTTATCGTATCGTATCAACGTATATTATTCAACGTATATCGTTATTATTCAACGTATTATTCAACGTATATCAACGTATATTGTTATCAACGTATCAATTTATCGTATCGTATCAACGTATATTATTCAACGTATATCGTTATTATTCAACGTATTATTCAACGTATATCAACGTATATTGTTATCAACGTATCAATTTATCGTATCGTATCAACGTATATTATTCAACGTATATCGTTATTATTCAACGTATTATTCAACGTATATCAACGTATATTGTTATCAACGTATCAATTTATCGTATCGTATCAACGTATATTATTCAACGTATATCGTTATTATTCAACGTATTATTCAACGTATATCAACGTATATTGTTATCAACGTATCAATTTATCGTATCGTATCAACGTATATTATTCAACGTATATCGTTATTATTCAACGTATTATTCAACGTATATCAACGTATATTGTTATCAACGTATCAATTTATCGTATCGTATCAACGTATATTATTCAACGTATATCGTTATTATTCAACGTATTATTCAACGTATATCAACGTATATTGTTATCAACGTATCAATTTATCGTATCGTATCAACGTATATTATTCAACGTATATCGTTATTATTCAACGTATTATTCAACGTATATCAACGTATATTGTTATCAACGTATCAATTTATCGTATCGTATCAACGTATATTATTCAACGTATATCGTTATTATTCAACGTATTATTCAACGTATATCAACGTATATTGTTATCAACGTATCAATTTATCGTATCGTATCAACGTATATTATTCAACGTATATCGTTATTATTCAACGTATTATTCAACGTATATCAACGTATATTGTTATCAACGTATCAATTTATCGTATCGTATCAACGTATATTATTCAACGTATATCGTTATTATTCAACGTATTATTCAACGTATATCAACGTATATTGTTATCAACGTATCAATTTATCGTATCGTATCAACGTATATTATTCAACGTATATCGTTATTATTCAACGTATTATTCAACGTATATCAACGTATATTGTTATCAACGTATCAATTTATCGTATCGTATCAACGTATATTATTCAACGTATATCGTTATTATTCAACGTATTATTCAACGTATATCAACGTATATTGTTATCAACGTATCAATTTATCGTATCGTATCAACGTATATTATTCAACGTATATCGTTATTATTCAACGTATTATTCAACGTATATCAACGTATATTGTTATCAACGTATCAATTTATCGTATCGTATCAACGTATATTATTCAACGTATATCGTTATTATTCAACGTATTATTCAACGTATATCAACGTATATTGTTATCAACGTATCAATTTATCGTATCGTATCAACGTATATTATTCAACGTATATCGTTATTATTCAACGTATTATTCAACGTATATCAACGTATATTGTTATCAACGTATCAATTTATCGTATCGTATCAACGTGTTGCCAACAAAGGCCAGAGATCCACCAGATATGACAAAAAACTTGCCCAGCTAATAGTTTAATGTTGCGGCAACGGTTTCTTTTTTGATTTAAGAAACTGTAAATCCTTAGTGATTTATAACAGGGAGATAATGAAAGATAATGAATAAATAAAGATAATGAGAAATAAATTTTTTTTTTTTTTATAATCCAAATTTTTGTTCTCGCTTTGTGATTTTCATGTTAAAGTAAAGAGCACAACTGAATGAATTGTTGAAATGTGTAATGTGTATTGTTGAATTGTGCAACTTTCTCAAATATATCACAAAATTAGATAGAAGGGAAGGCCAAACCAAGTCTTTTTTCTGATTTGTACAAACCAATATTTGTACCAAGTTTTAAACGCTTATTTTCGTTTCAACTGCTTACCTTGATTGTATTTGTTGTTTTTTAATTTCACTGTCAAGTTTATTCAGCTTTTTATTTTTATAAGTCTTCAAATTATAACTTTCAAGATCATGCCCAGTTTCTGATTAATCCTTTTAGTGCCGAGCGAAAAATTGGAGATGTGCATAAAGTGTCGAACACAAAAAATGTAATTTGTGGAGTTTTGAAATTAATTTTAAAGGATAGGTTAATGAATAATGACTATGGTATTACATTATTTGTTGAAAATTACGTTATAATGCACTGAAAACATGTATAAATGTATTCCGAACTGCTAATTTTTAACGCTAAGCGCATTATGTTAAACAACGATATATCGTCGTTGGCGGGTTTCGCAAGTGTACTCAACGACGATATATCGTTGTTCGGCACTATAAGGATTCTGATCCCAGACAGTGCGGCTTCGTTGGTCGTTTTAGGATTCACATTTCTGTCCATATCCAAATGTGGTTTATTACATTCGCTAGAATACTATCAATTTAAACAACCCACAAATCTAGCAATATGTGTCTTTCTTTGATATTTTTGCACGGCGAATGATAGAATTTTCAGAACAACTTCAGAAAATGATTTATTTTAATTAGAGCAAAAGATTTTTGATAATTCATTTGTTCATTTGATTTGTTTATATTATTTTATTATTTTATACTTACGATAATTTTAATTTAATTTAAAAATATTTGCAAAATTACATTGACTCAATGGCGACCATTCGACATAACGTCCAAAAAAAAATATTTACTACAAAATTGCATTCAAAACTCAACACAAATCAGAATCAGAATTAAAAAGAAAAAATTACCAATCGTTAGATACCCGGGTTTATAAATTGATCCGTTCAGATGCTTCCTTATTTGGAAAAATAGTAAGATGTTTGTTCAGAGGTTTATCTGAAATTAATTTAGCTTATATTATTCCAAATCATATAAGAGGTAAATAAAGCATTTACTGTGAATCTGGTATATTAACTGTTTTGTACTATAAAGTCGTCTTTTCAACCAATTAAACTCAATTTTTTTGTTTAAAAAAGTACTTACTAAAATATTTTATTAGCATTTACATTTTTTTTTCTTGGTATAGATCGAAAATTAAATCAAAAAACAATACGCATCAAGAATTTGAAATGAATTTGAAAAAAAAAACATAAAAAATAGTATAATCAAATTGATAGAAAAAATGACAAGATAATTTCACTTGAAGGCATTTCCATGGAACACCAACAAAAATGATATAGGAAAATATATAAAAAAAAGATAACAAGTAGAAAAAAAAATTACCCAGTGTCCATCGAACTTTTTTTTTCTCAATTTTGTATGATGAAATTTTATCTGATTGAATTATTTCTGTTATTTTCTTCTCATGTATGTATGTATATATGTATGACTGTAAGAGATTAATCTTTCAATTGTACAACATATTGGAAAAATTTGAAAGGATTTCATTTTTTTTTTTTTTTTTTGTAGTAAATTATTGAATTTAATGTTGGAATTCAATCGAAGTATCAGTTATTTGGTTGCTCTCTAGTCACATTTTGAAAACGATAAATTTTTAAGGTTAATTAGTATTAAATTACAGAGTTATTTTGATTTTGATTGAATTTTTTTCTGGCTAATATTTGATGTATGTAGGTGACACCGGGAAAATATCTGCCTTATATGTTTACTGTTTAGACCTTCTGGATAACATTTTATATGTACATTAATGAATTGGCCAGTTTTGATAAAGGTCGACAATGAAACAAATTTTCTGTATATAAATATATTGTGAATTCAATTCAGAACATCATCGAAAAACTATCTGTATAAAGGATTCGTTTTATATTATAAAATTCACGTTACATAAACATCCTTTTCTTATACACAAAACCAACAGAATTTTTTTATTCTATTCTGTGTGTGTGTGTTATTTTTTTTTAATTTTTAGTATTTTCAAGTCCATCTTTCTCGAACACAGAACTAAGTATATTTATAGCAAGTCAAAAAAAGAGCAAATATCCATATCTTATCTATAAAGTCTATAATTTCCATCTTGTATTTTCGATTTTTAGTATTTTTTTTTTCTGTTAGTCAAACGTGATGTGAATTCGAAAGTTATCACAAAAAAAAAAAAAGTTTGGGAAAACTATGAGAATAAACGAACAAAAGTTACATGGTGCCATATACACAATACAATATAAAATTATAAGAATTAAGAACGTAAAAATAAACTCGACTTAAATCGAATTTTGCTTTTTTTTTGTGGTTATTGTTATTCATTTAATTTTCTTTTGTGTGCAAAGAATTTTTTTTTTCACACACACATTGTTCTCTCCACTTTTAATGTATTTAATTTTTTTGTATATTTTGTTCCAAATTTTCCAAAGAACGAGGCAAATTTATCGTTTGGATTATCTTCTTCGTACCTCCTCTCCATGTTTGATTATTGATTATCTCACGCGTTCAACGTACAATGTATTTTATTAATATTTAAATTTATGCGCCATGTTATCCCTTGACCAGGATCGTGTCTCTACTTTACGTGCGGTTTCGTTAAAATCGAAATTTTACGAAGTTTAGAATAAATTTTAATAAAGTAATATCAATTTCCAAAATTGTGATTTTGAAGAATTTGAATTTGCATTCTGAATTACAATAATTAGGAAGTGATGACGTAAACATCAAAATTATCAAAACATCATAACAAAATAAGTAGGAAAATTTTGCTTCATTTGAACATTGAATTTCAAAATGTGATTTTTTCAAATGTCAAATATTCAAATATTTAAAAGGACCAAAATTCACACAGTCAAATTTGGCCATCCCAAATAATCTTGTGTCCTTTAAAACATTTTTAGTTACATATATCCTATTTAAAAAATAAAGCAAAAGTTGTATTTGCGCGAATTCGTTCATGTGTACCATCACGTTCCTTATTTCAGTTTTCTCTTTAATTATTGTTAGATAAGTTTCTCCGTAATGAAATTTACTTATAAGGTAGATATATGTATAATAAATGCATATATAACTTCCTAGAGACAAAAAAGTTTTATTTAATTTTTTTTTAAAGTTTAGTCTGATCAAATCTCAAAAGCCTTAACCTATTTAGAAATGATGTTAATTTCTAGTATGTATTTGTATGTATGTATATATGTATAATTTTTCAAAGGATTATGTTCCTTTATATATCCTTATTTATAATAAGATTAAAAAATTATAATTTTATAAAACTGAAAAAAACGAGGGAAATTTTAGATAGAGAAAGAAATAGACAAAACATTTAGTATGAGGTCAGAAAAAAATAGATTACATTTTTTAGCTCCTTTAAATATACATAAATACTGATGATGAATAACAATTAATTGATGCCTAAACAAAACCATACTAACCACAAACAACAACAGCAGAGAAATGGAAACTAAAGACTATAAAAATTCTAGGGGATGGATGGATATATTATTTTAGTTTAAGAAAAATCATAAAATAATCTCTCCCACTTCTCAAATCATATACATAAATATACACAAACATTTCCAGATCTAATTTTTCCCCAAAATAAAATTTATTAGGAAAGAAAAACAAAAATGCTTTAAAGCTACTTGTGGATTAAAATTAAAGAGCTTTTTTTAATGTTTAACAATTTTAACATAATTATCGTTGTAACACTATAAATTTTTAGGTTAAGTTTTTGTTTTTGGTGATAAATTTGGATTTTTCTTTTCAGAAATGTTCAGAAATAATAATGCGAGATTATTAAAATTTTTTAATAAGCAAAAAATGTTTATGATATATTTTGTGTTCAGGATAATTATAAAGATCCTATAAAAAACAATAAATTTATATTATAGGCATGATTTTATAGCTTATGGAGTAAGTAGTTTTTATATGGTTTATGTATAGGAGACAAATATGTTATTAAAGATGCGCAACTATGTATGTCGTGTTTTTTTTTCCTAAAAATCCCATTTTTAGACAATGTCAAAGCATCAAAATAACACACAATAGAAAATGAACCTTCACATGTGTATGAACATTTGGAACAAATTAGTTTTGACAATTACTATAATTTATCTTAAAAAAATTTTATTTTTGCCACATAATTTATATAATTTTCCTTTTAGCTCTGTTTATTTTTTCCTTATGTTTTTGCTGTTGATGATTATTGTGTATAGATGGATAGATAAATGTGAGAATATTTTTTCCTATTTTTCCATGTCATGTTGTTTATTTTTCGTAAGATTTTTATCATTAGAGGAAGAATTAGATTGGACGTCTAAATTTGTTATGTTTGAAGTGGTCTCATGGAAACGTTGGCATTACAAAATATTTATTTTTGTTCTTTGTTCGTCTGCGAAAATCGATTTTATGTTCCTAATAAATGATCACCATCACTCGTTTATGGCGTATGGCTTAAGTGGTAATTTTTTGTATTCTTATTAAAACATAATAAAATAGATGTAGGTTTTTCCAAATACTAACTAAACTTAAAAGTATTTTTTTATTTATTTGAGTGAAACTTTTTTGTTTATCAATAAGTTTGGCAGACCATTTTACGAAGTAGTACAGATCTTCTGCATTGGCATTATTTAGGTACCAGAAAGAACGAGAACCTACATCTAACCTGCTCTTCAACGGTCTGTAAAGTTCCAAGTTTTTATTAACAATCTTAAACATGGTACACCAACTGTCAATATTAAATCCTTTAGAAAAGCATTATGGACACGATTGTGGATTAGTTGCCTGCCTCCAACAGTTGTCGCGATACTGATGGCGGGTAGTTTCACGGTATAATTAAAATTCCTGATTCTTCCAATAATATTTGTAGATTTCGAAATCCTTCAAATTACACCTTTTGTGGTTCTACAATTTCAATTTTTAAAAAGAGCGATGAGTTACAATTGATCTACATACCAATTTCCTTTTTAGGATATTCACTAGTTATACAACAAGAGGTTCGAAAATATTCGAATATACAGTTTATAGGACGAGTTGTGTTGCCTAGGAAACACAACGACACCGCAGGTGGAGTTGTGTTTCTTAGGTAACACATCGAGTCCGCAACTGTATATTCAGATGATTTTCCGGACTTCCAGAAAAAAAATTGGAGATATGTATTGTTCAAGAGGGCTGTGTCATGGCAACGCAAAATTCCAATTTGCGTAAAAGTCAATGGGTTGGCAAATATCAAAGCTTACCCAACATTTTGGGTGTGTTTTGCAGTACAGCAGAGCACTCAATATTTAAATAGCAGTGAATTTAAGCGGTTTTTACACAATTTTGAATCACTCTGTATAACTTTTATATAGAACGAAATTTAAACATTACAAAAAATCTGCGAAAAAAACTATTCCCAAGTTAAATTCCTTAACTATTCATTGCTAAATAACAATAAATTTATTCCTTTCTTATCTATCACACCTTACCAATTTTTATATTACACAGAAAATTTAATTTAAAAACTTTTCTTTGTTCCTTTATTTTTTCTTTATATACTTACATATATATTTACCTTAAAGTTTATAGAAGTTATTATTTATTTTAACTTACTTAGAAAATATTGTGTATTTGACTTATATATTTACATATATGCAAATTTTTTTTTTTTATTTTAGATTTGCTTAGATATACATATCTACATATTTAGATTTTTGGAAGATAGGTAACCCATGTAAATTCAATATACATACACGTCTATACAAAAGGTGTTTACTGATTAAGACGCTTTATGGAAGAAAAAAAAAATTCAAAAGCGATTGATAAAACTGGGTCGACTTTAATCAAATTAAAAATTTCTTTATGGCTTAACGTATTACAGACATAGACTAATCTACGTTTGTTTTTGAAAGTTCAACGCATCTTTATCTTGATGCTGCAAAAACAAAACAAAAAAGATTATCTTTATACATCCCAAATTTATTATTTATATATTTATTATCTCAAATAATCGAATTATCCGAATAACAAAAATACATAAAATTGGATGATTTGCGGCTCCCAAAATAGCAGACGCGCTGATAAAATGAAAATTTAAATTCACCAGAAAACCGTAAATTATATTCATCACACACTGTGCACATCTTCAATTTCTTATCTTATTCCTTTAATTTTAATTATAAAATAAATTGTTTTTATCTATAATTTTGCCTCTATACTTTGTAGCATTATTATATTTGAACATTTCATTAAAAAACTCCAGAGAGTAATTTAATGATTTTCGAAAAAAAATTTTTTGCTGTGTGTATGTGTATATGGTAACTATGCAATCTAATACATATATATACGAGTTGCCCAATAAAGAAAATGTTGCCGAAAAATTTAGTTATGTTTTGGGAAATCCATTGTCCTTTTTTATATTGAACTTTATTTACGCATTAATTATTATTTGTATTGAAAATTAAACCATAAATTTTAATAAACTTTATATTTGTATAAATTCATTTGTAATTCTCTTATATTACTTAGATATTAAAAGCTTGAAGTGTATAAATTTTATGGTTAAAACATTTAATATTTGGAGGTAAATCAAGATAATTTTAAATGCAACAAAATTCTCATTTGAGAAATGTTTTTCGTTACCACACCCGAAACAGATGAGAAAATCCTTTTTAATTTGCATTCCAATTTTCTGATTTTTTCCAATTTTTCCATTGCACATAATGATTTCCCATCTTTAGAAACAGCAAAATAAAATTTGTTTATTACAAGAAATTTTTTCCATTCTGTTGTTTATTGTATGTAATTTATTGATTGATCGCCATCTTGATTATCATTACAACCAACATGATTTAAAAATAATAAAATAAAAATTTATAAGAACATCATTCATCGTCAACAAAAGCAACCATCAAAATAAACAATATTTCTTCTTTTTTTTTTACTAATTTTTCCTATTTTCCTATTCAATTTTTCTATCAGCGCAATAATGAAAACATGCGCAAATTTTTTAACGCATACAGATTCGTCTATTTTAGGATACTCGTACATACCATATATCATCATAGACAAGAATCGTCAGAATATTTTTTTTACACTATACATGTTGTGAAATTTTCCTTTCGTTTTATGTAGATTCAATTGAATTTTTATTTTTACCTGTTTGTTTATGTTCTCTCTTTATATAAGTATATATAGTATGTAACAACATAAAATGCAAATTAAAAGAAAATTATATTTTCTCAAATAGTAATTGAAAAAAAAAAAAAAATGTCTGATAACATCATTATAAAAAAATATCTGCATGTACTCAATTTATATTATCCCTAGCTTTGTGTCAGTCTTTTCCTCAAAATTTTTCTAAAGCACAAAATAAACGAATTGCTGCAATTTTGATTTGATTTAATATTAAATGTTGTATACCTTGAAGGATTGACATTATATATTTTTTATTGCTGAATTGGTTGTACATAGATTTGGTACAACATAATTTTTTTTGATTTCAGAATTATTTATTATTATTTATTTGCATTTTTTGTATTTATGAAAATCAAGTACAAAAAAATTTATTTTAAATTGAAAAATCATTTCGATATAGAGTATTTTTTTTTTTTTTTGAAAATATAAATTTGTAAATTTATTGAGCGTAGAATTGAATTGAACATTGAAATAAAATATATATTCCGATTTGGTAATACATACATACAAAAACTATATGCTTTCATTCGCATATCAGCTGAATGTGATATATGCAGTCAAAAAATATAAATCGAAAATTTTGTACTGCACTAGTAACAGATTTTCAATTAGTTAAACTATCAAATTTGTCACCCCACGTTTTATGATTTGCTCGTACGTTACTATGACGAAAGCTATATATGTTCATCATTAAAACAGTGGTTAAAAAAAAATATACTTAAAGCTCGATTCGAAATTATTAAGGAAAATGAAAATTTTGTGGTAAAAAGTTAATTAAATATAAAATACCAAATTTATACACACACACACACATTACTCTTCTCTCTCTCCTATTTTATGTAAACTTTATAAATATTTAAAATTTTATTGTTTACATACAAAAAAAACTAATTGAATTTTATTTTTTAAATTATATTAAAAGGATTTATTAGTACATATACTATAAACAAAAATAAACTTATGTATATATGTACGTACATAACACACACACACATTTATGTATTTGCTAAACTTTTTTCTTATTCTTATTTTTTGTGGTAAATTCAGTCTTACTCACATTTTATCCCATCGACGAAAAAAAAAAATAATTCTTTCTTTTATGGTTAATTATGTTTAATTAAAGTGGTTTTACTTGATTTATGTTTTTATTACACATAATGCTTAAATACATGAAATTTTGATTAATTACAAATCAGTTAAGATTTAGGGGCTTAGGAAGTACACACATTTTCAATCATGCTCTAATATTTATTTTTGTACATTGATTAAAATACTGTTACATGATGTACGAGAGACCAACAAGAACAATGAAAGCTTTTAATCTTGCTGAAATTTCTTTAATAATGAAAAACCGCATAAATATATTTTCTTAAATATTTCGTTACCCATTAAAATCTTGCCATACTCTTTTATCTGCCCATTCTAACACTTTTTAAACTTTAAGTTATTAATTTCAATGGGAAAGCTTAGATTTTGCCAACAACGTAATTAATTTTTACTTGTAAGGCAGCTCAACATTTTTAATTTTACCGCTTTCTAAACATAATTTAATGATTTAAAAAAATAGTTTCGTACCAATCAAATCTCCAGTCGTCTTTGTTGCAATGTACAAAATAAAAATATTGAACATGGAATTTTTACCTATCAGCACATGTGTTCTACCTACAGCTCTACCACCAAAAGGGTTTTGCATAGGATTAAGTAAAGTGTGATAAATAAAAACAGACAATTTGTTGTGAACAAAATTGTATTAATAATTAGAGGTCATCCTTGAGTACGTCGTAGATATGTTCCTGAAAACGCGACGTAAAACGATGTAATTAGCAAAAAAAAAATTAGAAATAAGTAAAATCATAAAAAATAAATAAAAAAAATTAAATAAAAAGGTAATTCATTACGTAAAATGGTTAAAATGCTGAGAAAGAAAACAGTCACAGAGCTGATGGCACGCGCATATTACTAAATTCTGCCATGTCTAGTACTCCACTCTCTTGTTTCTCCCGTTGTGATAGCTTCCGTTTCTTTGATCTCTCAATGTTGTATGCAATTTTTTACTTTTATTTAGTAGGTCTCATCACGGTTAATCAACATCTCAGATATACATACCGATTAAGAACTCACGAACTTATGTAAATAAACTGCTATCGGTCCTGAAAACCTGTCCAGTTTCATTATGATGTTTTCGATTAGGGGACACCTTAAGAGGTCATTCAGGTTTATGGTTTGGTATGATTTGAAACCCCATTAAGATTTCTTTTGTTTGTCTCAAATTACGTGTCATATATCACCAAATTCCACCAATATAATCCTTGTCAAATTTTCCTATTTAATTCCTGAAAATCACTCCTCAAAAGCTCCAGTAAATTGTCTTTCAGAAAATTATCAATTTGTTGTAGAATTTCAAATTCTTTGGCAAGAGCTTTATTAGCATAATAGTTGTTTTTATTTATGAATTAAAGAGCAGGAAGGCTAAACTTTTATAGAATAGATTTCTAAAATGTTGTCGACATTACAAATAGCAACGACACCCTAATGATACAGCCTTAAGAAATTAACTAATATTTTATATTTCTGGTTATTTTTACAATAAACAATAACAAAAAAGTAAATAATCGACATTTAAAACATAATTTACAAAGCACGGTGCAAACATTAAACAAAAAGTTTAAGTTTTATGTTTTGAAAACAAAACGTGATAGTTTAAATAGTTGGTATTTCCTTTCAATAATTTTTCTCATTTTTATTACGTATACATTTATAAAAAAAAGAAGGAATATAAAACAAGCTTAATGATTAAAGCTCTAATAGTTGTTAATGCTTTTTATAGCTGTGTGAGAGAATCTTGATTCATGATTAACATTTTTATTTCTTTTTCGATGATTGTTTTTATTGCTTTTGATTTTAGATACGTAAAGGATGGATGTAAAGGCGGGATCACTCTATAAGTAAGTGGATTCTCAAAGGTTTATATAGGATGCAACCGATTAAAATTAAATTGAATAATAAAAGTTTGAAAGGTAATTTATTAACGTGTGACGTCAAAATAATTTTTCTGTGTTCACATGTTTAGCTAAATCGAATAATTTCACCTTTATATTAAACTTTAACCTAACATCTATTAAAAATAAAATCGTGTTTCAATTTATTTTATATTAAATTAGGTGTTTATCTCTATTTTAATTTATTTTTTATTTTGCACATTTGCTCAATTGTGTCTATTTGTATGTATGCACCACACCAACAATAACAACACAATCAACTAAAAACAACACAAAAAAACCATTTTCACTTGTATTGAGAATGCGGAAGAGAGTGGAAAATGCAAACGATTTTTTACTATTTATATTTTATTGTATCCGTATATAAACTCGTATTTATAAAGAGGATTACCGTAAAGAAATGGAGTATAACAAAAAAAAATAGAAATTGGTTAAGAATTAATAGATAAAATTCACTAAACTCAGAATATGCTCTCTGCACAACAGTACATACACTTTAGAATTAGAGGAAGGAAACAAAATACGAAAGCTATGATTTTCATCTTCTCTGCTATTTACACGTATCTAAATTACATTCTGTTTAACAAAAAAAAACCACTAAGTATCACAACATTTTTTATTTTATTCTATTTTGTCTTTATTTTTTTTAAAATACTTTATATCCAACATAAGGTTGAATCGGAATTTCATACATTTAAGGTTTATATGCATGAACGCACGAGATCTAATACTATATCTCATCTTTTAAATTCAATTAATTACTTTACGTGAAAACTATTCTACAAAACCAGAGCCATTTCAATTATAATAATTAAATTTAAATATCGAAATACGAGAAAGAAATACATTGTTTTATATATATATCATGTATTATATTTATTACAATACAAATTTGTGTATAATTTGGATGAAGAGAGGATGGAAAAATAATAAGATAAATCTGAGCTTTAATAAATTAAAATAAAAAAAAAAGCTTTGAGCACCTGAATATTAAACAGCATACATAATATATAAAAATCTATAAATATATTTATATTTACAAAATCTTAAAATATAAGATGAAACAAAATGTTGTTTATAAAGTATGTAGCTCGACTTCGTAACATTTCGAAATGATTTATAAAAATACGCGAAAAAATTATATGACAAATTGTCGACACATAAAATACGTGCTACAATCAAGAAATTGTTATATTTTTCATAATTTTCCAACAACGTAAAATTATTATTTTTTTTTTTACCATGATGGTATAGTGCTACTGCTGCTGCCGCTTCTGTATATCTGCAAATATTGGTTGTTGTTATTATTATTTATATTTTATATTTTTTTCCATTCAAGATCCTGTTTTATTATTAATATTTTTCTTATACTATTCGTACATACAAACACATATAGTATACCCAGACATAATTTTATACCGCACAGTTACATTCGTTGTATATGACCAAAAAGAAGATAACAAAAAAAAATTGAAACTGTAAACTTAACAATAAGATAACAAGACAAACTATAAGATTTCGATTCATTTTATTTTGTTTTCGTCCCAATGTTATTTTCGGGGTTTATAACCTGTTTACTATTCGATTTGTGCGGATGATTTGTTTTGGCAACAAATATTGGCACCCGCAAGTGTTTCTTCGTTCATAAATTCATATGTACTTCTATTTTGGATTTGATTAAGTCAATTAAATTATTTTAATAGTTCACAAATTATGTCTTTAAGAAATTTAAATAACAGTTTGTAGAATTGTCAAATATCTCGATCAATAATCATTTCTGAATAATACAAAAATATGGAATAAACGAAGTTTTAATGCTACAACCAAGGGCTCCGTCAACTAAGTCCGCGGGAATTCATTTCGCCGACAAAAAAGAGCTAATTTTGCTATATTTTGGACGCCAAATTGACTAATTTTTAATTATGAATTAATTCTGCGACACCAATTTCTGGTAAAACTAAATTAAATCCGCGCGAAATAAATTTATTTTTAGTTTTCAATTAAATTCTCCGAGAAATTAATTCGCTTTTTATTTTGAACTAAATTCACAATGAAAAACAATTAAAATAAACCGTTTAAGAAAAACAAATGTAATTCAGAGTTGCATGGAAAATAAAATAAAACTTAAAGTCTTGTACATTAAATCAATAAGGAACATTCTTAATCACATTACTAAAGTGCATTCCTTAGTTTTAATTAAGCTTTGGCTTCACTCTTCGAATTTTTAATAAATGTCTAATTTTTTTTATGAAATCTTAAAAAACAATTGCGGTCTTTTATTAAACTGAGATGTACAAAACGAAATCCACAACCATCTATTTACATCTCGTTGCCTCTTTATTATGGCTAAATTCCTTCATATAAAAAATTGTCGAAATAAAGTTTTTATCCCGGCTCCTTAATTCGCTGAGCTAGATGAGAAACTGATACTCCAAAGACAAATGTTGGTAGATAATAATCGGAGATTTCTGTGCTTGATCCTTGGTACATAACAAAATCAAAAGGTTGGCCACATTTACCACAAAGCACAAACAATTTCAATCTCCAGGGTGTTGGTTTACTCTTCATGTATTGTTTTGCGATGAATTTCCTGCTCAATGAAATCAACTGTTCATCAATGCAGAGGTGTCTATTACCGGCCGAACCTTACAAAAAACATCTTTGTGGCATTTTGGAATATCTTAATTATTCACCACATGAAAATTTGTTCTTAATTGCCAGAATCGATCTCTGGTCATTGATCGCATTACTTGGTCAAGACCAATTAGCTGACTCCAGTACATTTGAATTTGCGGAAATTTTGTACATTCAATAAATGCATGAATACCGTTGAATTTTTTATTTCATTAATGTCAGTTGATTTAAAAGTTTGGCCATTTTGTAGTGCATAAATATTTGTGAACTCTGCCATTGTTTCAAACAGCTGATCGATAAAGTATTTGTTAAAATATTTCGCCGGACTTTGTTCCGAAGCTTGGTCAACTTTGATTCTGGACTTTTTGTGTTATTTGTGTTTGAACCATTTTCTGGAATGTCATCATAGTCCCAAAAACCAGTTGGCCCATCATCTTCCTCGATTTCATCCAACTCGTCACTTTCATTCAAAGCACGCAACTCTAGAGTGAGGCACTTGCAACCATTTAGAGCTAAAAGTCAAATTATTTCATTTAATAAAATAATAATAATTATAACAAAATAAAATAAATTTTATATTCTATATTTAATAATATTCTTTCTCATATTATAATTAAATAGAAAATATTTTCCCGTTGTTTCTACTCTTGATAAAACAAGAGCATTTTATGCTCGTTATAAAATTATTTGTGGTTTCCGGCTACTAAGCTACATATGGAAAAATATAATTAATTACCAAAGCTTATAGAAAACATAATTTCTTAGGCTATATAATAAGATCAATTAAAGTAAAAAACTTTAAAATTACATGTTTTACCTACTGTAAAAATTCTCAAAATTATTTACACACAAACACACATACAAAATATTATAGAGCTAACATTTTTTAGATTTTTCTGCATTTAATATGCAAAAAAGTAATATAATGTTATTGTAAAGCTCCATGCATCATGAGCATGAGAAAGCTAGTGTTAGTTATTTTCATTATTAACATAAAAGCTTATACAATAACAAAAAAAAAAAAACTTGAAAAGTATACGTACTTAAAAACATAAGTTATATTTTAATATTTTTTTTAGAAAGTTTTCTTATATACATTTTCATATATCTAAACGAATGAGCACATACATAGAAATATGCATGTAATTTTGCCTAAGTTCATGCCATAATCGATTTTAAAAACAAAAAGACACACGCAGACAATCATACTTATAAGATAAAATATTTGGATTGTAATTACCTTACCTTAAAAAAAAAATAATAATAATATGTTATAGTGCCACCTGGGTGTTACTATTAAGAATTTGGTAAAATATGTTCGAGCACATAGGTTAAATTTATATTTAATTTATACGATAGAATATAATGGTTGCTCCAAATACGACTCAATTTAGTTTTGTATTTTTTTTTTTTTTTTTTTTGACAAGTAAGCAAACCCATAACTATAGGAACACAAAAAAATAACTTTATCCTCAAATTTTCATTCCATTACCATAATATAAAATATAATAACTATTCAACCCAAAATCAAGGTAAAATAGGACAATATGTTTACATAGATAATAAGTTTTATTTTCCACTATACGAATAGATATGATATACAAGTGACCCTTTTTTTCTGCAAAGACAAAAAAACTTTTATTTAACATTTGTGCTCCTATCGCAATCAAAACATTATAATAATACTGATTTTGAACAATGATCATGAAAAACTCAAACAAAAAAAAAAAATCGAATAAATTTAAAATTCTAAACAAATCGTATACAAAACAATTGAATACAATTAATATTGGTTTATGCGGGAGATAGAAGAGATCCAAACAGTAAAACGAAATTTATAACATTTTCCATTTTCAAAACAAAAAAAAAACTTTGTTTTGTTCTTAACTTATTTAACAAAAAAATTAGTCTTTCTTCCCCAACTACATAGTGTATCCACACATACATGCTTATACGTAAATAGCGATATATTTGTCTAATATGTATACCAATACATAATTAAATTGATTTAGAAAACATAATTAAATTGGAAAAACGATTATTATGTATCAATGTGTGTGTGTTTGTGTATTTAACAAATACTGTATCTATTTTCGGTACCATATGATATTTCTATTTCACATATTTGTATATAGAAGATATATAATTTAATTCATTCAATTGAAGAAATTTCACAAATATGTCTTTGATATCTACGAACACAAAAAAAAGGAATCAGAACGATTGGATTGAAGATTTTGAAGTTTTCATGGTAGATTTATTACAATTGTAGATAGAATAAATGAAGCGTATGAAGATGCTGGATAAATAAAATAAAATAAAAAAATGTTGAAATGGATATGCAAATAGGCATCTTTTTTTATCTTTACATACTTGTGTATAAGTAATCAACTAAATCGATAGAAATGTGTAGATAAAGATATATGGTTGGATATATCGAAACCACATTATAAATTGTGATTTTATGGTGGATAAATTCGAATTTTTTCTAATCGTCAATCAAAAGCACTAATGAAGAATATATTGATCGGGTATATATTTAAAATAAGATTTTTTTTTTTTTTTTGGTAAAGTGCGATAAGCTTTTTTTTTTGTAAATAAAAATTGTATCTTTCGGAGTTTTCTTTAATGCGTATCTGTATTTATAAGTTTAGTGAAAATTTCATTAGTCGTTGTAAAACTGATTGGAAACTGCTAATCTCCATTCAATGATCTTCCAAAATTTACTAAACCTTTACATATTGTCTCCAAATTAAAGTTTGATTTTTGATTCCTATCCGCCAATCGATGGATAACACCCTACTTCGATGTTCGATTAGCTATCAGCTTTTAAAGTTTCGAGAGTGCCATCATCTCATCACCATTAAAACATAATTCTTAACACAAAAAAATAATTTCCGTTGTCGATTTTGAAGTAATTTTATAATAATAAAATATTTTTTCGAGTTTTTGGCTTAATTTAATTTTGTTTTTAATTTTTTAATAAAAAAACCCGTTGTTCTGACAGTATATTTTATCATTCTTAAGGGAGCAAAGTTATAACTTGTACCATTTATAATGATGGAATATATCGTTGAATTGTCGCGTATGTTTATAAAAAAATATTTAAAAAAAAATATTTAAGCAAAACCATCAAACAATTAATTTATTAAAATAAATAAAAGCTTAATA
This sequence comes from Tipula helvola, assembly GCA_963556165.1. NCBI lineage: Eukaryota > Metazoa > Arthropoda > Insecta > Diptera > Tipulidae > Tipula > Tipula helvola. The sequence continues at coordinate 341,323,150 of OY744483.1, read as the reverse complement.
AATAATTCAACTATTTTTAAAATTCCGTTACAGCAAAAGTACGTAAAAAGAGGGTCCATTAAGTGAAGAATAAGTGGAAGTGAAATACGTATGGTATATTTTATTTATTAGGATTAGATTCGTGACATATAAAAAAGCTTAAGAATATGACTGAATAAATTAGCTTTAAAACATTTGATTACTAAGGATTCTGACGGACCATGTATTTCATTTACGCTTTATCAAATATTCTGTTAAGCCTTTATAATTTAAACAATTTAAAACAAAAGGTTATAGAATCTGGGATCAGTTTGGTTTGCTCATTAATGAAGTCACATAATTGTTGTCTGGAGATAGCAATAAATTAAATTTGGCTGTAAATCATTAACAATTTTTCAAAATGGTTCTACTTTGCACTTTACATCGGCTATTGCACACAGCCTAGTTCCAATATAATGAAACCTACCCTATTCACTAGTGTAAGTATAATGCAGTTTTGCTCAATTTACATTACCTAAACTAGGGTAAACTTGCTATTATTTACGATTTTTTGAAAGGCAAAAATTATACGATTAGCCACTGTATAATAAATATCATGCCCAATGCAAGCAAGGTAGTGAATATGAAAAAATGATTTTTCACATTCGATAGTTTGAAGTATAATCTAAACTAAAAATTAAGGTGTGGCCAACACATCACATTCTTTTGCGAATAGAGAATTTTGAAAAACTTATTATGCAAATTTCTTAAAAATACAATCTTTTGTATTTTTAATTTTTTTTTTAATTTTTTTTTATTTTGGAAACATTTTGTATTTAATAGTTTTTCTATATGAACCTTATACTACGAGTTCTATTACGTTAACAAAATAAAGTAACCAAGAAAATGTTGGTGTTCCCTAAATCCGAAAAATTTGATTTCGAAGTGGGGTCAGTCTATCGGTCTGTGTCTTCTCTGACGTTTAATCTTCAAATTTTCCAATGCAAATATTAAAAAAGACGTGTGTTGTGCAAAATTCGAAATTCATCAGCATGTGATTTTTTAAGTTATGAAACAAAAACATTTTTGTTCACTGATATATGTTAGATGTTACATCATGTATGAGCAAAATAAGGTTGAACTTGATAGGCCAATTCAAAATCATTTAAAATAGTAATGTTCCCCTCAAAACCAAATAACTTTCTAATGTAATATTTTGCAGACCTTAATTTTTTGAATTATTTAGGTATGTAAGGCCGGCTTAAATGATTCACCCAATACGAATACATATTATACAAGTTTATATTTATGCGTATACAATTTAGTCAAAAAAACTCGTTGAGTGGTCAGCAGGTGCCGACATAAGATAATTTAAATCATTACTTAATAGCATTTGAAATTTGTACTTTTTGTTAGTTGTGATGCAGAGACTACGTTCTACAAGTTTGGGAATAGCTTTAAAAGTGAGTTGGCTAGAATGAATTAAGGTATTAGAATTACTCAAAATATGTAATGAATAATAGACTAATTTTTTATGTTAGTCTTATTCATTTTAGAACTCGAAATGTTAAGGACCACAGGCACGTGCCTAATGACTGAGAGACAAGGTGACAGACAGATACCACTTCGAAACCGCATTTTCGTAAAAGAAAGTAAAATAAAATATACAAATTTAATATGTACCGCAATTGATTGCCTAACAATACCTTAGAAGAAATCTCTCGATAATTATGATTTCAACAAGATCTTTAAACTTATTATAATATTTTGCCGCTTCTGTTTATAAAATGAAATTTTCCTCCATTTCATCAAATATTAGAGACGACAGCAAAACAAAATAAAAATAAAATGATGGTGATGTATAATTTTCTTAAATTAGAATGACATTTTTAAGCACAAGAGCGCAAACTTAAATTCATCCGTCGAGATTTTATGGTTTAACGATTTTGAATATCATGTAACAAAATCAACAAATTAATTATAAAATGTAAATTTTTTTAATTTTACTTCGTTTAAAGCTTATTTGTCGGTTCTTTTTTTTTTTAATTTTACATTTACGTATTGTACAAATATTTGATAAGTATTAAAATTTTGCAACAAGTATTTTATTTATCGATTCAAAAATTTAACGTCCTTAAAACTATTTAGTTACATATATTTATGTATACAGTAAAAATTCCAACATGAAAATTTTCTAGTTCAAATATTTAAGGAAATCATATAATAAATAATTTTAAGTTTTATATAAATTAAATTATATAATAATATTCATATTCGAGATGTATACATAGTAAAAACATATATTACATGACTGGAATTTTTGTGTAAATATGTTGTGTGCTTTATAGTGCAATGAAAAATGTTTCTCTTATTTAAATTTATATCAAATTTATAATAATAATAATTTTCAATTTAGTTATAAATTTTCTTTTATTCAGCGAAAAACTACTTATTTTCTTAACTAGTAAAATAATAAAAAAGCTTAAAAAATACTTTTTTTTTTAAAATAACATCTTAATATTATAAATTGTATTCAGTAAGTTTCTTTATGAAAATACTTCTACATACTTATTTTTGAAAAACTAACTGCTTGAAATTATTTTGCTTGCGAATGATTATTTTTTTTAAATTACTACGTATTTGTATGTAAATAATTTCCGTTTCTATTTAAACTCGCTCGTTATGTAGGAATACATTAGTATATTATATACGAGTATTTGATATTAATGTGACAAGTGTAGTGTTTTATATAATTTATTATGTACCTACTACCTACCTACAAAATAATATTTTTTTTTTAAGTATTTGAACAGAAGAGAAAATAAATTCAACTTTTTTTGGATTGATGCAATTGTTATGTTCAACATTAATTTCGCTTATATTCGATTCATCGACAAAGCCAAATTCAAAATAAATTCTTTCTTCTTGTCGGCCCAAAAGACTCTGTATTGAAGTATTCTCATGTATAATTGACTTCAAATCGTCAAATTTCTATTTTCAGTCATCTAACTCGAGATTGGTGTTTATATAAACTCTAAATGTAATCACTTTTTGATTAAATGATCCCTCTTAAATTTTCTAAAATGGTTTTTAAATTCAATGTATTTAAAAAAAAATACAAAAGTTTACAAAAATCAGAATTTAAACAGTTCTCGAATTAAGAAACCTTTGTATTTGTAGTAGGAGTGATTTGAAATCTTCTAATAATATATTATTCCAATAATAATATAATTAAATCAATATTCGGAGGATTGGCGTTAAACGCTCGATGTAGGTAGATGGACGTGTTTTGGTTTGTCTCATAATTTTAATTTTTAAATTTGTTTTTTTTTAAGTTTTAAGTCCAAATTAAATTAAAGCTGTGTTAATATGTGTTGTGTTGTTTTATTTAGTCAAATAGTGAGTTACGAAAAGTACTAGTTATTGTGGATTTCATTATACTAAATATACGTAGCTGTATGATGAATCTCATAAGAATGTTGAAGGTATTTTTGCGATTGGTGCATGTGGGGGGGTATAGATATTTATTGTTGCATTGAGATGAATCTCGGTTATATTTTGGATGTGTCGCTTGTTTCTAGAATTATCGTTGTTCATAAAAAGAATTTCCGTCGGTTTTCTGTGAGTATACAAATTTTTATAAATATAAACAAACACATTTAAATGTGGCCGTAATGAGCTCGATTGATTTGTTATTGTTTTCAATTTACTCTTTATGAGATGCAAGTAGATAATGTTGAGGTAATCCATGCGTTGATAACATTTTTATTTTATCTAAATCGTTCAAAATATGGGAGTTTTCAAAATTCAAATATAATAGTTTATTCATAAAAATTTTTTTTTTTGGGACAAGGTTGGTAGAATTTAAGTTTCGTTGTGCAAATTATGCGGGGTTGAATTTTAATTGAGTTAATGAAGTTATCTAAAATTATTTTTTTTTGTTTACTGTTTTGTAGTACAAAAGATTTTAATCTAATAATATATTTATGTTAGCGAATTGTGAATTTTAAAAATTTTTATCGATTAGACTATTTATTTATCTTAACGTTCATTGGTGTACTTGGAAATTAATATGTAGATCGCAATGAATTGCCGCCCCGGTGGCACAGTGGTTAGCATGCTTGCTTTTAAGCTCCGGAGGTTCCGGGTTCGATTCCCGGCGGGTGATGAAAAAATCACGGCTGGTTAATGTGTTGGATCAATGAATTAATCACTCATTATCCGTTAAAAAAACGATTACGAAACTTCAAATGAAGCGGCCAAATCCCTCCATGGGATGTAGCGCCAGCGAAAAAAAAAAAAAAAAAAAAAAAAAATGAAGTTATGAGCCAGATCATAGATTTTGTGCCAATTGCTTTTTCAATTGGTCAAGTAGATCAATACTAGTTTTGATTTGTATTTGACCTGCTTAACGTAATTTAGTTTGGCAACTTTGGACTGTTGGTATTTAATATGTTGCGGATTAGTTTAAACTGTTGTGTAGTGGGTATTAAGGGGAATAGTATAAAATAGCGTAATATTTTATTAATTAATAAATTAAAAATATATTTTAATAAATCAAAATTATATGGTTTCTAGTTTTAGTAGATTTTAATTTCGAATTTTAGAATTTCTTTAAAAATGAAGCAATTTTATTAAACTTTTGTGTTGGGATTTAATTAATAATCAGGAGCGGATTATATATATATTTTTAGATATATTTATTATTGGCTTTTAAGTTTAAGAGTGGTGAAACCGGTCGCGGCATTTTATTTATTTATTAATCGTGGGGTGAGGCGATAGCGCGACGGGCGGGGCGATAATTGGTTAAATTATTGTTATAGAAACTATTAATGTTAATTTATTTATAGCACATAAAGATTAATTTATAGTTCATTTAAAAGAATTAAATCTATTCTTAATTAATTTTAGAATAGTTATTATAAAGGATTAATGCAGATTTAAATTTAGGAAGATTTTAAAGAACCTGAAATTTCAGAAGCAGTAAATTAACTTGAAATTGTGTTGTGTGCTAAATAATTTACTAAAAATATACTACTAACAAATTTTACTAACTATCAACTACTTAGGTGTCTGGAACCGGGTTGATTCTTTGTTACTAACATACCTTTCCTTTCCTTCGATTTTGTTATGTGTAAAGGGTGTACGGAGGGCCCGATGTCATCCGGGAGTCTTGTTTAGGCTTGGTCGTACATTCTGATCAATCAATCAATCAAATTAAATCAATATTCAGAGATTTTTATAAAACCCAAATTTAGTGTGTTTTACTACATGTGTAAATGGGTGTACCTGTGGGGCACATATTTTTATATAAAATTGAAGCAGACAATTTTTTATGATTGTGCTTCATTGTACATATATTGGCATGCTCCAGTATCCCTCTGGCGTTTTATTCTATACAAATTATGCAAAAAATTCTTGTTTAGTTTTTGATTATTTACTATTTGCACAAAGTACGAGATTCGTATTTTGCTTTTACACAAACAAATAAATATTTTATAATTAAAATCAGAATATTACATTTACAACGTCTATAGTATTTACTAAAGCATGTCATATACATATCTAGTTATCAGATATTTACAGCACAAATAGATATGTAGAAATCATTGCACAATCAATTAAAAAACAAAACAAAAAAATCATTGCAACACAAACAGCCACAGTAAATCAAAGTGAAAATTTATCCAAATGAATAATTTTTATTTCGTATGACATCATTCCTCCGGATTATTCCACCCATACAGAAAGTTAGTAAATTTAGTGATGATACGAGTACCATATAATATCTATATATCTCCCTAGTCTAGTAAAACTATAATATTATCGTGTTGTCGTATTTTCATTAAATGAACGAAACCAAAAAAAAAAATTATAATTATAATAAACGTTGAACCTCTATATAATCTACATAGAACTCACTAAGTATAAATTCTATTATTTTAATTATGTGAATATTAACAGCTGAAATAAAATTAAATAAATTTCACTTCATGCTAACTATATCTCAATGGCAAAATACATTTATCTACATATATACATTTATGTGGCTGACATAGAATGTTTCCGCATGTTATAGTTCAAAATCAGCCGTGTATATATTATCGGCGATAAATTAAAAATAAAAATAAAAAATCTATATAATTTGCTTGCGATACGTATAACAAGTCCGGCAAAAAAATATAAAATTCACAATGAAAATGTTGTTTCTCTGCTTGATTTTATCAAATTAATACATAATAATAATATTTATGATCATGCTAAGTACCTGAAATAAATATAAATTAAATGAATTAACCAACATATTTATAGCTTTATCATTGAGTAGTACAATATTTATCATTCACTGGTATTAGCACGTATTACTAACAAATTATGGTATTTAAAAATGTTCCATTAATTTTTGTATAAAATTTAGCTCGCCTGAATATATAGAGTGATCACTAAAACAAAAAAACAGTTACAATGAGCGCTTTTAGCTTCGACAACATGCTGCGTTTATTAATCGGTATTACATTTATATGATAGATGCTACCATCGTAGAAGTGACGTGAACGCAACTGATTGGTCATTTGTCAAAGTTTCCCAAAAATTTAACTTAATGTTTCTTATTATAACAGTTCAAGATGGTTTGAATAAAATATGCCATTATTTTTATCATTAATTCAGTTTTTGAAAATCTCTTTATTGAAAACGCCTCAAATAAGGGGACGGTAGATAATAAAATATAATTTGAGATTGTAATAATCTGATAAAGTTTTGATTACTTCTTTCAATATTTTTTTACTGGATTTAAAATTTGTAGGTATACTACATACTATTTATTTGACATAGTTTTATTAATTTTAATTAATAAAAAGCCTGCTATACAAAAGCATTTTTTCTTAATTCATTTGGAATTCAAAAATATGTTTACACAAAAATCCAATTCCAGAAAATTGTTGATTCTTTTCTGACGACTTGATTTATTTTTGCAATAATGAATATAAACACGGTTAATGTTCTTAACTTAGTATATAATTCGACTAAATTGATATCGAGTGCAACGAATAATAACTGCGGCCCTTATGTTATAAAATCGTTTAAATTTAAATTTATTTTAAAATATGAGTGAATAAGTGAATTTGACAATTTTTGATGTTGCAAAATTTTGAGTAACGTGACAAATTTCGCATACTTCTATATTGGTAGTAGCAGTGATGAAGATGCTGAACAGCAGTAATGAAAGCTTAAGAAAAATAATCCAATTTTTAAGAAGGGTTAACTCTATCTACGAAAAGGAAATTATTCTTTCTGTTTGTTTATACGAGACAATTAGCGGTTAAGCCCCATTTTAAGGAGTGCAATGAAATCAGTTATGGATTAAAATGGTTAGGTTGAAACTAAAATACATCGCTTGTCTTAATATGCGATTTCAATAACAATTTCAAGTTTTTTTTCACTCAAACCACATCGAATTGATCCCTAAATCTTGAGCCAACAAATAAAAAAAAACGTTACCTAAATTATTTAGAAAATTTGTAAATAATTTCTCTACTATAGACGCCTTTACCATTTTCAACCTACATTTTTTGTCATTTGTCACATAAACAAAAACCATCTTCAAATATAATTTTACTGTACATATATTCATAAAATATATATGTTTGTGTATATGCTGATTGTGTTTCAAGAAAATTCATAATTTTGATGTTAGAAAAACAGTTGTTCCCCTATTTTCATTTTATGCTTTATATTATCACAAAACACAAACTAAAACCAGATAGCAACAAAAATATTAAATTAATGAAGGATATTATTGAAATAAAATGAAAAGAAAAAATGTTGATGAATTAGTATATAAATGGTGTGTGACTGTTATAAATTTATTGGGAAATTATTCAATTTTCATGTTCGTATACATAATATACGAAAGAAATTATTTTAGTCCGGAAAATTATCATTTCAATGTTGTTCAAAGTTCATTTAAATCATTTTTCATCGTCTCTTACAATTTTTTTTTTGTAAATTGCGCATTTTTTTCGGTTTAATAAATTTATCTTAATTATTTACAAAAACAAAAAAAAAACATTCTTTAAATATTTTATCTTAATTTCGGTATTTTTTGTATTAAAGCCGCATTATAATCGTAAACAAATGTATTAAACAAACGAAAAAAAGCTCATTTCATCTATCAACTTTAAAATAAAATTAAGTAACGGAATAAAAAAAAAAATCAAATTATTCAAAATAAGTTATTTTTTTAAATATCCTTTCCTATCCTTATCATAAAAAAAAAAAAATGGAAATTATCGTTAGACCTTAACCAACCGAATAAAAAATATGTACAACAAAAAATAAACGATGAAGAAAAATTGAAGGAAAGTTTTCAAGTATTAGAGAGTTAAACCATAAATTGTATAACAACAAAAGGGGCAATCTAAAGCCGTCGAGAAAGAACAAAAAACAAAAAAAAAAAAAGGAAATAAGAATGTTAGAATTTTTTCAAAATTAGTATTACATTTTTATTATTATAATCGTTCAAATTTGATCAAGGATATGTATAAAAAATATTCTAAAAAACAAAAAAAACAGGACATTTAGCCTTGTGGATTTTTAATTTTCTTTTCTTCCCTCATTAAATAAACAAAATTGTCAAGTTCACAGTAATAGACGAAACAGATTTATTTTCTATTACTCATAAATTTGTTGTTATATATAATATTATATACATAAATTAATCGCATTAAAATGTCAAACAAAGAATATTGGTTTACTTAACCCTAATCATTTTGTTAAAATATTCTGAGATAATTAGAATACACATACATTTTTAAATGCCATCATATAAAAATAAAATACTTTATTCGGTTAGGATTGATGGCTGATCCTTCTTCGAATTGTTTACTTACGATATTGATAAAAATGTTGTGGTTTTTTTTCATAAAAAAATGTATATAACAAGGATAAATAATTTTTCGATATTAACAAAAATATATCGGGAGTATATCAATGTGTTTACGTCATAAACCTTTTTTCCTTTTTTTTAATCCATTTTTTTTTACCAATTGAACAATTTTATATATCGAAATATTGTGTCAAAATTTAAAAAGAGAATCATAATATTTGTCGATGAAATAAAAACATATATACATACTACACACATGTAGCTGTTGTATGTTGTGTTATATTGAAGCAAATCGAAAGTATAGTTCATAAACTCAATAGATTATTACTCGTATACCGCACTAAATTCGATATGAAACTTCAAAAATCGGTGGAGAAATATTGTTATATCGGTGAGCTTTAACCAACTTTTGTTGAAAGGTTCGGGTACAACCAAATTTTCTCTTGGGAATGAATTCTTGTGTTATGGAAAAGAAAACATTCGCTTGGCTCGTTTTTTTTAATTCAAAAAATTTATTTTTAATTTGTCTAACTAAATATTGCCTGTTTTTTTGTTAATGCTCCAATAAAAGCTAGCAGTTAAAGTTCACAGTGCATGCAAAACCTAATTTATTTTCTAAGTGTTTTATGATATGATCGAATCATATTTTTCTCCTCTTTCGTTTGATATGAAAATCGGAAAAAGTAAACTTACACATTCTGCAAGTTTTACCATAGCCATCTTAATTATGCAATACCCGTAAGGTAGAAATAAAAGTTTTCTATAAGAGGTGAACATTTTTATGTTTCACATACGAACCAATGTAAAATTGATAGTTTTGATTTACAATCTAATTAATGAAAATACAAATAAACGTACTAAACTTTTTTTAATTTGCGAGCATAATATAATATGTTTCTCGTAGATATGGGTTAAAAATCGTAGAAGGAAATATCTCTACCTAAACTACAGACAAATTTAAAAAAATATTAACAAATAGAATTATCCTTGTCTTCCAATTTAAAACCAATAAAAGAGACAAAGGAAATTAAAAAATAAAAGCTCGTTGTTTATTGTTTTCGTTTAAAAACCTTTTGTATGTCGTACGGATTAATTGATAGATTCCAAGTTTGGTTTATACATACGTTTAAATAAATGTAAATTTAAAAAATTCTTTTTTATACGAAACATCACAAAATATACACCTCTTATAGAAAGCATTTTTAGAAAATGGCAGGATCATTAGAGTTATTGTATTTATATAAAGAGGGCTCTGGTTTTACCAACATTTAGTTTGAAAAGCTCTGTATTTATTCTCATTTTACGATTGTTTAAATCGAATAATAAGATCCTTTACAGATTTATAATTTCCAAAAAATGGTTCTTCAATATACATTTACTCGTGGCCTTCAGTTTTGTTGCCTTTTAAAATCAATCGTTAAAATCTAATTTCGTGTGAAAGCTTTGAATAATGCACGTCACTAATTAGGGAAATTTAAATTAACTCTATCTTTCAAAATTGCCCAATCTAAAATCTCTTCTCGTTCTAATTTTAACGATGTACATATACATATATGGAAAACAAACAACAAATCTGATCAAATAACCTATCATTCAGTTTTATAGTATGGGAAATTAATGGAAATGGCCTTTATATAATAAAATTAAATGAAATAAATAAGGCGAAACAAAACGTAGTATGTATAGTATTAAAAAATATCTGACACAAAAATTTAAATTTAAAATGAAGAAAACAACAAAAACAACAAAACGATCGTAATAATAAGATGAAAAATATTTTTTCTTTATAAAATGCAAACAAGGGACAGATAGTTAAGTTGCTTTGTGTTGTTGCTGTTGTTGGTTTGTTGGCATTTTTTCTTATAAAAGAAGTGTTCAGAAGAAACAGAAATGTTCATAAAATAAAAAGAATAAATGTATATAAGACAGGTTAAATATACACACCAGAATCTCGTTGATTTTCATGTTGTTGGTGTTCTGTTTTTTAAGTGAATTAAATTAAAATGCTTTTGTTTTATGTTATTTTGCTTGTGCTATATGTTCGTTCGTCGCACCGAGCTTTACAATTTTTTTTTTGTCTAAAAAGTTGTTATTATTCGTGTGAGTCTGTGTTTACGTTTCAAAAAATCAAATTTTTTTTTTTTTTTTGTTTCTTTAACAACGGAAGGAATATATTTATAAGAAAATTTAAATTTTTTATTTTTATTTTCATCTGTTCTTTTAAAAATTATGGCATTTTGTTTATCAGTGTTAGGTGTCGGGTTTATGTAATAAACTAAATTAAAGAATTTTCTCTTCAAGAAGCATTTTGATTTTTATAACGTGCAGATAGAGAATTTTATTGTTCTCCAGAAATAGCATATATGTACATAGGATGGAGTTAGACAAACAAGATAAACCCAAAAACAGATTTTATTAATGTTTTTTTGTAAGCCTTGAGATTTGATTTGGTATCCATCAATCCACAATATTTCCAATATATCCTGATTTTACCTTGAGATCTAAAATAGTATGCAATAAAATTGCTTGTAAATATTTTTTCTCAAATACGTTAATACTAAATAATATAAACGGAGCTTTATCAAGAAAAACAAAATATGAAAGGCATCCCATATGGGAAAGACGTTTAAAAATTAATTTAACTTACAAAGAACTATAAATAACGAAGCAGTGTCAAGGCAAATTTTTTTATTTTTTATTTACGTGTACCTAATATGTACAATTTGAATACAAGTATGTACATATAATGCATATATTGTTTGTTCGTTCGTTGGATTTAAATTAAAATGTGAAACATACAACAGTAACTTGAGAAACAAGAATATTTGCAGACAAAAGACATGAAAATTAAGAAAAAAAAGTTATTGACAAATATTTTTGTCTTCTAGCACAGAGTATAGTTGTTATTTTATTCTATTTTCTTAGTTTTTCGTGACTAGAATATGTCTTCTATATAGAGCTATTAGGATGTTGCATTTATCTTTTTTTTTGCATTCAAAGTATAATTTTCCATTTTAAAAAATTATACTATTTCTCTTCTTGTCTTCTCGGTCTCGGTATTATTTTAAATATTTTGTGGTATTTTTTTAGCTGTTTTGGTGTGCGGTTCTGTTGTATATTTTATTTTGCTTGTTGGACAACTTTATAGAAATATTTTATTCGATTTTATTTATACTGTAGTTTATGTACATAGTTTAAAGATGTGATACTCTCTACTCTGTTCCAGTTAGAAGAAATTTAGATTGGGTTGGTGGAAAATATTCCGATGTGTTATTATAGAGAAAATTTGAATGGCGGTAAAAAGGAGACCACAATTTTGCCACAGGGGGATGCAATAAATTGTTTGTGGTTGTATTTCATACGATTTTATGTGTCGTATTTATAAAACAAGGTGGAATTTTAGTTATCTAGTGGAAATAACACGAATGTGCTACCATCATTAACAATAAAAAATCTAGGTTGCAATTCACAAAATTCTCTATCATAGATTATTCAGAACCGAACTAACAATATTCTACCAAATCAAAATTTAATTTTTATAATTTTGCAATACAGTAACTCGCGAGACCAGTGCAAAGTATAACGATAATTTGCTATTCCCCTGCTCGTTCAAAAGAACACACGGTTAGATTCACATTTAAAACCGGCCTAATTTACCTTAAATATTAAAATCAAATATGAGTATGCATAAATTTTACAGCACATACTTATGTTCATACATAAGTATGTAGTATGGAAATAAATGTAGTTTTCTCTAATGCATTCATAAATTATCAAATGCAAAAAAATAAAAGTTGTGTTTTAACTTTTCTTATAAAAAGCACAAGAAACCTTTTAAACAAAACTTCTAACATTGGACAACAATTTCTTCCAATTGATCTATAATGATTGAGTTTAAGATGCATACATCTAAAAATACAAATTATTGATTTTATTTTATTGTGCGAGCAACTTAATCAAAATGTACAAAAAGTAAAATAATAGGAAGATCAACTTACATAAAAATGAGCAACCGAAATTTTATTAATGAATCATATTTCCGGTCACGTAATTTTACCAGCACAAAAAATTGAAACGGAAGATAATATTGTATTTCTTATTTTATTCAATATGTATACGAATAAGATTAACAAAACAATTTCGTTTCTTATGTATATTATTATTCAAAAGGAGAAAAAAAATGTTTACTTATATTTTTCAGGTCTGGTTGGGCTATTGAATTTATATATACATATATATATATACAATTATTATGCAATTGTATATTGAAATATACACAAAAAAAAAATAATGAAGTACAATATATCAAATCCGTAAACGAATAAAAATTTACGAATCTCCTGTACAAAATTACTTTCAAATCTTTTTTTTTGTTTTTTTTTTGTTTTGGCCAAAAACCACCAGAAGTTATAATATGAGTACATATGTTATCAAACAAAGTATTTTCTATTTTTGTTAGGGAAAGAAATATGAAAAAAAAAACGTAACGAAAACTATTAACCAAACCAGTAACAAAACCATAACAATGAACAGTGAACGACAAAAAAAATGGATAACCATAAACCAAAATATAAACAAAACTATATAAAACATTTTATAGATCATTGTATATAAGCTCGTTTATATTATAGAAAAACAATAAAATTATAGAAAATTTTTCACAAATCGCAACCTTGAAAGTTAAGAAGGAAAAATATAAAGACAATTTTCTTGTTTTATTATTTTATTGTTTCTGATAACAAACAAAAAAAAAATGAATTACGGTTATTGAAGCACACACAAAATAAAATTGAAACTTTCGATTATTCGTTGTAGTTTTTGTTCATAAAAGCTCGTACATTATTTTGTTTTATAATTTGATGTGACATGAAAATTGAAATTTTGAAGTATGTTTTCTGCAATAATTCAGCTTCTGGAAAAAGGTAATAGTTTTTAGAACGGCTGACCTTTTCTCGTAAAACTTTCTAATTTAGATCTCATACATATGTATAACGAACTTTTTTTTATTTTCCTCTTCAAAATAATCTCTCAAATTCAATCAACTCTAATTATTTAAGACAAAACCATTTTCCTAAAATAATAATCATTGGTCTGCTTACTATTCCCTAAGAGTCTAAGTAAAAAAAAATAATTTCAAATCAACATAAAATAAAATAAAAAGTTTTTTATTTTTACGTTTATTATCCTTAAACTTAGAGAATCTAAAATTAAAATTTTAATTAATTTAATTATTTAAATAAATTTCTTGTTGTGATTTCGTACTCTGTGTATATATGTATGATCTCTTTTTTTATTCGCTGAAAATTAAATAAGAATTTCATTTTATATTAAATACAATGAATAATAAATAATTATATAATAAATAAGAAAATAAAAAAAGTGTATAACAGGAATGGCCAAAATCGTGATTAGAATATTTTAAAATAATAATAGATATTTAAATAAGGATAACCGAAGGAATTGTTTGCTATATACATAAGTATTTATATTTAAATGGATGAATTAATTAATTAGTTGGTTTGCATTGATTTAAGCTTTTTATATTATGTTTTGAAACGCGTTAGGGAATTTTTTTTTTGGTAAAGTATTTGCGAAACACATCCGAATAATATGTTGACAATCGGATTCCAATTTTCTAATTTATTTTTCATATTATAAAAAATAATCTTTTCTGCCCAATACACGATAAAAATATACAACGGGATGTGTATTTATACATTTAACCAAAAAAACAAACAACACAAATTTTTTTTTGTTGTTTACATATACATATTCGTATTTCATGTGTTATCAAATAAAAACCAAAAGACTAAAATTTTTTTTTTTTTTTTTTTAAATTTTTCACTATATTTGCAATTTGGGACTTGATTTTCCATTATTTTACGTTTACAGTGGTAAATTTATATAAAAAGCAGCACCAACCCAAAAACAAAAATAAAAAAAGTTCTAGTTAGTTTTATTTTTACTTTATTGTTCGCGATTTTGTAGTAGTAGAGTTTTTATTTTTTTAGTTTGGTTAGACGAATTCTATTATTTTGTGTTGTTTGTTCGTGGCATTTGGAAAGCTTTTTCTATCATACAATCAAAATTTTCATAAGTAATAAAATGGGTAGAGAGCGAAAATAGAATATAATAAATTCGTTCGGTTGTTTTCCCAACAATAGTTTTTTTTCCAATTCTACAGGGAGAAAGAAAAACTATCAGTATTTTATATTCAATTTTTACAAGAACAAAAAACAATTTTACACGGTTTCAAAAATTATTTTTAGTTTTATGTTGTGTTTTGATTGTATAATATCTTTTGGCGGATTGTATATTATTATGTGCGAGATGTGAAATTGTGTACGTACAAAATTAGGTTAAATAGATTGAACAATTTATATATGCAATAAAAATTCCACACGTCTCAAGTGAATTATGTGTCTTGTTTCAAAAAAATATTCTATTTGGGATCAACAACTTGCTATCCATCTATAAATTTTCTACCTCACTTAATCAAGACAAAAGTTGGAAATTTGTAATCCTTTAAAAAATATAAAACCCATCGTAAAATAAATTTGTGTATACGAACGATATGGAAAAAATTACGGCCTCGTACATATTCTTTTTTTTTATACGAGTATAAATGATTTCTCACTTCACAAAATAAAAATGTATATCGACATAAAAAATGGAAAACAAAGGTAGAATACATATTTAAAGTTCATTTGCCTAACCGCAATACCTATACCTACCTACCAAAAAAATATTAAAAAAAAAAATAAGTAGAATTTGTATACACAAAATCAGTATTCAATTCACGTGCCTTACTTTTTATATTTTCCAACAGCACAGAAAAAACAACATATAACCAAAAAATCTTATAAGAATCTAACGTGAACATAAATTTATTTATTTTCCTTCTTTTGAGATTTTATTATTTTATATATATATATATATATATATATATATTTTATATGCCTTTAAGCCTCCTTCGTAATCATAATTAGCCTATGGAATCAAAATCAAAAACAAAACCTAGTTAGAACAACTTAAAAATAATATTCCCAGGTAGCGCAATAAAGTACATTAAAAAAGCTTCTCTCGACTTAATATCAAGAATACACAGAACTTTGACATTTGTGCAAAATAAATTTGCATAATTTTTTTTATTACGTTACGTCGAAATGTATAACAAAATAAAACAACATTATTGAGAAAAATGTAACAACGATCTAGTTATATGTTTAGTTGTGTTTAGAAAGTACAATGAATGGAAATTTTATTTTTCTCCATGATAGTGTTATAAAATTGTTGAATGAAATTTTATGTTTGAGAATTTAACACACTTGAAAATAACTGACCGTGTACTGTTTAAATTATATTGAAGTCACATTTAATATTATTTTTATAGTTTCGAGACGGCGACAAATATTGACTATTATCACTATACTATATAAGATCATTGAGCTTTAAAAATAATGTCACACAAATTTTTATGAACTTATAATTTTATTGTATGGTACTTATAATCAATGGCGGCTGCTGAATTTTGTTATTTTTTATCATAATTTGCATTAACATTTTCTTCAAAAATAACCGAGGGTTTGGCTTCAATACAAAAACGTATTTAAAAATTTGTAATAATATCTCGACATCTTGCGTTCCGAACACACGCTTTGTTTTTTTTTAAATTTATGTATATTTTGTTTTTAGTATTTTACCAAATTGTAGGTAATGTACCAGGTAATTAAGGTATTTCATTGCCAAATTAGCGATGATGAAATACAAACCGAACTGCTCAAATAATTAGGCAAACTATTGACAACATGATTTTTGTAGTGAGTTGTGTGTATAACGTGGAGAAATTCACTAAAAACAAGGATATTACAGTACCTCATTCACCTCATACATGATGCCCAGGAATTTCTTTCCCACTTTTTTTATTAGAGAACGGATTGATTTAATAATACCAATCTTAAATTAGGCAGTGGGCTTTCGAGAGTAACCTCCTTACGTTCTCGAACGGTTTTGATTTATTTGCTATTCTATATAGATTATAGCGACAGATTTTTCTATATTTTATATAAACAATACGGGTATATCTCAAGGGCCATCCGGATCTGCTTCCTAATAATAAACACCTTAGAATCGAATTTTCCAATTCATATTTTTTTTTTAACAATTCATAAAAGTATGCATTCTGAAACCTTCATGGTGAGTTTAGCCTAGACAAATTTATACCAGATGAACATTAGTTGATAATGAAGCTGCTAAGGAAAGGAAATATTCAAAATATTTTCTTAACTCAAACTACAGATATCCTGTTTTTTTGTAATTCCACAGAATTTTCACGCCATTACCAATCTAGTATTTTGTGAAAAATGGTATAAGAATATATGGTGGCGAATTGTAAGAAATTTGAAATCTCAAATAATACATTAAATAACTTCCAGCAACAATTTTAACAAATTGAAAATTTTATTCAGAATTTTCATTTGAATCTTCCAATCTGGAATAACTTTACTTTCTGTTAACTCCATTTCGGTCATTTGACGTTCAATAATGAAAATGATAAGTATCGATCGCTATGAGAGATTTTCCAAAACTAGCTTCTAGATTTTTGAAAATAGCGGCATCTACAAGGAAGAATTTTTTTACATTTTTACATTTTTATCATTTTTTACATCATTGTTGGCGTTATAAATCACTAAGGATTTACAGTTTCTAAATCAAAAAAGAAACCGTTGCCGCAACATTAAAGTATTAGCTGGGCAAGTTTTTTGTCATATCTGGTGGATCTCTGGCCTTTGTTGGCAACACTCGAATGAATAATACGTTGAATAATAACGATATACGTTGAATAATATACGTTGATACGATACGATAAATTGATACGTTGATAACAATATACGTTGATATACGTTGAATAATACGTTGAATAATAACGATATACGTTGAATAATATACGTTGATACGATACGATAAATTGATACGTTGATAACAATATACGTTGATATACGTTGAATAATACGTTGAATAATAACGATATACGTTGAATAATATACGTTGATACGATACGATAAATTGATACGTTGATAACAATATACGTTGATATACGTTGAATAATACGTTGAATAATAACGATATACGTTGAATAATATACGTTGATACGATACGATAAATTGATACGTTGATAACAATATACGTTGATATACGTTGAATAATACGTTGAATAATAACGATATACGTTGAATAATATACGTTGATACGATACGATAAATTGATACGTTGATAACAATATACGTTGATATACGTTGAATAATACGTTGAATAATAACGATATACGTTGAATAATATACGTTGATACGATACGATAAATTGATACGTTGATAACAATATACGTTGATATACGTTGAATAATACGTTGAATAATAACGATATACGTTGAATAATATACGTTGATACGATACGATAAATTGATACGTTGATAACAATATACGTTGATATACGTTGAATAATACGTTGAATAATAACGATATACGTTGAATAATATACGTTGATACGATACGATAAATTGATACGTTGATAACAATATACGTTGATATACGTTGAATAATACGTTGAATAATAACGATATACGTTGAATAATATACGTTGATACGATACGATAAATTGATACGTTGATAACAATATACGTTGATATACGTTGAATAATACGTTGAATAATAACGATATACGTTGAATAATATACGTTGATACGATACGATAAATTGATACGTTGATAACAATATACGTTGATATACGTTGAATAATACGTTGAATAATAACGATATACGTTGAATAATATACGTTGATACGATACGATAAATTGATACGTTGATAACAATATACGTTGATATACGTTGAATAATACGTTGAATAATAACGATATACGTTGAATAATATACGTTGATACGATACGATAAATTGATACGTTGATAACAATATACGTTGATATACGTTGAATAATACGTTGAATAATAACGATATACGTTGAATAATATACGTTGATACGATACGATAAATTGATACGTTGATAACAATATACGTTTATATACGTTGAATAATACGTTGAATAATAACGATATACGTTGAATAATATACGTTGATACGATACGATAAATTGATACGTTGATAACAATATACGTTGATATACGTTGAATAATACGTTGAATAATAACGATATACGTTGAATAATATACGTTGATACGATACGATAAATTGATACGTTGATAACAATATACGTTGATATACGTTGAATAATACGTTGAATAATAACGATATACGTTGAATAATATACGTTGATACGATACGATAAATTGATACGTTGATAACAATATACGTTGATATACGTTGAATAATACGTTGAATAATAACGATATACGTTGAATAATATACGTTGATACGATACGATAAATTGATACGTTGATAACAATATACGTTGATATACGTTGAATAATACGTTGAATAATAACGATATACGTTGAATAATATACGTTGATACGATACGATAAATTGATACGTTGATAACAATATACGTTGATATACGTTGAATAATACGTTGAATAATAACGATATACGTTGAATAATATACGTTGATACGATACGATAAATTGATACGTTGATAACAATATACGTTGATATACATGGTTGGTGTCATTGGTTGGTGTAACCGTTCTGCTCGGATCTCGATCTACATAAAAGTAAATACATTAAAAATATGTTACCTATATCATTTACTGATTACAAAACGTTTTACCTGAACTATATACGATTTACACGATTAAAATTTCGATGTTTTGGTGTATTTTTGATGATGCAAGTTCCTAAATAAAGTATGTTCTTGCCCGCGTTCACGTCACGATTCCACACGATACCACAGTTTGGGCAAAATTGGTATCGATGTCGGCCCGTTGACGTTATTTGAACAGCGTGGCAAGAAGCACACAGTTTCGTTGTCCTGAATTCATCTACCTCCAACACATCAGAAATTTTCTTCAGGGCCGCCAACAATTTCGGTTGGGGGCTCCTCACGTATCCTCTCATTGGTGAATTTGCTGCAATTTTTGAATTACCAATTACAACCAATGCTCTAGTTTTCACTGGGCCTACAATTATTGCAGCAAGTTCATTCGTCGCTTTTTGTACGCATGTATATTTCCGAAATTTTAACCTAGTCACTTTGCGTTGCATACATTCTTTTTGCCGAACTTTAAAATTTTCTAATTGGTAATTTGTGTATCTTATATAATCTGAATCCATCGGTGAAATTATCTCGTTTTTGGTCGAAGGTGTCCACGCTTTTAATTTATAATTTCGGCCGTGGACCCCGGTCATATGCCGAAATACAGAACTCTTAAATTTAAATGGCTCATCTTTATCATCGTTATCATCATTATCATCGTTATCACGGCATACACCGCCAACGATTAACCTTAGACCGGGGTCGAGGCCAATTTTTACATCATACTCATCATAATGTCGCCGAATGAGCTCTAAATTTTGTTCGTCCGGGTTTAAAATTTTGCTCCGCTTAGGCCTAAATGATGTTTTTGGTTTTTCCATTAAAAAACTTATCGCCACGCCATCGGTCATAATCGAACCGCCAAATTTTTTATTTTGAGTACTATTTGGAATTTTGAAAAAATTTTGCCATTGTGCGTCTTTCTCGTTTTGGAATTTTACCCAAGAGCCTTTAAATAATTTTACTTTGCATAGTAGTTGCCACAATGATTGGCCATCATATCGGATATGATGCCTGCCAAATTTCAAAATTGGTATTAAAGCAAAATTTTTACATTTATTAATTTCGTTATATCGCTGAAGATTATAAAAGAAATTTAGATGTTTTGTCCATTTTTGTTTTTTTAAATCGAAAAATTTTTCCCCGTTCCAATTCAGCTCCGAACGCATTTTATCTAAAAACTCTGGTAACGGGGTTTGTGCGCTTTGTTCAGTAAAAAGATAATGTAAAGTGGCAAAAGGGTTAACGGTTGGATTTGTACGGCGGAGATAACGTCTTATTCTTCCATAAGCGTGCATCCATATGTTATTATGAAATATCACCCTATATTGTTGCGCAGCGGACACAAATATATTAGATCTTAGCTTGCTGTCGTATTTAGGCAATCCGTAGGTATTACGGATATTCTCATAATCCGTATCCAACTTGTAAATATCTTTACATTTCACCATTAGCGGATAATAATAATGTAAAAAATTTTCTTCCTCGAAATTGCCATCCGCCCATTTTTTCATGAGGCTGTAATGTATGTAACGGGATGCTTCCACAAACAGGCTGGACATTTCTTCAACGTCGCGTTGAATCTGGTTGTAGACATCTTCGTTTCGGCAGCGGCTCCCGAATCCACATTTTATCGTTACTTTATCTTCTTCTTTCGATTTTGTTTCACCAACATCGGTGGATTTTCGTTTTACCATGTTTTCTTTTCTAATTTCTTTTATCTACATTTTTCGGGGGTTAGTCAAGAAAAGGTGATAAATTAATTTCAAATTTTATTAAACAATATATTTGTATCCGTATAGAATACCAAAAACAAGAACACAAGATACCACCAAAGGAGGAAATGAAATAAGATTAAATGATGACAGACTGCCGCCGACTCCGTTTTATCACCATCACTATATCCCCCTGATTGTTCCAAAAATGGAACACACAGATAGATATTGTGAA